>CM060929.1:697010893-698260893 GCA_030765085.1 Allium cepa | reverse complement strand
GATTATATCAGAAATGTTTTTGCTATATTATTGCCATGTTTGTTGTTTAAAGATGTGTGTGTGTGTTTATAGTTGGTGAAATTATATATGTTTATTCGTGTTTTATGATATGTTTAACATGAAAACCCTATTTACTAACATTCGAGTACCTTTAAAATTTAAAAATAGATCTGGAATAATATTTTAGTGATGCGTTTTGATTTTCATAATTTTTTGATTTATTATGTATTTTATATGAATTTTCGAATGAAGAAATTTGATTATTGTGTTATAAATTATTTTTGGCTAAAATAATAATTGTTTGGGTTTGAGATTTTAACATGTTAGGCAATATATTAAAATTGATTTTCTAGAATTTTTTCAGAATTTTCCAAAATCATTTGAGGGACATATAAAATTATGGTGCATTTTACCAAAAGGACAAACTATGCAGTCCAATTAGTTTCTAGGACATACATTCACAAAATTAATTTCAAGGCCAAAGTCAGCAGAATAATTACTTTTAAGGACAAAGTCAGCAGTCCAATTATTTTCAAGGACATAATTTCATAGGTTTTTAGGCCTTAGAAACTAATTATTTTGCATTTTGTCCTTAAAAATAATTATTTCACTTGTGTGTCTTAGAAACTACTTAGGCTTGCTAAAGAGGCCCTTATGGAAAATTTCCACTAAAATTATTTAAGGTATGAGACTTAGATGTTTTATATATTTTAAGGAGAAGGGACATTTAGCAAAATAAAATGATTTATAAATTTTAGTAATAGCCGTAGCACATTTCTGAAAAGTATTTTGTTGACCAATGAATATTTGATAAAAAAAAAGGCATGTTAGTTGAAAAGTTTGCCTTTTAAGTTTAGAAACAAAAATAACACTTTTTCCATGTTTCATCCTATACTGCAGTTTACCTTCCGCCCCAGACCTTTCGTCTCAGTCGAATCAGTCGAAAGGTTAGCTTTCGATAAGGTCAAAGTTCAATGCATAAGGTATCAAGTAATTGGTATGTAATCAATTGAATATAGCCGAAAGGTTCTAAGCCAAAAGGTTGAAGGCCTAAGAGGTTGGAATATAATCGTTTTATAAGTGAAAAGCTTTCGTCTGCTTTGCTTTCGAATTTGAGCTTCCGACTTGGTCTATTTCGATCAGGTCAAATTATTCAAAAGAAAAACTTTAAACTGTAACGACCCGTAAATTTCGATAATTTAACTGATTAATTTAATAAGATTTTTGTAATTAAATTTAGAAGGAAATAAAAACTTTATAATTTATAGTGAAGTGAGTGTTAAAAATGAAATGTAGCAATGGTAATTAAAGCTAATTATTGACAATTGAAGTGAAATCCCAATAATGAAATAGAGAAATTGTTACACTTGGTTATACAATTGAATATAAGAAATAAGGGTAAGGGTTGTATAAATAAATGAATAAGTATAATTAATGAAAATTGAATGAATTCAGTATTAGGTAAGTAATTAGAATAAGTGGTTGAAAACAATAAACTTATAGATGTAATTGAAGGTTAATGGTAACAATCACTATATATTACCCATTTATTTAGTTTATTAAATTAAAATTAAAACCAATTGCAATTAATCCACTTAATTTGTGAAGTTAATGTAGATTAAATTGGTAATTGGAGGATGTGAATTCAATATTGAAGTAACCAATGTAAATTCCATTCATAATATGACAATGGATTGAATAAAAGTAATTGAAATTCATGTTTGATTGATTTATTGGATTTTAAGCTGTAATAAATGGATTATTGAAATTAACTGGAATAAAATATTACATTAATAGGAATTAATATGAAATGAAAAATATTAATGTAATGTATAAACCGATGATAATTATACCCATAGATGATGATTGATTGACTAACAAGATTTAAAATCAAATAAATAGATTCATTGGAATTTCAATCGATAATTTATGAATTTACTCGAATTGGAATTTTATACTATAATTAGTGAATTAATTAACTTTAAATTGATATGGAAATTGGTTATAAAGGATTATAAATTACTAAAGTAATCTAAGATGATAAAATTTATAAAGTATAGAATTTGAATTTAAATAGTGATTTAATTAATTAATATTAATTTATTTAATTAATTGAAATATAGCCATTTTGGCCACTGACTCGGATTCGACGAAACTAGTTTCATCGGATCCGTAACGGTGAATTATTGTAGGATTTCAAGTTTCGTAACGATTGGACTTGTCGTCTGATCGTACGGGCTCGAAACGCTTAGAAATCAATTTAATTGAGATTAATTGAAATTAATTTGAAATAACTTGATATTTGCATAAGTTCTTCATACGATGGAATTTGGAATTGAAACCTGTTCCATCGATTTTAAAATATTTAAAAACTTCTATTTTCATATATGGTTTGACCCATTTTCGTTCCGGAGGTAGAACGGGCTTTTCGGGTCGCTATCGCTCAATCAAATCGTTTCCATGCATCCCTATTTCTAACCTACCCATATATACCTCTGTTAGTCCGTAAGATGATGTTTTTGATGAAAACAACCTTAGAATAGATTATAAAATATAAATACTAACAGTATAAGTTTAGATATATATATGTATATGCAGGATTTAACCATGCATGTAACAAGAATGAAGACTGTACAATATAAAGATTCAAGATATCCAGATTGAAGAATCATGAGTATCAAGATTATCAAGAGTTCAAGAATTCAAGTAATTTATTCTTTAATTAGAAATTTTGTTAAAACTCCTAGGAAAGCACCGGCATCTTAAAATTCAATTTATTCATGAAATGGAATCCACTTCGAGCCCGTTAAAGGGATGAAACCCTAAGTATGATGGAACCTACGAAAAATCTAGTGAAACATTGTTTTGTATCCGCTAACTTTTTATTCGAAATGATTTTCAAAATTATATCTTGTTTTCAAAATAATTTCAAAACCTTCATTTTAAAAGCATCAAAAACATCTATCCTGATTTCAAATACTTTTAGCCTCAAAATAATCTTTAATTTCAAAATCAAATTATCCTTTTTTTAAACTATCTTTTAAATATAATATATTTAACTTTTAAATATTTACACTTAGATTTTAAATATAAAATTATAGTAAAATTTTGTATATACTATTCTTTATATTTACTTATGTATTTTAATTATAGTCAAGTATATTTATAAAGTTTAAAATAGTTTTAATATAAAATAAAGTTATTTTCAAAGAAAATCAAAACACCAAAAATCCCTTTGGAATGTCGACATACTCAAGTACCCCATGTCGACATGATGTCAGTTGAGTTCAAAATTTAAATTTCAAAAGAAGTGTCTATTCGTCATAACTCTTCACGAATGGAATGGCTGTTGTTCTTCTATAAATAGGGGTTAGTTTCAACGAATTTTAATTCATTTTTTTGTTATAGAATAAAGAAAAATAGAAGCCATTGGAGAGAGAGGCAGAAGATATATTATTTATTCCTGAGAATAGATTATCTATTTACATTACATTAGCACCTTTATATAGAGGCCTAGGAGCTTGGGGTAGAACTAATCCCACGACGTGGGACTAAATACAAAACAGTATATAGCATATTCACTATTTATATTTACATATAATATAACACTCCCCTTTAATATGCATCTTCAAAATCTTGAATCCTCTTATAACTAGAAATTGTCCGTTTCGAAACGTGTATGATGATTTCTCCCCCTCATTATTATCTTTCTTGCATTTATCCATTCAGTCGATATAGATATTGTCCGTTGCCTCATTAAAAACCTCTGTAAGGAAAACCCAATGGGAAAAATCTCGAAAGAGGAAAAGAGTGCAACTTGTGAAATTATATATATCATACTAAAAATGATATTCCTTCTAAGAGTTTGATACTTCAGGATCAAAATAATGCCTCATTAAACCCTTACTAAGAAAAACCCAATGGGAAAAATCTTCGTGAAGGAAAGAGAGTACAATGACATATTTTATTTTCTTATTTCTTTAAATGAATCTTGATACTTCTGGATCAAACTAATGCCTCATTAAAACCTTACTAAGTAAAACCCTATGGGAAAAATCTTAGTGAAGGAAAAAGAGTACAAATATAGTATGTCATATTTCAATAATATATTGCATCAGATAGAGTTTGATACTTCTGGATCAATTTAAACCTTACAAAGGAAAACCCGATGGGAAAAACCTTAGTCAAGGATAAAAATATAATTTAACTTAAATAACATATTTGAGATGTTATTTCTTGAAAAGACGTTTGATTCTTCTAGATCAAGATAGTGCCTCATTAAAACCTTAATAAGAAAAACCCAATAGGAAAAATCTTAAATAAGAAAAAAAGAGTACATTATAGCTTATTTCAAATGTTACTAGGGAGTTGATACTTCTGGATCAAGATAATGCCTCATTAAAACCTTACTAATAAAAACCCAGTGGGAAAAATCTTAGTTAAGGAATAAGAGTGCATTATAAAATAATTATGGATGCTCCCCCTGATTTAAAGTTTCCTCTGAATTCGTATTTGTTTTTCGATAACTTAAATGGGTTATAGATACTTCTGGATCCATAAATATGTATCTCATTAATAATACAATTTTTTAATAGTTTCCTTCGATACACTCAAATTTTCTAAGATTGTTTCTTCAATTATGGTTTGCATTTTATGCATTTGCATGCTACTTTTATGAAAAACACTTCATGTGCTTTCATTTTTGTGCTTCAAATTAGTTTTGCGCATTGCAACTATACATCTTTCATGAATATTAAAAATTTCATTACAACATTACTAAAAAGTAGGAAGTAATCTACTCATCTTAAGTTATATCAAGATTTTCATCACAACAATACTTAGAAGAAGGTTGTAATCTACGCTTCATGTCTTTTGCATTCTTTATAACTACAAAAGTTATATTCTTCAGGAATTTGTATACTTTAATAAGTATTTGCATATTGCAACTACCACTTCAATGGATATTAAGAGTTTTATTACAACAATACTTAAAAATAGGAAGTAATCTACTCATCATGAATTCTATCAAGATTTTCATTACAACAATACTCAAAAGTAGGTCGTAATCTATGCTTCTTATTCTTTGCATTCTTTATAACCATAAAAGTTATTTATATTCTTCAGGAATTTGTATATTTTCATCATTTAATATGATTTAAACCATATTTATACCTTCGGGGTATATTAAACATTTCAAGTACTTTCGCTACTTTGCGGACTACATGTCCATATTTCTCTATTGGTAAAGGACTCATGATGGCCAGTCATGTTTTCCCTTAATCCAGGATCTTTAATCCATTTATAAACATAAGTGCTTTATTATTTATAAATTTATCATCGATGATTATTTCTTGTCAGTTCTAGACATGATTTATTGAGATCTCTTTAATTATGTTTTAGGTACCTAACCCACTTCTAGGGTTATTTGAGAATCATGTCATGGATCTCTTTCAGAGCATCCTTAAGTGTTTCTTCAAGAACACTCACCTCCTTTATTTGCATCTTTATTACATACTCCAAAAATATTTTAAAGTGACTTTTGAACCATATTTCAGACGTGGTTTACAAACTTTGATCCTTCAGAGATTCAAATCTATATTGGAGAAAGTCTATTAGGGATAATATTGATAATATTTTGCATCATTGTATATTTTAATAAATATTTAACACCGATGATCAAAATGAACTTGTATCCCTTTATCCTCCCCCTCAATGTTGACAAACATTGAATAATTATCGTCTTTGGATTCTTATTTTGATCCATTATGATATTGAATAAATATTTTAATAATTCTTTTATTCGTTGATAAGATGCATTAAATTGATATTGATTATTAGAGTTTGTTCTCATTCATTGATCTAAGCTATTGGAGGAATTTACTTATTGTGTAGATCATTTGAATACATACATGACTTCAGGTCATTCAACATTTGTGTTGATTGATTTTAAATCACTAAATAATATCTATGCATAATCACTAAATAATAGCTTATAACAAACTTCAGGTTGTTAGCTAAATATTTACATATATGGATGTATACGTGCGTCCACGTATCACATATATATTATAAAATTTTCATATTCTTTCTCATTTGAATTAGTGATTTTTAGAACAAACTGTTACAAGGATCAAAAATATTAATTTCTATTTATAAATCAATGTCAATGCAAACCTGTCAAAACCGCATGATAATGTTCAAAACATTTGGTTTGAAACCATATCGAACTTCTGGTTCGAACAAAATATACACAACTTCAAGTTGTTAAGTTTTATTCCTCAATTATATCTCAAATATCAGTTTTGAACACTAATTATGATTACTTATCAAGGAGTAATTTTTAATTGCATATAAACATTTCTACACATCTCTATTGAGAGTTCTGTAAAAAAAAAATTACAGCAAAAATAATAATAGTATCTTCCAGATACTTGGAATGTTACAGATACAGATTTTCTCAAGACCGTATGTATAACTCTCAAACTTTTTGGATCTAATCTAAGCTAAATTAGGATCCTTTATAATCAAATTCCTATGCATTTATTTGGTTTATTAAAATGACCAAACATATAAGCAAATCTCTTCTAGAGATATGTTATCATTTCCTAATTTATTAGTCTCTTTTAGGGATATTTTATTATCACTACTTCTGGAGTGAATTTATCTCTTCTAGAGATATATATGTACTATTGGAATGTCATATCAATGTACAATGTTTCTCTTTGTAGAAATTACATAATTACTACCTTTACAATAACATAAAACATCCCTACTTGAATTTTTTTTTGTTGTTGTTGTAACTATCTTTGAAATGACATATCAGGCTTTAAATACAGTAACAAAATTAGATGCACCAAATGAAAGTAAGATGTGAAAGATAAAACCACTACTTCTGGAGTGTAACATTTGTATACAATATCATTTTTTTTCTCGATAAATTATTGTTATTACTCAAAAATATTTATATCATTATTCCTTCGGGGAATGTAGTATTTCCTTTTAAGGAATTGCAATGTAACAAAAATAAAATTTCTATAACATCTCTTCTGGGATGTTAAATTTTGCAATATAAATATAAATAAATCTCTAAAAAATCTTTTCAAGAGATTAATACACACACATCCAATGATGTTTGATATATCATATAACATAATATCTTCAGGATATTTGGTTAATATAATATAAATATGAAGATATAAGGTAAGGTATAACTCATTTGGAGATTTTTGTAATCTCTTGAATGCAGCATTATTATCTCATATGATAATATATTATTTTCCTTTAACTTCTTCAAGAAGTACAACCTTATCATTTTACAAAATTTCAATAGAGCTTCGGGCTTCTAATTCATGAACTTCAAGTTCACTAATTTATTACGAACTTCAGGTTCTTAAATTTTGTGTAAACTGCCCTTTTTTCTAGAAGCTTGTACATTTTGACAAATTAAAAAAAATACTGACAAGAATTCGAGCTTGTAAAGTTTGTCAGAAAATCTTTTCATAATTCCAGACTTCAGGCGTTGGACTTTGAGTTATACAACTTCTATTAAAATAATTCCTTTGCACAACTTCAAGTTGTTAAACCTATTTTTTTCCGTTACAACAGACATTACTTGTCAAAATAAATACATCAAATAGTAAATCATACGTCTATTCTTATCCCAAACACAAACATACAAAGTCATTTAATTTACAATAATCAATGCATTTAATGCATTTATGACAACAAATGATTTAATTTATTACCATAACACTTGCAATTAATTCATTTGTGATAAAAATAACTACAATTAACCTTTATGTGGTTTAGGATATAACTACCGTCATAGCAAAATAATTTCATTATAAATATATGAACTAATTGAACAAACAGTACTCAAAGTAACACAATTTCATCTCAAATATAGGTTCAATATTACTCAATAATAAAATTAAAATAAATATCTTAAAGCGAAACTTTATTTCCCAATAATCAGAATTTCTAAATAAACAAAATTATCTCAGATCTATCCATATCATTCATAATCATAAATAACTATAAATCTCAGATCCAAATCATTATTATTTTCATAAGAAAACTAACTTCATAATTCTTTACCATACATATCAAAACAAACATGTAAACTTCAAATCAACACAAGTTATTTTAGAAATTTAGAAAATTAAGATTATTTCAGATCTATTATATTTGATCTATTATATTTTACCTTTTGAAAAGCGATTGGATGCATGGAAGAAGGAAAAACGATTAAGAAATAAACTTTCTATTAGAACAACTTATTTTTAATTAAAAAGAAAGAGAGCAGGAGAGTATATATATTTATACGTATTTATTTGGTTTAGTAAAAGCACCAAATATATCAACAAATCTCTTCTGGAGACCTTTTTTTTAATATATTATTATCACTACTTCTGGAGTGAACAAGTTTCTATACATTTATTTGATTTAGTAGTTAATACCATTGGCAAATATTTTTAGAACTTCAGGTTCCAATTTTACTTTAAAAAAAGTCTTTGTTTAGTACTTTAGATCCTAAATGGTACAACTTAATTTTCATTATCAAACTTCAGGTTTGATTGCAATTGAAATTTACCATAATATGAATTAGATTTTTTAATAATTCAAAGCTTCACATCTCTAATTTATATATTTGAGTTTTGATATATAATCCTTTTTTTTTAGTTAGAACTTCTAGTTCTTTATTTTGAGGAAACTTGTAATTTACTGATTTATGAAAACTGCAGGTTCTCAGTTATTATTTCATTTTCCTTTTTTTTAAAGGAAACATTGGAAGATATTAAGCTTATCATGTAAGCTTTTACTAATGTTTCCATTCACTTAATACGATCTTCTAGATACTTATTATATTTATATTTGTTTCTCTTAGAAACAATAAAATATTTCTTCTGGAAATGTAAATCATATGTCAAAATAATTTCCAAAGTCTTCATTCAAATCTAAATCAAATCAAAAGGTTTTCAAAATGAAAACCCCATTTACCAACCATGTTTGATTTCTCTAATCCATGTCCAAACTAAATACAATCAAATTCAAAAAATTTTGCTTTAATCAACAATATCAAAAATTTTCAAGTTCAAACTTGCATTCCAAAATAAATGAACTCAAAAGCATAAAAAATAAGTATGATATTGAGATCTACAATATAATATTATCAGAAAAATAGCAACAACAAACAAATTAGATCTGAAATATAATAACCAACAAAATAAGAATTAGATCTCAAAGTTTAGATCTATATAAGATATAAAATTATAAGACTAGTATAATAAAGTCTAAAAAAATAAGACAATAGATTTAGATCTGAAGAAGTAGATCTAGAATGGAATGAGATATATAAAAAAAAATTGGAAGATTAGATCAATCATATTAGAAAAATAACTTACCATTTTGAGATCTATAATTAGATTTGGAGAAGAATAGATTTGATTTCATAAATTATCACAATTGTAGATCTGAAAAAAAAACTTTTGTGGAGATCATGCTGATAACGTGTTATAGAATAAAGAAAAATAGAAGCCATTGAAGAGAGAGGCAGAAGACATATTATTTATTCCTGAGAATATATTATCTATTTACATTACATTAGCACCTTTATATAGAGGCCTAGGAGCTTGGGGTAGAACTAATCCCACGATGTGGGACTAAATACAAAACAGTATATAGCATATTCACTATTTATATTTACATATAATATAACATTTTTCTAATTTTTCACTCCTCTTCTTCTTCCACATTTCTGTATACAAATTCTTATCATTACTCTACCGAAATCAACATTGAATCTAACTAGATTATCTCTGGTTTGATTCTCTATCACTATCTCAACAAGCTCCTCAGTGCTATTCAGAGTTATAGGCTTTTTTTAATCAACTTAGCAAAACAAAGTGTGGTTGTAGCCTTGGAATTCAATCAAGCGAGATAAGGTGTGATTGTAGCCTTGGGAAATCAATTGGGTGAACTTGTTGCCCGGGAAACCAAGTATCTCTACCCAGAGGATTGTGATTCTGGAGGGTGTACCTCGTTGCCTTGAAATCGATAGTGCAATTGTAAAGATTGTTTTTGAAAGGAAATCCGCACTTGTGTGCGGGATTGGATGTAGGGTAACTCCGAACCAGTATAAATGCTGGTGTGTTCTTTCCTTTACGGCTTTTACTTTATATTTGCATTTGTGTTTGATTCTGTGATCATATCTGTGTCTGAATAGTGCATACATTTGTGTTTAAATTAACAAAAACTCAAAAAGATTTAACAATTCTCTAAATCACTATTCACCCCCCTCTAGTGTTTATCATAGCCTTAAGATCCTTAATCCGCATTTCTCACATTTGGTATCAGAGCAAGGTTTTCAAAGTTTCATAATCTGATTTTTGAAAAAGTTTTAAAATGGCTATGTTTGTTAATACTAGTTTAGAAATATTCAAATCATCATTGTCTTATGAGTCTGCATATAATCAATGTTCAAATTCAAGTTGTCTACCAAAATTGTTTGATGTGCAGGAATCATGCTTTATGGCTATTAAGGAATCAATACACAATGGACAAATTGTGCAGATCAGAAAGGACAAATGGATACTCGATAGTGGATGTTCTAGACACATGACTGGCAATCCAAATATGTTAAATGATATAATATACAAAGATAGAGGACTGGTTAACTTTGAAGACAATTCAAAAGAATATGTGATTGGCATCGGCAAAGTCGGTAACTCTGAAACTCCTATTATTACAAATGTTTTGCTAGTTAAAAATCTGAAACATAATCTGCTAAGTATAAGTCAACTTTGTGATAAAGGATATAAAATTAAATTTGAAAAAGGTAAATGTCACATTGAAGATAACAATTCAACCATAATATTTGAGGGAGTTAGGAAAAAGAATATTTATATTCTTAGTATGAAAGTTTCAAATGATAACTTATGTATTTTGGGAAATACAAGTGACCCTTGGATTTGGCATAAGAGATTTGGGCATTTGAATTTCAAACTCTTATTTAGACTGTCAAAACATGATCTAGTAACAGGTCTCCCTAAAATAAATTTTAAAGTAGATAGTCTATGTGATGCATGTCAATTAGGAAAACTTAGAAAAAGTTCCTTTAAATTAAAAGATATGATTTCAACTTCAAAACCTATTGAATTACTTCACCTTGATTTATTTGGTCCATCTCAAATTCTGTCAATAAATCATAGTAAATATGTTTTTGTAATTGTAGATGATTATTCTAGATTTACATGGACAATATTTTTGAAACATAAAAGTGATACTTTCGAATGTTTTAATAACTTTACAAAAAGGATTCAAAATCAACTTTCTCTTAAAATTATAACCATTCGTAGTGATCACGGTGGTGAATTTGAAAATGAAAAGTTTGAGGAATTTTGCAATAAAAAGGGAATAACTCACAAATTTTCATTTCCAAGAACCCCACAACAAAACGGAGTAATAGAACGTAAAAATAGGATGATTTAAGAGTGTGCGAGAACTATGCTTTCAGACAGTAAATTGCCAAAGAATTTTTGGGCAGAAGCAGTTGCTACCGCATGTTATATTTTAAATAGAATTTTAATTAGACCTTTAACTAATAAGACTTCTTATGAACTTCTTCACTCAAAGAAACTTAAAGTATCTTATTTTAGAATTGTTGGAAGTAAATGTTTTATTTTAAATACTAAAGATAACTTAGATAAATTTGATCCTAAATCCGACGAAGGTATCTTTATCGGGTATTCTAATAGAAGTAAAGCGTACAGAGTATTTAATTTAAGAAGTAACACCATCGAAGAAACAATGCATTTGTCATTCGATGAAAATTTCAAAAATTTTGAAGATACAAATGATGAAGATGATTTAATTACTCAAAATCAAGAGTCAACTGAAACAAATAATGAAATTAATCATCCTAATAAAAGGACTAAACTTTCAAAAGATCATCCTATTGAAAATATATTAGGAGATATGCAATCTGTTAAAACTAGAAATCAACTAAGTAAAATGAGTAATGTAGCTTTTATATCAACTATTGAACCAAAAAATCCAAACGAAGCATCAACTGATGATTCATGGATTTTGGCTATGCAAGAAGAACTGAATCAATTTACTAGAAATGATGTTTTGGAACTTGTTCCTAGACCTGAAAATAAAACTATAATTGGAACTAAATGGGTTTATAAAAATAAAATGAATGAACTAGATGAGGTAGTTTGAAATAAAGCACGTTTAGTCGCTCAAGGTTTTTGTCAAGAAGAAGGAATAGATTTTGATGAAACCTTTGCTCCCGTAGCAAGATTAGAAGCCATTAGGATTCTACTTGCTTTCGCAAATCATAATAATTTCAAATTATATCAAATGGATGTTAAAAGTGCCTTTTTAAATGGATTTGTAAAAGATGAAGTATATATTGAACAACCACCACTTTTTGAAAATGAAAAATTACCTAATCATGTTTACAAACTTAAGAAAGCTTTATATGGCCTAAAACAAGCTCCTAGAGCCTGGTATGATAGACTAAGATCTTATTTATTACAATCAAATTTTGAAATTGGTAAAGTAGACAATACTCTTTTTATTAAAAGAAATAAAAATGTTATTCAACTAGTACAAGTCTACGTAGATGATATCATTTTTGGATCAACTAATTTTGAAATGAATAAAGAATTTTCCGAAATAATGACAAAAGAGTTTGAGATGAGTCATATGGGTGAATTATATTCCTTTTTAAATAAAACAATTAGATAATGGTATCTTTATTAGTCAAGAAAAATATGCCAAAAGACCTAATTAATAAATTTGGTTTGACTACTGCAAGTGGAAAACCCACTCCCATGGCATCCAATGAGTACCTTAGCAATGAAGATCTCTTAAAAGATGTAGATCAAAAGCTATATAGAGGAATGATTGGATCACTACTCTATATTACTGCTAGTAGACCTGATATCATGCATAGTGTTTGTCTCTATGCAAGATATCAATCCCAACCTAAAGAAACCCACTTAAAAGCCGTAAAATGTATAATAAGATATGTTAAACACACTTATGATTATGGCTTATTTTACCCTAAAAATGATTCCTTTGACTTAATATCTTACTGTGATGTTGATTATGCTGGTTGTAAATCAGACCGAAAGAGTACAAGTGGAACTTGTCACTTTTTGGGGCATCCTCTAATTTCCTGGTTTAGTAAAAAGCAAAACACGGTTTCTTTATCAACAATTGAAGCAGAATATATTTTTGCTGCTTTAGCATGTTTCTCAAGTAATATATATGCAACAAACTTTAAAAGATTATGGTTTTAAATTTTCAAAATAACCAATTTATTGTGATAATACGAGTGCGATAAATTTATCCAAAAATACTACTCAACATACTCGAACTAAACATATTGATATCAGACATCATTTTCTCAGAGATAATACAAGTAAGGAAGTAATCACTCTAGATTATATCAATTCTGAGAATTAAATTGCTGATATCTTAACAAAACCATTAAATGAATCTATATTTACTAAATTAAGAAGAGAATTAGGTATTTGTTCAATAACTGAAATGTAAAATATAAATAAACAAAGTATAATTAAAAATTAATTCAAAATAAATTAAATAGGAAAAAATTCAAGAACCATGTCGACATACCCCTCTACCCTATGTCGACATACAATGTTTTTAAAATTTTGAAATTTTTTCCACCAAAATTCAAATAATTGGTTATATATTCTTCACATTTTCGAAATTTTATTCATCCTTTCTGTTATCTCTCTGTTCTTTTCTTGAAATCAAATAATCAACGGCCTCCTCTTCCAAATCAAACATAAAATCAACCTTTTCGTTCCCCTTCTCCTACGCCTGGTCCATTTCAACGTATTACTCTTGCTTGTGTGACTAAAATGGAAGATTCTCTAAAGGATGCACTTCAGTTAATGGCTGAAATTCAAGTAATGCAACTTCAAATGGCCAAGGAACAAGAGAGGCAAAGCAAAAATCCTTAGGAATTTGCAAAAATTTCTAATGGACAATCATGCTAACCCAATCTTGATTGACGAAGATTCTTCAGAAGATCAAGAACATGAGGCCAGCGAAGAAGAAGAAGAACCCATGGAAGAAGCGCATGCGAAAGATGACGACAAAGTCGTGTGCGTTGGAGAAGTGTGTTTTGACAAGAATGGTAATCTTGTCGAACAACGTGGAAATTTATGTTTCTACTATCCAAACCGTTCGATTCATAGATCTTCTATGTTCAAAAACACACATTAGTTTCTTCTCTTTTTTTACCATTGTTGTTTGTTCCTTCTTACGTTTTCCACAAAAATGTAAATATAACTATATGATTAATAAATAAATTATGTTCTTATATGTGTTCTTCCCTATTAATAAATATAACTATATGTTTATCATATACTTAGAATAGTTAGTAGTTTAAGATTAGGTTTATTATTAGATCTAAGTGTTGATTATTTATGATAACACTATCATTATAATCACATATCATAGAGTATTAGATTTAGGGGGAGTTATATAGTTTGGTGTTATATAGTTTAGTGTTAGTTTTTTGTTGATGACAAAGGGGGAGAAGTATAAAATAGGGTAGTTAGGCATAAATTAAGGGGGAGTTATTAGGATAGAAGTAATATTTTATAAACAAAGGTTGTCATCATCAAAAAGGGGGAGATTGTTGGTACGTGAGATGATGATTTTGATGACAACAACCATATAATAGATTATAAAATATAAATACTAACAGTATAAGTTTAGATATATATATATATATATATATATATATATATATATATGTATATGCAGGATTTAACCATGCAGGTAACAAGAATGAAGACTATACAGTATAAAAATTCAAGATATCAAGATTAAAGACTCATGAGTATCAAGATTATTAAGAGTTCAAGAATTCAAGTAATTTATTCTTTAATTAGAAATTTTGTTAAAACTCCTAGAAAAGCACTGGCATCTTAAAATCCAATTTATTCATGAAATGGTATCCACTTCGAGCCCGTTAAAGGGATGAGACCCTAAATAGGATGGAACGTACGAAAAATCTAGTAGAACATTGTTTTGTATCCACTAACTTTTTATTCAAAATGATTTTTCAAAATTGTATCTTGCTTTCAAAATGATTTCAAAACCTTTCTTTTAAAAGCATCAGAAACATCTATCCCGATTTCAAATACTTTTAGCCTCAAAATAATCTTTAATTTCAAAATCAAATTATCCTTTTTTTTGAACTACCTTTTAAAGATAATATATTTAACTTTTAAATATTTACACTTAGATTTTAAATATAAAATTATAGTAAAATTTTGTATATATTATTCTTTATATTTACTTATGTATTTTAATTATAGTCAAGTATATTTATAAAGTTTAAAATAGTTTTAATATAAAATAATAGTTATTTTCAAAGAAAATCAAAACACCAAAAATCCCTTTGGGATGTCGACATACTCAAGTACCCCATGTCGACATGGTGTCAGTTGAGTTCAAAATTAAATTTCAAAAGAAGTGTCTATTCGTCATAACTCTTCACGAATGGACATGGCTGTTGTTCTTCTATAAATAGGGGTTAGTTTCAACGAATTTTAATTTAGTTTTTTTGGTTTTTCAGTCCTCTTCTTCTTCCACATTTCTATATATCATTACTCTGCCGAAACCAACATTGAATCTAACTAGATTATCTCTAGTTTGATTCCCCACCACTATCTCAACAAGATCCTTAGTGTTATTCAGAGTTATAGGCTTTTATAATAAACTTAGCGAGAAAAGGTGTGATTGTAGCCTTGGAAAATCAATTGGGTGAACTTGTTGCCCGAGAAATCAAGTATCTCTACCCAGAGGATTGTGATTCTGGAGGGTGTACCTCGTTGCCTTGAAATCGAGGGTGTAATTATAAAGATTGTTTTTGAAAGGAAATTCCCACTTGTGTGCGGGACTGGATGTAGGGTAACTCCGAACCAGTATAAAATCGGTGTGTTCTTTCCTTTACTACTTTTACTTTATATTTGCATTTATGTTTGATTCCGTGATCATTTCTTTTTCTGAATATTGCATATATTTGTGTTTAAGTTAACAAAAACCCAAAAAGATTTAACAATTCTCTAAAACATATTCACCCCTTCTAGTGTTTATCCTAGCCTTAAGATCCTTAATCCGCATTTCTCACAACCTCGTTATAAACCCTAACAGCCTTTCTATTTCTCATTTCCGTGCGTACAGAATTTCTATTGCTCCTCTTCCTCAATGGTTGAAAACCCTAATATTCCCAACCCAATTTCAATTCAAATTTCAGCTTCAAAAATTTAAACTCCACAAACTATATTGAATTATATATCGATCTGAAGCCCTTGACTAGCACAAGTCAAATTTGTTGTTTTTTCCGATCCGGGCTTCCGTGTGCCCAAAAATCAACGAACAAGCCACGGCCGTTCATTTTGGAGTTTGATCATCGTCGATAACGCCTCGTTTCTTGGTGCTGCTGTGTAGAGTAGGCCATAGGGTGTTCATCACGGTGGTCGTTTGGGGTCGACAGTGGCTTGATTGACAGCGAAATCTTGATTTGGGCTTTCAAATCGTGGCGTCGGCGGTCAAATTGAGGTGACCGGAAGTTTTGGCGTGGGGCCGGGGGGATAGTGGAGGTGCCGACGAACTTGGCTCTGTTTTCGGCAATGGACGGCGACGTGCCTGGAGGCGTGGGGAGGGGAGGTCCTCATGGCGGCGCAGTTTTACTGTACGTGATAATTAGGGTTCGAACGAGAGCGATCTCGTGAACGTGCTGATGTGTAAGTGTGCTCTGTTTTATTTATTTATTTTAAATTTAAATTTTGAATCATTCTAATTATCATAACTTGTGCATACGAGGTCGAAATTACGCACGGTTTATCGTATCAAAATTCAAGACATTCTATCGCTGGTTTGGACGGATTCTAAGACTTTTTGAATTTTGGGTTTAAATTGGATTTAAATTCAAAAGGTGAGTGTTTTAACCCACTCACAACTTCTAACATTTCTTATGTTTGTTAAATTGATTTATGGTGTGATTAGAAATTTATTTATGACTGTTTGGCATATTTTGAATCATCATATTAGTTTATTTGAATTTATTTGGATAAAATAGTTATTTAATTTATTTTTGAATATAAACTGCCAGTAAATACCTGTTATTTATTATCTATTCTATATTGATGTTATTGATTGAATTGGATGATGATTGTGATAAATGGTTGATGATTGATATTGGACGAATGGATGTTGTGTTTTATATTGTTATAAACTGCAAGTTTATTATGGATTTTTATTTCATTAGGGATTGCGGTTTGAAATGATATATAATCGTAAAATATTAAGTTGCGGATTAAAATGATAAATATCCGTAGCACTTGATCATATGATAGAAAATTATATATAGACACCATGGTCTATATATATAAATATTTTGAAAGGATTTCCATGGTTTTGGAAAGGAATATTTTATAAAATATTGATTTTAGATATTATATAAATGTTATATTTTTTCTTGATTTTGAGCTATGTATAATTCGTTTTTAATATAGAATAAGCTTAATAATAAGTTTGATTTTTTTATTGAATATAATATGGTCAAGTATTTAAACTGTATTTAATATAGAGTTTACGATGATAAGATTGGAAGATAAATTTGAGATTTATTTGAAATTGAATTTATTTAAGAATTAAACTCTAATAAGTTAATGTGAAATTTATTAAATTTGAAATTTTAGAAGGTATAATTTATTAACTCGATTTTGGTGTAAGTTGAGTTAAATGAATATTTCAAGTATAAATAAATTGAAGGAAATATGTAGTTATTTATAATTTGAGCTTTATTTAAGTGATAATGGATTTATTATGTAAAGTATTTCAAAACTAAATAATAGAAAATTAAATTGTTGAATCGGAATTTCTAAACTTAGTTTAGAAATTGTTGAATACTTAAAGTTAGAATAATATTGAATTTGAAATGGTTTATTATGTGGATCAACTCTATTTTGAAATCGATAAATTTGGGATAGTTTATTTGAAAACTGAATTGAATTGAAATTTATGATTTGGGATTTGGTTAAATATAAAATGCATAAATTCGAGTTGTGTTAGATTTGATTTGTGAAATTGAAGAAGCTATTTTATTATATAAAGTATTTTAAATATTTAAACTATTTAAGTGGTGGAAATAATGTTTCAAAGTTATGAGTTTCAAGATATTATAATTTGAAAATGTTATATTCAAGTGTTTTGATTTCGAAATGTTATAACTTTGAAAGTGTTATGATTTTAGAAAAGGATATATTTGAAATGAAAATGATATCTTATTGATTGGTTTTGAAAGGGCAATGATATTTGGTTTTAAAGTATAATCTCTCTTGAAAATGACCGCGGTGTTATAATAATGTTTGGTTGTTACAGAGACCGGGATCAGAAGTTATCATACTCTCTGCCAACTCCGAAAACCACTTTAACAACCGTATATGCGGTGGAGATTCCAGAATGAAGTAGGATGGTGGCGGTGTTCCTTTGAGGTATATACATGGACCCGACTCCCGTGAGTTGGCATAAGGTGGCTAAAATAGGAGCGATTGACGGACTAATGAGGTAGCTCCTTTGATCGGATACATCCCTTTGATATTATATTCTGACTTTGAGATTGATTTGGTGGCCACTTTTGATTTTTGATTTGGGGTGTGGTTCGAGGTGGGCGGTAGCTGCGCGCTACGCGTTACCACTGGTCCGGAAGCGTAATTGGTATATCTACCCTAGCATTGCCTAGTTGTGTCATGTCACCTGCCCTAGCGTGCCTTGTACGAATTTGATTTTTGTCATACCTATGGAGTATCCTTTGGTAGCCTCTCGATCAGGAGGTAGTACGGTACTGTATAGACTATTGGCACTATTACGTGTTAAGGGCTACATGGGTAACCCCTTAACGCTATTTAAAAGTAAGTTTATTTTACTGTTATACATTATTATAATAGCGAAATATTACTACATAGTAAATAGTTTAACGGATCCTTTCGGAGATGTGAATCCTGAGCATCTCTTAAGTTACTGCACTCATGTTAGACACTGGATAGGAGATGTCAAATCCCGTAAACATCTCTGACGTTGTTCCACTCATATTATTTACCGTTGATTTAACTGATATAAGATCTTTTAGTTCTGACTCGAGTGTTTCGTCCTTTCAATTCGCTTGGGTCAGCGTGAGCATTTCAGGATTCGAAGACTTTATTTCTGGAGGACGAAGACGAAGATTGTATTACTATTATTTATTATCTTATTCCACTGCATCATGTATTCCGCTGCATTATTTATTATTCTCTGGTATGTGTAACTCTGATGTGTATTGTATAAGTATAATCGAATATTTTGTAAAACAGCTTCATGAACTGTTTATTTGACTATTATATTTTATCATTCCGCTGCAAGATTCTATTTTGTTTTTTATTTCTCTGCATTTTCTTATTTACCCCATAATAATCCACCCTTCTATATGGTTTGAGTCGGCACGTGTGTTTGCTTAAGCGTACAAAAAGGCGGGATGTTACATTTGGTATCAGAGCTTTGGTTTAGTGAAAACCTTAGCTTTGTGGGGTTTGACTCTTTATTAATAGGGTTGTAATAACCTATGATGAGTCGCTGAGCATACATATATGACAGAGCGTATTTGTTAGTGTTATAAAAGGTTTGATATTGTGTAAGTTTGTTCTGTTTTGTATTTATAAATTCTTGTTGGTGCATGGGACGTTATGACATCAATAGAGATTTCTAAATACTTAATAGGATAGACCGACATAATATTAGTTTTGAAATATAGGTAAATAAAATAATTTTCCTATTATATTTTCTGTATATAAAGTAATAAATTTCTATAAAGGTTATATTTGGTTGTAATGTATTGGTTGTTAGGTAGTGAAATTTATAAATATTGATTGGAAACAAAATACGAGGAAAATAAAATAAATGAAAATTTGAAATTTTAGAACTTAAGTTTTGGGATTTTTGAAAACTACTTCCAAAGGATTTTAGAATATAATAATATTGTTTATAAGTATTTTCTGATATAAACATTTCAATATGATTTGAAAGAATTGTTTTAAAGAAATTTTGAAAAGAAATAAGTTCTGTACTCCCTTCTCTGTCGTTGGAAAATAATTTCGATGATGTTTGCATGCATCATCGACATTCATTTTTGAGTTCCGAAGTGGGGAAGACCACTATAGTAGTTTTACTACAGATTTATTTTGATAAATAAATACAAATTTCAAATTGTTTTAAATATAATTGGATATATAAATTGTAAGTGTATACATCCATCTATTATTTTAAAATTATTTGAAATTTAACCCGGTATTTAGTTCTTAAGTTTTCATTAATTAATAGTTTCAATTATTATAGTGAAATGGAATGTAACTAATTAATAATTGGAATCGCTAATTAAAATAAATGAATTAAATGCTAGGTTATAAATGAAATTTCCAGAAAGTTGAAACATGTAACCTATAAAAACAAAAGATATGATTATTGAATGTTTTGTTTATTAAAAGATGTAAGATAAACTTGTATAATTTTCAATTGCATTCTTAAAAAGCATATATATAACTTACCAAAAGATTTAAAAGTTGAAATGTCTGATAAGGAAATGTAATGGGAGTTACTTTTATAAATAAGAATTTGATGTTATAATGGTTATAAACTTAAGTTGCAATTGAAATGTTACTATAATAAAATATGATAGAAGGTAAGTGTTGTAAGTAGAAGATTTTAAACTTAAGGAAATGAAATTGATATGCCAAGTAACTGAATTGGACATGAATACTATGGATAAATGAATAAAAATAAATGAAAATTTGCAAGAAATAAATGTAAATTAAAAAGATAAACCATTATATGAACAAAAAGGAAATCAAACAACAAATGTTGAAATGAAATTAATAAGAATGAACTTGATCTATTGTTTGAAATTGTTGTTTGTTTGGTTTATAGTTGTTTGGGATATAATACTTCTAAATTGATAAGATGCATGAATAATCTATTGAGTTGTACCTTAGGCTGTTGAGTAAACGGTGCACTTAGTAGTTTGTTCGTCATTCTATGCGATTAAAAGTTTCTGGACCAAAACAAACCATTTGTTTTGCTTATTATGGATGAGTGGTTGATTACTTTGATTCCTTGTGACGAATGTATGCTTGTTTGCAAATAATGGTTGCTGTGTTGCATTGATTGGTTTGTTATTGATTAAAACAACTTCAAATATTTCATTTTTATAATTATTAACCCTTTTTGGATTATGTAAGTGAAATACAGGTTATGCAAGCAATTGCTACTGCTTTTGGTTTCATAATTAAACGTTGTTTGCTCAACAAATAGGTACGTTCTCGGATTAAAGTTTTCTAGCGGTATTATGTATATTGTTTTCCCGTTGTTGGGATATATTATTTTGAGATATTTGATATATATTGTTATACTTGATATTATATTTTCTCCCGAGTATCTCTGTTCAAAGGAGACTCTGCCGAAATTTTCCGAAAATATTAGACTTAGAAAACTTATGAAAAATGTTTTCCAAACTTTATTAATTTGAGTGTAAAAAGATTAATGGTTATAAATTGGTATATTTTATTTAAATTAATTAATTTTGTGAATTTATTTGTTTATAAAATTAATATTTTTGAATAAGATGTATTGACTACTTAATTCTTTCTTTCCCGCCTTTTCCCCTTTTCGAGGACGAAAAGTTTTGAGTGAGGGAGAGTGTAACGACCCGTAAATTTCGATAATATAACTGGTTAATTTAATAAGATTATTGTAATTAAATTTAGAAGGAAATAAAAACTTTATAATTTATAGTGAAGTGAGTGTTAAAAATGAAATGTAGGAATGATAATTAAAGCTAATTATTGACAATTGAAGTGAAATCCCAATAGTGAAATAGTGAAATTGTTACACTTGGTTATACAGTTGAATATAAGAAATAAGGGTAAGGGTTGTATAAATAAATGAATAAGTATAATTAATGGAAATTGAATGAATTCAGTATTAGGTAAGTAATTAGAATAAGCGGTTGAAAACAATAAACTTATAGATGTTATTGAAGGTTAATGGTAACAATCAATATATATTACCCATTTATTTAGTTTATTAAATTAAAATTGAAATCAATTGCAATTAATCCACTTAATTTGTGAAGTTAATGTAGATTAAATTGGTAATTGGAGGATTTTAATTCAATAGTGAAGTAACCAATGTAAATTCCATTCATAATATGGCAATGGATTGAATAAAAGTAATTGAAATTCATGTTTGATTGATTTATTGGATTTTAAGCTGTAATAAATGGATTATTGAAATTAATCTACGGTATTTCGTAAATACGATATTTTGACTATGACAACTATATAATCATTCATATACTAACTTATTTATTTTGTACTAGTTGATCTATGACAACTATGTATAATTTTATATCCTTATCTAGAAGTTAAAATATGTTAAATCTCTCCTATATGATTTCTACTGCATTATCATTTCATATATTTGGTTTAAAAGAAAAATCTCATTTTTATGTTACATTCAGACATCTGAATGCTTCAATCCAGACATCTGATGCTGGAAATTTGAATGTTGTAAAATAAAATATTCAGACGTCTGAAGGGTATAAATCAGACGTCTGAATATGACAACTTTTTGCCTATTTCTTTCTGGTTTGATTTCGTTGCGTTTCAAAAGTCTGAATTTTTAATTTCATAAGTATGAATATTTACAACGGCTACTTTTCTGAAAAGGCATATCCATTCATGACGAGTTGCAATCTTTAATCCAACAGATAATCATAACTCTTGATGATAACTCTTTATGAACAATTGCAACTACTTATTATCTATATAGACACATTAGAATCAAATTTTCAATACACCGATTCTATTGATTATTTTCCTGTTCTTGAAATTCTTGATTCTAATACATTTGTGCTTTCAACATCATTCAAATTCAGTTTCCTACTTCCTTAATCTTCATGCATTCACACACATATCATAAAGGTGAAAGATTATAAGAAGTTTGTACTATCAAGAGACAAATTCGTGTTATTAAGAACACATTGCGTCACATACATTCTGTATAAGTTGAAGTCCTCTTCGGCTGTTGAGGCGAAATCCTGTTCTGCTGCTCAGGTCCCTTGTTCGGCTGTTCAAGGGCTGTATAAACCTATTCCTCTAAGTTAAGTAAGGATTGTTGTTAGTGAAATTTCAGAAAGGAGTCTGGGACTGGATGTAGAACAGGAAGTTCGAACCAGTATAAAAGTTCCTAGTGTGCTTGTTTTATTTTTACTTACTTTACATTGCTATAGTTTATTTTTTCACTAGTTTAATATTATTCCATATAGCACGATCCGCACAGTCTTTTCATTTGGTATCGGAGCTAGGCATCTCATAACCATTACACAGTTATCTGATATCTTGTTAATATGGAAAACAACACCAGTACTACCACTAACACTGTCACTAACACTAGTTTTATTGAGGGTCAATCTACTACACGACCTCTATTGTTCAATGGCATGAATTACAACTATTGGGCAATACGAATGCGTATTTATATGCAAGCCGGTAGTTTTGATGCATGGAATGTTACACAAGCAGAATATACTGCACCTACTACTGAATGTACTACATGGACAGCTGCACAAAAACAAGATGCTTATGCTAATGCTAAAGCTATAAATATGTTGTTTTGTGCATTAGATTAAAATGAATTTAACCGAGTTAGTATATGTAACACTACATATGAAATATGGAGAACACTTAAAGTAACTCATGAATGTACTAACAAGATCAAACAGAGTAAAATATCTAAGCTTAAGAATCAATTTCAAAATTTTAGGATGAAGCAAGATGAATCTATAAATGATATGTCCTCCAGATTTCAAGATATTCATCATTCTTTACTAGGACTAGGAGAAATATACTCCGATTTTGATATTGTTTCAAAAATCCTTAAATCTTTAATGGATGAATGGGAAAGAAAAGTCTTACCTATTGAAGAAACTAATGATCTTTCTACCATGAAACCAGAAGAGTTAATAGGAAATCTAATGTCCTATGAAGTGAATTTGCAGGCTAAAAGAGTACAAGCACAAGACAAAAAGAATATGGCATTTCATGCAGAAAAAGAAGAATCAGGCTCGGATGAAGAAGACTTAGCATTCATTGCTAAAAACTTTAAAAAGTTTTTAAAGTACAGAAAAGGAAATCGAAACAACGGGAAAAGAAACTTCAACAACAATAAGCCATCTTCATCAATACTAGAATGCTTTGATTTCCACAAGAAGGGACATATGCAAAAATATTGTCCAGAACAAAAGAAGACATATCACAATAAGAATCGAAAGGACAAGTCTAAAAGAAAAGCATTTTCAATAACATGGGACGACTCAGATTCTTCTTCTTCAGAAAGCAACGGTGATAGTGAAAAAGAACAAGCAAATGTTTGTTTTATGGCTACAGAGAATGAGGTAAACATCTTACTTTTGATGATATGATTGAAATTAATTTAGAACTTCTTGATAACTTAAAAAGTATCAAAAGAAAATATAAAAAGGCTCTAAAAATCAGAGAAAAGCAGAATTCGAGAGAGATATGCTAAATGATGAAAATAAAATATTAGAAGAAGAACTTGGAAAACTTCAAGATACCTTCTCTAATGATAACTCTCAACTTACTTTTTTGAGTCAAGAAATTGAAACTCAAAAAGAAAAGAATGATTCTCTTGTCTCTGAAAATCATGAGCTGAAAACTAAGATCAAAATGATAGAATTAGATAATACTTGCCTCAAAACCAAGTTAGATAATATTACTAGTGTGATATCCCGGAATTTTTGACAATATCAATTAAATAATCTTTATATAGAATTAAATTGATTTGATAATATTGATTAATAAAATATGAATTGGTTTAAAAATCTGATTAAATAAATATTTAATTTGTGATTTATCTTTTAAAATCTAAATAAATGTTTTTAATTATAATGTAAATATATATTTGTATATATATTATAGATAATCTTTGTTTTGGAATTTAATAAATAAATAAAGTTTTGTTTTCAAATTCTAATAATATATTTAGTAATTAGGAAATTATGTTTTAAATTAATTTTAAGTTTCTCCAAGTTATTTAAATTAATAACTATACGATTTTTAAATACTTAAATAAATGTAATTGTTTAAAGTTATATCTTAGCTTAATTTTTAAATTTAAATAAAACTTTGTTTTATTTTTTTTTAAATATTTTTTTTGATATAAATGTGATTTAAATTTTTTGTATATAAGTTTAAAATACAATGTAAAATATGGTTTTAATTCATTCAATAATAAAAGGATTCATAATCTTTTTTATAAATCATTTAAAATTTGTTGAATTTGTTATTTTCAAGCCATATTTATAATATATTATTTTTCCATAAATATAAAAAGAATTAAAAATAAGAAAATAGAATTTTCATTTTAAATTGAATAAGTTGATTTTAATTTGGATTTCAAAAGTTTAATTTGAATTTGGAATTTTATTTTAAAATGCAAAATAATAGATTCTTTAAAATATTTGAATAAGTTTTTATAATTTTTTTATTTACATTTTTCTTTAAATAAGAAATTCATATATATTTATATAAGTATAAAATAAGTTAATTAAAATCCTTTATTAACATTTAAATACATAACTAATTTAAATAAACAAGACATGTGTTAATTCCTTACGTAATAAATCAACATGTGTTAGCTAACAAATTTAATAACATGACAAATGTCATTATATTTTATTTTTTTCTTTTATTTTAATTCAATTAATTTCAGCCCTTAAACATTTTAATTTTTCCTTCATTCTCTTTTCAAAACCAAAGCTAAGTGAATCAAAGAAGAAAAGATTTGAAACTCAAAATTTCCTCAAAAGCAAATCTGAAAATTTCACTCCTCAAATTTATAATTGTAAACCAAAAACCTGTTGATCAACCCTCCATTTCATCTCTGGAAAATCAACAGCATACAAACAACATTTCTAAAATCATGTCAGCATTTTCAACCTAGAATTAAAGCATTTTCAGGCCTGCATGCATGTGATTTTTTAGACAGGATTCAAAAGCGTTTTCATTTCCAATGGAGGCTCTGTTTTTCTGAAAGATACCGGTGAGTAACACTTTGTTTAAAATGAATTAAGTAAATGTTGGTTGCCTGATTTATCTCTGAAAAAATATATTTTCTTGTGAATATCATCCTCTTTCTAAATCTTAAAACAAATTTGGATGCATGGTATTACTGTGGAAAATTGTTTATGTGTATATGAACTTTCTGGCAATTTTTATGGATTTTTATAAGTATGTTTATACTGTCAAGTATCATTGTTGCTGTTTTTTCCTGGCTTAAGTTTTTAAACTCAAATTTTTGTAGTCTCTTGATCTAATCATTATTGTGAATTGTGTTACAAACAAAAAAAATATGTCTATTGAACATAAATCTAAGATTAAAAATTTAAATAAGTTAAAGTAAGTTCGAACTTCTCTGGAAACCAAAATGGTTTGGAAACATGAGTTTTGTATAAAACTTATATTCTTTAATTCATTAATTTAAGATTATGAACTGAAACCTTAAAAGAAAACATGATTTTTAAATCAGAAAACACAATTTTTAGTTTGGGATTTGGGAAGTAGTTCCGTGATGAACTAAAAAGAGGAAATTGGGAAAATTTGATGATCTTGAAATTCTGGAGGTTTGAAGTTTCTTCTGGATAAAGTAGAGTGATCAGGCACTTTAGCAAAATTATCAAACTGATGGATAAATCATTGCGTTAGCAGCGGTGAGGGATTTAGTTCTGTAACCCTAGTTTACGAACAAGTTAGGAAATTGGATCGATTCTGTCTCAATGTTTGATCGAGTGTTAAGAAGCTTTGGGGTATGGTAGCTGGGTCCATGATGAGGATGTGGCCAGAATTTCAACTTCTACGGTGGTCGGAGGACGGAGATTTGGCCATTGACAGGTTTGGAGTTTTGGAGGAGCACTGTGTTTCCAGGTTTTAGAAGTGAGGCTGGTTTTTGATTTTGGGTGAATGGAGATTTTCTGATGATCGTGATGTTGCCGAGGTTGTTTCCTGATGTGTTGATGCTGTAGGAGTTGACCGGTGATGGTCAGAGCCACCGTGCATGTGCACGGTGCTCTTTACTTTCCTGATGATCTGGGGATAATGAGTAGGGGTGTTGTACTCGAGTAAATGCTCGGGTCATTTTAGTATTTGCTCGAAGTTGAAGGGAGATTGACTCGAGTAAAATTTTCATAGGCTCAAGTAGTTTTTTTTAGTTTCAGGTTTTTCTTAAAACCTGACAATATGCAAGTTTTTTAAATTTAAACTAAATTTAAATAAAAGAAACATAGTAAGAAGTAAACAAAGGTTGAAACAAGTTTAAATTATGAATTCAAAAATGAATTTGAATTCTAGTTTTCAAAATAAATAAATAAATTTTTAAAAAAATATATGAAATGTTTAACAACTAAAAACCTGTACAGTATTTTATAAAGCGTCTTATAAATCTGAAATGAGATTTAAAACAAGATTTTAAATTTAAGTTAAATCTGAATTGTAAATCTGAATTCAAATTTGAATTTGAATTTTTAGAATTTGAAAAGGAAATAAGTTTATAAATTCAAAGGTTGTAATTAAGTTTGAATCATAAAGCATTTTATAATATGTTTTTAAAATCTGGAATATAGGATTTTAACATGACTTTAAATTTAAATTTTTGAATCTGAATTCAAAGCATGATTTGAATTCTAGTTTAAAATAAAATAAGTTTTTGAATTTAAATGTTTCAAAACCACTTGAAATATTTAAAGTATGTTTCAAATTTATTTAAATTTAATATGGGTTAAAACTATTTATAAACTTACCTTAGGAGGTAAGTAATTCTTTAAAAATGAAATTAAAATGTTTTAAATACTTAAACTTTGTTTAAGTTAAAATTTGATTTCATTTAAATCTTAATTAAAAATGGAATTTAGATGAAATTTAAAAGCAAATTATTTTTAAATTACTTTGATAATGATAATTAAATCATGAATAAGATTAATGTTTATCATAAAGTTATTTAGAACTTAATAATTTATAATTCATTAAATGACTAAGGTAATTAAGTTTTGTAATTAATTAATTTAATTAATTAATAATTAGGTTAATTAATTAAATAATTAAGGGTTTTATTTAATTAATTAAAGGATTAGTAAGTTAATTAAGATTGATTAAATTGTAATTAAGAAATCATTATTTAGAATTGATTTTAATTTAATTTATGATTTGAATTTATTAATCAAGTAATTAAAAATTAATTAAGTTTAGATTATCACTTGATTTACATAATTAGAGATTAATTAAATGGGTTTTATAGATAATTAATTTGTAATTAATATTGATTAATCTCAGTTAATTACTTTAGAGAAGTAATTAAAGATTTGTTATAGGTTAATGAAGGTCATTAACTTAGGTTTATTTAATAATTAATTAATGTGATTAATTTTAATGATTAATTGGATTAATTAATTTAAAGACAACCATTTAAATTGTTTAAGTGTAATTACTTAATGGAAGTAATTAAGGAAATTAATTATTAATTGTAATTAATTAAGTTTATTTTGATTAGTTAAATTAATTAATTAAGTTTAATTAATTTAAAATAATCACTGATTAATTTGAGAAGTAATTACTCAATGAAATTAATAATGGATAATTACTTAGTGAAGTAATTAAGAAGATAAATTACTGGATGTAATTAAATTGAAGGATAATTGGGTAATGAAGGAGTTTTGGAAATTAATTACTTTCTATAATTAATATGTAATCAGTATGCATAATAATTACTTAAAGGAAGTAATTAATAATTAATTACTT
This sequence comes from Allium cepa, assembly GCA_030765085.1. NCBI lineage: Eukaryota > Viridiplantae > Streptophyta > Magnoliopsida > Asparagales > Amaryllidaceae > Allium > Allium cepa. The sequence continues at coordinate 698,231,938 of CM060929.1, read as the reverse complement.
AGTGTAATTTATTTAGGATTTGTTAATTGAGTTATTTGAAGATAATAAAGAGATGTAGTTAATTAAATATAATTAATTACTTAATGTGATTAATCAAGAGTGATTAATCAATATGGAAAATTGACAATTAATTTAATAGGATAATTATAAATAAATAATTAGGGATCATTAATTTGTAAAATTAATGATGTAATTAAGGATGGATCAATTAAGAACAATTAATTAATTAATGAAGTAATTACAGGTTAACTACGGAATTTGGTTTGGAGTAATTAATTTGTGGAATTAATTAAAGGTTAATTACTTGAATGTAATTAAAGGATAAGTAATCAAGGAGATTAATTAGGGTAATTTGTTGAGGGTAATTAATTGATTGATTGTAATTAATTAATGGTTATGTAAGTAAGATTTATATGGATGAAGTAATTAATTTAATTTATTTTAAATTAATTAGAGAAGAAGTAATTAATTTAATTCATTTTAAATTAATTATAGAATGGTGATTAACAAGTCATTGCTTGTGAATGTTGATTAATACCGATTACCCTGAATAGTTGAGATATCAGATATGAGATAGGTAATGTTGTGTGATTTGGATGCTATGGTTGCATTTGAGTTGATAATATGAATTATCTGTTTGGGATGATAATATGGATTATCTGTTGTGATGATAATGTTGATTACCTATTATGATGTTGGGTGTTATCTATTTGTGTGTATATAGATAATGTTGAATTGAATTGTTTTAAACATTTAAAACAACTTGGACCTAAAAGATGGCCATTTGGATTTCGATGAGACCGGGATCGGGTTTTCATATTTGGATATCCGAATACCACGTCGATCCAAATTAACGATAGGTCATGAATCTCAAGTGAAGATGAAGATCCAGAGTGCAAGAGTTATCGTCGTTAACTCTGAGGGTGATTCCAAAATGAGTGTGACGAGATAATGCCTTCGGTTTCATTCGAAACCGGAACGAACTTGTATGGATTGAATGCTTTCAGAACATCGTCAGGTGGACGATGAGCATTCTAAGAGATGTGTTCTCTAAAGGTAATCATTGCCTTAAGCCTCATCAACCGGGAATGACTAAAACATGGGAGGTGCTGCACGGTTAAGTGGGTCATGCCCAAGTAGGACGAGATTTTCCCCTATCTAGAGGTCCCTTTATATTCGTCTATGTGTGCGGTTGATTGCAACAACTGCCGGGGTTGTATTGTTCGGGACTGTTCAGTAAGGAATGGTTCCGGCCTTGTGTTGCAGGGGATTGAGAGTGATCCTCGGTACGGTGATCTAGGCCACGTACTGTGACGGACGGTACCCCAGTAGCCCTGCCATTGATGGAATCCAAAATCCAATAAGTGCCGTACGTATTAGTTGTGCCCAACTATGTTGGAACGTGAGATGTAAGCATTCCAGCTATTTTTGTATTTTACTTGAAAACCCTAGACACTATTATAATATCAACTGATTTCCTATCAAATGTTTTGGTTAGCGTAAGGTAATTTTTTTTCCATGTTTTATGTGTGGGAAGTCTTACGTGATACCTTTCTTTTAAAAAGGTTTTGAAAGTTAAGCAACCTTAACCTGTTACTCACACCAGACCTATGTCTGACCCGGAGTTTATCTTTTATTTTCTTAAACTCTTGGGTACTCAAATTTTTACGAGTAGCCAAGGGATTCATGTAACGCCCCACTCCGAGACACATATTAGCAAAGAGTATTACAAGGTAATACTGTCTGGTAATACAGAGAATAGAGCTGGATAGGAGCGACCATCTATAGCCTTGTCTTAACTATCTACTGTATACGTCGATAAATGCAGCATTTTTTTTGGTGGATCGACATATCCAATAGATACTTAACACAAAACTATAATGACTATAAGATCTAACAGAACAAAATATAACAACTCAAATGTAAACACATCACAGAACAATAGATCATCACATACATATACAGATACATCATAGAGTATACAAAATGATACATGTCAAGTGGCGTAGCAACCACAATATACAGATGAGTCGAAAGAATATACATATCAGAGTTACAACCAAAAAGGACTACACAAAAAGCTATAACAAAAGTAGCTAGCAGAATAGTCCATGCGGAAGCAGAATAGGCTAAGTCCAAATGTACCTAACCTGAAACACCTCGGTCTGACCCGAGTATAAAATACACGGGTCAGTCTAGCTAAACGAATCAGTAAAATGTGATAGTAGAATAATAGAGCATAAGAGCATAGTGATATTCTTCTTAAACAAGAAGAAACCATAAGAAAGCCAACTATGGTTATATGGAGGATACAGAACATGTATGGCATATATGGTTATACTAAGTGATAAAACACTATTGCTTCAATACGCATAAAACACAAAATCTCATGAATCGCTAAAATGTAGTATGCCTCATATCATCGGCAATCATAAATCAATAAAAATGGTTTAGGAAATAGTAAAATGTAAACTCCGAAAAGAGTAATTCCCAAACCCGCCATATCGGCAACTCCAAGAAAAACATAAGCAAAAGCTATCTCGACATAAGCCATAAGGCAAATGTCGACAAAGAGATAAAAATCTCATACAACGCCAAAAGGCAAATCTCATAAATAACGCCAATAGGCAATCTCAATATATATATACGCCAAAAGGCAAATTTCAACACGCCAGTGTAGGCAATGAAAATCTCAAAAGAACTCCAAAGATTCCAAAAATCCCAAAGTAATCGCCACCGAATGGTTCAAAGGACCGATTCCAAAATGACGATACACAAGGGTAAAAATCATCTCAAAAAGGTTTTGCACGTGCTATTTTTGCCGAGTACTGTTTCATATAATAGGTACCTCGCCCAAAGGCAAACGTCAAAAGACAAATACGCCGCAATGGCAAATACGCCGTAATGGAAAACGTCCGAAGACAAATACGCCGCAATGGCAAACGTCCGAAGACAAATACGCCGCAATGGCAAATGACCCAAAGGTCCAGTACGGGCAAGCCAACAGGCAAATGTGTCACAAACTCTCGGAAAGGAACCCGAAAAGTGTTAACGTGTGTCCTATAACACCCGTTTGCACTAAACGGTTTACTAACCGCTAGTAAATTTCATACTCAAAGCAGTAAAAGGTTCACCTCGTATCATCGGTAAACTAGACCCGTAGGCCAAAACGATCAAACGAATAGATTAGGAATTAACTGAAAAGATAAACGCACGTGTTCATAGCACGCGTTTTATCCAATCATTTAATTCTCCTCTCTCTTCGCTCGTAGTGCAAAATTGTGTGTTTTATATAGAAATTAAATTGAAGAAAACAAGTTTTAGGAACGCTTCAAAGTCGCTTTAGAAATTGCATTTGAAATTCTCCTATTATGGAGTAACTAATTTAATACTTAAAAATAATATTAAATAATAATTTTAAAAGTCAATTTGCTTGAAAAACACTTTGTAATGCTTTATAAAACCCGTGTACGAAATCTAGAGAAAAATCTCAAAGAAATCGGAAAATATCAGAAAAAGCAGAAAATTATTCTAAGTATAAAAACCCGGTGAAAACACGCTGCGAATCCAAGTTCGATAGCAGGTTTGGACCTGCAAACCGAGTCCAAATGACATGGAATTTGGTAGGAATGTAGTTCAACATTCCTACTTCAATCTGCAAAAAGAATCATTCAAATCCGATTTGAAACGAAGAATCTGCGTCATTTCAAAGTCGCACCAAAACAAAGTTTAAAACACTGAATTAGCAAGCTGTGAGTACAAGTTTGACAGCCGTTTAGAAATAGCAAACCAACCTAGATTTTCATGAAACTTTACAGGAACATAAATCAACACTCCTACTTCAATTTGAAAAAAGATTCATGCAAATCTGATTTAAAACCAATGAGTTATGCTGTCACAAACATGAACTCAGACCATGTTTGTAACAGTTCAACTAGGATGTGCCCAGGCTTAAAAATCAACTCTGGGTTCAACTTCCAGGCATAAAACCGAGGATCAAATTACATCTGATTGTGCTCAAAATTTTTAAGCACGTAGAAGGGAACAACATATTTAAAAAAAAAAAGATTCATGCAATTAGGATAAAATATGAGAAAGTTATGATGTCTTGAAATTGAACCCAGACAGTGTTTCCACTGTAAAAATCTGGGCAAAAACATGGTCCAGGTCAATGTTTAGCAGCATATTTTTATAAGCTAACTAAGTCTAAATGACCTGAAATTTGGTAAGAATGTAGTAGAAAACACCATCTTTCAAAAAAAAATGATTCACGCAATTTGAGTTAGAAACAAAAATGTTATGCCATCGCAAACATGGACTCAGGCCATGTTTGCTGCAACTCAGCAAACAAAATATGCACAGAAAATTTCCAGGCTGTGCATTGATTTTGCACTGCAGTTTTCAGGCATCAAACGAATATGTTTTGCAATGAAATTTGACATGCATATACTACAACATACAGGCTATCAACTGAAAAAAAATACGGCAGCATTTCGTTGCCGAAATTGGAAGAAAATGATGTGCAAAGAGACATACCAACTCAGATTTCACAAAATCAAAACAGGAACATGAAATCATTGTATTGAAGCTATTTTGGGTTAGATTTTGGCATTTTGAAGCTTTTGCTTCAGCTAGCAATTGTGAGCAGCAACTCACTTCAAAAATAGTAGAGCAACAAGAGCTAATTGGAGAGAAGATGCAAACTTTGGCCTTGAGAAAGCTTCAACAACCTAAAATAAGAGTTTATACAAACATGCAAGAGGAAAACTTCAATAATTTTGAAACCTAATTCACAAATCTGAGATTTTTGATGAAATTGCAAGTTTGGAGTTTGATTACCTTTGTATTATCACTCTAAATTGAAAGAGATTGCTTTTTATTGTATTTAATTGAAGAAATTCACTTGGATTTTGAATTTGATGGAGTGGGTTCTATGTTCTATTCACTGGAGGAAGAAGGAGAGGAGAGTAACAATGTACGTAAATTTTTATTTTTATTTTCACTTACTTAATCAGGCTAAGGAACACTAATGGGCTAATGGACCCAAAAATAAAAGAAAATAAAAAGGCTAAGACTAATTAATTCACACTTGACTAACATATGAACTTATGTACATATACACCATACAAAAATGCATTTTCTCCATATTTACACATAAGAAAAATATGAAAACTTGTATACATACAAAATAAACCATTTTCTATCATATAAAAAGATTAATTTTTATTTTTAAATATTTTTTATTATTAAATTCATTTATTTAACAAAAATGCACTATTTACTCAAATAAATGAACAAAACCTTGTTTTCAGCTCCAAAATTCCACAAAATTTATTTTATCACTTAGAAAAATATTTCAAACCATTTCAAAACATTATTTATAATTAAAACTCATTTTTAAATCAATTTCCACCTTTTTATTTGATTAAACAACCTTTAAAAATCAAACACTTCCTTTAAAAATTATTAAAAGAAGTGATTGGCAATAATTAATAAAATTATTGCAATTTCTATAAATAAAAATTATTTTCCATTCATTATTAACCCAAACAATAAAATAAAGTTCCAAACTTTATTTTCTCATTTTAATTTTTCAAAATCCATTGTTTATTTCAAATAAACAATTTAATTTCTCAAATTTTATTTAATTCAGAATATCAAATCATAACTAGCGTTATAATTTAATAGTTACAGGTAATCTCCAAAAGCAGGGTTGTTACAATTCAGGTTGGCTTTGACGAATATTGGAGGAGCAATGGAGCTGGAGGCTTCTGCGTTGTAGATATATAGATTCCGATGTGTGTTCTCTGTGTTGTGTTTGTATTAAGTTGTAAATACTAGACAGGTGTTTATAACTGTCTAGTATGTGATGTATATGCTGTGTATCTCTGATTGATATTGTATATTATGTAAATATTTATGTTATTAATATAATTTATTCGTTCCACTGTTGAGATTTTAGTGTTGTTTCTTCTTTCTCTTCTTTCTTTTCTCTTTTCTATCCCTTTCTTTCTTCAAGATGATACGATTTTCTGTGGTGAGAAAGTCGGGTCGTCTTAAATAGAAATGTTTCTAACTTTAATAAAGGATGAGAAAATTTATCCAATATTCTTGAAAATTCTCAATCTACTTCTAATAAAAAGGGATTAGGATACCCTAAGAAATCAATGACTTCATCTATAAAGGAGATTAGGAAAAATATTTTTCCTACTACTCGTCCAAAAAGAAATAATAATTCAAAAACCATAAAAATATGGGTTCCTAAAACAAACAATAGTTTGATTAGGAATAAATATATAAATACCTTTTTGGAAACTGTTCATAAAAATCAAAATTATATTTTTAAGAGGTATACTGAACCTACTTGTGTTTGGTTTCCTAAGACCTAACTCTTAGGACCCTATCACAAAGTGGGTACCAATTTTATTATTATTTTTTGCAGGACCCACTTAAAAAGAGAGGAAAATGGATACTCGACAGCGGTTGCTCAAAATATATGACTGGAGACAAAAACATGCTATTAAACATTACTTACTCAAATGGAGGCTCTGTCACTTTTGGAGACAATTTCAAAGGATATATCATTGGAAAACGCAATGTCAGCAATGTCGGTACATCTAATTTACCTCTTTTCCTAATGTCTTACTAGTCAAAAATTTAAAACACAATCTTTTAAGTATCAGCCAGTTATGTGACAAAGGTTTCAAAATCTCTTTTTCTGAAGATAAGTGTAGAATTTTTGATAAAAATAAAAATTTTATATTTGAAGCAAATAGAGACAGAAATATCTATGTTCTGAATATGAAAATCAATCACAATTCAGATAAATAGCTAATGAAAATGATCCTTGGCTATGGCACAAAAGATTCTGTCATATCAACTTCAAAACTATAAACAAACTTTCTAAAAATGATTTAGTCAGAGGATTACCAAAAATGAACTTCAAAGTCAATCATATTTGTGATGCATGTCAATTAGGAAAATTGACCAAATCATCTTTTAAATCTAAGAAGGTTATCTCTACATTACAACCACTTGAATTACTACAGATGGATTTATTTGGGCCAACTCAAGTTCAATCGTTAAACCACAATAGATATGTGTTTGTAATAGTAGATGATTTTTCTAGATATACTTGGACCATTTTTATGAAAAACAAAAGTGATACATTTGAGCGTTTTAAAACTTTTGTCAAAGGAATTCAAAATTTAGAAGGTTTAAAGATAAAGAATATAAGAAGTGATCATGGAGGAGAATTTGAAAACGAAGTTTTTGACTATTTCTGTAAAAAGAAAGGAATTTTCATAATTTTTCGTTTCCTAAAACTCCACAACAAAATGAGGTTGTAGAACGTAAAAACAGAACTTTACAAGAATGTGCACGAACTTTGTTAAATGGAAGCACTCTTCCAAAACAATTTTTTGGCAGAACTGTTGCAACTGCTTGTTATGTTTTGAATTGTGTTTCTATTCGACCTCTAACGTAAAATACTTCTTATGAACTTTTTGCTGGAAGAAAAACCAAAGATTCTTATTTTAAAGTTTTTAGTTCAAAATGTTTTATATTAAATATAAAAGTTCAGCTTAGAAAATTCGATGTGAAATCCGACGAAGGAATCTTTTTAGAATATTCAGATCGCAGCAAAGCTTATCGCGTATTTAATAAAAAATCTAATACTGTTGAAGAAACGTTACACGTATCCTTCAATGAAAATTTTCTACAAAAACCAAGTATTGAAGATGATGTACATTTTCCAGATAACATTACAAATATAGAAACTACAAATATTGAAAATTATGAAAACATCGTTGATAATAATGATGAATTAAGATCTCCATCAAAAATATTACGGGGTCATCCTGTTCAAAATATTATTGGAGAAATTAATTCAAATGAATGAACTAGAAGTCAACTACATCAAATGGGCCACGTAGCATTCCTTTCTAATATCGAACCAAAGAATCCCAAAGAAGCTTCCACAGACGACTTCTAGATAATTGCAATGCAAGAAGAGCTAAATCGGTTTGAACGCAATGAAGTTTGGGAATTAATTCATCGACCAAGTGATCAAACTGTTATTGGAACAAAATGGGTCTACAAGAACAAAGCAGACGAACAAGGTAACATCACTAGAAATAATGCAAGATTAGTTGCACAAGGATATAATCAAGAAGAAGGAATTGACTATGAAGAAACGTTTGCTCCAATCGCAAGACTAGAAGCAATACAGACCTTAATGGCCTATGCATGTTTTCTCAATTTCAAACTTTATCAAATGGACGTTAGAAGTGCTTTTCTGAATGGTTATATAAAAGAAAAAGTATATGTTGAACAACCTCCCTTATTTATTCACGAGAAATTTCCTAATTATGTTTATAAACTTAAGAAAGCTCTTTACGGTTTAAAACAAGCACTATGTGCTTGGTATGATCGACAAAAGACTTATCTAATTTCTTCGAGATTTCAAATTGGGAAAGTTGATCAAACACTTTTTATTAAACATTCGAAAAATGATATTTTAATATTTCAAATTTATATTGATGATATCATTTTTGGTTCTACTAATGACCAGTTGTGTCAGGACTTCTCTGAATAATGACCAAGGAATTTGAAATGTCTCATACGGGAGAATTAACATATTTTCTTGGTTTACAAATTAAACAACTTCAGAATGGCATATTCATTAATCAAGAAAAATATTGTGATAATCTAATCAAACGTTTCAGAATGGAAAATACTTCTGCCAAACCAACTCCAATGAGTACACCAACATATCTTGAAAAAGATGACAATGGCAAAAGTATTGAACAGAAACTATACCGAAGTATGATTGGTCATAACTATATTTGAGGCAAGTCGACCTGACATAATGATGAGTGTCTGTTTATGTGCTAGATTCCAAGCCAATCCAAAGGAATCACATTTAAGAGCAGTGAAACGTATATTACGTTATCTCACAAGCACAAAAGATTTTGGTCTGTTCTATCCTAAAGAATGTCCGTTCGAGTTAGTTTCATATAGTGATGCTGACTTCAGTGGTTCTCGAACAGATCAAAAAGTACAAGTGGTACGTGCCATTTTATTGGAAAATCACTCGTATCTTGGTTCAGTAAGAAACAAAACAGTGTTTCTCTTTCTATATGTAAAGTAGGATATATTTCTGCTGCTTTGGCTTGTACTCAACTAATCTATATGCAACAAACACTTAAAGATTTCAATATAAACTTAATAAATTCAACTATATATTGTGACAACTCTAGTGCTATTAACTTATCTAAAAATCATGTCAATCATTCACGAACAAAACATATTGACATCCATCATCATTTGCTTCGTGACAATGTTGAAAAAGGAACAATAAGTTTGGATTTGGTTTCGTATGAAAATCAGTTGGCTGATATGTTTACAAAACCTCTTTTAGAAAATGTTTTTATCAAACTCAGACGAGAGCTTGGTATTATCTCTCTTAAAAATCTATGATATCTTTTATGAGATGTTAATATTTGTTACTTATTCTTTACTTCATAATTTTTCTCTAACAGTTAACTAATACTAACTTTCATTCCTCTCCTCTTATTTTTTTATCTTTTAACGTATGTATATTACTAACTAAATCTTTTCAACCACAAATTGCTTTAACAAATAGTTCTATATTTAAACTTTTCTCTTCCATTTATACATACAATCTCTGTCTCTCTCATTACCAAAAGAATTTTAGCAATGGAATTCAACATGATTCTTCTTCTTCTTTCTGTGGCATCAAACAACAATTTTGATTCTACTAACACACCTTCATCTTATTCTACATCATCTATAGAAATTTTATCCACTCCAACTCCACATGAACATGAGAGACATCATCCTTCACATAAACATTCTGGTTATACTCCAGAAAAGAAGAAATCTCGACGATTTCTTTTCTTCGGTTCTCCATCAATTACAGAAAAAATATCTGAGATTCATCATTATCAAAAAGAATAGTTGGATTTGCAGTGAGAGATGTATTACAAACAGAAAGTTAACACCAAACGACTTAGTTTTATTGAACAAGTGGCATTAAAATTCTACAGTACATCTCCAAAGGAAGATGTAGTTCAACCCTCCACCTCAAATCCATGGGAGCCGAGTCCACAGCATCCTCCGGTTTCTTCAAATTCTTGGGAACTTCAACCATATTGGTCTCCATTACGACCATACACAGAGATAACCAAGATAGAATCGAAAGTGTGCAAGACTCCAAGTGATTCGAATAAATGATTTCTTTCATCTATATCTGTTGTTGTTGAATGATCATATTTATATTTTGTAAATCATTCAAAAATTATTATAATTCTTTTTCTTTTTCAAATATATTTAAACAATGTCTGAAATACATATTTCAGACGTTTGAAATAGTTGTTTCAGACGTCTGAATATTGTTGAAGAAGTTTTCTTCACTCAGATTCAGGCATTTAAACACTCTATTCCAGACGTCTGAAAGTACTTCAAATTGAACTGTTTTTCTTCTGCTTTAAAATTTACAATTTTAGATGTCTGAAATTGAAATTCTAGACGTCTGAATCTAACTGATGATTTAAAATTCAAGGTGTTTTTCAAATTTATCCATCCATCAACCACATTAATTACTTTCATCTACTACTTCAATCCCTACTTCATCCAAACCAGCATCTTTCTATTCTCCAAAACTTCATTTTTAAGCTCTTCATCTACAAAAATTTTAAACAAAAATCTCCGATGCCTCCAAGAACAAAACGTCCAAGGGCTCCAAGATCTTCATCTACACCGAATATAGATCAATGGCTATGGAATGATGAAGCAAAGAAAATATTTTCTCAAATGGATAGATCTGGTTTCTTCTCAGGAGCTTTTGTTAAATTTGATGAATTTGAACCTTACATAATTCAACAAATTGCTCGCTCAAGTGGGTTAGAATATCTCTTATCCTTTTCTGTAAATAATGTTAAGATAAATCATCTTTTAGTTAAATTATTCTATGCTAATATGAACTTAGACCATCACCGTCCCCATAATAGAGAGGATTGCATTTCGACTTGGGTATGTGGTGTTAAAATATATCTTCCCTTAGTTCGTCTTGGAGATATTTTGCAATGTCCTTCATCTGGAACAGATTTGGATGAAATTGAAGCTTCACTCTCTTTGGATCATAGAGATGAAGTCTCCCATAGATTTCTTTTCGATGATATCACTAGGCTTACCTCTGTCCAACTCCGGCCACAAGCCCGTATTCTTCATCGAGCTTTAATTCGTTCCGTCTTACCGAGAATCGAAAGTTATGAAATTATCAACAAACGCAACTTCCAAGCTCTGTATGCCATATATTCGGAACAATCTATAAATTGGGGTCATGTTATTCTTGAGGAGTTTATGGATGTTAATCGTCATTATAAAACTTTTCATTATGGTGCATATATATTGAAAATTCTTAGAAATTATGGAGTAACTTTTCCGGAATCAGAATTTTCACCTATAAAGGAGCTAGGATCCAAACCTTAGGGCTGATGAACTTGCCTAAGCGTCCACAAAACCTAAACTTTATTTCTTTCCAAGAATGGATCACAAACCGGGATCAATATATACCTCAACCTCATCACCACATTGCTCCACAAGCTCCCAAGCATGATGATGATAACATAGAAGTGCTTTCTCTTGAATCAACACCTAAACAAGCCTTTGTTACAATTTCTCTAAATCAGGCTAAGCTCAATACCAAGATTGATAGATTAGAAAAGCAAACTAATAAGAAGTTTAATTCTATTCGTGGCTTCCTAAACAAAATTTGGGAACGTATTGGTTGCTCATCTACCACTTCTGCCGAGGTCTTTAATCCCACACCCTTTCAATGTTCGTCTAGCTCCGGTACTAACAATGATGAAGATAATGATGACGATGATGAAGAAGGTGATGATTGTCCTAGTTCATCTTTCTAAAGTGGTGGTGGTATGGAACTTTCACTTCAATATTTCATAACAAATCTTTTTGCACTGTTTGTTTTTAAAAAAATTACTGACGTTTCTTTTGGTATGTAACTAAAACATATGCTACTACTGTTTGGCTCTTTGTATCTTGTGATGATTCTGATGCTTCTTTGTTCTCCTATTCTTGTTTATATTTTGTTACATCTATGATATGCATGATATTTTAACTTTCTTATTTGTCGATGTCAAAGAGGAGATAGACATGGGGAGTTTATATTAAGGGGGAATATGTTTTTCTTGCTTCTATATGATCTTACTATAATTTTATACAATTGTCATCGTCAAAAAGGGGGAGAATGTTGAAACCTTCGTGTTTACGGTATTTCGTAAATACGATATTTTGACTATGACAACTATATAATCATTCGTATACTAACTTGTTTATTTTGCAGGAGTTGATCACAACTTTATATAATTTTATATCCTTATCTAGAAGTTAAAATATGTTAAAATCTCTCCTATATGATATATACTACATTTTCATTTCATATATTTGGTTTAAAAGAAAAATCTCATTTTCATGTTACATTCAGACGTCTGAATGCTTCAATCCAGACGTCTGATGCTGGAAATTTGAATGTTGTAAAAATACAATATTCAGACGTCTGAAGGGTATAAATCAGACGTCTGAATATGACAACTTTTTGCCTATTTTCTTTCTGGTTTGATTTCGTTGCATTTCAGAAGTCTGAAGTTTTAATTTCAGAAGTCTGAATATTTACAACGACTACTTTTCTGAAAAGGCATTTCCATTCATGAAGAGTTGCAATCTTTAATCCAACAGATAATCATAACTCTTGATGATAACTCTTCATGAACAATTGCAACTATTTATTATCTATATAAACACATTAGAATCAAGTTTTTAGTACACCGATTCTATTGATTATTATTCTACTCTTGAAATTCTTGATTCTAATACATTTATGCTTTCAACATCATTCAAATTCAGTCTCATACTTCCTTAATCTTCATGCATTCACACATATATCATAAAGGAGAAAGATTATAGGAAGTTTGTACTATCAAGAGACAAATTCGTGTTATTAAGAACACATTGTGTCACATACATTCTGTATAAGTTGAAGTCCTCTTCGGCTGTTGAGGCGAAATCATGTTCTGCTGCTCAGGTCCCTTGTTCGGTTATTCAAGGGTTGTATAAACCTATTCCTCCGGGTTAAGTGAGGATTGTTGTTAGTGAAATTCCAGAAAGGAGTCTGGGACTGGACGTAGAACGGGAAGTTCGAACCAGTATAAAAATTCCTGGTGTGCTTTTTTATTTTTACTTACTTTACATTGCTATAGTTTATTTCTGCACTAGTTTAATATTATTCCATATAGCACGATCCGCATAGTCTTTTCAGTTAACTGGAATAAAATATTACATTAATGGGAATTAATATGAAATGAAAAATATTAATGTAATAAATATAAATCGATGATAATTATACCCATAAGATGATGATTGATTGAGTAACAAGATTAAAATCAAATAAATAGATTCATTGGAATTTCAATCGATAATTTATGAATTTACTGGAATTGGAATTTTATAGTATAATTGGTGAATTAATTAACTTTAAATTGATATGGAAATTGGTTATAAAGGATTATAAATTACTAAAGTAATCCAAGATAATAAAATTTATAAAGTATAGAATTTGAATTTAAATAGTGATTTAATTAATTTAATATTAATTTATTTAATTAAATGAAGTATATCCATTTTGGCCACTGACTCGGATTTCGATGAAACTAGTTTCATCGGATCCTTAACGGTGAATTATTGTAGGATTTCAAGTTTCGTAACGATTGGACTTGTCGTGTGATCGTACGGGCTCGAAACGCCTAGAAAAATTAATTTAATTGAGATTAATTGAAATCAATTTGAAATAACTTGATCTTTGCATAACTTCTTCATACGATGGAATTTGGACTTGAAACCTGCTCCATCCATTTTAAAATATTTAAAAACATCTATTTTGATATATGGTTTGACCCATTTCCGTTCCGGAGGTAGAACGGGCTTTTCGGGTCGCTATCGCTCAATCAAATCGTGTCCATACATCTCTATTTCTGACCTACCTATATATACCTCATTACAAACCCTAGCATCCTTTCTATTTCTCATTTCTGTACGTATTGAAATTTCTATTGATCCTCTTCCTCAATGGCTAAAAACCCTAATCTTCCCAATCCACTTTCAATTCAAATTTCAGCTTCAAAAATTTAAACTCCACAAACTATATCGAATTATATATCGATCTAAAGCCCTCGATTAGCGCAAGTCAAATTTGTAGTTTGTTTTTGATTTGGGCTTCTGTGTGCCTGAAAATCGATGAACAAACTACGACCGTTTATTTGGGAGGTTGATCATCGTCGATAACCCCTCGTTTCTTGGTGCTGTAGTGTAGACTAGGCCACAGGGTGTTCATCGCGGTAGTCGTTTGGGTCGACAATGGCCTAATCGACGGTAAAATCTCGATTTGGACTTTCGAATCATGGCGTCGGCGGTCAAATTGAGGTGACCGGAAGTTTTCGCGTGGGGCCGAGGGGATAGTGGAGGTGCTGGCGAATTTGGCTCTGTTTTTGGCAATGGGCGGCGACGTGCCTGGAGGCGAGGGGAGGTCTTCATGGCGGTGCAGTTTTACTGTACGTGATAATTAGGGTTCGAACGAGAGCGATCTCGTGAATGTGCTAGCGTGTAAGTGTGCCCCGTTTTATTTATTTATTTTAAGTTAAAATTTTGAATCGTTCTAATTATCTTAACTTGTGCATACGAGGTCGAAATTACGCACGGTTTCTTGCGCTAGGATCGTCTTAAAATTCCTGACATTCTATCGCTAGTTTGGACTGATTCTGAGACTGTTTGAATTTTTGATTTAAATTGGATTTAAGTTCAATTTAAATTCAAAAGATGAGTGTTTTAACCCACTCACAACTTCTAAAATTTCTTATGTTTGTTAAATTGATTTATGATGTGATTAGAAATTTATTTACGACTGTTTGGCATATTTAGAATCATCATATCAGTTTATTTGAATTTATTTAGATAAAATAGTTATTTACTTTATTTTTGAATATAAACTTCCAGTAAATACCTGTTATTTATTATCTGTTCTATATTGATATTATTGATTGAATTGGATGATGATTGTAATAAATGGTTAATGATTGATATTGGATGAATGGATGTCGTTTTTTATATTGTTATAAACTGCAAGTTTGTTAAGGATTTTTATTTCATTCGGGAATGCGGTTTGAAATGATATGTAACAACCCTAGATTTTTATGTATATTTTAATTTTGACTTCATTTCATTTTGAAATTATTTTAAACTTGTTTCATTTCAAACATTTCATTTTTAAATATAAAGTTTGATTATTATGTGAAGTATAATTCCAACTGGTATAAATTGAATATTTTACTGAAAAGTGGATTTCTTGTCAAACTGGTCAAACTTTGACTTTTTAATTTCAAATTTAAATATTTAAATTCTTAAATTTTATCTTTTATTATGAAATTATATTTAATAACTTGAATACTTCTTTACGTTTCGTTGAAAACGGATTTAAATTGTGAAAGTTATGTATATTTCAATATTGAATGCAATTTGTTTTATTTAGCAAATTTTGTCTATTTTAAATTCTATAAATTATATTTTCTTTGTCATATTTTATTTTAATATGTGTTAATATGTTATTTTATGTATATTTTTGTCTTTTAATATTTTTAAAGAGATAATACAATTTTTCTAAAGTTCATTTGAATTTATTTCAATTTATAGAGCCTAGTTATATATATTGCTATTTTCTTGATTTAATTGGTTTTATTTAAATTTGATTTAATTATTTTTCTAATTTACTTCATTTCTGAGTTTATTTATCTCTATTATCAGCTATTTTCATATATATATATATATATATATAAATTAAAAATAAATTAGTGGAAATTTGAAAGGTCTTAAACTTTTTATATTCCAAAGTCCTTTTATCTTCCGCCTTTTCATTTTCTCAACTTACACATTTATTTTGGCCGTTCCTTCTCAAGCCTATAGCCATGAGTTTTTATGAAATTCACGTGAGAAAACACTTTCTCACTTTAATTTTCACATCACTTTCAGATCTGAAGACGAAAGCTTTGGTAATGTCTCTTTTCTTTCCACTTTTCTTACCATTTTATTTAATTTTTCTAGTGGATTTGCACTTGCCTTCTTCATCTCTATATGATCGGCCTACCCTCCTTCAACCCCTAAGCCGCCTTCACCAATACCCCCTCTGGTCAACACTTCCTCCAGCCCATCCTCATCCTTGGCCGTGCACCCATGATGGCAAGATCCACCTAGAAAATGAGCAAAACATCTCCTAAATTCCAAGCCTAGCCTATATTTTTGCACCACCACTTCAGCCAACCTTTAGCTGCCACTTCCTCCACCACCACCATCTTAGACCTGACCACCACCCTCTGCCACATCACTCACCACCATCTGGACATCAGGCCTTGACCTTAGAACCCCTGGCCGAACCCATTTGTAGCCAAGATATGTTGTATATTGCCTAGTTGTTGAAGATGTATGCACCTAGATCTATGCACCATCAAAACCATCATAGGCCGACCCATGCCGAACCCAAACCAGACCCTATAGCATGCCATGGCCGAGCTAAACACCTACCTAGCTGATGCATATGAAGTTGAGAACAAGTGCAATGCATTTGATTTTGTTTTGGGCTTTGATTTCTAACATCGTTTAGTGATAAATTGTTTTGAAACTTATCTATGTTGCATTGTTTTGTTCAAATGTTTGATCAAGGCTTTTAGCTTTGGCTCTCCACTCTCAAGTCATTTCCGTATTATCGTGCCTTCATAGTGTCTGTATTGTTTTGCTTTGGTAGCTATCTCCAGCTCTGAATAGGTGAGTTATTCTCACCAGACAATCTGTACCTATATAACTGATAAACTGACACCACTTGAATCTGTAAATGTATTTCATCCTGTTATAACTGCTATATTATGATCATATGATGTTCACACCTGTTATTGAACATGTTATATCACATGTTACTATTGTATTATACTATTAAGTTATTTATATATCAGTTATCACCATTGCAAGTTCCCTTTAGATTAGAATCACTATGGATTGAAATGATACACACCCGAATGGACTTTAGAATAGGAGAAAATCGTTATGGGCTGAAATGATATTCCTGAATGATTTTCAATTATTTTCATTTACTTGGAATTGCGGGTTTGAAATGACCAAACCCGGGTTTTCTTTGTAAATTACCGGTTAAAATGATATATTACCCATATCACTTTACCTAGGCTAGAAAATGAAATACAGACCCGTTGTTAAAATATGTTTTTCTAAAAAATTTAAAATATTTTAGAAATGTAAATATTATAATATTTTGATTTAAAATTGATTAAAAATGATTTTTGTAAAGCATTATTGATTTTTTGAAAATTTATAAGTGAAAAAAATAAATGGTAAAGTTAGAAATCTGAAATGTAAGTTATTTTGGAAATTATAATTTGGTGATAAATGGAATTTAATTTAAATATGAAAATATGATAAATTTATAATATTTTGAATTAAATGAATTTAAAATGATTTTATAATATATTAATGATTTTTGAGTAAAGTTAAAATGTGAAATGAATGAATATTTAAGTAGAAATTTTGAAATATAACTAAATTGTAAATTTGTGAATTTGGCTTAAAAGTGAATTTTAAGTTAAGTAAATAAAAATGAATTAAGTTATATTTGAAAATTTTAAACTTAAGTGTCGAGTTAAATTTAATTTAATGAATTTAAAATTTAATGTTTGAATTTAATAAGTGAATTATTATTAAATTTTGATTTTTGAATGGAGGTTTAACTTTATAAAATCATGAATATAAGGTTATTTAACTGATTGTTTTAAAAGTGAAATTATACGATTTTATAAGTTAAAAATGATTTAAATAAAAATATAATTGTTTGTGAAATTATACTGAATATTTAAAGTTAATTAACTGCATTTCTAAAATGCTATTAATTCTAATGTAAATGATAATACAACATTTGTAAATGCTATATTTGATAATAATGAACCAAATGGATAAGTTTAATTAAAGGCTAGTATAGCATTTTTGTAAATGTTATAATTGTTGAATTTAACTAAGTTTTATTTGAAACTAATGTAACCCTATTACAACATTTTTAAATGCTATCTTTTGTTAAATTGAATTGCTTTGAATGTAACTTTCTGTAGCAATTTCTAAATGCTGTGAAAGTTGAATTTTCATCTGTTTTAATAAATTAAGTGAATAAATGGATTTTGAAAGACTAAAATTTTGGAAATTTAATAATTTAATTATTAAATATAATAACTTCATTTTATGATTTAAAATGAAGTAATTTGTTTTGAAATTTAACTATTTTGAAATGTGTTTTGTAATGGTATTTAAATTAAATAAAAAAATGAATGTGGTTTGGAAGATATGGTATTTTGATATTTTGAAATGAATTTTTAATGATATTGAATTTTGAAATGATATTTGATTTTGCAGTATAAAATACCATTTTGAAATTTTAACCACGGGATGTATTTAATTTATAGTTTAACCGATTCTTAAAGGATGGGCGATCCCAAGCATCCTTTAAGTTATTGTGCATTTCAACTACATTTCGCTTGAGTTGGTTTACATTATATAAGTATATTTGTCCTGACTCGAGTGTTTTGTGTTTTACTTTACGCTGGGTTAGCTTGAATATTCACAGCTTTGGATTCTCTTTTTGGAGCTGGTCTTTGCTGGAGTTTCTGCTTATCTACATTTATATCTACTTTCTGTTTCAACTGTTCTAGTTTATCTCATGTATTAGTGAACTTCTATGTATTTGGGATTTCTATTATGTTGTTTTCAGACTGTATTATGTATTTGGTTTGAGACTCTGCCGTAGTAGCTTTATGAACTACTATGTATTTTATATTCCGCTGTGAGTTATTATGATATTTCCGTGTCTGTGATTCTGTGATTGTATTTCATTTGCTCCAAATTTATTTATAATACGGTATTTTGAGCAATTCAAGCCCGGCAAGTGTGGATGCGAATGGCTGAGAATATCGGGTTGTTACATGATATATAACCGTAAAAATATTAAGTTGCGGATTGAAATGATAAATATCCGTAACGCTTGACCATAGGATAGAAAATTATATAAAGACACCATGATCTATATATATAAATATTTTGAAAGGATTTCTATGGTTTTGGAAAGGAATATATGGTTTTATAAAATATTGATTTTAGATACTATATAAATGTTATATTTTTTCTTGATTTTAAGCTATGTATAGTTTGTTTTAATATAGAATAAGCTTGATAATAAGTTTGATTTTTTATTGAAGATAATATGGTTAAGTATTTAAACTATATTTAATATAGAGTTTACAATGATTTAAATAAATTAAGGTTGGAAGATAAATTTGAGATTTATTCGAAATTGAATTTATTTAAGAATTACACTCTAATAAGTTGATGTGAAATTTATTAAATTTAAAATTTTAGAAGGTATGATTTTTATAACTCGATTTTGGTTCAAGATGAATTAAATGAATATTTCAAGTATAAATAAATTAAAGGAAATATGTAGTTGTTTGTAATTTGAGCTTTATTTAAATGATAATGGATTTGTTATGTAAAGTATTTCAAAACTAAATAATAGGAAATTGAATTGTTGAATCGAAATTTCCAATCTTAGTTTTGAAATTGTTGAATACTTAAAGTTAGAATAATATTGAATTTGAAATGGTTTATTCTGTGGGTTAAATCTGTTTTGAAATCGATAAATTTGGGATAGTTTATTTAAAAACTGAACTGAATTGAAATTTATGATTTGGGATTTGGGAAACTATAAAATGTAGAAATTCGAGTTGTGTTGGATTTGTTTTGTGAAATTGAAGAAGCTATTTTATTATATAAAGTATTTTAAATATTTAAACCATTTAAGTGGTGGAAGATACGTTTCAAAGTTACGAGTTTCAAGTATTATAATTTGAAAACGTTACATTCAAGTGTTTTGATTTCGAAATGTTATAACTTTGGATGTGTTATGATTTTAGAAAAGGATATACTTGAAATGATATCGTATTGATTGGTTTTGAAAGGGCAATGATATTCGGTTTTAAAGTATAAACTATTTTGAAAATAACCGCGGTGTTATAATAACATTTTGTTGTTAAAGAGACCGGGATTGAAAGTTGTCATACTCTTTGCCAACTCCAAAAACCACTATAACAACCATGTATGCGGTTGAGATTCCAGAATGAAGTAGGATAGTGGCGGCGTTCCTTTGAGGTATGTATGTAGACCCGACTCCCGTGAGTTGGCATAAGGTGGCTAAAACAGGAGCGATTGACATGCTAATGAGGTAGCTCCTTTGATCGAACACATCCCTTCTATATTATATTCTGACTTTGAGATTGATTTGGTGGCCACTTTTTATTTTTGATTTGGGGTTTGGCTCGAGGTGGGCGATAGCTGCGCGCTACGCGTTCCCACCGGCTCGGAGGCGTAATTGTTATATCTACCCTGGCATTGTCTAGTTGTGCCGTGTCACCTACCCTAGCGCGCCTTGTACGAGTTTGATTTGTGTCGTACCTTTGGAGTATCCTCTGGTAGCCTCCCGATCAGAAGGTATTACAGTACTGTATGGACTATTGACACTATTACGTGTTAAGGGCTATATAGGTAACCCCTTAACACTATTTAAAAGTAATTTTATTTTACTATTTGACATTATTATAATAGCGAAATATTACTACGTAGTAAATAGTTTAACGGATCCTTAGGATATGTGAATCTCGAGCATCTCTTAAGTTACTCCACTCACGTTAGACACTAGATAGGAGATGTCAAATCCCGTAAACATCTCTGATGCCGTTCCACTCATATTATTTACCGTTGATTTAACTAAAATAAGATCTTTTAGTTCCGGCTTGAGTGTTTTGTCCTTTCAATTCGCTTGGGTCGGCATAAGCATTTTAGGATTTAAAGACTTTATTTCTGAAGGACGAAGACGAAGATTGTATTATTATTTATTATCTTATTCCACTGCAATATGTATTCCGCTGCATTATTTATTATTCTCTGGTGTGTGTAACTCTGATATGTATTGTATAAGTATAATCAAATATTTTGTAAAACAGCTTTATGAACTGTTTATTTAACTATTATATTTTATCGTTCTGCTGAAAGATTTTATTTTGTGTTTTCTTTCTCTGCTTTTTCTTATTTATCCCATAACAATCCGCCCTTCTGTATGGTTTGAGTCGGCATGTTTGTTTGCTTACGCGTACAAAAGGCGGGATGTTATATAAACCTTCCGACGTAGTCGATAGGTTTTTGATGTTTCTTCCATTACTTTGTTTTGAAACCTTCCGACATAGCCGAAGGGTTTCTACCGCTTTTATAAAGTTTTTTGTTTTGAACCTTCCGACCTAGTTGGATGGTTTACCCTTTTTTAAACTAGCCATTTCTCCAATGCTTTCAGAAGAAAGCTTCCGACTTAGGTGGTTTATCCATGTTTGTAAAATATAACTCAAGGCTTTCAAAAGGTTATTTTAATAAATACGAAAGGATTTAAAAGAAGGTTTCTAGATTATTTTAAGTTGAACCAAGTATGCCTTTGAAAGGTTTGTGTTTTAAAAGGTTTTATGTATTTGAAGGGTTTGTTCATTGATCTGTTTCGAAAGGTTTATTAGATGTTTTCGAAAAGTTTACAGAGGAAGGTTTTTCAAAGGTTTTTCTAAGGCAACGACTTAAAGAGATTTTAAGAAGGATGTCTAAAGTTTATAGCTTCCGTAAGGGCTACTTTGAATGAGTTCGAAAGGTTTGCAAAATGATTTCGAAAGGTTTGAACGTTGATTTTGAAGGAGACAATTTCAAAGTATGGATGGTGGTTCTTTCAAATAATTAAGTGTTTTCCTCATCTAAATTTTGAGTAAAAGATATATATATATATATATATATATATATATATATATATATATCTGACATGGTAGTATGATTTGAGTAAAGTATAAAGTTTATATTCTTTTCCTTGTTTGAATTTTGATTTAAAGGCTTAAATCATTCTAAAATTGTTTTCAAGGAAAATTATGGAAGGAGATTCTTAAGTATAAATGACTCAGATATTAGAAAACCAGATGAGACTAGTATGGGGTCGTTCCATATACATTAGCTAGTAGCCCCAGCTAATTGTTGTCCAAAATTCCAGTATGTAGGGCTTGGTAGTGGGTAGACTAAAATTTTGATCACACACCGATAGGAATACATGTTATATACAGATAGGTGATAGATGAGCCTGAAAAACCATTAGGATCCGGAAGACTCGGGAGATGATTAAGTTAGGGACAAACTGTCCAAAAGTGAGATATTTAACAGATAGTTCAGGACGGACCATCCTGATGGGAAATGTTAAATTGACAGATAATCCTGAATATGAATATCTAATAGGTGTTAGGTTAATTTTGATTATATTGTCTAGTAGGTCCGAGTCAGCCAAAGGTTAAAAGTTATCTAAATAAAACTTTTGAGTTTGAACAGATAGTTCATTATTACCTGATATTTATGTATGTTTACATAATGTTTATTTTATAGTGTTTAACCATTGTGGATGCAGGAGCATAGTATATGGTTATATGAAAGGATTTACAAAGATAGGTTTTAAAAAGGACGTTAGTGAGAGGAAACCCGTGCTGCTAAGCAGCGTGGTCTCACTTAACAAAATTAAATCGGGATGTATAATATTATTCATGCCAGGCTTTATGTTTGACTCGAAGTTTATGTTTTCCCTTAAACCCTCGGGTGCTCAAAATTAATTTGAGTAGGTTGAGAGGTTAAGGATCTTTTCAGATTTTAGAATGTTGACGAATAAGCTACCGGAGGATGCAGGAGGCAACAAATAGCTACTTAGGGTTTGCTGTTTTTATTTATGTTATGATGGATTTTCCGATGTGTCGTTATGTACTAGGTTTAGTATGACCATGTAAATCTGATCAACCGAAGGGGTATCTTCATATACCTCTCTCGGTGAAATTTGTAATAATTATATTTAATCCGTGCTTGGGAAACGATTTGGGTTATGCGACGTGAATGTGAAATAATTTATTTTGAAAATGTAATGAAGTAATTTGTGGTTTGAAATCTGTATTTTGTTTCATATTCAAGTGCTTCTGATATTATTGATACCATTAACATAGCCGTATTTAATCACTGGAAGCTAACAACTATAGATGACTGCAGCATTTGTAGTGCTTAGTTTTGGGCCTCTAGATAGGGGATGTTGCAGCTTGGTATCAAAGCATGGTTTATGAAATACTTCAACTAAAAATGATTTTTGAAAACATAATCCATAGGAATTAGAGTTAAGATCGGAGTATGGGATAATGCTATAATAACATACTTGTATTTTATATATATATAAGTATACACTATATCTTTCGACTCCTATCTTAGTTAGGTTATTCATCTGTATCCCATGAGGTTTAAGTATAGATATGGAGGGAAGAAGGGGCAGAGTAAATATCGAAGGAGATAGTAGCGCCACCAATGGAAATGCCCGACTAAACACAAGGAGAGGTCGCAGTCAGGCACAAGCTGAAAATGTTGGTGTAGGAGTTCACCAAGTGGATATGGAGGCAATGTATCTGTTCTTTGTGAATATGGTGCAAGCTAGAGTAGCAGCCGGTGTGGTTGGAGGTA
This sequence comes from Allium cepa, assembly GCA_030765085.1. Lineage (NCBI taxonomy): Eukaryota > Viridiplantae > Streptophyta > Magnoliopsida > Asparagales > Amaryllidaceae > Allium > Allium cepa. The sequence goes on along the minus strand of CM060929.1, from coordinate 698,208,190 downwards.
ATGCTACGGGAGGAGGAGCTCAAGAAGTTCCTACTGTCAATCAGTATGCCAACTTGAGTAGGGATTACATCAGGCTTGGAGGGTAGCCGTTCATTGGAACCGAGGATATGATTGAAGTGGAAAACTGGCTACTGCATTGTGAAAGAATCTTTGCTGATTTAGGGCTAAAAGATGCGCAGAAAAGGAGGTTGGCCTCAAGGCAGCTACAGGGAGCTGCAATATTTTGGTGGAACACCATCGCTGCGGGAGTTGATGAAGGGAATATTACTTGGGAGGAATTTAGGAGAAGGTTTTCGATGAGATTTATGTCAATAATGGCACAGGCTGCATTGGTGATGAGGTTTGTAGAACTAGAGCAGGAAGATATGACCGTGTTGGAGTACACAAGGAAGTTTGAGGAATTGGCCAGATACGGGTATGCCTTGGTTGATACCATTATTAGTAGAAATGAGAAGTACATCAGTGGATTAAGGCCAGAACAGATAAGTGCTACTTTGCCTCACTTGAGAGACCCCAGTGATATAGTTGTTGAGATGACATTGAGGCAAGAATAGGCATTAGCTTGCTTAAGGAAGAAAGTGAAAGAGGATCAGACGGGACAAGCCCAGAGGAGGAAATTTTTCCAGAGAAAGATTTCTCATAAAGAAGGAGCATAAAAGAAAAGTAAGGCTGAAATGGTTTACTACAACTGCAACAAGAATGGACACTATGCCAACGAATGTCGAGCCAGCAAGGGAAAAGGAAAAGAGGCTAGTGGAAAGAAGAATGTCAGATGCTTTAATTGCGATCAAGTGGATCATTACAAGAACAAGTGTCTAGAGCCAGCAAAGGAAGGAAACGAGCAAGTTTATGCTTTGGAGCCCACAACCGTAAAACCAGTTGCTCAAGAAAAGGGAAAGACTGTTTTGGGAGGCTCACCATAGATCAACGGTATGTCTGTTAGCATCCTATTTGATACTGGGGTGTCCCATTCTTTTATTTCTCGATGTTTGGTAGATAGATTTAACCTAGAACCCTCTTACTTAGTTACTTCCTTAAGGGTTGCTAATCCAATAGGAGGTTATGCCACACTTGGTTTAAGGTGTGACCATCTAGAAGTTGATTTGCTATGCCATACCTTTGATTGTTGTTTGCATGTGTTTGACTTTGTGGGGTTTGGGATTATCCTTGGGATGGATTGGTTGAGTAGATATGATGCTAGGATATTTTGCCAAGATAGGAAAATATTACTTAGCCATCCGGATTGTAGTGATCGGATAATCTATGCTGTAGAGAACCCTAAATGTGAGCCGAATGCTTTATTGAGTATTATAGAGTTGGAGGATGACTTGCATCGAGTTTTTATAATCAGAGAATTTGCCGATGTGTCTGATCCTGTCGTTGGACTACCACCGAAATGAGCAATTGAGTTTCGGATTGATTTGGTGCCTGGAGCTGAATTGGTGAGTTGACCGCCGAGTAGGATGGCACCTACAGAGATGAAGAGTTAAAGGTGCAATTGGTAGATCTGGAAGGCAATAGTTTTATTAGATTGAGTAGTTCGCCATGGGGAGCTGCTACTGTATTTGCTACGAAGCCGGATGGATCGTTAAGGCTATTACTGATTACCGTAAGTTAAATGAGAAGACGATAAAGAACCAATATCCACTGCCGAGAATTGACAATTTGTTCGATCAGTTGAGTGGAGCAAAGGTATTCTGTCATTTAGATTTGGCGACTGTATTTCATCATCTTAGAGTGGCAGAGGATGGCATTCCTTTAATGGTGTTTAGAATGAGATATGGATCGTACGAGTGGTTAATTATACATTCGGACCAACTAATGCACCGACATTCTTTGTGGATCTATTGAATAGAATTTTTTGAAATCATTTGGATAGGTTTGTGTTTGTTTTCATTGATGAAATTTTGACATACTCTAAGGATGAGAAGGAGTATGAAATTCATCTCAGAGTTATGCTCGAGTTGTTGAGGGACCATCAGTTGAAGGCTAAGTTTACGAAGTGTCATTTTCGAAAGAAGGAAGTGAAGTTCCTTAGTCATGTCGTCTCTGAGAAATGGTTGTCTATAGATCCGACTAAGATTGTAGCGGTGAACAATTGGAAGAGACATGAGACGGTGACCGAGATAAAGAGTTTCCTTAGATTGGCTGGGTATTATCGGAGATTTATAAAAGATTTTTCATGGATAGCAGCACCGATGACTAAGATTACGCGAAGGATGTGAAGTTCATATGGACTGATAAGTGTGAAGAAGCATTCCAGTGGTTGAAATACTTGTTGACCCATGCACTTGTGTTAGTGGTTCCGCGGAATCATGATTTAGTGGTTTATACAGATGCGTGTGGAACTGGATTGGGAGCTTTGTTGATGTGAAAGGGTAAAGTAATTGCTTATGCTTCTAGACAGCTCGGACCACATGAGATTAGGTATCCAATGCATGACTTGGAGTTAGCTGCAGTTATAGTTTCTTTAGAATGTGGAGGTATTATCTTTTGGGAGAGCGATTTGAGCTATATACTGATAATAAGTCGTTGAAGTATTTGTTCTCTCAGAACAAGCTGAATATGAGACAATAAAGATGGTGTGAGTTTATTGCTGCCTATGATTTTGGAATTGAGTACACACTTGGAAAAGAAAACAAGGTAGTGGATGAACTCAGCCGGAAACATCAGAATGCAGGATTGGCTGTAATCACTGAGTGGAAAGACTTGGAGGCATTATCGGCTTATAGTGTGCGCTTTAGGTCCAAGGTAGGATCGAGTGCAGGAAGTACTGTATTGTCTTATTTAGAATTCTGACCGGTAATGATTAAGAAGATAGCTTCCAAGAAAGAGAAGGATCTAGTATTGGCTGAGAAAATCAGAAGGTTGAAGGAAGGAATAGAGAGCGATGACCTGAAGGATTTCAATCTTGACCATAATGGGTGGTTAACAAAGAAAGGAAGGTTATGTGTTCCAAATGTAGGAAATACGAGGAAGGAGGTTTTGGATGAATGTCGTCGTTTGAAGTTCACTATCCATCCAGGAGGAACGAAAATGTATCAGGACGTGAAGAGAAGTTTCTTCTGGGAAGGTATGAAATGGGACATTGGATTGTGTGTTAAAGCAGTGTTTGAATTGCCAACAGGCAAAGGCTGAACACCAAAAGCCGAGTGGATTGCTTCGACCATTAGAGGTTCCGTTATGGAAATGGGATTCAATCTCTATTGATTTTATTGATGAGTTATCGAGATCTAGTAGAGGAAACGAAAGCATATGGGTCATAGTAGATAGACTGACTAAGAGTGCCCATTTTATTCTGGTAAAGTCAACTAGGACGGCACCTGATTTGGCGAAGTTATTTATAAAGAATGTAGTTAGGCTGCATGGGATTCCTTGTAGTATTATCAGTGATAGAGATTCTTTTTTACTAGTGAGTTTTGGAAAAGTCTACAGGAAGCAATAGGAACCAAGCTCAACATAAGTACCGCTTACCATTCACAGACTGATAGGCAAACAGAAAGTTAGCAAAATGTTGGAGATTTGGTAAGAGCTTGGATATTGGATTTCATGGTATCTTGGGAAGACCATCTTCACTAGTCGAGTTCTCATATAACAATATTATCAGACTAGTATTGAGATGGCACCGTTTGAAGCATTGTATGGAAGACCTTGTAAGTCTCCCGTATGTTGGTTGAAGATCGGGATAGATTAGTTCTTGGTCCAATTTAGTGAAGGAAGCTGCGGAGAAGATTGATTTGATTTGAGCTAGGATGAAGGAGGCTCAATCTAGGCAGAAAAGTTATGCAGATGGAAGAAGGAAGGATTTGGAATTTTCTGTTGGAGCTTATGTGTTTATTAAGTTTTCACCGATGAACGGTGCAATTAGCTTTGGAAAGTCAGGGAAGTTAGCACCTAGGTTCATTGGTCCATTTTGTATTATTGAGAGGATCGAGAAACTCACTTATAAAGTGGAGTTACCGAGTATTTTGGTTGGAGTCCATAGTGTTTTTGATGTTTCTCATCTTAGGAAATGTGTTAGAGAACCGGAGGCTACTATAGCACCTACAATATTAGAAGACTTAGTAGTAGAACCGGATTTGACTATAGTTAGGAAGCCGATTAGATTGTGGCTAGAGATGAGAAGAAATTGAGGAAGACAACATTCAAGTTAGTAAAGATTCAATGGAGTAATGATGCTAGAGACCGTACTTGGGAAGTGGCGAGCAGGATTAGAGAATCTTACCTTGATTTATTTGATGGTATGTTACACCTTTGATTGTTTTGTTGTGTACCTTATCGTAATTTCGAGGGCGAAATTCTTTAAGGTAGGGAGTCTATAACACCCCATATTTTTATAACCTTATCTAAGACATTTAATTAGTCATATTAAATTAATTAATGTGAAGATTAATAGGTTGAGATTTAATTAGTTAAAGGTAGCCGTCATGTTAAGTGGGTTAACTAAAATGAAATAACACTGGATAATATGTTAGGAAATGAGAAGGGCATCATGGAAAATAATAAAACCTTATACCCTAAACCATTATGAGATGGTAATTCACGTTCATTCCCTCTCATTTCACTAAAAAAACTAAATTTCTAAGGCCGGCCACCATTTCCCATTCTCAAGAGAAGAAGTAAAGCCAAGGTTCAAGAATAGAGAAATAATCAACTAATTCAACAATCAAAAATCTCATCTATAACCTCAAAAGCTAAGGTGAATAATTACTACATCCCTGATTCTTTTCGGCTTTGTGATTAGATCCGAAATGATTTTGCTATATTATTGCCATATTTGACGTTTAAAGATATATATTTATTGTTGGTGAAATTATATATGTTTATTCGTGTTTTATGAAACGTTTAACATGACAATCCTATTTAATGACATCCGAATACCTGTAAATTTAAATATAGGCCTAAAATAATATTTTAGAGAAATGTTTTGATTTTCATATTTTTTCAATTTATTATGGATTTTATATGAACTTTTGAATGAAGAAAATTATTTATTGGGTTATAAATTATTTTCGGCTAAAATAATAATTGTTTGGGTTTGAGATTTTAATTTATTAGGCAATATACTAAAATAGATTTTTTGGGATTTTTCTAGAATTTTCCTAAGTCATTTGAGGGATATATAAAATTATTTAAGGTAGTGGACTTAGATGTTTTATATATTTTACGGAGAAGGGGCATTTTGCAGAATAAAATAATTTATAAATTTTAGTAATAGCGACAACACATTTTTGAAAATTGTTTTATTGACCAATGAAAATTTGACAAACAAAGGCAGGTTAGTTGAAAATTTTCCCTTTTAAGTTTAGAAACAAAAATCACGCTTTTTCCATGTTTCAGCCTATACGACAGTTTACTTTCCGCCCTAGACCTTTCGTCTCAATTGAAAGCTTAGCTTTTGATAAGGTTAAAGTTTATTGCATAAGGTATCAAGTAATTGGAACGTAATGAATTAAAAATAGCCGAAAGGTTCTAAGCTGAAAGGTTGAAGTCCTAAGAGGTTGGAATATAATCGTTTCAAAAGTGAAAAGCTTTCGCCTGCTTTGCTTTCAAATTTAAGCTTCCGACTTGGTCACTTCCAACTAGGTCAAATTATTTAAAAGAAATACTTTAAACCTTTAGATGTAGTCGATAGGTTTTTGCTGCTTCTGCCATTACTTTGTTTTGAAACCTTCCGACATATCCAAAGTGTTTCTACCGCTTTTATAAAGGTTTTTGCTCTGAACCTTCCGACCCAGTCAAAAGGTTTACTTATTTCCAAACTAGACGATTTTCCAATGCTTTCGAAAGGAAGCTTCTGACTTAGGTGATATATTCTTGTTTATAAAATATAACCCAAGTCTTTCGAAAGGTTGTTTTAATAAAGGTAAAAGGTTTTAGAAGAAGATTTCCAGATTATTTTAAGTTGAACCCAGTATGCCTTTGAAGGGGTTATGGTTTAAAATGTTTTATGTATTCAAAGGGTTTGTTTATTGATTTGTTTCGAAAGGTTTATTAGATATTTTTCAAAGGTTTACAGAGGAAGGTTTTCCGAAGGTTTTTCTAAGGCAATGAATTAAAGAGAATTTAAAGAAGGATGTCTAAAGTTTATAGCTTCCGTAAGGGCTGCTTTGAATGAGTTCAAAAGGTTTGAAAACCGATTTCGAAAGGTTTAAATGTTGGTTTTGAAGGAGATAATTTCAAAGTATGGATGAAGGTTCTTTCAAATGATTAAGTGTTTTCAAATGGAATCTACATCCATGACTTATCAGTCCTTTAATATTCTCGAATATTTCCATTTCTAGAATCTCCAAGTTAGGATTTTCCATTGATCAAATCTTGAAATTCATCGTTTTATATACATGAGTGTGCACACATACATGTCTTTGATTGCTAGGGTTCAGGAGTATGCAAGCATAGATAAATGCGTATACACGTTGGATCATTTTCCTCTATCCTCTCTTTCTTTATTGGATCGTTTGGTACCAAACCATATAGTTCGGTACCGACCCATAGACTTAAGATTTGAGTGAGTCTATAGCCGAGAAAGTTGGTTTGGTCTTTATAAACAGAAATGATCCATCTCCTCTCCTTCACATTGCTTTGTTATCCTTTTCAATCTTGAGCTCTACCATTGAAAAACACCGAAACCCAAGATAGAAACTTGAGCGCCGCCGCCTCCTTCGTCTTAATCTGACCGCCACTGCCTAACTTGATCCTTCCAATCAAACGATGGTTGACATTGCCCTTTGCTCACACTCGATACCTACGGGCACGATCCATTCTCCGAACCACATAACTTTGAACTTAAGCCTATTTTGGTAAGTGATAAGGGTGGAGAATCGGTGGAGATGAACGACATCGGGTAGCATGCCTGTATGCGGTGGATGGAATTGAAGTCCTTGTGATAAGGGGGAAAGAAAGAAAGAAAATCAGAAATCGCTTATGTTGGATGGTTTGGTGCCGAATCATTCCCTCAGTGGGATTCTTGATTTTCTTCTTATTTAAGTGCGGCAAAACTCCATTATGTCCAGATACTCTGAGTTAATGCATTCCAAGAATGCTTCTGATGACATGAAGCTTGTGAGATGATCGACAACGACAGTCACTTCAAGTGATCTTCGATTTTTAGAATGGATTGTTGCACTATTTTGGATATTTTCAGTTCATGGCATTTCACTACATTGCACTAGATTCACTATGGCACAAGGATGTTGATTTTTAATCCGTCTAATGTTAATTATTATGTTGAATTTTCTTTTATAGCTATGGATGTCAAATGTTCACAACATCTCTGCACTATGGTCGAAGGCTAAATGATGGTACATTATAATGATTCTAGCTCTATGAGAGCGTCTTCAAAGAAAAAAAACTCTGGCACAACTAGATGTCCAACTTAACATTCCTCAAGGAGATCAGCCTACTTAGGGGATTCCGGAAGAACCTGTACATGGATTGGAAGTGGAACTTGCTCCTGACACTCTTCTGGACATGATTATATTGGTAGACCTTATTGACTCAGTTGCCTCTAAAGTTGATGAATCATCGCTCCGGAGGATATGCAAGAAACATAATATTCCATGGGACGACGTGTTATTCTTGACTCATCAACAGATGGCACATCATCTTCCCAAAGGACATATAGCCTTCAACAAGTATATGTGCAGGTTGGGGGAGAGTTCCACCGTTTAACCCATTCACAAGACAGATTTTACATCAAATGCAGTTGGCTCCTATCTAGCCCCACCCAAACAGCTATGCTTTTCTAAATTGCTTACATATCATATTTTCTTATCATTTTCAAGAGATCCGATATTTGTATAGTTTCAAGCGTCATAAAGGAAGCCCTTCTCATATTTCCCTAGAGTCATCCAGGTATGCAAAGTTGTGGTTGAAACCTGGAATAAATTGAGTTATTTCAAAGAAGAGTTCTTTTTTATCCATTGTCCCATTAGGATTGCACAAGGTGGCTATCTGGAAGTAAGTCCCATTCATGTTTCTTAGATATAAATCTATATCCTTAACTTTATGATTTCTAATTGACTTTCTGCTTTTCATAGATATTCCTCGTAGAGCTAGGAGTTCTAGCTTTGTTGATACTGTATAGAAGCTTCAATCACTCCCTGTAATGGAGAGAAAAGATAAATTGTTACTTAATGAAAAAATCTCTTGGCTCATAACTTATTGGATCCTGATCGTAGTGCCGGTCCAACTTTAATTGTCACAAACAATAGCGAAGATGAGCTGGCAAACACTAAAGAATATGAGCCAACAGGTGGGAACGATAGAGATGAATCATCGGTGCCTCTAGTTTAAACTAGTGGTTGAAACAAGTGATGCCCAGGAGCCTAATGAAGAGGGTGAAATCAGAGGTGGAGATAAAGAAGAAGGAGGGAAAGATAAGGAAGATGATGATAATAATGATCAACAAACTCTTTAGAGGAAAAGCCTTAAGATTAAGCTTCCTAAAAAGAAGGCTCCTATCCTGCCTCCTCCAGTTACTTCCACATTTGAGACTCCCTTACATACTTCTAGAGATCCTTATGCTGCCTTTTGGGGATATTCCAGATATGATTGATTTTTTTATGCTTGTAAATATGAGCCTTGAGGAGGTTGGATCCTCTATCCGCTTCGGGGAAGACATTCCTTCGACAAAGGCAGGGGAGATCACCCCTATTAGCAAAACTAGAACCCATGGTCTGGTTGAGGTGAGGGACACTAGGACACTTGCACACACACACATACACATTCTTTAATCTATTTGTGAAATACTTGGATTTAGTCAAGACTAATTCGTTCTTATTTTATCTATAGATTTGATGAACCAATGCAGACTACATGACGATTTCAAGGAACATGTAGGATATCATCCGAGATGCAAACCAACCTCTCGGTCCTATAACCCTAGTCATGAATTTGAGTCCAGCTGGCACTCAAGCCAGGATCATGGAGTCAAAGAGAAGGACCATAGGCCATATGATTCATCATCGCTCTAGATCCAAATCTCCCCCATCTAAGGGTACTGAGAGGCATTCTAGTCATCCGAACGATCGTTTACATGATGATACATCTCATATTTCTCCTCCAATGAAGCAGCCAACATTGTCCCATACTTCTCAACAATCTCAGCATCATACACAAGCACTGTGTCTAATTCTTCTTGATGCAAACATGATAAAATACCTATAGAGAAACTAGTCAAACAACCTAACAAGCAGTCCATTGTATAAGCAGAGCGATCGATCTCTTTGAATCCTTTGGTAGCTAACTTGCATTGTCATTTTCCCAAAATCAATTTCAAAGCTTGCAATTTTTTTCCAAATATAATGGATATTGCTGAGCGATACCAGACGGTGGCTTATGTTAATGACATCTACGATCAGTATTTCACTTGGACGAGGTTAAGTGAATGGATACCGAAATACTCAAAGGGATTGGAAGTTGAGATTGTAGGAATGAAGCATATTGAGGATCAGAATAATGCAACCATCGCTCATATTGATCAGGAAATTTTCGAATCGAAGAAGGAAAAAGAGGAGGTTGATGAGAAAATTAAGGGATTGCAAGAAACTCTTGAATAGAGCAGAAAAGTCACATGATCGAGATGGAGTCCATTGATCACCAGAATCACGATCTAGTTGAGGAAGTTAAAATGTTGAAAGCTCAGCTAGAAAAGGAAAAGAAGGAGAAAAATGAGGCATTTATGACGGCCCGTAATTATTGTAATAAAAAATTGGAAGCGGAAAACAAGAGATGACATGCATAAAGAAAGAGATAAAGCATTGGATAAGTCTAAGAGAGTTGATGAAGTAGTGGCCTCCGCGGAGAAACGGATCAAAGATTGCGTCAATCCACTTATCACAAAATACAATGCTAATGTTCTCAAGTTTAGAGATTTGCCTTTGCTAGGTAAGGCTTATCCTTTCACTCTAGCAATGGCATAAGAGATGTTAGTGTATGATGATAGAAAGAATTAAGTGGTGGATGTGGAGGAGTTAGAGAAAGAACTTTTGAGTGAAGAAGAAATTGAGGTGCTTAGAGCTGTTGAGCTGTTATACATCCTGAACGAGTTGCAGTCACTTAGAAGGATTAAGCTGAAGGCTCTAGCACACTCTTTATGATGCTGCTATAGGTCCTACCTCAAGGCCATCACTTGCTTCCACTGTTCCATTAGATCCTGCTTATAATCCGGATGCACCATACTATCACAAGCCCAACATGCTATCTCCTATTCAGGAGGAACTTCAGATGGTACTCCTGCACGCTCGAAACCATGCCCTGGTGGAGGTATGTCATTAATTTCACTGCGATTTGAGAGGGAACAAATGTCATCAGTCGATGTATTAAATTTCTTATTTTATCTATCTTGAATTACAACTCAACCTGCCATTTTAGATATATATAAAGGAAAGCTTTTAACTGGGTCCACATGCAAGAACTACTGACTCAATGGTTGTATCAATCCCGGGATGATCTCGAGCATTTCGACCAGTGATGCCCCTGGTCACGATGTACAGAAGATCCAAGCTTTGAATGAAGAAGGGATCGATGTGTTCCTAGAGATTCTAGTTGGTGGGGATGTTTTGATGTGTCTTCGAAAACTGCTTTTAAGCCTGCAATGCAAGATGTTCTACATCAACAAGTTTTGGATGTATTGGAAGCTACCAAATTCCAGCAAGAGCTAATTAATCCACCTCCAATTCCGTTGTTTGTTGCTTCGCCTTCTACCTCCATTCCTGTGGGCGGTAATACTCAAAGTGTGCCTATTTCTTCATCACAAAGCACTCTAGCAAAGTGCCAAGGAAGTAGAAGACTTGGAAATGTAAGGAACCTCAAAGCAAAAGCAGGCGAGCAGTCTTCTAGTGAGGGAAAACAATAAGGTAGGAAGCATTGGAAAAAGTAATCGTCTGCCTCCTTTATGCTTTTGTTTTGTTGTGGTAATTATGTACTTTTGTTTCTTTTTTCTTTCTAGCCAATTTTGTGTGGACTTGGTATCCGCTTATTTATTTTGTTAATAAAACTTGTTGTTATTTTAGTTATGAAATGAAAAGACTTTTGTTTTTGGTTTAAGTCTCATATGAATCTTTCTTAATTGTTTGGTAAATGCCTCATATATCAATGTCTTTCGAATTCATTTCTCATTGTTATTCTTAATGTAAATCATCGTTAGATGTCTCTCCGAACATTCATAACCATGCCAAACTCTGGGGATCGATCAAAGTTAACCACTTAACATAGCATATATATATATATATATATATATATATATATATCTTTTTCCATGATATTTGTATATAAGATCTTGCCTATCTCCGGGCGTAGACCTTTTGTCTTGCCTACTCTGAGTAAGGCATGGGTGCTTTGCCAAAATTTGGGCCCATGCTTTATAGGCGAACGATCTCATTCAACCCTTGAGCTTTAACTGTATATACTCCTGCCCCAGCTCACAGGTTGGAGGAGTTGTTCAACATTCATTTCTAAACGCTAAATGCAATTGTACTTTGCATGTATGATCATGGACTATGGAAGTTTAGTTGATATCTATTCTTGGGTACCTGTATACCAGCATTTTTCATATAAAAGCTTATATAGACACAACAATATTTGTAGCGTTAGATCGGTATAAACAGATTTAATGAGCTTCAAAAATCATTTATTTTTATAAAATGTCAGAAACGATAGATTCTTTACAATTACATGGTAATATATTTACAAATTTACAATCAAGTGAAATAGCCTCGTAAATGTTCACTATGCCGCACCCGCGGGTTGAGATCCCATCTATCGTTGCCAACTTGAACATGCCATCTCCAAGCGCGACGATTCGGATTTTTCAGCATTGAATCTGGAATATTTAAATGGTTTTAAATATAGGAATTGAATTATAAATTGGTTTTGAATATGAAAAACTTGGATTTATCTATTCAGAATGTAGATATAGCAAATTCATTGAATAATATAATTATTCAATTCAATAATTGAAGATTGAGTAAAATATTTAATCTGGAGTTATAAGATTGTCAGAAATATTTCAAAAGCTTATAAAATTTATATTAATAATACTGAAGATAGTAAAAGTGTTAAAATTGAATTTAAAGGTGATTTGTTCAGTTTTGAAATTATATCGTTTAAATCAATATTTAAAAATAGCCTTCCGAGGCACAGTCTCAGAATTCGACAAAACTTGTTCCATTGGATTCGTAATAGTGTATTATTATCGGATTTCAATTTTCGTAGTGTTTGGAGTGATCGTTTGGCCGTATGTTAAGTAAATGCGCTGAAAATTAAATCAAAATTTAATATAATAACTGGGTTCAAAAGGCTATCTTCTCCATACGATCGAATTAGGACTCGTAGTCTGTTCCATTACGTTCGACATAGGGGAATAACATTATAAACGCCTAGTGGCACGCCTCGATAGGAGGTTGAGATTTTTAGTTGCGACATCAAGACAATTTTAAATTTTAAAATATATACATATATATATATATTTATAACTGATTGACATTATTATTCACCATCAGAGCTTTTCAACTCCTCTCAAATCATTGTCCCCTACCGTGTAATACACGCTTCTTTCTTCCTTCTCGTTAACGTCTCCTCTTGTCTGCCCCTTTTTCTTTTAACATCTCGAACCCTTATCCTTCCATTCGAAGAAGACTGCTTCATGCCCAAATTAAAAATCATGCCTGCCTTTCTCGAAAAAATAATAAATGGCCGAAGCCTGAAACTTGAAATCGATCCTCAGATGAATTCTATCGTTCAAATAATAAGCAATGGCTGATGCTTCGAATCAAAGTCGCGAGTCATAGAAAAAGGAAAGATAGGAGATGAAAAAAGAGGGAAGGAGGGAAAGAAAGAAAAAAGAAGAAGAAGAAAAAAAGGAAGAAGAAAAAGAAGAAGAAAAGAAGAGAAGAGAAGAAGAAGGAGAAAAAAGAAGAGAAGAAGAAAAAAGAGAAAAAGAAAGAGAGAGATCTATCAAGACGAGTCGGCAAGATCGCGAGTTGGAGTCGCGATGTCAACAGACACGACAAAGCAGCGTGAGGATGTCGACATTGAAGAGAAGGCTTGCAGCTAGGTTTGTCGACTTTGCAGTAGGATGTGGCAGTGCGATACGGTAGCGGGGTCTTGGGTTCGTAGTATGCATCGAGGGAAAGTGTCGACAGCTGGTTGGGTGAGCAATCTTCTATCTGTATATGTATATATGCATATCAGTTTTGGATCTTAAATTTTAGAGGTGAACTCTAAAAATTTATTTTTATTACCGAAGAAATAAAAAGAAGTATACTTCGTTTATAAACTGTTTAAAAAAACAGAAAATATATACTGCAGGGAGGTATATCTGCTTTTGGTTTTCGATTGAATTTAAATATATATATATATATATATATATATATATATATATATATATATATATATATGCAGATTTGAAACCAGATATATGTATACCATCCCGTTGGAAATTTGAATAGAGTTTAATAAAAACTTCAGATGGGTTGGTATAATAACACTGAAACATATAAATGCAGTTTTTCAATTTATATATAATCAGATGCAGAGGAAATAATAATACAGTAAAGTGTAAAATAATTCTGTTTTAAATTTAATAAGTATACATCTACACATTTTGAATTCACTAGTTTAACTTTAAAGTAGTATACTTGTTTAGTTAACTTATTTAAAATTTATTTTAGTTACTAGAGGGTTATTCAAAAGGAAATTAGTTTGAAATTCAAACTATTCATTAAAATTTAAATCATTAGTTAAATTAAATTATTAAATGATGATTGATTGTTCGGATGTTAATAAAATCATCTAATATTTATTCAAGGATCTTAAATCATGAAGAATCAAGTCAGTTGGAATGGATTGCAATTAAGAAAATCAAAGGTGAGTTAATCTCACTCATCTGGGTTTAATTTAAATTTAAATGGTTAAATTTAAATAATTGGTTGAACGATTGAATTGATTTGATGTGATATATGTATACTCTATGATGGTTAGATTCTGATGATGTTATGTATACTCTGACGATGTAATGTATAAACAGATATATTTATTTTTGTGTAAAGATCAGTTATTATCTATTATATTTTATTCCGCTGCGATGGTTAGATTCTGATGCTGTTTTCTATTTTCTTCTTCTACCTCTTCTTCTTTAACCCTCATGGTTCGTTTTTCGGGCATCGGAAAATGGGCTCGTGACACCAAGCTTTTGCTCAATTACGTGCAGACCTTCCAAAGGCGGACCCAAGTTCCCAAGGCCGGGAAACGTTTAAGAACGAGATCGCTAATCTCAAAGGTTTGAGTTTTGACATTAGTGTTGTAATATTAGACGAATTGATTTTGGTGCGTAGCCGCTCTCAACTCACTTCATCATGTTTCTCATCGATCATGTCTAGGGACACTAATTGGAGGTTCTCATTCATCTATGGGTTAAAGTGAGTCACTCGATGAGAAGGTATTTTGAGTTCAACCGAGATTATGACCTCTAATATGTATACTAGAGCGAACGGAGAGTGACCAATCACCGACTTGTGGGTCATTCGATATGCCCATAGTGCTAATGATAGTTTATCGAACCAATTTCTCTTGGCCTTCTCCAATCGCTTTTTTAGAATGTACTTAATGATTCTATTCACGGCTTCAACCTATCCATTTGCTTGGGGGTATGCTACATAACATACCATTTCTCGATAAGATGCCTACGGTAGAAATATTTGAACTCGATGATGTCGAAGAGTTCCATTGGCTGATATGACCGTTTGAGGGATTCGAAAGCGATATATAATATTTCTGTAATATTTTTTTTTTTCATGGTGATCGTGGCCAACGGCTCTGCCTCGGCCCATTTAGTGAGTAATCAACTGCAACTATAGCATATTTTGCACTACCCTTGGCTATTGGCAAAACACCAATGATATCGATTCCCCAAACTACTAATAGTCATAGAATGACCATCTAAGTATTTTTTGTTGGCCGGAATCTCAGTATTTTAGTGAACCTCTAGCACTTGTCGCACCTTATTGTATAATCAGCTCCATCTTGGTTGATAGTTGGCTAGAAATACCCATAGCAAAGAATCTTTTTCACTAGGATTTGTCCTCCGGTTTGGTCACCGCAAGACCCTTCATGGACTTCCTTCAAGACTCGCTTGGCTTCATCGTTGGCAAACACACCACAACATAGGAACAAAGGACCCCTTTCTGTAAAGCGTTCTTTTTTGAATGATGAATCTGGTAGCTTTACAAAGGAGTTGTCATCTTTTATTCTTCTTGTCTGGAAGGATCCCTCTCTATAGATAGTTTTTTATTGAAGTCAACCATGACTACTTTTCAGGTTCAGCTTCCAAGATCCACTCGATATCCATCCTGTCGATGCTTGATGCTGATAATACTTCCACCAATACGAGACCCCATAATCCATGCATCTTCCGAGCTGGCCAACTTATATAGTGAATCAACTTTTGCATTCTCTTCAAAGAGAATATGCATTATCATGTAGTACTCGATAACATTGAGCAGCTCAAGGGCTTTGTTTAGGTAAGGAGCTACCCTGCTCCCTTCGCTTGAAACCCTTTCATACTTGGAATACCACCAGCTGGGAGTCATAGAAAATATGCAAGGTCCTAACCCCCAGTTCTTTGGCAATCTTGAGTCCCACAATCAAGCCCTCATATTCTGCTTCATTAGTTGTTGTGGAAAAATACAGTTTCGAGGCGTAACAAGTTCCTTAGGAGTGACTAGCACGACTTCAGTTCTAGAACATCGTTTGTTAGACGCACCATCTGCGTACATCTTCCATCTAGCATTCTGTTTGCTACTGCTCTTTGGGATACCATCTCGCGTAGTGTATTCAGCTATAAAATCCACCAAAGCTTGACCCTGAATGGCTCATCGAGTGTGATAAGATATTTCGTATTGGATTAATTCAATGTTCTATTTCAACAGCCTTCCACAAGACTCGGGGCATTGAAAGACTTGTCACAAAGGCTGGTTGCTAAGAACTTTGATCGGATGAGCTTGAAAATAGGGACATAGTTTCCTTGAAGCGATTAAACAGCCAATATGCGAGCTTTTCCAGCTTTGAATAATTTTTTTCAACTATCGTCAATTGCTTGCTGATGTAATAGACCAATGGTTGGACTCGGGATTCTTCTCAAACAAGTGCAGCGCCTAAAGCGTGCACCGAAACTGCTAAATATATGAACAAATCCTCATCATCCAATGTTTTTGACAAAATAAGGGGCCTTTCTAAGTGATTCACTAGGTCCTAGAATGCATCTGCGCATTCCTACGCCCAAGTGAAAGTCCTTCTTCTAATTGGACTTTTTCCTTCTTAATTACGTCGAAGAAAGGGATACACTTATCTATGGCTCCTGAGATGAATCTGCTTAGGGCATCAACCTTCCATTCAGGCTCAAGATCCCTTTACCTATCTTCAGAGCCTCCATACCTCTTAATGCCTTTGTTTTCTTTGGATTGGCTTCAATCCCACAGGAGTTCGTAATAAAGCCCAAAAAATTTCCTAACGCAATGCGAAATTTGCATTTTAATAGATTGAGCTTCATCCTATATTTTTGGAGGACACCAAACATCTAAGCCGAGTCATTAATGTGGTTCGCTTATCATAGTGACTTCACAAGAATAACATCCATGTAAACCTCCATCGATCACCCAATTTGATCTTTAAACATCCTATTTACTAGCCTTTGGTAGGTTGCTCTAGCGTTCTTCAATCCAAAAGGCATAACAAGATAGTAGTATAACCCTAGATCTGTTATAAAGCTTGTGTGTTCCTGGTCCGATACATGCATCAGAATTTGATTATATCCAAAGTACATATCCATGAATGATAATAGTTCATGCCCAACAATTGAATCCACCAACTGATCAATCCTCGAGAGTGGGAAGCTATCCTTAGGGAATGCCTTATTCAGATCAGAATAGTCGACACATATCCTCCACTTTCCGTTTGACTTTTTTTAAACCAAAAATGGGTTTGATATCCATTTCGGGTATAAAACGTTATGGATGAAGCCATTACCCTTCAGCTTCTCTTGTTCCTCTTTGAGTGTACTGGATCTTTCTGGATCCAGGCTGCGATGTTTCAATTTTATTGGAATGCATTTTGGATTTACAATTAATGCATGGCTCGCTATCTCTAGCGATATTCCACACATATCAGAGTGAGTCTAGGCAAACACATCTACGTTTGCCTAGGGAAAACCAACCAGTTCTTTCATAATCCTTGTGCCAAGCTATGATCCGGTCTTCAGGACCTATGTAGGATCATCCTGACTGACGGGGTGTTGATTGTTAGCTCGGTAGGTGCAACTCTTCCATCCTCTGGCTCTTTTCTCATATCCTTATTCTTATGGAATTGACTATGTTGCTTAAGCCGAGACTTAGGCGGTGGTTGCTATGCATCCAGAGCCTTGATGTGGAGACTCCCCTCTATAACTATTCCTTTTTCTTTGTGCTTTTCCTCCTTAAGCTCAACAACATAACATTCATGGCCAAGCCCTTGGTTCCCTTGAAAAAACCCTACACCATTTTTAGTAGGAAACTTCATTGTCAAACACCAACGAGCAATAACCTCTCTGAACTCAACAAGGGATGGACGACCCAAGAAAGCATTACATGTAGAAAATTTATCCAACACAATGGAAGGCATGACTTGCTCTAAGTTGGGATTACCCTCTCCAAGAACCACCAGTAGATCCACACAGCCTACTGGCTCTGTAGTCGACCTGTTAAATCTCTGGATCCGAGATTTACATGGCTTTAGTCCTTTGCATCCAGAAACATCTTATCATAAGCCCTTTCAAAAAAATGTTTACCAAACTCTGACAATCAACTAGATTTTTCCTTACTACGGCAGGGCCAGTCATGGTCGAAATAACAATAGATCAATAGTTGGAGACTCCACTCCATCTAAATCTCTATTACGAAAGATGATATCATTAGTCACACTTCTAAGCTATTTTTTCAGGGCTCAATCTTTAACGACCAAACAACCATCACTCACTACATGCTTCAGAGCACCAACATACCACTCTATCTCACCCCAACTTTTCTCAGCTGGATGTGGTCCACCTATGAGTGTATTAATATCAAGATGTTTTTCAAGCCTTCTAGGTTCACCAACACTAGACTCGGCTTGCCCCTTGCTGGGGATTAGAGGATCCCTTACCACATCCTGTAGGACTTGAATGAACTGCTGTAACTTTTTCTTCCTAATTAACTCCTCAATTACATCTTACAAATGTCAAAATTCGATTGCATTATAACCATGGTTCTCATGGAACCTACAAAATTTTCCAGACTTTCTCTCTTTCTCGATTGACTCCCTAGGAGCCGGCTTCTTGCCCCCCTCTTTCCTTTGAGTAGACAAATAAATGTTCTCAATGGAATTATTCAATGAGGTATAACTGTTGGACTTAGAAATCCTACGGCGATTCCGACTGTTTGGTTTGCGCTTTCTAGCTCCATTATCATTCTGTTTCCGATTATCATTTTTATTCCCAACGCTCATATCCATATTTTCGAAACTCCCTTTCGATTGTTTCATGGTGAAATTACTTTGTATCATTTCAAATGAAGGCCCAACATCAACCCTCTTGGGCCGACTACGCGCCTCTTCCAAGTACAAGAATTGATTAGCATTTCTATAAAAGATGCCCATTGTTGATGAGGGTTTAATTTCCAGCCATTTTTCAAAATTAGTTTCGGGATGGATTCCCTAAAATAATGCCATAAAACAGTATCTTCCTACGCATTACTCACTTTTTCCATTGCTGCAAGGACCTACTTTTCCATACCGATTCAATCTAACATTTAACCACACTCATCTGCCCAAATCGCATGGGAAGGTGGATAGTAAGAAAAAGAAAGTAGAAAGAAGACAGAAAAGAAACCCAAAAAACACAAAATCTCACAGCGGAAACGTATAATCTATAACATAGAACAAATCTTTACATAAAACAAAATTGTAATATTTACAAAACAGCTGACAATCAGAGTACACCAACCTATTCAGCATGGACAGTTATAACACCATGTCCTTACAACTGCTAATAACACAAATATAATGCAACAGAAAAAATAATAATCATCTATGCCAATACGTCTCTGGGCCTCCAGCTCTTTTCTTGAAGCTCCATTTGCTCCATCTAAACCTGGACATATGCTCGGTCTGACCCGAGCATAAAGGAAAAACCACTCCCGTGTCAGTCTGGTAAAACCAGCATGAGAATTTAAATCACGAGGAATTTTATTCATTATAACTTTAAAATCCTTTTAAAACCAAGGGTATCCCGTAAGACCATGCCACACATAAACATGACGGGTTTTTTCCTTACGATAAGCAAAACACTTTTTAGAAAATCCAGCGGTATTATAATAGTATCCATGTACAAATACTTATTCAAATAGCCAAAATTGTTTAAATTCCTGCATACTAGGCTCTACAACCAAAACCGTAAAGGCATGTATTGGAGAATGGATTCCATATAAATGACTAGGCACTGGGGTACCAACCTATCACAGTACACGTCTAGAAAAATGTACCGAGGACCTCGTTGGGATCCCTTGCAACACAAGACCGGACTACCCCTAATCTGGATAGTACCGAATATGCTATCACCCTAGGTATTCCCACCCTTTTCGATTTCTTTCCATGCACCGTAGTAATTATATCTGAGGGTATCTAGAAAGGTGATAAACATACCCTAATTGGGTGCAACCCACTTAGCCTTGCTGCATTCCCCATGTTTTTCAGTCATTCCCGGTGATGAGGCTTGAGGCTACGATTAACTTTTTAAGGAATTTATACTTGGAATGCTCATTATCCTCCAATGATAATGTATTGATAACATTCATCCATACAAGTCCATTTTGGGTTTGAATGAAACCAAAGGCACTATTCCTACTACATCTGTTTTGGAGTCATCCTTAGGATTAGTAGCGATTAGCCCTTGCACTTCAATGCTCCGTCTTCGATACCATGCTCTTGTCTTCATTTCAAAAACGCATTCATTGGATCGAAGTGGTTTTTGGCTAAATTATCCGATACCGGTCTTTTCGAAACAACGTTCGATATTTCCGGTAAACTCAACCCCGGTTCTTTAGGAAATAAACAGACGAAAACAAGATCGAAGATTATCTCCTAACTGTTAGTGGATGGATTTCCTTATAATCGTCCTAGCAGAACGAAACGAGTTTATATGTATTGTACAAGACCTTTATCGGTAACTGTACCATATAATCCCCGTGTTTCCTCTAGATATTTCCAAAGTTATGTTTTAGGTCCAGATTTGATAACCAGATAACTATCAAATAACAATCATTCAATCAATCGAAGGTTTCCTTTTCCTACTGAAATCACTAAGCCTTATTTAATTTAAATTTCAATAATTTAAATCTCTAAATCAAAGGTATATACTTATCTTACAGGAATAAGTATATTCACAAACCATTCCCTTCAATAATATTTGAAAAACATTTTTAAATAAATATGGAAAGTACTCTGCGGTATCAACCATGGATTCGCAGCTCGATGAATATGTGTCTACCCAGAGAAATCCAAACTTAACTATAGTAAGTCTTTGCCTCCCGATTATGCCACGAAAGTATACCATTACCTTCCATAAACTTTATTTACTAATTATCTTAAAATAATACTTATTTCCTATATAAATTTTTCAAATTTAATTTAGGAAAATACTCTTTTATAAAGGTTTACTATATGAAATATTAATTTTAAAACATTATTAATATTTAAACAAATTATCTTTGGAATAATAATAATATCTTAAAATTAATTAATCCTTAGGTAATAAATAACTTTAAACAATCACCGTAAAATTACTTTAATTAATAATTTATATACCTTCTAAACAATTATTATAATTAAATAACTTTGAAACAATAATTAAATACTTTTTAAATAATTTTTAAGAATAATAAAATAATTAATTTAAACCATTATCAAAATATTTACTAATTAACTTTAAAATATAATTAATAAATAATAATCATCCTTTAACAATTTTGGTTCAAAAGTCAACCTCTAAGTCAGAAAAGAATTATTAATTTAAATGGTACTTAATCAAATTACCATTCGTTCCATAACAGTTCAGAATAACAGATACAGATATTCACATCAATCTATTTTTAACAATCAATTCAACATCATATTGCCTAATATAATTATCAGGATAATAAACAAGTGTTCGTACAAATATAATAGCAGATCAGGGTTTTATTTCTGCTAGTAAATGTCCAAAAACAGATATATTCAGTAATAATGGTAAAATGGCGATTTATTCTGCCAACAGGGGTTCAATTAAATACAATTAGTGGAACGGGGTTTTAGTCCGCTAAAAGATGTCAAAAACACCGTAATTAACATAAATTAACTCGTCGTTATATTTATATAGGCAAATAAACTTCAACAGACGTGTCATATAAATTTAAACGATGATATTTGTTTAAATTGATTACATAAAATTCTATCTATTTCAAATAGCTATAAAATCTTACTTATTCAAACTCAACAACAGTTCATACAACGACATAGTGTTCGTCGATACGAACCTATTGCAAACAGTTTAACATCAAATGGATTTACGATCTTTGAGGAATTAAAATTTAAAATTTCAAGAGAAAACTCTCTTTAAAATAAAACATTTATCTTTGTTTTCTTGTTTCCCCTTCATTCTCTCTCTGGCCTGAAGGCCACAACCCACCCTCTCTTCTTTTTTTTGCCGATTGAGGCCCATTAAAAACGTCCAAACTCGTTTACCCTTTCTCCTCTTTTCCTCTTGTTTTCCTGTAACAAGAATTTTTCCTTCCTTTATTTATCTATCCTTTTTTTATAATACTTATACGACTCGATATTCATCAAATACAAACCGGACGAACCCAAATGCAGCACAGCCACGTTCATCCTACAGTGATCATCCCTTCATATTCACTCACATGCACGAAGCTGTGCACGAGGCATGCACATACCCATGGCCTTCGAATAATGCCACTAGTCGCTGCTCATCCCCTTAGGCCACCCATGACCCTCACATGTCGACAACCACCAGAAAACACTACAAAGCTTCGAATTCGAGATTTTCGAACAGCCCTTCCAGGATCACATAAAAAACCGGTCAGTCAATCACCTCACCGTGGCACTGCTGACCATCGTTCACCCTAGCACTCACCCAAGTCATCGTCACCTCCTCCTCTTCCTTTCCCCTGTACCGCACGCGTACCTCTTCCCACCGTTTTCACCATTTTCCATGAAGCCGAGCCCAACCAAAACCCACCTTAAACCTAAAACCCTCGTCATTGCCAAGCAAGGCCGAAAACAGGATTTGGCCACGGCAAACCCCTGCCCCACGATGCCCTGCTCCTCCTCAAACTGACTACATAACCTCTCATCGACCACGTCACTGACAATTGTTTTTTTAGCGAATTTCGATCATCTCTAAATTTCCCCCAATCTAGTAACTTAAAAATCATGATTTTTCCACTTAAAATCTTAATTTGGTATGGCGAACATGATTATAGACACAAATCATTGATTTAAACATATTGAATTTTGTCGAAAAATGAGTTGCATATTGTATTATTACAATTTCATACAACATATAGCATGATTGAACTTCAAACCAATTTTCGTGTAATCTACACTTGAATACGATCATTTAATCAACTTGCACCATCAGCTAATTCGGAATGAATCGAGAGGTATTGATTTTCAAAAGTCACTGCATATATAAAATTTTAACTATGTTAAATTTTTACAGAGCATTTAAACACTTCCAGGAATTTCTATTTAAACTCTCGCCTTAATCATGCTTAGGCCTTCAAAAACTTCCACTTGAATCTTTAGTTTTGATCATAAAAATTGAAAATCTTATTTTGGGATTTAAACTAGGATGCTTCCTTTCCTCTTTAAAGTGAGATTTGTTTTACAGAGAGTTGTGTTTTTGTGTACGTAGTATTACTTTTGTTTACAAGCTTTTACTAAACTGAAGCTACACACATATAGCTTATATATATACACATGCTAGCAAAGGTGAAATGATGTATACGTATAGTTTTTGGCCTAAGAATGATTTTCTCTACTGTAGAATGTTTGTATAGTGATGGATTGAAATGATATTGTGGTTGATAGGAAGTTGAAATGAGGTGAAGAAAATGTTTTTAGTCTTTCCTATACTGAACCAGACAAATGCTTTGCTTTATTCCTTTTTTTTTCTATTTTCTTTCTTTTTACTTTGAGTTGTTATTTAACTGGAAATGTGTTTTTCCTTTTTACTTTTCACTTGCTTCGCTTTTGGTCATTTTCTCTTCTATCTTACTTAGTAAAATTTTCTTTTGATTCAAGCATTTCACTATAATATGAGAATAAGAGATATAAAGTGGTATTCAATAAAAATAATTCAAAGTGTTCATGTTGCTATTTACTTTTATATTTAGTATGTGAAATTCAAAGAAATAAAAGCTTGCTATTTTATTTTAAAATGTATGAAATAACATTTTTGTCAAAACATTATTTCGTAAAAGATTTCCTTCTTATATAATTTTATTTCTCATTTCCATCATAATTATATTTCATATATCTCTCTTGTATATATTTCTTCTTTTCATTTTTCAATATATATGTATTATTTTTAATAATTATATTTATTTAGGTTATATATATATATATTTACATTCTTCTTGACTAGTGTGTGTGTATAAGAAAAATCCAACTTTTAAAAGCTTAAATTTACAATATTGTATTTCATAAGCCATTTCCATTTCTATTTAAAATGTATTCTTCTTATTCATTTTTACTTTGCTATGCATATGTTTTTAGTTTACGTATAAATTTTGTTGTTATATATAAATATATAGATATATAAGAAATTCAAATTAAATCAATTTTCTGTTTTATAAATAAAATATGGAAATCCAAAATATTATCATGGTTTAAAAACTATTTATTATTATAAATTATTATCAACTGGGATTTTATTATGATTAAAAGATCGTATTATTGTATATTAAAATTAATATTCAAAACTCAAGACGACAAAAATTCCGGGTCGTTACATTCCTTCCTCCTTTAAAAAATTTCGTCCCCGAAATTACCACATAAAAACACTAAAAATTATTCATAAGTCCGCACGATGTCCATAGACCATACATATACAGAATCTGATTCGATCACCACTCGAATACACGACTCCACTTCTAAACCAGTATCATTTACCCGATTTACTAGTGCAGACTCTGATCTGCTATTTGACTAGGAACCTCTGCTCTCCTTGCATAGCTATAGCTATAATAGAAAACTTTGGTTCCGTATCAAGAACCATCAATAAATGCTCGCCGCCAAAAAGTCGAGTAATAGATCCTTATTTGAAACGGTGTGAAACACCTCAGAGCCTTGTACTTGAATATTAGATCGATAGATATCCCTTTGACACACTTATTTAATTAGTTATCCCTAAACCACTTATATTACCTCTAAATTATTTATGAAAAACAATTTCATAAAACAATGTTTAAGCTGTAAAACTTAAAAATTCAAACTTTTATTTTTAACTTACTTATCAATCTTTAAACACCGGGTTTTTATTTAAAACATCTCTTTGAAATAATTCTATATATTTGATCCATGGATATATATATATATATATCCATATATATATATATATATATATATATAGTTAGCCCGAGTAACCCCAAAATTATACCAAGTAATTGTGTAGTACCGAACAATATCATATATTCCCTTACTAGAAGGATAATACTTAAGAGAACGTTTACTATGCGAACGTATCCCTTACCCATTTTAGTTATTTTCGAGCCACTTGAACTAGTTAACTAAAATATCACTTCTTTTTTTCAAACCATTTTGAAACTATATCATAAATACATTTGCAAAAAAATATTCCAACAAAATATCAAATTCCAATTCGCTATGGATTCGTTCGGGTTCAAACTTGTCCTAATCGTACAATGATAATGAGAATAATTTACTAAGCGCGCAATACCGTTCGCCTAAGCAAACACCCGAACGTTACTTTGAAGATTATTCTGACCACCACAATACAAATCTGGGCTTATTCCCAATCAACTGCAAAGAAATACCCATTTTCCCACCATATTTCTTTTCCAAAAATACTTATACTCGAATATATTCCTAACAAACTACTTCCAAAACATTGATACATCAAAATCCTTTAAATCTCAAAAACCATTTTGCCAAAATCACCGGGATTTTAAATTCCTTTTATTTATTAAGCACATCATAATAATCAATTTATAAGTCATTTCCATTTAAAGGAATTCATTCCCAAATATTTTTATTGTAAAAATATCCTAGCTTTCTTATATATAACATTTTTCAAGTATTTACTCTAGAAATAGTTAAGTTTTTCTCTTAATAACTTGTTTTATTAAACCAAATTTAATACAACCAACTTTTATATTCAACCATTTCCAAATATTATTTCAAAATATCCCAAATTTTCTTTTAATAACATTAACTTAAACTTAATCAAATCAAGCTTTATATTTCTAAAATATTTTCCCCAGAATATTCAAAATCTTTTTAAATAAATTCCCCTAGAAATCAAATTTCAATTCAACAATATCAATGAACATCTTATATTCAAATTGTGAAACTTAATTCACAAGGTATTCATTTCAATGCTCCTAAAATTTATATTATCCAATCTAGATTTCCAAAGAAAGATTCAAGATAGATTTATGGATAATAGTCAATGCTCAGAAATGGATGAGCATGACCGTTCAAATCCTAAATGATAAAGATGGAATACTATCACCCTTAACACCCAAGTACAACCAAAAATGACTATGGAAAACTTTTCTTTTATACAAAATATATTTCCAGGTAAAATTATTTCATTTACCCATTTTAAAATAATATTGTGTCAATTTGATCTTGTTCGAGTGTTTACAAAATCCCTATCGATAACGTTGGCCAAACACAGTGACTATAATTCTTAAGTCACTCAATAGAACAAACAACACAATACAAAACATTTTTATATCACTAACAAATACGCACTCTCGTACACACACACTCAAACTCATTCTAGGGTGCTAATAACCCAATCACTAATGAGTTACTTATTCTAGGGCATCACTAACCCTATCTATAATGAGCTCTATCCCACCAAAGCCTAGATATTCGTTTAACTTAAGCTCTGATACCATGCTTTAACGACCCACTTTTCCATGCAGATTCAAACTAACATTTAACCACACTCATCAGCCTAAATTACATAGGAAAGCGGATAGTAAGAAAAGAAAGTAGAAAGAAGATAGAAAGAAATCCAAACAACACAAAATCTCACAACAGAAATGAATAATCAATAATATAGAAAAAATCTTTACATAAAACAAAAATGTAATATTTACAGAACAGATAACAATCAGAGTACACCAACCTATTCAGTACAGACAGTTATAACACCCTGTCCTTACAATTGCTGATAACACAACTATAATGCAATGGAAAAATAATAATCATCTACATGAATACGTCTCTGGGCCTTCAGCTCCTCTCCTGAAGCTCCATTTCCTCCAACTAAATCTGGAAATATGCTCGGTCTGACCCGAGTGTATAGGAAAAACCATGCCGAGGTCAGTCTGGTAAAGCCAACATGAAAATTTAAATCACAAGGAATTTTATTCATTATAACTTCAAAATCCTTTTAAATCAAGGGTATCCCGTAAGACCACCCCACACATAAACACGATGGATTTTTCCCTTACGCAACCAGAACACTTTTTTACAGAAAATTTAGTGATATTATAAAAGTGTCTAAGTACAAATATAAAAGCAAAACGGGGTTTTATTTCTGTAGTAAATGTCCAAAAACAGATATATTTAGTAATGATGACAGAACGGTGATTTATTCTGCCAACAGGGGTCCAATTAAATACAATTAGTGGAATAGGGTTTTACTCCGCTAAACAGATGTCAAAAACATTGTAATTAACATAAATGAACTCCTCGTTATTTTTATCTAGGGAAATAACTTCAACATACGGGTCATATAAATTTAATCGACGATGTTTATTTAAATTGATTACTTAAAATTCTGTCGGTTTCAAATTGCTATAAAATTTCACTTATTCAAACTCGACAACAGTTTGTATGACGACGTAGTGTTCGTCGATAGGAACCTATTGCAAATAGTTTCACATCCGATGGATTTACAGTCTTTGGGGAATAAAATTTTAAATTTTCAAGAGAAAACCCTCTTTAAAATAAAACATTAACCTATGTTTTTATTTTGTTTCCCCTTCATTCTCCCTGGCCCGAAGCCCACAACCCACCCTCTTTTTTTAACTGGCCGAGGCCCATTGTCAACGTCCAAACCCATTTACCCCTTCTCTTCTCTTCCTCTTGTTTTCTTGTAACGAGAATTCTTCCTTCCTTTATTTACCTATCCTTTCATTTTATAATACTTATACGACTCGATCAAGGATTCAACAAATACAAATGGGACGAACCTAAATGCAGCATGACCATGTTCATCCTACCGTGACCATCTCTTCCAATTCACTAACGTGCACGAAGTTGTGCATGAGGCATGCACATACCCATGGCCTCCGGCCAATGCTACTCGCCGCCACTCATCAGCTTAGGCCACCTGCTATCCCCATGTGTCGACAACCACTAGAAAACACTGCGAAGCTTGGAATTTGAAATTTTCGAACAGCCATTCCAGGATCACATAAAAACCCTGTCAATCAAACACCTCACCATGACACTATTGACCACTGTACACCACCAGCACTCGCTCACGTCAGCGCCACCTCCTCCTCTTCCTTTCCCCCCACACCGCATGCGTATCTCTTCCCATCGTTGCGGCCATTTGCCATGAAGCCGTGCCCAACCAAAACCCACCTTAAACCCTAAAAACCCCTCGTCATCGCCAACCAAGGCCGAAAACAGGATTTGGCCACGGCGAACACCTGCCCCACGATCCCCTTCTCCTCTTCAAACCGACTACATAACCTCTCGTCGGCCATGTCGTCGGCAATTAATTTTTTTAGCGAATTTCGATCATTATCAAATTCCCCTCGATCTAGTAACTTAAAAATCATGATTTTTCCACTAAAAATCTTAATTTGATATGGTGAACATGATTATGGACTCAAATCATTGATTTAAACATATTGAATTTTGTCGAAAAATGAGTTGCGTACTGTATTAATACTATTTCATACAACATATAACATGATTGAACTTCAAACCAATTTTCGTGTAATCTACACTCGAATACGATCATTTAATCAGTTTGCACCATCAGTAATTCGGAATGAGTCAAGAGATAATGATTTTCAAAAGTCACAGCATATATAAAGTTTTAACTCCGTTAACTTTTTACAGAGCATTTAAACACTTCCAGGAATTTCTATTTAAACGCTCACCTTAATCATGCTTATGCCTTCAAAAACTTCCACTTGAATCTTTAGTTTTGATCTGAAAACTTGAAAATCTTATTTTGGATTTAAAATAGGGTGTTTCCTTTCTCCTTTTATAGCGAGCTTTGTTTTACAAAGAGTTGTTTTTTTGTATACGGATATTACTTTTGTTTACAGGCTTTTATCAGACTGAAGCTACATACATACGGCTTATATACATAGACATGCTAGTAAAGGTGAAATGATGTATACGTATAGATTTTTGCCTAAGAAAGATTTTCTCTGCTGTAAAATGTTTGTGCAGTGATGGATTGAAATGATATTGTGGTTGATAGGAAGTTGAAATGAGGTGGAGAAAATGTTTTTAGTCTTTCCTATATTGAACCAGACAAATGCTTTGCTTTATTCTTTTTTTTGCTATTTTCTTTCCTTTTACTTTGACTTGTTATTTGACCAGACAATGTTTTTTTTTACTTTTTGCTTGGTTCACTTTTGGTTTTTTTCTCTTCTATCTTAGTAAAATTTTCTTTTGATTCAAGCTTTCCACTATAATTTGAGAATTAGAGATATAAAGTGGTATTCAATAAAAACAATTCTAAGTGTTCGTATTCCTATTTACTTTTATATTTAGAATGTAAAATTCAAAGAAATAAAAGCTTGCTATTTTATTTTAAAATGTATGAAATAGAATTTTTGTTAAAACACTATTTTGTAAAAGATTTTCTTCTTATACGATTTTATTTCTTATTTCCATCATAATCATATTTCATATAATTCTCTTAAATATATTTCTTCTTTTTATTTTTCAATATATATGTATTATTTTTAATAACTATATTTATTTTGTTCTTATATATATATATATATATATATATATATATATATATATATTTTACATTCTTCTTAACTAATGTGTGTGTGTGTAAGAAAAATCCAACTTTTAAACTCTTCCATTTACAACATTATATTTCATAAGCCATTTCCTTTTCTATTTAAAATGTTCTTCTTGTTCATTTTTACTTTGCTATGCATTTGTTTTTAATTTACATATAAATTCTGTTATTATATGTAAACATATAAGAAATTCAAATTAAATCAATTTTCTATTTTATAAATAAAATATGGAAATTCAAAATATTGTCTTGGTTTAAAAACTATTCATTATTATAAATTGTTATTAACGGGTATTTTATTATGATTAAATGATCGTATTATTGAATATTAAAAATTAATATTCAAAACTCAAGGCCACAAAAATTCTGGGTCATTACAATTGCCATATGGAATCTATGTAAAAAAAATATTTTAACGATTCCTCATCTTGTCGATAGAGGTTAGAAATAGACAACATCTTTTGAACATGTAGTATGCATGTGAAACTTTTCTATAAATTTTCACAGCAACAGATCAAAAGACGATATGGATCTTGGAGGTAACTAGGTAAACGTATGCTGCCACTCCTTCAAGAAAAATAAAAAAACAATGACATTTAACTGCATCACTAGCTCCGTCCGTGTCCATATGCCAACCATACTTTATCAAATGTTGTCTCGGGTCAGTCTTACCATAGTATGTCAGGATTTTCATGCAAAATATTCCCAATAAATGGATTACGGCTGGAAGAGGAACCCCAATCATTGTTGGTCCGATGCCGGCTTTCACTAATAAGCTTCTGACCATCTCAGTTATATATGGTTTAGTTAGTTCCGTTGAACGATAGTAAATATGATCTGCCTCAAGTGTTTGGCCCGACAAATGATCTTAGGTTGTTTCATAAAACCCAAGTTCCCCTAACTCCATATGAACCGTTCATTCGACAAGCTGATAACTCCTTTATGGCGGATCTGTAGTACCCGCCTCTCCTCCAACATTCTAAGCATCTGAAACACGTCCAGAAGTCAAACCAGCAGTGCCTCCCGGGTGTTGACCACCAGGGCCCATAATGGATGGTTCGGTACCAAACGACCTAGATGGTTCGCTATCGATCCATATACCTTAGCCGTAGTTTGGACTCAGCCTCTGCTTCAACTTCTTGACATCTTTTCTTAACATTTTCTGTTTTCCATCCTTGTGTCTATGTTTCGATGATGGGGAACTGTCCGAATCTGGATCAGGAGTTCTGTTCCTCCCATTTCTCCTACGAATACTTGTTAATTGATTCAATAAAACAAAACTTTGCTCCATTTGCACATTTAATTCATTGTGGCTCTCCTAAAGCTTATCCTTCATTAGTTTCATCATGTGGTTCATTTCAACTCTAGTAGCCACATCAACAAGTTCTTGAGCATCTATAGCGGTTGGCTGCGCAACCTCCTCGGCAAGCTAAGGGTCAATCACCTTTACATCATCTACAGTGCATAAGGTGGTAAAATCTATTATTCCGCCTTTTGACAAGGCCATGACACCGAGAAATTGACTAAGAACTAAAGATAGTTCATCCCGAAAAATGGTATACACAGGTTCGCTATGGACACCGGTATGTTTTTCCCGAGTCCGGATCAAGCTACAATTAACATGACACGACAAGAAAATCTATGGAAGCCAACGTTCCAAATTTCAAGTCAATCCGAGTTCGTATGCTCAAGATATGATCGATGCAAGCGAAGAGAATAAACTTGTTCGTATCCATCAGTCAACCTTCTTCGCATCGATCTCGTTCGAATCCATCAACAGCGGCTTCCTTCGTATCCATCGGAATTGACCCGCTTCACATCCATTCATAACCACCCATTTCATATCCATCGGCAGTAGCGAGGAAGTCCATTTCCTATCGATCCAGTTTCAAGCATGCTTTGTATCAATCGACCATAGATCGATATGAAATCAGCACCTCCCATCGATATGAAACCAAATACTCAATGATCGATACGAAGTGGAGCATAGGAAGCGATACGAAGTGGAGCATAAGAAGCGATACGAAGTGGAATACACCAGATTGATATGAAGGAAACACATTCAAGTAAAAGACTCGGTCACTCGGCATGAAAAGTGGATCGATTCAAGAAGTTAGCGCCACGTCAACCAGCAAGCAGGTGCTCGAAAGCGATACGAACAGAGCGGTGCAAAGTGGATTGATGCGAATTCAGCATCCTTTTGCAAAATCAAGCTTGCATCGATCATAAATCAAAATCTACATGTCCAAATACCACCAAATTTTCACAGGAGCTTGAGTACGTCCTCAAGAATATTCATGATCGATCTTGACTTGATTGGGTGAAATATTGATCGATACAGAATTCATTCGTATTGATCATGGATCGAATGCAAACGACATAGGATCGATCGTATGGGCCCACCTACGTGAGAGAAGAGGTCTTCCAAGATTTGAGCGAGATATTTGCAGCCTACACCTATAAATAGCAGCACAGAACCTACTGAAAAAGGACCTTTTTGGCTCTTCCACGTCCGCATTCTACCGAAATCACTATTGTACTTGAGTTTTACTATTGTAATTCATTGTAACCAGTAAGAAAAAGTTAATAAAAGTCAATCATTTCATAGTGAACGTAGGCCATAAGCCGAACCATTCTAAATCCATGTGTTTCTGTGCATTTTCTTGCTTATTATTGGTGTGTTTGTTAGATCTGCTTCATTTTACATTTACTTTCTTTATTTTATCTCTTTAAACACGTACGAAGAGCATTGTGCCCAATTTTAGTACAAACACTTTGGTGCTTTCATTGAGAAAATCCAGTTTTTCTTCTGCTCGTTGGATCTACTATCAATATCGGATTGCGTAAATCTAAGAAGAAGATCCAAATTTCAAGTTTAAAGTTCTACCATCCTATTCAGATTTGCATCAAGTTTAGGAAAGACTTCGCTATCCATCATGGTTAACACTATGACTACTTCAACAGTTGTAGATCCTGAAGGACGGGACAGACATAACCCCATACGTCTACCTCCTACCGACCAGAATGTTGTCCGACCATCATATTCACAAGGCCTGTCACGAGGGAAGAGTTCCAACTGCTAATGCAAGAATTGACATAGGTCGACAGCAACTTACTCAAGAACTGTGTGCCAACGCATAATTGACCAATCAACTGAATCATCAAAGATGAAGGAGATCCAAGAGTGATCAGGCTTCCATTCATCCACCGAGAGTTCAGCTTCTTCTGACTACCATTATAGATCCACGCGCCCAGGACTAGATGGAAGCTATACACAAGCTACTGAACAGCAGCGCACCTTGAGACTTGAGCAACCAAGGGTAGGCTTGTCAACTAGCCGACAGACTGGACCCTCCTCTTGAGAAGGTACAGTTCCTTATCATGTTACGTACAACCGTACTGCCGCCACTGCTACTAAATTGGGGGTTGATGCTAGAAACCGGACAGATCCGAACCGTCGCCAACGTGAATACACTCCTGAACCGTATGTCCCCGAGAACTTAGAACCAAGGAGGCGAGATATGGACCGTCGACCGCGATCGGCCCATCCTTGCATTGTGGAACCCGACCACACCTTGGCTCAGCAGGCTCAAAATGTCCAGGTGCCGGACATCCTGACGATGATCCAATAGATGATCCGTGAAAGTCTGGGTCTTACCACCGACGATCAAGGAATCTACTGGAGTCATACCCCTTTCACTGATGATATACTCTTCGTTGAACCACCTTAACGATTCAAGATGCCAGCTTTACCCATTTATGAAGGGAGCCCTGATCCTAATCAACATATCTTAAAGTATGAATGGTTGATGAACGCTGCGCGAGCCGATGATGCATTTAAATGACGAAGTTTTCCAATTCCTCTAAGGGGAATAGCAACTATGTGGTTTACCCGTTTATCGGCTCGATCTTTCTCGTGTTTTGATCAGTTGGCAACAAAGTTTGTTGGATAATTCCGCATGCATGTCACAAGGCCGAAGGATGTTAATACATTGTCTAGTGTCACTCAAGCTCTTGGAGAGATATTTAGACGCTATTTGGAGAGGTTTCACGCTACATGCGTCGAGATTAGTAATCCCAATGATAATTCAATTCTGATAGCACTAACTAAGGGGACCGATCCCGATTCCGAATTCGGCAACGGGTTAGCCGAAAAACCTCCTGCATCATTGGACCATTTCTATTCCAAGGTAGCCCAATTATTGAGAAGGGAGGATGCGAAACAGTCTAGGAAAAAGAATAACGTAGGGCCTAGTATAGAAGGAATTTAGAGCAATGTTGCTGTTAAACAAACCGAGGAGAGTTTCGTAAAAGTGCAATCGAACATACAAAATAAACAAAATGATAATGGAAATCAAAACGGGAAAGGAGAACATAATTATGGGCCATGACATAGGGCTCCTATGTTTGACAATTATACTCCTTTGAATACGTCGCTGGAAAATGTTTATTTACAGATCTGCAATACTATTCAGTATAAGAAACTTGCTCCGAAACAATCACTAAAGAAACAGATTCAAACAGGGAAGTTTTGTAGATTCCATGAAAGCTATGGCCATAACACGAACGAGTGCCGTCATTTGTAGGATATCATTAAGAAGTTGATACATGAGAGAAAGTTGGAGCAGTTTGTGTGGGTGCCGCAGTTAGAAGGTGCGAGCCTATCAAATCAAAATCACATACCGAATCACGTAAGACAGGAGGAACCCACTCATACTGGCGGGAGGTTGGTGATAAATACTGTTAGCGGTGGTCCTCATCCAATAGATCGAAGCTTGAAGGAAATGGAGTCGTATGCCAGCTCTATCAGGCATGCGAGCTTCGAATGTTGTAATATTTTGGAAGATGGGGCTTCAACCAAGCAACAGAAAATAATGACAGATGACATCGTATTTCGAGACAGAGATGCCGACAGGTTCGAAGCCTCGGCAATTGATCCACTTGTCATATCAGCTCAAGTAGATCTTGCTTGGATGAAGAGGATCATAGTAGACAGTGGAAGTTCTGTAAACATACTGCTCAAGCAATCCTATGATCAGATGAAAATGGAAACAAAAGACTTAAAGCCTTAGCAGTCTCATATTCATGGCTTCAATGGGAGCGCAACAATATCCGCTGGAGTGGTGGAACTGCTAGTGGAATTGGGAATCGGAGAACGTCGAAGAGTCCAGATATTACAGTTTGTTATGTTAGATATAGACTCGCCATATAATGCTTTCTTGGGCCGATCGGTCCTAGCTGAATTTAGGGCTGCCATTTTCCCTTGGTGTCTGACTTTAAAATTCCCTACGGACAATGGAGTTGGAGTCGTTCAGGGAGACCAGGCTGTTGGACGAGCCTATTATGTTGCTGAGCTGCGAGAGGCACATCGAAAAGAAAAAGGAAAGGGCGTAGAGGAATCTCTCTACGTCCGCTTTATTGAGAATTGACATCTAACACCTAAGCCTAGGCTTGGGAACCCCAACCGATTCCCAAGGGATCTTGACCGGAGAGATACTGGAAGTGAAGACGAAAGTAAAGACAGTCAAGCTTTCCCGGGTGAGCTGACGATCGATGTTTCGATCGACGATGATGATGATTCTAAAATGATAAAGATTGAAACTCAGCTAAGCCAACATATGCAAGTGGAATTGGTTGAATTTCTCTGGGCAAACCTCGACGTGTTTGCCTGGACACATTCTGATATGTGTGGAATCTCTCCGGACATCGCAAGCCACACATTGAATATTGACCCGCGACATGTCCCGGTCAAGCAAAAGAGATGTGGTATGGATCTAGAGAGATCTACTGCCCTAAAAGAATAGGTTGATAAGCTTAAATCGAACGGGTTTATTCGAGATGCATTATATCGGAAATGGGTGTCAAATCCTTTACTCGTCCGAAAGTCAAATGGGAAATGAAGAACATGTATTGACTACTCAGATTTGAATAAAGCTTGCCCTAAAGATAGTTTTCCGCTTCCCCGAACCTATCAACTCGTAGACTCAACAGATGGGAATGAGCTCTTTTCCTTCATGGATGCGTACTTTGGTTGCAATCAAATACCTATGCAATTGTCTGACCAGGAGCATACCAGCTTCATAACCTATCTAGGACTTTACTGTTGCAAAGTTATGCCTTTTGGACTCAAGAACGCTGGAGCAATTTACCAACAGTTAGTTAATCGAATGTTCGCTAACCAGATCGAAAAAACCATGGAGAT
Organism: Allium cepa; assembly: GCA_030765085.1. NCBI lineage: Eukaryota > Viridiplantae > Streptophyta > Magnoliopsida > Asparagales > Amaryllidaceae > Allium > Allium cepa. The sequence continues at coordinate 698,172,659 of CM060929.1, read as the reverse complement.
ATATGTGGATGACATGTTAGTGAAGTCGTGATTCTCCACTGATCATATCAAAGACCTGGAATTAATGTTTAACATCCTCCGTGGATATAAAATGAAGCTCAACCCTTTGAAATGCCAATTTGGGGTCGCATCCGAAAAATTCCTTGGGTTTATCGTCAACGCTCGAGGAATCAAATCTAATTCCGAAAAGATCGAGGCAATCAGAAATCTTGAGACTCCAAGAACTATAAAGCAAGTCCAAAGCCTCAACAGGAAAGTAGCGGAGCTGAGTAGGTTCATCTCAAAATCCATTGACAAATGCATTCCCCTCTTCGATCTGATCAAAAAAGGGAAACAGAACTTTGAATGGACCATGGACTGTGAAGGCGCACTTCGAGCGCTGGTTCAACATCTCTCCACACCACCCATTCTGTCAAAGCCTATTGATCACGAGAGATTGTAGGCAGTGTCAGAAAACGCAATCAGTGCTGCCCTAATTCGAGAAGAAGACATGATACAACAGCTAGTATATTACATTAGCAAACGACCGACCGGACCAAAGAAAAATTATTCGAAACTGGAAAAGTTGGCTTATTTTCTTGTCATCACCTCAAGGAAGCTCCATCCATATTTCTAGGCACATCCTATCACCATTTATACCGACCAGCCGTTACGACAGGTCCTCATGTGACCTGAGGCATCTGGTAGATTACTTAAGTGGAATATCGAGCTAAGTCGATTTGACATTACTTACACTCCAAGGAGAGCCATTCAAGGACAAGTTCTAGTAGATTTCCTAGCTGAATTTACTATCCCAGGACTTACTCAAAACCAGTGAATCTTCCAAGTATATCTGGAAGCTGCATCCTGATGGTGCGTCAAATGACCGTTGCTTAGGTGTCGGGGTTGTACTTGAAACTCTAGAAGGTCGATCTATATGCTATGCTTTAAAGTTCGATTTTTGTTCGACAACAACGAAGCCGAATATGAAGCCCTACTTTCTGGATTGAGGCTTGTTAGAGATAGAAAGATCATTGCTGTAGAGATTTATTGTGATTCGCGGTTGGTCGTGTGTCAAGTTTGGGGAGAGTATGAGGCCATAGACTAAAAGCTGACTGCTTACCAAGTTTGGGTCCAAGAGATATTGAACCAGTTCGATTATTATTCCATCTATTGCATCCCCTGAGAGTGCAATCAAAAGGCTTGTTCGTTTGCAAAGTTGGCCAGTACAGGTGAGGCACAACAAATGGGAATCGTTCCTGTGGAAACATTATCTTCCACGAGCATCGATCAGGTGGAAACAGATTAGGAATTTGAGGTCATTCCCGATAAGGCATCGTGGATGACTCCATTCAAAAATTGTCTCGAGCATGGGATCCTGCCAGAGCGCAGGAGTGAAAAGAGACAAGTTCATCGAAAAGCTTCAGGGTTTACTATTCAGAATGGAATCATGTATAGGAGAGGGTACTCTGTGCCTTTACTCTGATGTATCGCTTACGATGAAATCAAACAAGTATTGCATGATGTACATGAAGGAGAATGTGGCGATCACACCGGGAGGCAAGCTCTTGCCAAGAAAGTGCTCCGGTATGGATACTATTGGCTGATTGTAAACAGCGATGCATCGAACTATGTAGAAAATGTGATAGATATCAAAAACATGCTCGGATTCCTCGAGCCCCACCTATAGCAATAACTCAAATGGTCAGCCCATGGCCATTTGGCGCGTTGACATTATTGGTTCACTACCTCTAGACAAAGGTGGCGCGAAGTAAGCCATCTCGCAGCTGATTACTTTACCAAATGGGCGGAATTTAAACCCCTTGCTACAATCACGATCAAGAAAGTGATCAACTTTGTGGTGCGCAACATTATCTGCCGATTTGGTCTCCCCCATACCATTGTCATAGAGTGTTGAATTTAAGAATTTCTGTCAATGGTTTCAAATCCTAAAGAAGTTCTCCACTGTTTCACACCCTTAAGCGAATGGACAGGTTGAAGCTGTTAATAAAGTTATAAAGTCTATTTTGAAAAAACGTTAGGAAAAGGCTGAGGGTAAATGAGTCGATGAACTTCCTATAGCTTTATAGGCCTATCGAACAACCCACTAATCTACGACTGGCCACACTCCATTCTCTCTTCTCTTACGGTTTCGAAGCCGTTGTTCCAATCAAGATGGAAGTACCTTCTCATCGTGTGACTTGCTATGATCTGAAAATGAATGCTATATTACTTGCCGAATCTTTGGATTTATTAGATGAGAAGCGTGAAGAGGCTGATTTGAGGCCAGCTGCATATCGAAGTCGAGTCGCCCAGATATACAACGCGAAGGTCTGACCCCGAACCTTCGAACTCGGTGATCTCGTCCTTAAGAGAATTTACCCAGCTCCTTCACATATTAAACCAACGTGGGAAGGACCATATGTCATTGAACCAAAGCTCGGAGATGGTATATTCAAATTATCGAACGTTGACGGTCTCATTCTGCTAAGAGCCTAGAACAGCGAAAGTCTGCGTCACTATTACACATAACAGGCTCTGTTTATTTATTCAGTCTATTTTTCATTTGCAATTTTTTATGCGTTTCGAAATTTAAATTTTTAATAAGGCAACTGACTTTGCCACATTTTCTTATTTCAGCAATAAAATGCAATCTCTTCGAGCCAGAGCTGTGATTTTTTGAAATGCATCATACAACCATCACTATGCACGGAGAGCCGAGTTCTACCATATGGTGGGATTTATTCAAATAGAGAGTGACTGTGGTATGATCGGTCACTCGCTAAGTGAAACCCGAACTCGAGGACAAGTCATCACGCTGAAGCCAAAAAGGATTAATACACGACAATCCTCTAACTAACTCTAGATTCCCAGAGTGCGAACTGGAGTATAAACTTGTAAATGCGGTTTCAAAGAGGGTGGATCCGTCCACTTAACAACTTGTCCTGTATTTAACCAAGTTTGAGGAGGATGGATTTGTTCATCTAATGACCTCGCTTGTAAACTCAGGGTGGATGTGAATCGACCGTCTATGGTCCAGATAGATTCGTCGTTCTCGGAGTGCGAACGAAATCCTAAAGCCTAAACAGATGTAACTGACCATCTATCGGCCAACTCTAAATTCTCGGAGTGCGAGCTGGAGTATAAACATAAATATCGAGTGGGTGTGGTTCGACCACCCATCAACTAACTCCGAATTCCTAGAGTCTGAACTAGAATGTAAACATCTACTAACTCTAAGTCCCCAGAGCGTGGACTGGAGTACAAACACCGGCTAACTCTAAATCCCCAGAGTGCGGATTGGAGTTTAAACAAAAATTGAATACGAATCGACCATCTGTAAGACAACTTTGAGTCCTCGGAGTGCGGTCAGAGCATAAATGTAAATCGGGTGTGACTGACCACCCACGAATCAATCTAAGTCCTCAGAGTATGGACGCGGTTCTAAATATCGAACGGGTGTAACTGACCGCCTACGAAAATAACTCAAGTCCCCGGAGTGTGGACATATCACTTAAACTTAAACAGACACAATCGATCGTCGACGAACAAGTGCAATCCCTAGAGTGTGGATGCTATCACCAATTAATGAACGAGTTTGGTTCGACTACTTGGATTCGCCATGTTTCAATTTCATTTTCAAAAAGATCACAATCGATGTGTTGAAGGCAATTGGCAATCGATAACTGATCTTTCCAAAGTATCCCCTAATTTGGGGGCATAACTTAAGTACCGGTCACTGAGTGAGATAGTTCAGCATCGAAATTCAACTTAACACTCGGTCGCGACCCAAAGTCATGGCCCCGGAACTTAGCGACTAAACCTGGGCTTGATTTGGAGACCAAAATTTCATAAGTACAATGAATTGAAGTTCGAATGCTGGAACACTTAAACAGATGAACACAAGTTGTACAAAAGACAAAATGATATTTTATTTCAACTATTCTTTCGAAGAAAAGGATAGGTACAAAATTATACCAAAAGTCCTACTAGCAGGGGCCGAACCCGCATCTATACATGGCTTACAAGAAGAAAGCAAAAGTAGATTCCTATCTATCTACCAGAAATGAGTCGAGAGGGCATATCTATTCTTTCTTTTTTCTTAGCTTCTTCTTCGGCGTTGACCCACTGGAGCTTCCACTTGGCTTCCTCTTTGAGCCATTGCCTTTTGGCGGGTGATCTCCAGCTAGGGGCATTATGTTAACTTCCTCCTCCGAACTCACATGTATTGGAATGCTTCCTGAAGGCGGAGTCGGAGGGACAAGATCAACAGTAGGAGGCGGGAGAGGCACACTGGTGTCGACGACCGTACCACTAGGAGAAATCATTCGTAACAGGGCTGGACCAGGGCCTACCGTTCCACCTCCAAAGCTACTAGCCCGGGCAGCTGCTTCCATTTTGGCGTTAATCCCGACTATTGTTTCCTCTTTGTGAATTGTTTGAGCCTCGTCGGGAACGTTAGTAGTTCGACTGAGGAGATAGTCACAGGTGCGCCTCCACCCATAACAAATGGCAGATCAGCAAAGGGATCACTGTGGTGACCGAGAAGTTCCTCCATCATCTGTTCATCATAGGTAAGTGTACTCCCCTATGCTCCGTCAATTGGTGCAGTGGTTGTTATGGTGGTCGATTCTGTTGTGATGGCCTCCTGCATGTGGTGTAATTCTTGAGTTGGAGGGGGCACGATCGATGTGGTACCAATCACTGCATAGAGATAAAGAAAATACTGTTAGTGACTACTTTAATTAGCATTTTCGATTTTGATAAAGTGTAGGAAATGTCTAGAATACCTTCCTCAGTTTGACTTGCAGTTGGCGGAGCCGCTTCGCAGACTTATTCACGAACTGGAGATAACCACGGTTGATTCGGATTATATGCAGGAACAGATTGAGGATCAACCACGGATATAGATTCAGGCTGAGTTGGCGCTAGAGTTTCAGAACTTATATCATGGTGCTCAACACGAAAACCTTCTCCAGCTTCCAAATGTTGAGCAACAAGTTTCTCCTTTTTATACGTGATCATGATATTATGGAGAACTTTCCTTTCATCTTCACTCAACACCCGGTTCTCGAGCTCAAATTCATCAGTCGAGTCAGCTTGGTGCTCGGCATTTTCACCTTCTACCAATCGGCCCCAAGCATTATGCAGGTTTGTTAGATAATTATCGAGCCAGTTTAGGTTTCTATGCTTCATGACATTAGCGTTGTATATAATCAGAAGGTCTTCAATATTGGCCTCTAACCTGGCTTTTGCTATTTTAACTTCATCCTCAACCATGGCATTGGCCTCCTGAATTTTGAGTGTTGCTGCATCCCTTTCACCGTGGAGCGCCATAGCTTGTTCGCACGCCTCCTGGGCTGCTTTGTTTGCACCATCCTTTTCTTTGGCGAATTCAGAGAGTTTATCCTTAAGATCATTAAGTTCCTTCAGAGCAGCTTCCCTCTCGGCGGTAATAGTGGTGTTTCGGTGGCCCATCTCCTCGACCAAAGCAAAATGCGTCTGTCGCATCCTTTCCATGGATATAATTGCCTCAACGGCTTTCTTGGTGGCCTCTGTTTTGGATTTTCGAGAACATTCAGCTTCATTATTTAGCATTTGAATTATACTATCTTTTTGGGCAAGGTCGGTTTCTAACTTCTCAATTTTTCTTGCTCGCTCAAAAGCCACCACCGATGCTTTATCCATGGCTTTCATCCACTCCTTTTATTGGGTATAGATATCATGGATGTAATCATGCATCATTTGTTTCGCCTCAGCTGGAATTTTCTTTAAGGGTGGAGGAAAGATAAAGCCATCGAAACAAATGTTTGGAAATTTTTTTCTCAACCGGGTGATTTTGATCGCTCCTTCCCAAGTAGGCTCGGTGATCGCTTGTTCATTAATAGAGGGAGCTTACTAATAACCGGTTAAATATTTAAGGACTCCCTATCCAGTTACATAGTTTTCATAGGATCAATATGAACTACCGGTCCATGCTAATATCTTTATTGTTTGATGGGTTCTCCCTGAATCTATGAGTAACTCCAATATCTTTTATCTTATCCAAGTTTTCATGGGTTGATTAAGAACCTATTGACATCTATTAGTATCTTAATCCAGATATAGTTTCCATGGGCTAATTACAAACCTATTGGCCGTTGCCAAAATAAAATTATAGTTTTCATGGGCTAACTATGAACCTTTCTTTCTGACATCTTTATTTATACATAGTTGTCATGGGCTTATTATGAACCTGTTGCCTCCTGCCAATATCTTTTCCTATACATAGTTTTCATAGGCTTATTGTGAACCTATAGGCTCCGGCCAATATCTTCAATTAATATTTTGACATCCTATATTCTGGTCTTTCTAACCTCTTGAATGCAATTCTACTCATTCGGGAGTTAACTTAATTTATATTCACTATAGGGTCAACTTAGCTGGTTATTCGGCCCTTCCCCAAAATACAGTTATGTGTCCATTACAATGTGAATATATATATATGAAGAAGCAAACACAATAACTTGGTTAATCTCTTTAACCTTTTAAAAAAAATAAAACTTTCTCAAAAACTCCTTTTCAAAACACTTTATTTATTTATGCTATGGTTTTCTTTTAAAATGAGATTGGGTTATTTTTTTTGAAACTAAGTCTTTTGAAAACTTCAAAACCTTGCATTCGACCTCACTGGATATCCTCATTCGAAAGCATATAAATCTTTTTTAAGAACATTAGGGCCCTGCCTTTCAAAACACTTTAAAACCACTCTTTTGAAACCTTTCAAATGTAATAAAGTATTGCTTATTAACTCTTAGAAGCATAGCTTCAAAACCATTGAAAATACCCCTTTTGAAACTTTTGGAAGTATCCCTTCCGAAACCATTGAAAGTCCCTCTTTTAAAACTATTCGCTTTTTGTTTAAAAATATCATTTGGGTCAAAGAGAATATAAAAGAAAGTATCTCTTTCTAAACCATTCTTTATCACATAAAATTATTGGGGAAAACTTGATGGCGTCAGCGCCATCCCTTTCAAAAGCTTCATATCGTTTAAGCAAAACACCATAGGATAGCATCGAAACCCCCTTTCCAAGCCATTGCCTTCGAAAACTCTGGAATCTTTCGAAAGCATTTAGAAAGTGGATTGGTACAAGTTAAAAACAAAAACAACACTTCAAAAGCATTGATGACTTTAACACACTTGAAAGGTATAAAAACAGCAGTAGAGTTTCGACTAGGTCAGAACCATCATTTTCGAAAGCTTTCATTTATAAACTAGGGTCTTAGTCGAAAGCTCTACTTTTAAACAAAGAAAGGCGGCAACAAGTTCGAAAGCAACTGGATATCAACTTGGTCTAAAGCACCCTTCAGAAACAAGGTAGGCACGTACTTTTAAAAGCAATCAATTGTTTTGTCTCTATCAAAAGCAATGCCTTTGAAACCCTGCCTTCCGCACTACACCAATCCACTTCGTACCAATCTCATCGATACCATGCATATTGATTCGGCCTAGGTTGATTTCAATGGAGATGAAGCGAAGGCATTGGAGTCAAAAGGCACTTCTAAAGGAGGTGGAACCAACTTTAGGTAAAAACTGATTAATGCCAATTAAAGTAAATAATTTCTAACTAACTTGCTATATGTAAACATATAATTGGTTGTCTTAACTTTTAAATTCTTTACCAAAATACTTGCTGCTTAATTTTAGATCTAAACCAATGTTAATTTAGCAAATAAGCCCTTCCATTAAGAAAAACCAATATTGCAAATAAATCCTTCTAGAATAATTTAATTTCCATAGCAAATCACTTAGGAAAAATCCCCAAAAATTACTGAAATTCACTTTCATCATGTTATCTAACATATCAAAATTTCAGACCCAAATTCTCAATATAATTTCTGAAAAAATTTCTAAACCCAATTAACCATATTTTCCTTTGAAAATTCATAATAATCTTTCCATAGCTTGGAAAATTATCAAAATTAAAAACCAACTCCAAAATCATGTTTTACATAACACTAAATTTTTCCATGGCATTTAAAGATTATTTATAATCGGTTTGCCCTAAAACCACATATATCCTCATTTAAACAATCTTGTTTAAATCAAACAAATTATAATTCAAGCATATCATCATCCAAATCATCATAAAAAACGAATTTTATCTTAAATCCGAAAACATATGATCATAAAACAAAATAGAGATGATATAAATTATTATTCATCTTGATTAAGATAAGAAGATTGGATTGAGATTGAGATTTATTCCCCTTGCTTTAATTCTTTAGCTTTTGATTTAATTTCTCTTCTCTTTTCTTCCTAGCAATGGCCAACTCCTCTTTACGTTTCTATTTTGTTTTTAAACGTGAATGGAAAAATGAAACGTGAATAGGAACGAGAATATATATAAGGGAAAGGGTTATGTGTAGCAAATTCCCAATAAACCCTCATGTAAATTAATTAACTTTAAGCTCATTTAATTAAATAAATTAAGAATGACCCCTTAAGTATTTATTCAAATCTCAATCCCTTTAACACTTAGCATTTACATTATTCTATTTAATTTATCTGATTAAATTTCCTGAATAATGTTATCAAAAAATAACGGTGTTACAGGCTCCCCTCTTTAAAGCATTTTGTCCTCGAAATTCAGTAAGGACTGAATATTAAACATAGCGATCATCTGTAACGACTCCTAAAAAATATACTAGTCTACCTGATTAGGAATTATCTATATAAATCTAATATAGATGTACCCTCAAAGTAGATCTGGATAAGTATCTCGAATCATGTCTTCTGTCTCCTAAGTACAGTCCTTCTCGTTGTCGCTCCATTGAACTTTCGTCAACTTGACAGTCTTGTTCCTCAATCTTTTCTGTTTTTTCGCTATAACCCGAATTGGTTGTCTAACAAAAGTCAAATTAGGCTACAGTACTAAGTCTTCAAACCCAGTTGGAGGAATTGCAGTCCCTGGATCATGCACATACTTGCAAGGATGAGACACATGAAATACATTATGGACACTTACCATATTGCTCGGTGACTCTACTATATAGACAAACTTTCCAGTCCTCTCTAAAATCAGGAATGGACCAATATATCTTGGTGCCAGTTTCCCCGACTTCCCGAGCAATACCACACCTTCATCGATGATACCTTACTGAAAACCTTAACTCCCACCAAGAACTCTAGGTCCTTACGCCTCTTATTTGTGTAACTCTTCTATTTGGATTGAGCTTCCTTCATTCTTTCTCGGATCAACTCAATCTTCTCTGATGCCTCCCTAACCAAATTTGGACCTAAGACCAATCTATCTAAAGTCTCTAACTAACATGCTGGTGATTTGCATGGCCTTTCATACAAAGCTTCAAAAGGCGCCATTCCTATACTAGTCTGATAAATATTATTATAGGAAAACTCAACCAAATGTAGATGATAATCCCAAGATCCACCAAAGTCCAATACACAAGCTCTTAGTAAATCCTCGAGTACTTTATTGACTCTCTCTGTCTGCCTATCCGTCTGAGGGTGATATGTTATACTCATCTTGAGCTTAGTGCCTAACACATCCTGTAGACTCTTCCAGAATTCACTAGTAAATAAAGCATCTCTGTCACTTACTATGTTATTTAACTCCATATAGTCTAACTATGTTCTTCATAAACAATTTAGCTAATTCAGGTGTCAACCTGGTTGACTTAACTGGAATGAAAATCAACCTGTCCACTATAACCCATATACTTTCAATTAGCCTATTTTACCTTAGCAACCCATCTATAAAATTCATGGATATTGAATCCCATTTCCAAACTGGAATCTCTAGAGGTTGAAGCAATCCACTCGACTTCTAATGTTCGTCTTTCACTTGTTGACAGTTTGCACATTGCCTAACCCACAAGACAACATCCCTCTTCATACCTTCCCTATAAAAGCTCCTCTTCATGTCTTAATACATCTTAGTCCCTCTAGGATGAATCGTAAACTTGGATTGATGCCATTCGTCAAGAAATTCTTTCCTCAAGTTCTGAACATTCAGAACACATAATCGTCCCTTCTTTCTCAACAGTACCCGCTGGTCAAGATTAAAATCCATTAGATCATCAATCTCTGTTCCAACCTCACGCCTCCTAATCTTCTCGGCCAATAATGGATCCTCCTTCTACTTAGAACCAATTCTCTCGATCAACACTGGTCGAACTTTTAAATAGGACAACATGGCAGTACTTTGACTAGAACTAACAGTCGATCTTAAACGCACACTACAAGTAGTCAAAACTTCCAAATCCTTCCAATTTGCCAACATAGCTAACACCACATTCTGATGTCTTCTGCTAAGAGCATCCGCTACCTTATTTCCTTTCCCTAGGGTATATTCTTTACCAAAATCATAAGCAGCCAAAAACTCCAGCCACATTTGCTGCCTAATATTCAACACCTTTTGAGAGAATAAGTATCTTAAAGACTTATGATCTATGTTTAGGTCAAACCTCTACCCTAAGAGATAATGCCTCCAAATCTTCAATGCAAAGATCACCGCAACCAACTCCAAATCATGAGTAAGATATCTTACTTCATGCGGTCTAGCCTATCGTGAAGCATAGACAATCACTTTACCTTTCTGCATCAACACAGCTCCCAATCTAGTTCCACATGCATCGGTATACACCACCAACCCTTGATTTTTTTCTGGAACTACTAACACAGCTGCATTTGTCAACAAATATTTTAACTTAAGGAATGCTTCCTCACTTTTGTCGGACCAAAAAAACTTCGCTTCCTTCCTGGTTAGCTTAGTCAAAGGCGTTGCTATCTGCGAGAAATCCTTAATGAATCTTCAGTAATAGCTAGCAGGTCCATGAAAACTTCTAATTTCAATCAGCGTCTCTGGTCTCTTCCAATTATTAATAGCTTTGATCTTATTTGGATCGACTGACAAACCCTTCTCTGAAGCCACGTGACCAAGAAACTTAACCTCTTTCTTCCAAAAATAACACTTGGAAAACTTCGCCTTTAGCTGATACTGTCACATCGTCTCAAGCACAACTCTAAGATTATCTTCATGTCCCTTTCATCAATAGAGTATATCAAAATGTCATCTATAAACACCAACATGAATTTGTCCAAATACTCTCGGAAGACTCGGTTCATCGAATCTATGAAGAAAGCAGGTGCATATGTTTACCCGAATGGCATTACTGACCACTCGTATGAACCATATCTAGTCCGAAATGCTGTTAAAGCATGTTGTCCTCTGCCACTCTTAATTGATGGAAACCCATAGCCATAATCAAACCGGGAAAACACTCTGTTCCACACAACTGATTAAATAGATCATCAATTCTCAGCAATGAATACTTATTCTTGATCATTCTTTCGTTCAACTTACGATAGTCGATACACATCCCCAACGAACTATCTGGTTTCTTTATGAACACCGCGGACGCTCCTTAAGGCGAACTGCTTGGTCTAATAAAATTCCTTCCTTCCAGATCCACTAGTTGCACCTTCAATTCCTTTGTCTCGGTTGGTGTCATCCTACTAGGTGGTCTACTTTCAGGTTCAGCTCCAGGCATAAGATATATCCGAAACTCAACAGCTCGTTTCGGTGGTAGTCCTATGACTGGCCCAGAGACATCTGCAAAATCTCTTGCTACTCAAACCTTACTCAGTTCTTCTTCCACTTCTATAGCACTTAACAAAGCACAACTACTATGGTCAGAATTCTCCACTGAGAATATAATTCGGTTATGACTATCACGGTGTCTTAGTGATATCTCCCTATCCTGGCAAAATATCCTAGCCTTATACCATCTCAACCAATCCATACCCAATATGATTCTAAAACTATGAAATTGAAAACATACAGACTGCATGCAAATTTATGACCAAACAAATCAAGTTCTAACTAGCCACATCTCATCCCCAAAGTTGCATACCCTCTTATTGGATTCGCAACCCTTAAGAAAGTAATAAAGTATGTGGGTTCTATGCATAACCTATTAACCAAACACTGGGATATAAATGAATGTGATGCACCGGTATCAAATAGTATCCTAAAAGGTATACTTTGAATCAAAAATGTTCCTTCCATCATAATCGTCCCTTTATCAACTACAGTGGGCTTAGCAGATAATATTCCAACAACAAAAACCTTTTCCTTTCTGTCCTAACCGGTTCTGGATATTGATTCTTATAATGCCCAACCTGGACACAATTGAAACACTTCACATTCTTCTTATCTGCAGCCTTCTTCCCCTTGCCTGATCGGCACTCATTAGAATAATGACCCTTCTTATCTCACTTGTAGCAGACTAAATTAGCCTTTGCCTTCTTGGCAGCCTCTCCCTTTTGTGCTTCCTTCTTCTTAAAGAACTTTCTCTTCTTTCCCTGAGAACCTTGGGTTTCAAGTGGCTTCTCTCTAGCACAAACAGCAAGCATCTCCTCATGGTGGATTGCCATCTCCACAACCACATTACAAGGATCAAGGATATGTGTCAGGGTCACCCAAGCAAGCTCGGGCCTTAGTCCCCAAATAAACCCCTCATTTCTTCTGATGTTAGTGTCTATAGTAGCATATCCATATCGAGACAGCTCATCAAACTTAGTGGCATACTCGATAACTGACGTCTCTCCTAAACTAGATCCATCAACTTTCTCATGAACGCTGACTTGGCGACCACAGATAAAAACCTTTGTTCAAATCTCCTTCTGAATTCAGCCCATGTCAGCTCTTCCTTCGAAACTATGGCAGTAATACTATTCCACCAATCAAGTTCTGACCCTTGCAACTATCTAGAGGGTAACCTTCTCTTGTTCATCATCTAAATCCAAATCAGCAAAGATACGCTCACAATGCAACGACCCATTCTCTACCTCAATGGCATCTTCAGTTCCTATAAATGGTTTCCCACCCAGACTGATGTAATCTCAACTCAGCTTAGCATAATTATTCCTAACCGAAGCCATTGGATTAGCTCCTCCAACATTTCCAACAACTCCAGCATCAACTCCTGCTTGCATCATATTGACGAAGAACTGATACGTCGCCCCCATATCTACTGGTGGATTTCCAACACCCACATTGGCATCAACATTTTGGTTAGCATTAGCCTATCGACCTTGGTTCCTCCTGGTATTAGGTCGAGCATTTCCATTGGTTGTGGTGCTTCCTCCATCGAGATTTCCTTTTTGTTTCCCGCTTCCATATCTACTTTGTCGTAAATCTGCATACGAGCCTTTGTAAGATACAGAAGAATGGTCTAACAGAGAAGGGAATACATACTTATATATATATATATATATATATATATATATCAAATACAAGTACGTTACTAAAGCATTAACCCAAACCCTGACATGTTTCCTCAATTCATTGGATTATGTTTCAAAAAAAAAAATATTTTAGGTTTAACCTTTCTTTCAAGTTCTCATAAACCTATGCTCTGATACCAACTTGTAAAATGTGTATACTTAGAAGCCTAAAACTAACGGCCATGAATGCTACAGCCCTCCATAGTTATTAATTGTCGGTGACCAAATACGTAAATGTTAGATACTTTGATACATAAAAACACATGAATATGGAAAAAATCTATAACATCAAACAAGATCCACATTTCAAAAAAATTCAAATCCATTACATAATCCTACAATCATTAACCACATTCAGAGAAAATATATTTATTACAATATACGCCAAGAGCGACATATAAAGATTCCCCTTTGGATGATCAGAGTATATATATAGGCAATTTAACAAATTTCCCTTTACATCAACACAGTGGGATCAAAATAAAGAGAACTCTAGATAGCTATCATGCCTCTTGCACGCCTTTAGAAGCTTATTCGTCTAAAGAGATACCTAAAAACCTCAACTTTCAAACTACTATACATCAATTGAGTACTCGAGAGTTTAAGGGGAAAACATAAACTTCGAGTCAGACATAAAGCCTGGTATGAACAATAATTTACCACCTCAAACCATTTTAGATATCCAGTGAGACCACGCCACTTAGCGGAATAGGTTTTCCCCTTACTAGTATCCTAAAACCTTTATAAAACCATATACTGTGCTCCTGCATCCACAGTGGTTAAAACATCTCATAAATATTATAGAATTATGATATGCAAAACAAGTGAATCAATTCAGAATTACCCATCACCATTCAATTTGACTATGTGTCTCAATTATAGTTTCTAAGATTACTATTAACCTATTAGTTTTCATGGGCTTTCTAATAATCTGTTTAATATTTAAGGAGTCACTGTCCAGTTACATAGTTTTCATGGGATCATTAAGAATCTACTAGCCCCTTCCAATATCTTTACTGTTGCATGGGTTCTCCCTGAACCTTTTGGTAACTTCAATGTCTTTTCTCTTATCCTAGTTTTCATGGGTTGATTAGGAACCTATTGACATCTGTCAATATTTTAATCCCGATATAGTTTCCATGGGCTAACTGCAAACATATTAGCTCCTGCCACAATAAAATCATAGTTTTCATGGGCTAACTACGAACCTATCTCTCTGACATCTTTATTTATACATAGTTTTCATTTGCTTACTGTGAACCTATTGGCCCGAACCAATATCTTTTTCTATACACAGTTTTCATGGGCTTATTGTCAACATATTGACCCCTGCCAATATCTTCCTTCAATATTTTAGCATCATATATTCTAGTCTTCCTGACCTCCTGGATACAATTCTACGCATTCAAGAGTTAACTTAATTTATATTCACTATTGGGTCAACCTAGTTGGTTATTTGCCATTCTCCAAAATACAGGTATGAGTCCATTACAATGTGAATATATACATATATGAAGAACAAACATAATGACTTGGTCAATCCCTTTACCCTTTTAATCTAAGAAAACTTATTCAAAAACTCCTTTTTAAAACACTTTATTTATTTATGCCATGTTTTCTTTTAAAATGAGGTTGGGTTCTTTGTTTTAAAACTAAGACTTTTGAAAACTTCAAAACCTTGCTTTCGACCTCACGAGATAGCCTCCTTCGAAAGCATATAAACCTCTTATCAAGCATTAGGCCCCTACCTTTTGAAACACTTTAAAACCTCTCTTTCGAAAACTTTCGAATGTAATAAAGTTAAACTTATTAACTCTTAGAAACAGAGCTTCGAATGTTTCGAAACCATTAAAAGTACCCCTTTCGAAACCTTTGGACGTATCCCTTCCGAAACCATTAAAAGTCCCTCTTTCGAAAACATTGGGTTTATGTTTAAAAGTATCTTTTAGGTAAAAGTGAATATAAACGACGGTATCTCTTTCAAAATTATTCCACATAAAAGTATTGGGGAAAACTTGATGGCATCGGCACTATCCCTTTCGAAAGCTTCAAATCATTTTAGCAAAACACT
Organism: Allium cepa; assembly: GCA_030765085.1. Classification (NCBI taxonomy): domain Eukaryota; kingdom Viridiplantae; phylum Streptophyta; class Magnoliopsida; order Asparagales; family Amaryllidaceae; genus Allium; species Allium cepa. Next base: position 698,157,317 of record CM060929.1, on the reverse strand, counting down.
AAAAGATAGCATCGAAACCCCCTTTCGAAGCCATTGCCTTCAAAATCCTTGGACCCTTTCGAAAGCATTTAGGAAGAGGCTGAGTATATGTTAAAAATAAAAACAACCCTTCGAAAGCATTGATGACTTCGACACACTTGAAAGGTATAAAAACAGCAGCAGAGTTTTGACTAGGTCGGAACCATCATTTTCAAAAGCATTCATTTATAAACTAGGATCTTAGTTGAAAGCTCTAATTTTAAAAAAGAAAGGTGGAAACAAGTTCGAAAGAAATTGGGTATTGACTTCGTCAAAAGCACCCTTCAGAAACAAGGCAGACACATATCTTTTAAAAGTGAACAATGGCTTCGTCTCTATCGAAAGCAATGCCTTCGACACCCTGCCTTTCGCACGTCACCAATCCACTTCATACCAATCTCATTGATACCATGTGTATTGGTTTCGGCCTGGGTTGGTTTCAACTGAGATGAAGCAGAGGCACTGGAGTCGAAAGGCACTTCTAAAGGAGGCGGAACCAACTTTTTTGGGTGAAAACTGATTAATGCATATTAAAGAAAATACTTTCTAACTAACCTGCCATGTGTAAACTTATAATTGTTTTCCTTAACTTTTCAAATTCTTTACCAAAATAACTGCCACTTAATTTTAGATCTAAACCAAGGTTAATTTAGCAAATGAACCATTCCATTAATCAAAACCAATATTGCAAATAAGTCCTTCTTCTAAAATAATTTAATTTCCATAGCAAATCAATTAGAAAAAATCCTCAAAAATTACAAAAATTCAATTTCATCATGTTATGTAACATATAAAAATTTTAGTCCTAAATTTTCAATATAATTTCTGAAATAAATTTCTAAACCCAAGTAACCATATTTTTCTTTGAGAATTCATAATTACCTTTCTATAGCTTTGAAAATTATCAAAATTGAAACCCAACTCCAAAATCATGTTTTACATAATATTAAATTTTTCCATGGCATTCAAAGATCATTTACAACAGATTTTACCCTAAAACAGCATATATCCTCATTTAGACAATCTTGTTTAAATTAAACAAATTATAATTCAAGCATATCATCATCCAAATCATCATAGAAACAAATTTAATTTTAATCCAAAAACATATGATCATAAAACAAAATATAGATGGTATAAATTGTTATTCACCTTGATTAAGATAATGAGATTGGATTGAGATTGAGATTTATTCCTCTTGCTTTAATTCTTTAGCCTTTAATTTAATTTCTCTTCTCTTTTCTTCCTAGCAATGGCCTCCTCCTATTTACATTTGCATTTTGTTTTTGAATGTGAATGGGAAAAAGGAAACGTAAATAGGAATAAGAATATATATAAGGATAACGGTTATGTGTGGCTAATTCCCAATATACCCTCATGTAAATTAATTAACTTTAAGCCGATTTATTTAAACAAATTGAGCACGACCCCTTAAGTATTTATTCAGATCTCAATCCCCTTATCTCTTAGCATTTACATTATTCTATTTAATTTATTTGATTAAATCTTATGAATAATGTTTTCAGAAATTACAGGTTTTACAACCATTCTCATTTTTTAAATTACCGTTGTCGTTCGTAAGTATGGTTATAACTGTAGAACGACGACAGTGAGCAATGAAGAGTATTTTAACCATATGCTTGGCACAGTCCTCCCTACTAATTTGGGGAGGACTGAAAGAAGATTTTACTGAGAAGTATGGTCGTGCATATACAACCCATGTCGCATGTGCATGGTTTTTTTGTACTGGTTCTGGCAGTTTAATATCCATACATCTAGTGTGCTATGTTGAATTAGCTGACGTAGAGGTTTTTTACGCTAGTTCAAGCAGTATAAGATCCTTATGACCAATTTGACAATGGTATGATTGGTACTAGAGAAATATTCATACTGGGGTAGGGCAGTCTATGATCCCATGTCCAGTGCAGTATTTTGGCTGAAGAGCCGAATTACATTGATGCAAGTCCAAGTGTGTAGGTCTAGTTTCATCATTCTCAATGTTAAAAGTGCCATTTTTATCTATCGATCTCGCGCTATGCTTAATCAGCTAACACTAGTGATAAACTATGAGTGCATATTTAAGTTTAAAAGGAAAATAATACAGAGATTTTTATACTGGCTCGGGCTGTCAAGTACCCATACGACCAATTAAGTACATCAATACTTGTATACATTTTTTTACAATACTTATTACGCAAATAATCCACGCCGCTTTGAACAAAATCCAGTAACCCAGGTGCATCCCTCTACTTGGGTATTGGTATCTTGCTAGTTGTTTGATTTCACCTTTCTCATTTCTGAGTATACGGTAACCATTTATCTACTACATGAAATATGCAATAGATAAGCAAGGGTAGTGAACCATGTGTAGTGGACGGTTGGTTGTCCTGATTGCAACACCTTGGACCGTCGCGCCCTATAATCTTCTATTTTGTCGGTTCCCTAATTTGCCGAGGGCCAAAATGAAGTTCGAAAAGAATTCATAGGGGCTCCATTTAGGGTCTTTTTCTTAATCGAACGACTAAGGCTAGGATTGACATTTTGTAGGAGGAATCAACGGAGTTGTTGGAGATTGAAAAGGGAACATAGGAATAAAGGTTCAAGCCCTCCTTCTAGCATCAAAAATATTGGTGAAGTTTTTCGTTTTCACTACACTCGACTGAGTCATGAAGCATTCTAGAGGTTATCACTTTCACGATTTTTGAATCAATAGACTTAAGTTGTATTGAACCTGCCGTTAAGAGGTGACTATGTCACCGAGTGCTTACATAGCCTCATAGTCTCACTCCAACTATTGGTTGAAATATTGAAATGGTTTTTTTTAAAAGAATAGCAATCCGAAATCAAAGGACGGAATAATAAAAGTAATTGACATAAATTTTTTTACGTGGTTCGGATTATTGTTAATCCTACGTCCACAGGGTAATCCAATATATATTTGCTATTTTGGTACAAGTGAATACAGTTGAACAAAAGTATACAACATTCCTAATTTACACTTTTCCTTTCTTGAAAGAAGAAGAAGCTAAAGAAAAGATCCTTTTCTCAGTCCTCTAGTGTCTCCTTATAGTATGAAAAATGCATTATTGGCTATTGCGATCGCCCTTGATTCTTTGCTTCAATATCCGCCCTTAGATTTTGCTACTTGTCGTCCACTGCAATGCGTAAATTGATGATGAATCTTTGGTGAGAAACGGTGAAACTGGCAAAAATCTTGGAAATTTAAAGCGGGGATGCCTGAAAAATTAGGCAAGAAGCCCAAGCCTGTGCGGGTTGGACTCTTCTCTCTCAAAATGGAAAATGTCTCAGGAGGAATAGGCCTTGAGGCTGTGGCATGTTGTTAATGCATTGCGAAGAGGTGCAGTGGTGGATATCTCTTGGTGCCCGAGTCATACTTCCCTTCTAATAATCTTTTCTTGACTTGATATCATGTCAGGTCGGAATAAGGCAGAACTTCCCCATTTTGTTCTATGAATTGACTCGACATATGCCTAGAATATGCTTGAGGCTAATTGTGACTTAAGCTGGGTGCAGTTTGAGTTACCCTCTTTGAAGTACGCTTAGATTGCTAATGAGAGAGGAGGAACTTCACATTTGTTGTCTACTTCAAGTATGGTTCTACGTTGAAGCGTATCCTGGGTGGCCCTACATATAGTACCTTTGGAGTTCTTTTTGATCCTATGCGACGCTGATTAAGTTACCCTCGTTATGTACTGGTGTAGACCTATCCATGTTGGTATTGACAAAGTGTGAGCTTTAGAGGTACAGTCAACTTAGTACATCATGTACTACTTTCTATGCCTCGGCCCAATATTTCACTTTTGCCTTTGAATTTTGATACAACCACTATGACCTACCCCTATTTCCCAATGCCTGTAGTACTTGTCTTTTACCGTGGTTCCCTTGGTTGTAGGGCTCAGGTTGGGTTAGGTGTTGTGACTTCAAGTTGGTTCCCTATTTAGTACGAATTTGATTGACTCACTTCCTTCTCCTTTTCCCTCATCCTTCTTGATGCAATGGTTGCTTTCTTGACTTCAGGTCAGCCCATTTTCTTTCATTATAGTTCATGGTATGAACAGTTGTAACATCTTGCTTTTCATAAGAAACCTATTCTCTTTAAAATAATCATCAGAAGACATCACATTAAAGCTAAGGTCGGTAAATCAAATTAGCATAACACAAAGAAAACATTGGAGATGATGCCATAATCCCCATTCCAAACCTAAGCAATGACCTATGACTTAACTTAGTTGATAATAATGCTAACATTGGGCCTCCGTGTCTGAATATGCTTATGTTTGGTTGGAAGTTAGGAAACCACCGACTATGATTAGAGAATCTCGACTTCCATGATAAAACCTCCTTCCTCTTATCACTCTCAGCACTTTCGATATCATCCACGATGCTAGGGAAAGGGTTCTACTCGAAACCCCTATTGGTAGTGTCCCAGCTCGAGATAGGGACATACACACACCATGGTCATTAACGACTTTGTTCACGATGCTCTTATGCTTCTACCAACTTTAATAACCAAGGCTTGTGTTGTTTACCGCTTTATTTCTCTTGAGAAACTGTCTGCATTTGCATGACTCAGGGTGATTGATGGGGAAAGAGATTCATGTTTTGAATGTCTAAGTGGTGAAGTGTGAGAAAGGGAAAGTAAGCCTAAGGATTTTTTAGTCCATTCATGATTCCAAAGGGAAGTGCAAAGATCTCTCTCTCACGAGAAGTGGGGCCATTATACTAAGTCTCCTTCTTTGGATAGAATCAGGAGATCACTGTAAAGACTCTCCGCAATATGCATAATCTGCACATACAAGCAATTAGATTCCATAAGTTTCACTTATAACATTTGTTTAAGGGTGGAATATAAAAAACATAGAGTATATGTATCACATCTCTAATTATGCTAAATCTCACAGTGGTAGGAATAAATTACAATATCAATATAAAACTATAAAAGACCAAATGCAATATCAAGATACATCAATTAAATATCATAACACAACATGCAAATGGTACATCAAATGTTACATACAAAATATCTCAAAATGAATATATAATCTAACATGTCAATATCTCAAAAGTATGTAATAGACATAAACATAGTGACAAATATTCATGGCCCTATAACTCACCTCACACTAGCAGAATCCTTGCCTCTATGTCAACTTACTCACAAAACATATAACAAAAGAGAAAACAAAAAGTAGGTCATAGATAAAGTCTGGTGCAATGGAAATATCACTAATCTATATGATTATTAATATGCTACTATATCATGTAACTAGTGGTAGTATACGAGGTAATGAAACCATACCTCAACCTGCATCTTCACTTGCATCCCACAAGTTAGCATATTTATACTTTATTTTTATGCTACATGTGATAAGTATATAATACATTAATCACCATGGTACTAATCGTAACTCGACTATCAAACACTATGCTAGCAGACATTGGGTCTCACGGTAAGGCCAAAAATTCGATAAGCATGGACCAATACTATGTTTCTTTAACACATCGTCCACTACCTATAATTCTATTAAACCCAAATCAATGTGCATGTTCTTAACTGCTACCACTTGTTTAATAAGAGGACTTAGGCCAAATAACTCATGGCTAATCACCTTTTACTAAAAAGTAGCCTCAGGTCTATCACATTTATTGCTAAGATAAAATGTCTTTTGCATCCAAATTAGTTTCTTTAAACACACACAATTGAAATAGCCATGCCTCGTTCTACAAATGATTTAGAAATATCAAATTCCAAAGTCATAGCTAAAAGATACAAACTTACTCCATATAAGCAGCATCATATTGAATCATATATCGAAATTCCTTAATCAACACATCAAAACCATTGACCCACTCTATAACATCACCATATGAATTGAACTGCAACTTGAACCATTTTCATACTCTGTATCTTGTCTGACATCAATCACACCTTCTCCAAGACAAATCTTACCACCCTCAAACTCATCACGTTGCTTTATAGATACACCGGACCTTATAAGCATCATACTACTCCCCAAAACGAACATGAAAATCGAAAACCACAATTTTCAAAACACCAAACCAAACTATTTTTACTACAGTAGTTAGAAACTCTGAATATAGTATTTAGACATTTTACCTCTATTTCAGATGTTTGATCCCAACTTTCAGATGTCTCAAAGGTTGAATATAAAATTGAATAATGTGGGATAAATTTTTTAAGCTGCAAACATATGAATTTACATTCATACATTTAAATGTCTTATGCAGGCCAAACCTGAACCTGGACGAGGAACTTTCCTTAGTGGAAATTCTTCTCGGCTTTTCTCGTTTTCCTTTCTCTTTCTCAGCTTCGACATACAACTTCATGTCACTAAGAAACTTTGCACTAACATTGTTCAACCTGCATTCATGTCTTTGTTATAAGTTGTTTGACACCCGAACGAGTGCAACTTCACACTAGTCAAACGAATTTGAGGCAGTGAATCGATTTTACAATTATTCAAGTTCAACTACACGATCCACCATTTCAACTCTACATTTCATTCACAATGTCGTGAACCATCTCTTTTGGTATAATTGAACTAATAATCAACCATTCTATTAAATCCCAAACCAACAATTAACCAAACATATTAATATTCAATATCAAGCTGTTAAACGCATATATTATATGGTCAAACTGTTTTAGAAATTCATTACAATAGGATTCTTCTATTTAAAACCCCAATTCTAGTTCATTAACTAATTCGTAACCAACATTTGGTTATTTATTATGATTTCTAACATATTTGATAATCATATATCATAGGTTACAAATCCCATTCGTCCAGTATCAAGAAATCCAAGCTCCAACGAAATCCACTTTGAAGTTCTCCTTTAATTTCTTAAATTCATCTCCAAACTACTCTATAATGTAAATCTGAAGAGATAGATTTTTAGTGAATATTTTTTCTATAATTCTTGTTGAGATTCGTGAAAGTTATGAAGATTTTACTTTTGAAAACCTAGTTTTATTCTCTAAAAGAATATAAAAGAAGGAGAGAATAAATTAGATGAATAAAGGTTCATTACATAATTAATAAGGTCAATTCTAGCCAAATGACCATTTTTTCCTTTATTTTCTCTTTTTTTCTTATTTTATTCTTATCTGATTTTAACAAACTTTATATGTTTTTCACTTATAAATGAGATTACCAACCCAGAATAATAAGTATTGAGTCTTAATTCATTCATATCATTTAATTCAACCAAAATAATTAATTATCTATATTACTAAGCATAAAGAAAACATTGGTTGTTATAGTCACCTACCCTTGTCCGACATCACCGCTCACCATCTCCTGTTCGATACCAAAAATTTCCCATCCCTACAAGATATGAAAGAACCACCTTCCAGCAAGGGCGGTGCGCTACCAATAGGGTGTGCAAGCTAGTCTTAGAGAAGAAATGACATCACTTAGGCAATATATGCTTTATATGCTAACTTGTAAGGTAGAGGGGGATTCTTCGATGACAAGAATGGGAACCATTCTCAATGGAGATACTAAGCACCTACATCTATCAGAGGTATGTTTGACCTCCCTCTAAAAAGAATGATGGAAGCACCAAGCCACCCGATCATTTCACAGCTTTTAACTCAATCTCTTGAGTTGGCTAATACTCCAACAACCCATTTATCTACTATTCCCTCCCACCCTGATCGAGCCAGCCTCCCACTGGTTCCTACACTTGCACATAGGTAGTATTCACTCCCCAAGCTAGTTTTGCATCGACTTTAAGACTTATTTCTTTGCTTTCCAAATGCGAACGATAATGGCCAATGAGCTATGAAACATCAAAAAAGGCCTAAATAAGTCGCTTCATTCATATGTTGGTCGCTTTAATAAGGAATCTAACCATGCTAAGGGAGTAGATAAGAACTCTTCGATGGTCACCCTCTTCTCTAGGTTGAGAGACCGTTCCAATATGTGGAAAGAATTACAAAAGCAACCAGCTTCATCCTTGAACGAATTCTCTCAAAGGGACAATGTTATAATGAGGGTAGAGGAGACCGACCTATCTAAAGGCTACGAAGTGGACATGTGAAGAAATATGCATAACTCATGCAGCAAGGTCAACCATATAAGGAACAACCATCTAGAGCATAACAAAAATTCTCCAGGGATGACCCATACTTCAAATCCAGGTACACGAGCTATGCATCTCTAAATACAACTATCTTACTATGGGGGACAATGCCTTATACAACATGCCTCACCCCATTCGCTCAGGACGAAAGAAGATATTCAATGTAAATGGAAAATATTGCAAGTTCCATTAGTCGAGTCACCATTCTACAAATGAGTGTTGTGGCCTAAAGGACGAGGTAGAGCAGTTAATGCTTGAAGGTATACTTGTGCAATATGTAGATTAAAGGACTGAACGTCAAGATCTCCCCACCCTTGCTCAACTGGTAGATGGAAACATTGTCGCTACCATCTCCATTAATTTCCTATCCATAAGCGACTGCCCACATGTGGCTAGAACCAGTAAGGGGTCTAGGCTAATTACAGGTTGGAGCTTAACCTTAATAAGAAAATATAATTTATGGAACTCAAGACTTCAAAAGCTTTAACGTGGAGCCAGATAAAGCTGTCATTAAGTTTATAGCTAAAGATAAAAGTGGTGTCACCTATTCCCACCATAACCCTATGGTCATCTCCATCCACATCCCTAGCAACAACGTGCACCAGGTCTTCATAAATGGATGGAGCTCTGTGAATGTCATGTTCAAAATTTTCTTTGATCAAATGAAGCTTTCATAATCCATCTCGACTCTCTACGACTCGCCTATCTACGACTTTGGTAGCGATGGGACCGTCCCTTAGGATTGAAATTGCACGTGGTAACCTTTAGCAAAGAAACCTGCTCCACCAAGATTCAGGTAAACTTTGTTTTAATGGACTTCCCGTTCACTTACAACATTCTTAAAGGTAGGCCTACATTGCTTTATATGGAAATAGTTGTTGCATAAAATGAATCGAGATGAAATTCTCTACCAAAGGGAGAGTCGGTCACGTCCAAAGCAACTAAAGCCATTAGAGACTATTACTACCTTTCCCTCCAACAAGCCAAAAAAGGAGTATTGATGCTTCATTAGGAAGTGGTAACCATTATCAACAAAGACCGCCCTAAGAGGCCATGAGGGAATTCAACTGCCCCTACCCAGGTCAAGAGAAATCTCAATGGCTCAACTTTATTTAAGAGAGTGAAAAAGCTTCTAGAAGCTCTTATTCATGCCCTAAATGAGCCATAACACTCCTTTGAGAGAGATTGAGAGCTTCTTTAAGCTCCTACTTGTGTTTGAGATGAGCAATCAACTTCCTTTAAGAGACCGTGAGAGATCCCAGATGCTCCAACTTGTGTCGAAGATGAGCACTTAAAGAACTTTGTGAGAGTGTGAGAACTCGTAAATGTTCCCATTTGTTGCAGACCTACATAAGCCATAAACTCTGATAGTGTGCAAGAGCCAAACAATGACGTCGTCAGCACCAAAAGCAAGCATTGAATAGAGACAATTCTACTGGCTCTCGACACGAGCCCAGACCCTAAAGAATAAGAGAGTCGATTAACGCTCTTGTTCATGCCAGGCTTTGATAATAAGCATTGAATACTAGGTTTCCCTACCCCATAAGGCCAAGACCTAGGAACTTATTGCAATATGCAATGGACAAGTCCATCCTTACAGGTAGAAAGACCCAGTGATAGAACTACACCTCCCCTCATAATGTCGACAAACTCATTTGTGAGAATTAGAGGAACAAGACCCTTCATGCTCATGCATAGACTTTCGCTTCTCCGATGATTCCATAGAGAACATGATATATGTACTAGATTAGATGAAGCTATAACTTAATGTAGGAAGTAATAATAATCATTCCTTGGACTCCTATATGGGTGACATCAAACCAATGGCGGCCTAACCACGAAATATGGAACCATCGTCTTAGATAATGACAATAAAGCTGGACCATCCAATCAGTATAGAGTTGGATTTGATAATGAGAATGGAGTTGATAGGCTTCCTTAGGAAATGCATAGCATATTCGCTTTGGGCTTGCATACATGACCGATAAAGATTCGTTTGTCATATGCCATAACACCGAACCTAAAGCCCATAGAATCTACTATAAAATAAGACATATCTGTAATTTACTGTGCTATAGGATCATGTAATATGGATAAATTACTTGTGTGGAATAAGTAAATAAATAGTAAAAGTGGTAAAGTAAATGACACCAGAGATTTTTATACTGGTTCGAACTCCTGTTCTACGTCCAGTCCCAGACTCCCTTTGAAATTAAACTAGCAACCCTCACTTAACCCGGAGGAATAGATTTACACCGCTTGAGCAACTAAACAGGACTTCTACTGCCTAAGCAACCGAATAGGACTTCTACCGCCTGAGCAACCGAACATGACTTCTTTACAAATAACAAAAGTATATGACTGTAGTACGCTCTTTAAATAGCAATGATAAGTCAATTAAGTACAATCTTCCTATAGTCTTCTCCTTTATAATATATAGTGTAATGTGCTTGAGAATTGTAGAAGATAGAGTGATCAACAATCAGAGAATGTAAGCAGTTTGAGTGCAGTTTGAAAATATAGAATAGATAGGAATTCAAGAATATTAAAATCAGTTTTGGTGAATTGTTTGTTGAATTCTGAAATAAATTTATAGAGTTTAAAAAGTTGCAACCATTGTCTAAAGGTAAGGATGAAAAGAAACAAGTGCAACTGTTGGTTTTGAAGATGTTTCTCTTCGATGAAGAGAAGTGTCTTTTCGGAAAATAGCCGTTGAAAGATAATCAACCGGCTGAATTTATTAATTCAACCGTCTGAATTAAACAGATTTGAAAACAATAAGGAAATAGGTTATTTTTGGCCTGATTCAGCCGTCTAAATAAACTTATTCAGCCGGTTGAATATTGTGAAACAATAAATATGTTTCAGCATTCAACCATCTGAATGAAAGCATTCAGCCAGCTAAATTCAGCCTGTGTGCATGATAAAGTATATGTGTGTATGATTTTATCTGTATCAATCCAGGAGAGATTTTAACATAATTCTAAATGATATAAAACTCTAGACAAGGAACTTAACAGCTTTAAAAACACTCTGAATATGAATCCGCAATAAAACTCCTGCATAAATGATTAGTACACACAACATTGTATATATATAGCTTGTCATTAATCAAAACAATGTTAAATTGAGGTTCCAACATTCTCCCTCTTTTTTATGATGAGAACTATATAAGTAATAAAATAGATACTTACAATAATATTGTTACTCCCCCGTCAATTGCGTAAATATTTAGTTAACTTTCTCCCCCTTTGTCATCGACAAAAAGAAAGATAAGAATGCATGCAGAGAAAATATTGTTAAGCAAAATATATCTCTTTACTTAGGATGTCCGTACAAAAGAAGAATAAAAATATTCGTACAACATTACATAAATAACTAGATAGAAATTGAAGTTTGAAACAAAGAAGACAACATAAACTGAATTTAAACAAAGATAACTAAAATTGGGTAGAGAGAGAAGGCTCATCCTCGTTGGAATCCGAACTCGAAGATGACCATTGAAATGGCGATGGGTTGTGAACTTCGGTGGATATAGATCAGAAACATGAAATTTTATCCCATATTTACTATTAATAATGAGAATTACATGAATAGAATTTATCCGCGTCTTTCTGAAATTCCAAAACTACCCTTTTCATATGTATATATGGGTTCATGTTGTCTCATGTCTATGTACATGGTAGGAGTAGTGGCACTAAGTGGTTAAAGCGGGGGCAAACCATGTTAAAATATTTTTTACATGTACATTTGAATAACAATAAATTCTTTTCCATTAGCTCAACATTTTGAAATGTATTTCAAATAAACAATCAAGTTCCTCATCTCTTAGATTATATACACTAACTATTAATAAATTTTCGACGATGTGGGACTAATTAAAAAAATTACTACTTTATTTATTAAATGTTGTTGCAACTTACGTAGTGTGAATAAAAAAAATTGTTATTTCTCAATGTATAAAATCTTTGATTCAATGCAGAGAGGTTCACCAGCATCAGTATTTAACCAGGCACAAAGAAAGAGATTAGCTTATCACTTTGGAAACAACACCAGCACCAACTGTCCTTCCTCCCTCCCTCAACGCAAACCTTTTCCGTGCAAAATAAAATAAATATATAATGTTAAATACGTTACATAACCACTTGTAACTAAAAGCAAAAACACTAGCTAAATAAAGGCATCTGAGTTGCAGATCTAGAGATCTTGAACTTGAAACACAGTGACACTAATTACCAAATTTTGAACACAAATAGATGGATAAATCAATTTTAAATTACACGATCATGTGCCAAAAGCTTTAGGTGCTTTTATGCATTTGGATTCTACACAACACAATCAAATAGGCCAAAAGCTTTAGGCCCGGAGATGCAATCAAAGAACAGAATATTATTGCGTTCAGATTTCAGAACATGATGTTGCTCTATGATGCCATACCCTAGGGGTGTCAATGGGTACCTAAAATATTCGAAACCTGTTTATATTTGTATCCAAAATATGAAAATTATCCGATATCAGAAAACATATTCGACAAATATCTATCTAGTTTTATCAAGATTATATTTATTTTTTTGTGCATTTTTTAATATATAAAATGATTGTCTTACTGTTTTTGTAACAATCCTGGTTTAAAGATGAATTTAAATTTGTAATTAAATTAAATTTTTTGGTTTAAATTGTGGATTTTTCAAATTTAATAAGGTATATATACTTATTTATTTTAGAATTTGGATTTGAAGCTCAGAATGAATATTTCAATTGATTTAGATCATAAATAAAGTTTTGATTTGGAAATTCAAAATGAAGTGGATTTAAAAACTATACCTTGGGAAAAAAAATATGTATGACTATTTATTAAATGTATAAATTGTGTTTTAATCCATTTTCTTTATGAAGTTATAAGAAGTATAAAATAAAATTTATCTTATCAATATTTAATGTAAAATGTATGTTATAAATTTAAACCATAAATAGAAATAAAATTCAAGCATATATGTTAATAATAAAATTTTATGGTTATATGGCAACATAAAAAGATCAAACTACAAAATAATAACAAATGAAGTACGTGTATATGGTATGTGAATTAGGCAAGCAAGTTTAAAAGTCATTTCAGTAAACAAAGAAGAAATAATATCTACATGCAAATAAACATCTATGTACAAAGGCTTACAAAAGAAGATAATTATATAAAAAAAAATATCTACAAGACAACAAAACTGCATATATAAATTCAAATGAATTCACATGTGAACAAAAGTAGAGACACAAGCATTAAATGCTTTCTTCTCAAGCACACCATATATATCATCTCAGCCGAAATATAAATTATTTCATTTCAGTAACAAATAAAAATCTTTAGTCGAACCAAAGCAAGAAAAATATCTGTACAAACTATCTTCTTCTATATATATGTATGCAATGTATCCTTTTCTAGTTGGTTCAGAAAAAAAACTAAGCAGTATAAATCAAAATAAAGATAAAAGATCTGGAAGAAAATGAGGCCTGGGAAATGTGAAGCATAACAATAAATCTTCTGCAATCAAACTTCAAACCTGGAAGAATATCAAGCAAAGAATGCTGGGAAAAAGATTACAGCAAAGGATCAAACATGACTTTCAAATATACTTAGAAAAATTTTAAAGCAGCTCTCTGTTCTCCAAACTCAAGGTGAGTAAACATATTACTTTAAAAAATTTAAGTCTGTATATTTGAATCATGAATAACATTTTGTTTGGTTGCATACTTTTAGTTCTGTATAAGTATATGAGGTATACTGTGCACTTTTGATGACTCTATCTTCTTATTTCTAGTTACAGAATGATCATAAACAAGAAAAATTTAATAAATTTTCATATAAACATCTTTAACTTAGGATTTTTTAACAAAATAAATTTGTTTAAACTTAAAAACATGGTCCAGAAAATTTTTATCTTGAAAGTAAAAGAATTTGACCCTGTGAACTCATTTTACAGTTAAATAAGAAATCATACGATTTATGAAAGTGGTTTAAATTATGGATTTGATTGTATAACTTGAATAAAAAGCTAAAGATAGGATTTTTAAACTTAATACGATGATTTTTAATTTATTATTCCACGAGCAGTTCAATTTTGAACAAAATATGCATTTTGGTCAATTTTGACGATCGAACCAATTTCAAACGTTGAGATCTTGCTTGAAGAAAGTATGACCATCGTTGAATTCAGGAAAAATGTAGAAAAAATTTTCTATTGCAAGAGATGGGAGAACGAATTCAACTTAGGGTTTAAGGTTCGACTGTGATATGGCCAGAAAATGAGGCGTGTGCGGCTTCTATGCTTGATCGAGTGCTACAGGGGCTTGGAAGACGGTAGAGGGGATGATGATGAGTAGTTGGCCGGAGTTTCAAATTTTCTGATGGTCGAGGATGCCAAGGCGAAGCATTTGAAGATCGGTGATGAAGTTTCCAGGTTCAACGTTGAGCTCGAATTTGATTTCGAGGGGATGCATGAATTCTGGTAATTGGGGATTGATGCGTGAAGTATCGTCGACTTGCTCGACGTCGTGGTGTCGCCCGTTTGCGATCAACGGCAACGTGCACGTGCACGTGCACGTTATCGCTTTGTGTCAGGATGGGTGGTGGTGAGTGACGCGAGTGATACTCGGGTTAGGTGGTCGTTTGCTTCGAGTTGGATTCAAGTATGTAGATATGTTTATCTGCACTAAAGTTTAAACTTAAACTTAACTGTAGAAAAAAGAAGAAGAAGAAGTATGGTGAGGCACGAGAGATGACTCGGGGAAGATGGAGGAAAACTCGAAGCGGTACCCGAGTAAAACCTGGAACAGCTCGAGTTGTTTCAGAAATGGGTTAAGTTTACAAATTTAAAGTTAAAAATGTTAAACAAATTTTAGTGTTAACAAAGAACTTAATGTTTGACTATTTTGACTTAAGAACTTATTACAAGTTTTAAATATTTTAGAGTGCTTAGTAAATCTTAATTAATGTTTTAATTAAGTAGATAATTCAAGTTAAATATTAAATTAATTAACATTAAAGTTTTGTAATTAGTAATAATTGGTTTTTAAAGTTTAAAGAAGATTTTAAAATGTAATTAAGACAAATAAGTATTATTAATTGTTTAAAAGAGTAATTAAGAATGGATAATTAATTTAAAAATTGTAATTAACTAAGTGACTAGAGATTTGTCAATTTGAAATTTATGATTTGGTTAATTAACAATTAAGTGTTTAATTTATATTTAACTACAAATTGTTAATTAGATAATTAAAGTTAATAAATCTATAATTATGGTTAATTAAGATATTGACTAAGGAATAATTAATTAAAAATCTAATTAATTTATCACTAAGAATGGTTAATCATTGATTTAAATAAATCAATAAAAATAGTTACGTGGTTAATTCTTTTAAATCACCTTCACCTTAAATTGAAGATGATTGACATCATCAGATGTCGTGCACTGGGTTGACATTTCTGTTTGTGACTGTGATACTGTGTGGTGTGAATTGCCTTATGCTGAACTGTGATTTGTGACTTGTTTCTGTATGTATGTGAAAACCCCCTTTGCCCGTAAAACAACATTTGAATTTCGATGCGACAAAGAGTCGGATCCAGTTGGTTATCCGAAACCCACATCGAATTGTGATGATGAATCTTTGAGATTGATAAATTTATTTTATCTATGAATCTGTGTATAAAGATAAGCGTTATGAGTTATACCGCTTATCGATATTGATATATCTATGATGATTGATGTTGTGCACTATTATGTAAAACCCCCAGACCACACTGTACACACACAAATATGGATTGCACGTGGAAATCGTTTAAGTCACGGATTTTTAAGTAATTTTGAATTTGAATTTTAAATCCAAATGGTTTTGAAAATGAATTGAGTTTAATATAAAAAGCTTTTAAAAAGGTGTTTTAAAAATGAAAGTTATTTTGAATAACTTAATAAAGATTTGAAATTTGAATAATTTGATTTAAATTTGAATTCAATATCTGGAATTGAATTCTACATCCAGTATTTATGATGTAAAAGGATTATATAAGTTTATATGGGTTTTAAACCATTTTTAAAATGTTGTTTTGAGAATTGGAATTAACCCAAAGATTTTAACTTGTATAAATGAGAACGATTTTTTCTGAAATAAAACTGTTGTTTTCAAACAATAAAAGCTTTCATATAAGAAATGAATTTCCAATTTGTATTGAAGGAATTTCAAGTTTGAATTGGAAACGGTTTTCCAAATTATGGATGAATCTTTGGAGGCGAATTTTGAAATCTATGAGATAAATCTTGATTTTAAAGATTTAAATGAATTTATCCAATTGAAATGGAAGTTGTTTTGAAATCCATGAATAGATCTTTGTGAAACTGAGTGTACTTTGTGAAATGAATCTTTTTGTTTAAAGATTTAAAATGGTAATTGGTTTAAACCATTTGAAAGAAAGATTTGAATTTCAAAGTTGTGACTTAATTGAAATCCCATATCCATATGTTTTTTAAATGTTGCGCTCATTATTCGGTTTAGCCGGGAGAGGACTTTGTGTCATATAACCCATTCCTAATAATGATACGTTGTTATGGATTGCATTTGAAGACCGGTGTTGAAGACCGGGTATTTGCGAGAACGATAGGATGACCTATCGATTGTCTATGCACTGAGTAGCTACGGTATAGAGATTTCCTAAGTGATGGGAAGTCCGATCGGGATTGTGAATACCCATATTGCAAGGGCTTCTTCGGAAGTGCCTTTGGTTCTGTTCGAACCCGGGACAGACTTGTAAGGTTGTATGTCTGACATTACACTTTGAGATATAAAGCAGATTTCTTTCAAATACATATCTGTTGGTGGCGGAGAATTTATTCTCTTAGCTTAACACCCTTCTCTGAGACGTACGAGCTCAGAGGTTATGTAGTTGAAGGTTATCAGTGATATACTCCCAATTTGGTAGCGTGGCATGCTAAGTGCTGCTGTGTGTTAATCATTGGTTGATCATTTGTTGATCAAAGCATGGCTTTCATGTAAAGAGTAGCTTTGTGGACGAAACCTCATCGAGCTTCAAAAATCGGTAATGGTCAAAACAGGGAAGATGCAGCAAGGTTTCAGGGGTAGCTCCCCTAGGGTGTGACCATTCCTTCTGGAAAAGGGTAGTATCATGGTATGAAGCCCAGATACTTACTCATGTGGGCACTGTAGTATATTTATTACTGTGTGATGTTGTTGGTGTAGAGGATCCTCGTATAAAGGTCCCAAAGGACCAGGGGTGGCATATATGTAGGTATTACCCCCGGGCAGGGAGGAAACCGTCCTTGTGTTGGCAGAGAGCCGGGTAGGTTCTCGGGGCGTCCCTCCAGAGGCGTTCCCATGTGGCAATAGGAAGTTCCTTAACCTGACCATTTGTTGGAAAATCCAATCAAAACAATACGCGCCTTGTATGATTTTAGTTGTAGAACCTGCCATTTAAAATGGTAGCTATAGAAGACATAATATAATGGTACCTATGCTGGCTAAGATTAATATTATACTTTCGGAAAGTTTTCCACTATGCACTAATGATAATATCAAAAAGGATTTTCGCATAGTAAGCATTTTTTACTATCATAAAGAGAAATCTCCCCCATGTGTGCGATTGCATCGTGTGTGTGCCGGGAGGCCTTATGGTAGTTTCATTTTCCAAAAAGCATTGTGGATTTTAAATTTAAAATCTTTTGATTGTTTTTAAAGAAAAACCTTTTTGTTTGCTCATACCAGTCCCATGACTGACCTGGAGTTTATTGTTCCCTTTCTAAACTCTGGATGCCCAAAATTTTTCACACGGGAAGTCTAGAGTTTGGTTTTTCAGATAGTCAGGTGTAGTAGATTATCTAGAGCGAGTTCAGTCCCTGGACGACTGACCTTGCTTATCATTGTGCAACGGTGATGGTGGATTAAGCTTGAAGTTTTGGAGTCCTAGCTTTGGAGTTTTTGGATTGGAGTTATAGTATTGGATTCTGTGAAGACTTATCTCATATTGTATCGTGTTCCGCTGTATTTTGTGTTGTATATTATCTGATATTGATGATTATCATTGTATCAAATTGATGTATCGGATATTGTATTAATGTTGTATTAGTGATATCATCTTTTATTTCCGCTGTGTTATTTATCATCTAATGGTGTTGCAAGCTCTGGCGATACGAATTTGATGTTGTTTGTTGGACATCGAGTTCGGGTCGTGACAGTTTTATCTAGGTAAAAAAAATTAATATGTAAATAAAAATCAATATTTGCTGCTTAAAATCATTATTTTGGCGTATTTATTATTTTTTATATTTTTAGTACTAAAATGAATTTATAATAAATCCAAATTTTATATTTATTTGTTTAGATTTAGTGGTTCTGAACTAGTCGAAGAGTATCCAATAAATATCTGATATCCGTTCGCATCTACGAATACGTATATCCAAACATGATCTCGAATACGGGCATGGCACTATCTGAATCCGTATCCGACCTACTTGAACTCGTATCCAACCATATACAGACCTAGATAACACACAACTCCTAAACAATGCAGAACCTTTTGTCTGCTAATATTGAATGCTGTAGATGGAAGTTTTAGACATGAATAGAAATGTAGAGTTAATTTCGATAATTAGAACAAACTGTAATTACGATACAGATTCAATAATATGCAATACCATCCAGCATTTTTACTTAATGCTTCCATTTACAACATTATTAACTGTTTTGAAGGAACTTATTTGACTGTGCATGACTAGCATTATATTAGCAAACAGGTCATGAATAATGATGCAGATTTTGCAATACAATGACCAAAGACTGATCCACAGGAAGCAATAGCTATGCAGCAAAATAGTAATAACCTAGAGGAAGCAATAGCAATCACTAAGGTTAATAAAACTGTATAATTAACAGGTGATATAAAATGAGGTAGCTGCACAAATAAAATGTGGATAAAAAATGAAACAGAAAAATACAATCAAAGAATAAGGATTCAATGTACATTTGTGGTAATAAGAAAGCTGAACATAAGTATGCATCAAACGAACAACCAAGCATCAAACGAACAACCAAGAATGAAAATGCTAAAAAATAGGTCTTCAAAAACAAATATGCCTATGCATTCATGTAACAATCTGATGTTTAAGCAATAATTCAATTTAACATAATAATAGTAATTTAAGCAATTAATTGGAATTTGTGAGATTTAGTTGATAAATTAATTTTGAAGCGATTTAATGAAAGAATTTAAATTGTAAAAATGTTATGTTTAAATTTAAAAAATTAAATTGTGAAAAGTAAATTTTATAAAAGGTAAATGTAGAAGTATAGAACAAATTTGGTGAAGTAGTGACAGAAATAGTAAACTTACATTTATTTAGATTGAATTGAATTTTGTTATAAAAGTAGAAGAAGAATAAAAATATATTGATATTTACTTATATTGGTTTGGCCCAAATTATAGTACCCAAGCCCAAGTTCTCAAATTTAGATTTTTCTTTTATCCTTATTTCTCAACGCACACACTACTCTTAAGGAACGTGAAGCTACTTCTTGAAGCCATTGCACCAATTATCCATGTCTTCAAAATTTTAAAATAAATTAAATAAATTATGGATTTCCAAAACTCAAGAACATGAACCCTTACATTATCGAATACCCATGGAGTGAAGCAAATCAAGTTTTGCTTCGAGGTTAGGGAGTTTCAGGGTCGCATTCGAAAGCTGGATGGACGTAAAAAAAAAGTTAGGTGAGTGATTTTAGCTCACATATCTATGTCTCGATACTGTTTTTTCTCTTCATCTCAGACTGACTAAACCCTAGCCCATTATCTTGCCAAGTCGATAGGCTGCCTTATGTTCTCCCACGTGAGTTTGTTCGTATACATGTATGCGTGTTCTCTTCTTTAATGTGGTGAATAATTTTATATGCGCGTGCGTGTGTATTTGCTGTAGGGATATGATGTGCAGTAGGGTGAGATTTAGCATGTGTACACTTATGTATTTTGCTTGCATATTTTAACGTTATGTACAACCGCGTTATATTTTGAGTATGGGACACCATTAGCTATGATTTTCTAGGTCTTCTCCCTATTAGATTAGCCTGTTTTATATGTTTCATATGAATCTACTACTACATTCATGCTAAGGGGAGGTGCGTCAGTATGTAAATAACAGGGCTTTGTGTTAAATGTTGCTCATGTGTCTCTTAGTTTGCAGGAATGTTAGCGAGGCACGCATGTGTGTGTGTCAGTGAGTTTTTATGTGTCACCCAGACCTGCTGTGTAGTGTTTTAGGTGTGTGGTTATGTGGAATGAGTGCAAGTTTTTATTTGTAAATCGAAATTCACAAGATGCGAATATTAAAATATAAAATATACTATATTAATCTCTACTATTAATCTTTACTATTAATCTTTACTATTAATAATGATAGTTTGCTGAAGGCAAAATTGACCATGTCTTTTTGAATTTTCCATTTCGCCCTTCGTATGTTTTGACCATGCTTTTTCGCTTCTGCCCGCTTTTTCAAGGAGCTCGATCTGCCTGTTAACCTTCGAGGAGCTTGATCTGCCCATTATAGACATTGACAAGTTCTACAGAGGATGATTACGTTATAATGATCCTCGGTCCATTGTTGAAATAAAAAAGGAAAATTTTGAAGCCTGCAAAAAACTTTACTTTTTCATTTGTTTTGATTGATCGTTTTGACAGATCATGCTAGAGGAGGATCCTAGATAAGTGCAAACAATTACACTTTTTTTTAAATTTATTTTGTTTATCCACATGTTCTTTGTTATATTTTTATTAGTGATTGATTGGTGAACTGTAATAATTCGGCCATAAATATTTTGTGTTGGTAATTGATTAATGAGTGAAACAATATTTTGTATCTTTGTGGAAGGATAAAGTTGATATATAATATATTATGAAATGTTGATCTTGCAATTAGCTTTTTATTTTGATGAAAATTTCCAAAGTCTGTCGAAGGAAATTAGAAAAATATGGTTAGCTTAAAAGAAATATGGAATTGTAGTCGAAAAAATAAAGCAGCAACAAAAAAAGAAAAGCTGAAGAGGCATGCGTGCGTTAGCAGTATTTGATTGAGTGAACTACAACGGTTAGATGAGAATATAATAGGCATACGTGGACTGAGAGTATGGAGAGCATGACGAGAAATCCAGTGAAGGTGAGGCAACTTGAATCATTCACAAACCTATAGCAACTTGAACCAACCTGAAGCAAACTAGATTGTCGCCTGAAGCAAATTAGACTTTTACCTGAAGCAAACTTAAGCAATGTAAAATTGAACTGCAACGTAGATACTAAGAAAGCCGCAGGAGCCCAAACGACAAAGAACTGGACGAAGGCTTCAAGTGTATGTGTGCGCTGGCAATATACGCTGCAAGCAACCTGAAACTAAAGCTATGCAAATAATGAGCTAACTCAAGCAATGAAAAAGAAAGGCACATCATGCAGCTGTGGTAGGAGCCAAAATAGGTGAAAGGTGCCGAGACATGCAAAGCTGAAGGGGGAAATGACTATAGCATGTTTGACTGCAAACGTATTAATACCAAAAAGGAGCAGCAAAAGGTGATCATGAAATGGAACCTAGAAGGGTTGAAGCACTTAGTTGGAATAAATGAACAAATATAGCAAATATAAATGCATGCATGTGATTAAATGCAGGTCCACCTGGACTTGCATATATACTCGTATTTTATTAAGAAAACCTTTTATGGAGTTGAATTTCTTTCCCATTTTCTTTTCGAGAGCCTTAATATCCCGATGAAGTTTGGATTGATTTCGAGAGAGAGTGATGATAGATTGTTTAGAAGAGGTTTTTGAGGCAACAACTTGAATGGAATCATCATCCTCTTCTTCTTCTTCTTCATGTTGGGTATGTGAAGAGGAGGCAACATTAGTGTCACAAGGTTGTGGAACACCTTGTTGTATATTTTGAGACCATTGTTGAAAAGAGATGATTTGTTGTGGAGAAGATCGGTGAGGAAGACCCATCAATCCTAATTTTTGCGCCTAACTCACTAATGCTTGAAAACTCGGAGTCGGGCATTGGAATGCCACAATTGAGAAGGATACACATAATACAAGCACCGTAATGAATGGTCTTATATTTTCTTCAGATTGTGATATCTTGAAATTCATCTAAAATGATTTTACCCAAATTTACTTGTTGGTTGTAGTATATGGAATAGAGGGGTTGAAAATCTCTTTTATAGACTTTTTCATAACTTCCCGTTCGAGGTTGAAGAGAGCGAATGAAAGCACGGTGAAGAAGGCATGCTTGTGGCCTTAAGGTGCTAGATTTTAATCTACTTAAGTTTGTAAGGTGATCAGACAAGAAATGATGAGAAACATCATCTCTATGATCCATATCAACTTCAACATCATCAATGTCAACATCTTGATAAGGACAATTTAAAATATTTCCTAATATTTGGAGATGCAAGAAAATTTTAATGCCACAAACTATTGACGAAACACAATCTTGTCGATTTTGAGGATTATGCTAGTCTAAATTCAGATTAGCAAGAAAAAGTTTGATCAAAAGATGGTTAATTTTGACATTATTTGGAGCATGCCCTATTAGACTGTCAAAGTGGAATTGCTCCGCCAATTCTCTAATTCTATAAGCCGCAAAATCCAAAAATTTCATGAAAGCCCCTTCAAAGATATTCAAAATTTTCATAGAATTGAATCATGAGATTGCAACATCATTCCAAAGCCATTGACGAATCTGATATTCGGAAGGACCGGAGGTGGATTCCCTTGAGCGTTTGGATCTAGGAGCCATTAGAGAGTGAAAATGAAGTTAAAAAAACAAGAAAGATGAGCTAGGGTTCTGAAGTGAATGGGTAAAGTAAAAAGATGAATATATAGTAAGTGAAAAGTAAGGGTAAGATTGGAAGAAAATTTGTAGGACCTATCAGAGGGAATTCAACCGACTAAATGAGTTGGATCAGCCATCTGAATTTCTATGAATGTTAACCCATAAGAAAATAGTTCATTTTTGAACTAATTCAAACGGCTGTTTGAATAGATTCAGCCATCTGAATTTAGGGGAAAAATATGCCCTGGATAATATTCAGCCGTCTGTTTTATTAGAGACAGACGACTGAATTTTTTCGGAAACTTATGCCAGCCTTTTGTTTTTATAACAATAATTGTATAAAACAAAACGAATATTTTTTTTTGAATAAACGAAAGGAAATTACATATTGATAAAAAAATAAATATTTAGATTTGGAAGAAGAGCTTGGAGTGTGATATTCATCTGGTTCCATTTTTATGTTCTCCTAAAAGGACGGAGTGGTGACCATCTATTGCCGCGTTCCCAAGAATGCGGAGATATTGGTGGACGTAGTGGCGATGGTTCCCAAGTACTGTGTTGGATTGGAGAAAAAATAGGAGATGGTTGATGAACCGAGTTCTTGGATGAAGAACCACAGAATTTTAAAGCATCTTGTTCCAAACAGCTTAAACGCTAGACGTTAACTTTTTGTTCATAGTAAAGTTCGCGTTGTAATTCCAGCGATTCCCTTTGGTAACGATGAATGTCATCTATTTTTTCTTTAGTTGGTGGTGGACCAAAAAATAGAGACCGTTTCGTTCTTTTACCAGGTGGAGTGTAGCCAGTGTGTGCAGAAGGAGGAATAATTGAAACTAGTTCATAAATCGGTGTTGGAGTAGGTAAATTCACCGATCCTGAACTAGGAGAAGAATATGATAAATTAGAAGATTCAGAATTATGCCGGGAAGACATATTTTTGTAAGGAAACAGAGTTGAAACTGTTTTTATTTTAATTGAATGCAAAAGAAAAATAAGGAGCAGAGTCATTTTATGTGAAACTTTCATATAAATAGAAAGAACATCGGTGGTTAACATAATAGGAACCAGAGAAAAAAAATGTTTGGTGAAAAAAATCGTGAGGTAGAAAATAAACAAAAGAAAATTGAACGTAATCTAAAAACAGATGTAAAGAAAAGAGTAGTGAGGTGGTAGAGAACCAGATTTCCAAAAAGAGATCCTGAGTTCAAGTCTTTTTTTTAATTTTTTATAAATCTTTTAGTGATACAATTCCTAATTCTCTTCTTAATTTTACGAAGATATTTCATTTAAAGTTTTGTAAATATATATACCAATTGATTTTCAGAGGAAACAAATTCTAGTCTGACTAAATCCTTTTCAATATTATCATGAAGAAAATGATGACGTATGTCAATATGTTTAGTTCGTGAGTGATTGACAGGATTTTTTGATAAGTTTATAGCACTAGTATTATCATAAAAAATTGTTGATTTAGAGAAATTTACACCAAAAGCTTGAAGTGTTTGTTGCATATAGATGACTTGATCACAAGCTAACGCAGCATAAATATATTCTGCCTCACAAGTTGAGAGTGAAACACAGTTTTTTTCTGCTAAACAAAAAGACTAAGGATTGTCCAATGAAGTGACAAGTCCCACTAGTACTTTTTCGATTCGTCCGACATCCTTCACAATCAGCATCACTATACGAAACTAACTCGAAAGGACATTCTTTTGGATAAAAAAGTCCAAAATCTTTGATTTTGCTTAGATAACGCAATATGCGTTTTACTGCTTTCATATATGTTTCTTTAAGATTTGCTTGAAATCTTTCACATAAACAAACACTCATCATTATGTCAGGTCTACTAGCAATTAGATAGAGTAATGATCCAACTATACTTCGATATAATTTTTGGTCAACACTTTTGTCATCTTCATCTCTATCGAATTGAACTGTTGTACTCATTGGAGTTGATTTAGCAGAAGTATTTTCCATATTAAACTATTTAATTTGATTATAATAATATTTTTCTTGATTAATAAAAGTTCCATTTTCTAGTTGTTTAATTTGTAATCCAAGAAAATAAGATAATTCTCCCATATATGACATTTGAAATTCTTTAGTCATTATTATTGAAAATTCCTGACATAATTTTTCATTTGTAGATCCAAAAATAATATCATCTACATAAATTTGAACAAATAAAATATCCTTTCTAGTTCTTTTAATAAAAGAGTTTGATCAACCTTTCTAATTTCAAAACCAGAATCTATTAGATAGCTCTTAAGACGTTTGTACCAAGCACAAGGTGCTTGTTTTAGACCGTATAAGGCTTTTTTAAGTTTATAGACATGGTCTGGAAATTTTTCATGAGTGAATAATGGAGGTTGTTCAACACAAACATTTTCTTTTATATAACCATTCAAGAAAGCACTTTTAATACCCATTTGATAAAGTTTGAAATTATGAAAACATGCAAAAGCCAGTAAGATAGGTATTGCTTCAAGTCGTGCAACTGGTGCAATTGTTTCTTCGTTGTCATTTCCTTCTTCTTGATTATATCCTTGTACAACTAATCTAGCTTTATTTCTAGTTATATTACCTTATTCATCTGCTTTATTTTTAAAGATCCACTTAGTACCAATGACTGTTTGATCACTTGGTCTAGGAACTAGTTCCCAAACTTTGTTTCGTTCGAAT
The DNA here is from genome assembly GCA_030765085.1 of Allium cepa. NCBI lineage: Eukaryota > Viridiplantae > Streptophyta > Magnoliopsida > Asparagales > Amaryllidaceae > Allium > Allium cepa. Next base: position 698,131,620 of record CM060929.1, on the reverse strand, counting down.
TGGTTTAGCTCTTCTTGCATAGCCATAATCCAATAATCATCAGTAGATGCTTCTTTTGCATTTTTAGGTTCAATTTTAGAAAGAAAAGCTACATGGTCCATTTGATTAAGTTGATTTGTAGTTCTAACATGTGAATCAAGTTCTCCTATAACATTTTCTACTGGGTGATCTCGCAAAATCCTAGGAGGAGATCTAAATTCATTTTCATTTCCTTTAAAGTTATAGACAATGTTATCATCTTCTTCAAAATTATTTTGAGTAACCATAATTGTGACTGTCCAGGTATGCCCTCATCATCCTTAAAATTATTATCAAATTTGAAATTTCCGTCGAATGAAACATGAAGATTTTCTTCGATTGTTTTTGTTCTTTTATTAAAAATTGGATAAGCTTTTCTTCGTTCTAAATATCCTACGAAGATTCCTACATCGGATTTTGGATCGAATTTCCTAAGCTGATCTTTTGTGTTCAAGATAAAACATTTTGAACCTAATTTTTTAAAATATGAAATGTTTGGTTTTCTTTGATGAAGAAGTTCATATGGAGTGTGTTTTGTTAAAGGTTGGATGGTAACACGATTTAGAACATAGCAAGCAGTTGCTACAGCTTCTGTCCAGAAATGTTTTGGTAATGTGTTTCCATTTAACAAAGTTCTTGCACATTCTTGTAACCTTCTATTTTTTCTTTCTACAACACCATTTTGTTGTGGTGTTCTAGGAAAAGAAAACTTATGGTAAATTCCATTTTTATTACAAAATGTTCAAATGCTTCATTTTCAAATTCTCCTCAATAATCACTTCTTATATTTTTAAATTTTAAATTCTCTTTGCAAAATTCTTGAAATTTTCAAAAGTATCACTTTTATTTTTTAAGAAAATAGTCCAAGTATATCTTGAGAAATCGTCTACTATAACAAACACATATGTACTATGGTTTATAGATTGAAATTGGACCAAAAAGATCTAAATGTAATAGTTCTAGTGGTTGCATAGTGGAAATATTTTTCTGTAATTTAAAGGATGATTTTGATAATTCCCCTAATTGATAAGCATCACAAATATTTTTTACTTTAAAGTTCATTTTTGATAAACCTTTTACTAAATTATTTTTAGATAATTTATTTATAATTTTGAAATTAATATGACAAAATCTTTTGTGCCATAACCAAGGATCATTCTCTTTGGCTATTAAACACATATTTGTATTATGATTTATATTCATATTTAAAACATAAATATTTTTATATCTAAAACCTTCAGAAATAATATTTTTATTTTGATCAAAATTGCTACACTTATTTTCAAAGAAAGAAATGTTGAATCCTTTGTCACATAATTGGCTGATACTAAGTAAATTATGTTTCAAATTTTTAACTAATAAAACATCTGTAATAAGAGGTGAATCAAATATACCGTTATTGCTCACATCGCCTTTGCCGATGACATATCCTTTGGAATTATCTCCAAATGTGATAGATCCTCCATCTGAGTAAATAATGTTTGTTAGCATCCCTTTATTTCCTGTTATGCGTTTTGAGCAATCACTGTCTAGTATCCATTTTCCTCTCTTTTTGGATGGTGCCTACAAAATATAAAATTAATATTGTTACCCACCATTTTTATTTTGAGTCCTAAGAGTTAGGTCTTAGGATGTCAAACCCAAGTGTGTTCAAAATTCCTTTTGAAAACAAATTTTTTGTTTTTATGAACAGTTTTTATAAATATTTTATATACTTATTTCTAATTGAAGAGTTATTTTTTTATGAACCTAAATTTTACTAGACGTGGTAAAAATTGAAATTTTAGAACTAGGTTTTTCAACTTTATTTTTATATGAAGAATTCTTTTTCTTTGGAAATTTTTTAGAGGATTGTTTATATCCTAGTCCTCTTTTATTTAAAACAGTTTGAGAATTTTCTATAATTTTGGAAAGATTTTCTCTACCTTTATTAAAATTAAAACATTTTTAGTAATGTCTTCTAACTTTGTTGTAAAGCTAGAGTTATCTAACTCTAAAATCTTGATATTTGATTTAAGGTCATGATTTTCAATTAATAAAACATCATTCTTTTCTTTCTGAGTTTCTATCTCTTGACTTAGTAGAGAAAGTTGAGATGTCATATTAGAACATGATTCTTGAGTAACTTGGAGTTCTTCTTCTAAAATTTTCTTTTCATCTCTTAGCATTTCTACTTCGATTTCAGTTCTATTCAATTTTTCAAGAGTTTCTTTGTCCTTTCTATTTTTGCTTTTTAATTTGTCAAGTAATTTTGAATTGATTTCCAAAAGGTCATTAAAAGTTAGATCACTTACCTCGTCTTTTGTAGTCATAAAGCAAATGTTGGCTTATTTTGAATCACTGTCCGAGTCACTTTCTGATGATGAAGATGATTCTGTATCATCCCATGCACCAGAGAAAGCTTTCTTTTTGAATTTGTGTTTCTTGTGCTTATACTTGTCTTTCTTTTTCTCTGGAAAGTCTTTCTTGATGTGACCTTTCTTGTGACATTCATAACATTCTAGAGCAAATGTTGTTAATTCGTTGGTGCTGTTATTGCTGCTGGAGTTGTTCTTGTTATTTCTAAATTTGTTGCTCTTTCTAAATTTCAAAAACTTTTTGAAATTTTTAGCAATGAACACCATATCTTCTTTTTCTCGATCTGATTCATATTTTTCTTCCTGGAATGCTATATTTTTCTTATCTTGAGCCTGCACTCGTTCTTTCGGGAGATTACTTCATAAGACATTAGATTTTCAATCAACTCTACTGGTTTTATTGTTGAAATGTCGTTAGCTTCTTCGATTGCTAAGACTTTTCATTCCCACTCATTCGTTAGTGAGTTGAGGATTTTTGAAACAATATAGAAATCTGTGTAAGTTTCTCCTAATGCTTGAAAGAATGATATATATCTTGAAATCTAGAGTACATATCATTTATAGTCTCATCTTATTTCATTTTATAATTCTGGAACTGATTTTTAAGCATAGAAATTTTACTTTGTTTGACTTTGTTAGTTCCTTCATGTGTAACTTAAGTGTACGTCATATTTCATGAGCATTTTTACACATGCTTATTCTATTAAACTCATTTTTGTCTAATGCATAATACAACATATTCATAGCTTTAGCATTTGCAGTAGCATCTAATTTTTGTATGTTAGACCATTCTGAAAATTCAGTAGTAGGAATAATATATTCAGTTTGCATAATTTTCTACGTTTCATAACTACTTGCTTGTATATAGATTCTCATCCTAGTAGCCCTACTGTTATAGTTCATTCCATTAAACAGAGGTGGTTGTGCAGTAGATTGACCTTCTAAAAAGGTAGTGCTAGAAACAATACTGGTATTTTTTTTCTATATTAAAACAATATCAGATAACTATGTTACGGTTATATGATAGCCTTGCTCTGGTACCAATTGTAAGTTACAGTGCTATAGGATCGTGTGATACGGATAAACTACTTGTGCGGAATAAGTAAGTAAATAGTAAAAGCAGTAATGTAAATGATACCAGAGATTTTTATACTAGTTCTAACTCCCGTTCTACGTCCAGTCCTAGACTCCTTCTGGAATTAAACTAGTAACCCTCACTTAACCCGGAGGAATAGGTTTACACCTCCTGAGCAACCGAATAGGCTTCTACCGCCTGAGCAACCGAATAGGACTTCTACCGCCTGAACAACCGAACATGACTTCTTTACAAATAACAAAAGTATCCGACTATAGTATGCTCTTTAAATAGCACTGATAAGTCAATTAAATACATTCTTCCTATAATCTTCTCCTTTATGATATATAGTGTAATGTGCTTGAGAATTGTGGAAGATAGAGTGATCAACGATCAGAGAATGTAAGCAATTTGAGTGCAGTTTGAAAATATAGAATAGATAAGAATTCAAGAATATTAAAATCAGTTTTGGTGAATTGTTTGTTGAATTGTTTGTTAAATTATGAAATCTATTTATAGAGTTTAAAAAGTTGAAACCATTATCGAAAGGTAACGATGAAAAGAAACAGGTGCATGTGTTGGTTTTGAAGATGTTTCTCTTCGATGAAGAGAAGAATCTTTTCAAAAAATAGCCGTTGAAAGATATTCAGCCAGTTGAATTCATTAATTCAGCTCCAGTCGTCTGAATTTAACAAATTTGAAAATAGCAAGGAAATAGGCTATTTTCGGCCTGATTCAGCCGTCTGAATAAACTAATTCAGCTGGCTGAATATTGTGAAACAATAAAATTATTTCAGCATTCAGCCGTCTGAATGGAAGTATTCAACCGGCTGAATTCAGCGTGTGTGCATGGTAATGTATGTGTTAATATGATTTTATATATATCAATCCAGGAGAGATTTCAACATAATTCTAAATGATATAAAAACTCTAGACAAGGAACTTAACAGCTTCAAAAACACTCTGAATATGAATGTGTAATAAAACTCCTGTATAAATGATTAGTACACACAATATTGTATATATAGCCTGTCATTAATCAAAACAATGTTAAATTGAGATTCAAAAAAATCAACCCTATAAAACTTTGATAGTAGAGGTCGAGTGGCTCCTCAACAACAAGTTCATTAGAGGTCCAAATATGTAGTATGGTTGGCTACCCTGTACTAGTCTAAAAGCTTAATGATAGTGGGAGGATACACATTAACTTTTACAACCTTAACAAATCATGTTCAAAGGATAACTTCTCTCTATGTCACATTAATCAGCCCGTGGATGAAACTAGCAAACATAAACAATTGACCTTCATTGTAACAACCCGCAAATTTGGCATCGTTATTATTAAATGTTATCCAGTATTTAAACCAAACAATATCTTGATGGAACTGGACTATATAATGATGAATAAATGGACCAAGAAGCTCGAAAGATATCGGGGATGAAGTTTCATGGAATATTACTAAATATGGAGTGATCAATATTGATCGATCCATGGATCGGTATTGATCGATCCAAAGCTCGATATAGGTCCTATTTAGCTCCTACTATGGTTTTGCATAAAAGTTGTAAGAAAATGACAACTTTTGATGATATGATATCAACCGGTACCATTCAATCAGTGATGACCATTTTGCCCCTGAAGATCCAAAGCTTGAAGACTTAAACATTTTTGAAGAAAAAAGACGGAGATTATGTCACTATATCTATTGGTATCGATTAATCCTGTCGCTCGGTAAGGATCAACCAACTTTCATAGATCATGCAGATTTACTGATTCTTCTTGCTAGAAACTTGAATTTGAATGTTTATGCAATTGGGAAAATATTTGATGATTCAGACCCGTAGATTCACCTATAAATAACAAACTTGAATATGGGAAAAAAGACAATTGGATATTTTTACGGACTTTTGCATGAAATTGCTGGAGAACTTAAGATCAATTAATCCTTGATCTAAATTATCTCTGTACTTTGGTTACAATAGCGAAATCAATCAGCAAAAACAAAAAGTGGACATATGCCCTTGAATTCTCCAACTCTAAAAATTGTTATTGTTCTCTTGTATAATTTCAATTTCACAACATTTATATTTTCATTTTTAATCGATTGTGGCCTTTTGTCAGTGTTATAAGAAAATATTTTTTGGCTCTTTCGCTAAGAAAGATGATTAGGATCATATCTGCAATTACTACGTAGATATATACAAATTTCCATATAGATGTGAAAGGAATGACTCCTTGAATGAAGCCTAGTAAATCTGGAGCGATCATTGAAGAACATGAAAGTTCATATCCTAGAGCTAGCCAAGTAGATCATTAAATTTTGAAAGGAACTTCAGTGCTTTTAAGTTGTGATGAAGCAAGAGTTAGACCACATGATGGCCAATATGATTACAAAGATAATGCAAAGTCAGATGTCCATCTTAGGGGAAATAAAAAAGAAATATGCTCTATTGATGCAACCCTTATAGCAAGGAGTATCCCATAAACAACACAAAAAATAAAAGATTCTTCATCACCTAATTTAGATGTAGGAAGTTCATAAGATTAGAGCCACCGAGATGGAAAGAGAAAAAATGTATAAGGGAGTGCTGGAACTCGAGGAAAAAAAGTAGAAAAAAGGGAGGAATTGCTATAGTTGGGCCATCTATCAGTACCGATCGATCCAAAAGTATAAGTGTCAATCGATTTAAACCACACATGGATATGAATGTTGGCTCTGGATATGATATAGAGGTTGATGTTGATGGTAGGAGATAGACTCTAGTCCTCAGGTCAATGTTGTTGAAATAAATACAATTTGAAATTCTATGAGAGGATGTAGTCCATGCTGACATTGCCAGAGAATGGAGCAAACAGACTCCTTAAAGGTAGAAAGACCTCGACCTCGCCATGCTAGCTATGAGTGTTCTTACCGATCGAACACATGGTGATGCATGATTATCACCGCTCTGGGAATAATGTAGGCAATGACGAGTTGACTACCGAGACCATAAAGAGGTTGTTATAGCAGAATCAACAGCAACAAGATCCCATCTACTATCATGGCTAATAGGTGATTGAAAAAGTTTATCATGCCGATGATGCCAATCTATAATGGGTTGATTCACCTGGTGTAACATTTGATGAAGTATGGATAGCATATCGATGGTGCATATGTTAATGATGAAAATTAAGTGTATATGCTTTACCCCTTATTCAGAAGGATTGGATGCAATGTGATTTAGTTAGCTTAGGCCTGGAACCATAACGTCGTATGACAAGTTAGCAAAAAAGTTCATAGAGCAGTTTAGAGTGCACTATGTGCCGCCAAAGGATGCAATGTCCATAGTGAAGAGCTCGAAAGGCTCGAAGAGACCTTCAAGTGTTTTTTAAAGAGGTATAATGCTACCGTGATGAATGTAAAGAACCCTAGAAATGATATAGTGCTTTCACTCTTGTGAGAGGTGTTAATAGTTAGACCGATTTTAGTAGATGGATGAAGATGAAGAAGCCTTCTACCTTAAAGGATTTATATAGAAAGGAGAATTAGTTTCTACACCAAAAATAGAAGACGATATGGGCGTTGGCGATTAGGCTGGATCATGCGACATTATTTAGAACATTGTGGTTATCAAGAAAGATGGTGACAACAAAAATAATAATGCTGGAAATGGTAACAAATGGAAGAACACTAACAATACTAGTGAAAGAAGCACATCCTGAAAACCTATTTTAGACTCAACCATGATGGGAATTATACAAAGTTGATTGACTCCATGAAGAACATATACCTTGCGACGCAAGGTATTGAAAGAAACAAAAAGCCAACCCCAAGAGAGGCTACTGAAGAGGAGAAGCAGTTCGGAAAAAAAATTTCGCATTCATGAGACTTTGGACCCTATATGAATGGGTGTCAACATCTTCGAGACGTGATTAAGGAGCTGATTAGGAAGAAATGATTCTAAAATTATGCCAAAAGCCTACATGTGGGTATGTAAGGAAACAATCATCCTCCAAGGCAGCCGCCATAGGCAATGTAGTTGGGCAAAGCAGAGAAGGGCCAAGGCCACCAAATAAAAGTCTGGAAATAAAAAAAATTCTGGAGATCCGAATTCCATGGAGAAATGTTGGAATGAGATGGAGAGATATGAGAGTTTGCTATGGAATGAAGTGCAGGAAGCGTATTTTCAATATAGGACAAGGCTCCTAATAAAAAATAGCGAAGGACTGACAATGACATTGTCTTTCGTAGCAAGAATGCAGACGGGTTCCCGGCACCAACTCTTGATCTGATTGTGATAACGACCATTGTAGACCCAGATATCACTCACCGAGTGCTAGTAGATAGAGGGAGCTCGATGAGCATCCTTTTCAAGTAGACATTCAAGGATTTAATGAAGAGGCAACAACTTTAATTGGCTGCATTAAACTGCGTTTTCAATTTGGAGATCAACTTCCGTGAGGCAATACAGTTCATTATTTTGTTGTGGTGGATGTACTCTATGCCTATGACATGTTCATAAGCCTATTGAACCTAGAATATTTTGGGATTTTACTCACTCCATTGCATTTGACGATGAAATTCTCTATAGATAATAGAGTGGCAGTAATCCAGGAAAATCGAAGCATAGGTTGAGAATGCTATAATATTGAACTCAAAGAGGCATGACAAAGGAAGAAAGAAAATGATGCAGAGAAGCCTCTCTACATTAAGAGCATGGATGCATAACAATTACCTCTCATTCCTAGGGTACACTAGTGATTATTATGAAGTTATGGACCCATGGAATGAGTCCAAAGAGGTGAGAGCGGAACCGATGGAGCTGATGGTCGAGATTCAAGATGAAGATGATCTGTCAAAGGTCATCAAAATTGGATATCATCTTAGCTTGAAGATGAGGAAGGAATATGTATGGTTTCTCTGATAAAACGAGGATATGTTTGCTTAGATGCATTCTAATATATGCGGAATTTTGCTTGAAGTGCATGAAATGCACTAAATGTGAACCCATTTTTCCACTAATAAAACAGAAAAGGTGTAGCATGTAACTAGATCAATCTGCTACATTGAAGGAAGAAATGGATAAGATGAAGGCAAACGTCTTTATCCACGATACATTATAACCGAAATGGGTATCGGATCCAATGATGGTCAAAAGGAAAATAGGAAACAGTGCACATGTATAGTTACTCAGACTTAGACAAAGCATGCTTGAAGGAATACTTTCCGCTGTAGTGGGTTGACCAGTCGGTGGATGTAACTGCCAGACATGAATTATTGTCCTTTACAGACGTGTACTTTGGCTATAATCAAATTACAAAGTATGTTCTTGAAAAAGAGTACACAAGCTATATGTAACATCTCGTATCTAGAGGCCAAAAGCTAAGCGCTAAAAATGCTGCAGTAATTCATACTATTAACTTCTGGTGATAAAATACGGCAATGTTAATGGAATTCATAATATAAGAAGCACTTGAATATGAACAAAATCACAGGTTATCAAAAATAACATTTTACTGATTACATTGTAAACAAATTCATATCCAAATTATATAATCCCATATTCGTTTCCCGAGTAAAGATCAGTTATAATCATTACAAGAATATACCAAGACCGACATATGATGATGCCCCTTGGTTGATCAAAGAAATCTAGTCATATCTGACTTAATATATATACACACACACATAGCAGAAAATAAATTGAATAATCTATACTCCTAATTAGCTATCCGTCAGCCACCTGCTCGTCCTTGGAAGCCTTATTCGCCAAAATTTCAAAAACCTAAAAACCTTAACCCTCAGCCTACTCAAATCAATTTTGAGTACCCAAGAGTTTAAGGGGAAACAAAAACTTCAAGTTAAACATCAAGCCTGATGTAAATAATTCTATTACATCTCAGTTTACTGATATTAAATGAGACCACGCCGCTTAGCGGAACGGGTTTCCCCTAACTAATATCCCTTTCAAAACATATATTTTACAAATCTTTTCCTGCAGCCAAACTGATTAATCAAACTGATATAATAATAATAATAATAATAATAATGGCTGAGTCAACTAAGCTATAATCAGATAACTAATGGACCATCTGTCAAATAATAGTATGTGGACTATCTATCTATCCAAAACATAATAGCTAGGTTCGTTATGCTAACAACTGGACTATCTGTCCATAAAACCGGATCGACTGCCCGCAAACCAGACTAACTGTTCGGATCAAAACGGACTAACTATCCGAATCATTTTCTTAGGATTAACAACCCTTTATCTTTTTCCTTGAAAATCTTTTCAAAATGATTTAACCTTTTAAATCATATATTTATATAAGGAAAATACATTCTTAGCTTTATTCTAAGCTATTTTGCTATGTTATATATACTTTAATCAAAATAATGTTGATGAATTTTAATGAGGATTAACTATCCTTCCAAGAAGAGTTAAAAACCCTTTTTAACATGAAAATACTTGGGCTATATTGCATATTTAATACATTCAAAACCTTTGTTTAAACCAATAAACAACCCTTTTGAAACCCTTGAAGGTAACCCTTTCGAAACTATTGAAAGCAACCCTTTTGAAACCATTAAAAGCCTTTCCTTCGAAAGTTTCAAAACATTAGAATCACCCATTAAAACTTTTAAATATCGCCTTTAGAAAACATGGGAAAACCTTTCCTTTCAATCCTTTCGAAACCCCGGGGAACCACCCCTTTCGAAACCATTAATTAAAACCTTTCGAAACAGTCAAAACTCAATCCTTTCGAAAGCACTTTGTGTTCAATTTAAAACTTGTGGAAACCTTTCAAAACCATTCGAATATTTATTTCTTCGAAACCTTTTAAATATTTCTCGATCGAAACCATTTGGATTATGCCTTCAAGTAGAGAAAAAGATTAGAAACCCATTAAAGTCAAAAGCGTCTGTTTCGAAACCATCTAAAACTATCTCTTTCAAAACTATTTTGGGTTTTACTTCAACCATAGAAAAAGGGACTTTAAAATATTTAAGTCGAAAGCATCTATTTCAAAACCATTTCCTAATAATGAAATAATGGTATCGAAACCATCCCTTCGAAAGCATTGGAAAGGTGGCCAGGTTTTCTTTAGAAAACTCCTTCCAAAACCATCTGGATCGAAAGGTAGGAAGTGACAGCTAAAGGCTTCGACTCAGTCGAAAGCAGTCATTTAAAAGAAAAGCATAACCCAGTCGAAACCGTTCCTTTTAAAACCGTTTGACCCAGTCAAAAATTAACCAAGTCGAAAGCAAGCTAGTCGAAATCAAGCAGGCGCATTTTCCTTTAAAAGCAATGTAATGCCTTAACCCCTTCGGAACCCCTGGTTTCGACTATATACCTTCCGTCTACACCCTATTCACTACGTACTAGTTAACCGATACCATGTGCATTGGTTTCGACAATGTCGGAGGCGAAGGTAAGGAGGCGAAACCTGGTGCCGAAAGCGTCGAAACAGTGAAAAACATGTTAATTTGTATTTTTAATCTATTTCTTTTGTCCCTAATCTGTCTTGTTTGTCTGAATCTGATTAGTTTCCATTGTACTATTTCAAAAGTGCTACCTATTTTCTAGAATTAAAAATTTTAAATTATTTAGAAAAAGTCCATTTTCCTTCTTTAGTTATGTAAAACATTTAATACCATACCTTAAATAATTTTATATAACAATTAAAATATTTGTGAAAATTCTACAAAAATTCAAAAAATCCCTTCTAATATGTTTTCCAACATATAAATTTTTTAGACCCTATTCTTTTATTATTTAACTGTAAATAATTTATAATCCAAATTAATATTTTCTTTACTAGAAAAATCATATAAATTCCACTTAAATTCAGAAAAATCTGAAAATTGAAAGGCGTTTCCAAAATAATATTTACGATCTTATAAAAATTCGCAAGGCATTTTGATGTCATTTAACAGGCGTTTCACCTTAAAACATATCATAAATTCAATATGAACAACCATAATTCATCAACATGTACATATAATCATTTAATCATTCAAAAACATGGCAAGTCAATGCAAAATATTTGGAATTCATCTTAAAATCGAAAACAAAACAAAAATGAGATTTAAACATTATTCACCTTAGCTTTAGAGATTATAGAGATTGAGATGTGAATGCATTTGATTTGAATTAGCTTTTTTCCTTAGCTTTCTTCCTCTTACTAGTGTTAATGGTGGCTGACCTTGAGTTTTAAAAAGATTCAAATGAAATGGACGTGTAGGGATACACGACCTAAGGGAATAGATATATGCACGACCTCTTTCCTATTTTACCCCTTCTCGATTTCATTTTAACTCTTCCTTAATTCATTTTAAATGGCACGGATACACCTTAATTAAATATAAAATCTCAATCCCCTAATCAGCACATTATTTAATTTAATTTAGCTAATTAAATATTCTAAATAATGTTACCAAAAATCTGGGGTGTTACAGACTCCTCTCCTTAAAGAGTTTCATCCATGAAATTACGATAAGTTACATAATAAGTCAAACAATGAGGTAAAACATACCATCAAACAAGTCGGGATAAGTTCTCTAATCCTACTCTCAACATGCAAAGTACAGTCCCTGTCATCTTCGCTCCACCGGACTTTGACTAATCTGACTGTCTTGGTTCTAAGCCTCTTTCCATCTCTTGCAACAATACGAATAGGCTTCATCACTATAGTCAAGGCCGGTTCTGCTACTATGTCCTATAGCACAGTCGGTGCAATAGTAGTCTCTGGGTCTCTAACACACTTTATGAGATGAGAAATATGAAACACATTATGGACACCTGCCAAACTGCTCGGTAACTCAACTCTATATGCGAGTTTCCCGATCCTCTCAATAATAGGAAAACGTCCAACAAATCTTGGTGCGAACTTTCCCGATCTTCCAAATATGATCACAACCTTCATTAGTAACACCTTGACGAAAATCTAATCTCCAACTAAGAACTCTAAATATTTCCATCTCTTATCTGCATAACTTTTCTACCTAGACCGAGCCTCCTTCATTCTAGCCCGAATGACTTTAGTCTTTTCTGCAGCTTCACTAACCAAGTCTGCACTAAGAACCAATCTATCCTCAGTCTCTAACCCACATACGGGAGATTTGCATGGCCTTCCATACAAAGCTTCAAACGAAGCCATCCCAATACTAGTCTAATAATTGTTGTTATACAAAAACTTGATTAAATGCAGATGGTCTTCCCACGATCCCCTGAAATATAGAATGCAAGCTCTTAACAAATCTTTCAAGATTTTGTTAACTCTTTCTATTTTCCCTTATGTCTGCGGATGGTAAGCAGTACTCATCTTGAGCTTGGTTCCCAAAACTCCTTGTAAACTCTTCCTGAACTTGCTAGTGAATAAGGAATCTCTATCATTAACTATGCTACTAGGAATTCCATGCGATCTAACCACATTCTTCATGAACAACTTTGCCAAAACAGGTGACGTTCTAGTTGACTTGACTGGAATGAAATGGGCACTCTTGGTCAACCTGTCCACTATAACCGATATACTTTCATTTCCTCTGTCTGACCTTGGCAACCCGACAATAAAATCCATGGAAATAGAATCCCACTTCCATACCAGAATATTTAATGGCTGAAGCAACCCACTTAGCTTCTGGTGTTCAGCCTTTGCCAGTTGGCAAATCAAGCATTACTTTACACACAAGCCAATATCCCGCTTCATACCTTCCCAGAAGAAATTCCTCTTCATATCCTGATACATCTTACTACCTCCTGGATGAATAGAGAACTTCGAATGATGGCATTTTCCAAGACTTTTTTCCTTATGTTTCCTACACTCGTAACACATAATCTTCCTTTCTTTCTAAACCACCCATTTTGGTCAAGATTGAAATCTTTCAGATCATTGCTCATTGTTCCATCACTTAACTTCCTGATCCGTTCAGTTAATACCGGATCTTCTTCTTGTTTAGAAGCAATCCTCTCAATCATCAGTGGTCGAACTTCCAAACAAGATAATACAAGTGTATCTTCACTAGATCCAGCCTCGGATCTCCATTGCACTCTGCAATCTGCTAATGCTTCTAAATCTTTCCACTTAGCAATCATCGCCAAAACTGCATTCTGATGCTTCCTGCTAAGTGCATCTGCAACCATGTTGCCCTTCCCCGAGTGTGCACTCAATCCCAAAATCATAAGTGGCAACAAACTCTTACCACCTTTGATGTCTCATGTTTAGTTTCTTTTGAGAGAATAAATACTTCAACGACTTATGACTGTGTATAACTCAAACCTCTCTCCCAAAAGGTAATGTCTCTATACCATTAAAGCAAAAATAACAGTAGCTAACTCTAAATCTTGCGTTAGATATCTGACATTATGCGGTCTAAGCTGTCTAGAAGCATAGACAATCACTTTACCTCTCTGCGTCAACATAGCTCCAAATTACTATGATAATAAAATTATTTAAGCTAAGGGACTTAAATGTTTTATATGTTTTACCTAGGAGAAGGGCTTATTTGTTAAACATTTTTAATTGATAATTTCTGAATTCAGCAGCACTTTAGAAAACAATTTTGACAAAAGAATTGGCAACCAATTACTTGTTAACAAATAAGACAAGTAGGTGAAAAGAATTTCCTTTCAAAGCTAAAAATCAGTTTTACTTGGATTTACTGCTTCGCCACTTGCATCTGGTGCTTTCTATAATATACCTTTGCCAGCCTTCGAAACCAATGTGCATGGTATCAAACAATTTATACATAGTGAATTGGAGAAAGGCGGAAGGTATATTGCCGAAACTTTGCTTTTGAAGGAGTAAAATCTACTCTTGTTAACTTTGAACTATTTTTGTCTGTAAATGATGCTTTCAAAGGGGTTGGAGTTAGTTTTCAACTTAATCAACTTTCCGTTGTTTATATAAAAGGGCTTTCGAATGAGTTGTCGCCTTTACATAATGACAGAAGCTTTCGAAAGGATAAAACCCATGTTGTTGCATTCTTACCTTTTGAACTAGTTAAGGCCGCTTTTCTTGATAGCCTTAAAACAATAGTTTCAAAAAGTCTCTTTCGCCTTTATGCTTTGAAGCTGCCTTATCAATGCTTTCGAAAGGGTCTTATAGCCGTTTTTAAAAGATTTTAGAGGCAATGATTTCGAAAGTGGGTTTCGAAACTGTCCTCTTTCTTTTACTTGGGATAAATGTTTTCGAAATTAATGCTTTCGCCCTAGTTCTTTATGACCCTTAGTTATATTAAATGTTAAATCCAATGTTTTCGAAAGGAATAATCATTAAAGGTTTTGAAGCAGTGTTTCCATAATTCTTTACATGAACCCAAAACTTTCGGAAGGTATATAATATGTGTTTCGAAGGGGAGATCCTCAGTGTTTTTAAAGGTTTACTTTGAGTATTTGAATGGAGGGTTTCCGGTAATTTCGAAAGGCAAGTTCAAATGGCTTTAAAAGAGGATGTCTAAGGTTTCAATAAAGCTTTAGATTCTTCTCAATGATTTTGAAAGATATTGTTTAAAGTTTTTAAACAAAGGTTTCGAACGTTTTACCTTGGCTTCATAGCCTGAATGCTCCTAAGTAAAAATGGGTTTTTAAATTACTTTGAAGGAATAGATAATCCCATTAAGAAAGATTCGTCAACATTGTTTTGAGTAAAGCATACATCATGGCATAAGTATTTTGAATAAAGCAAAATATATGATTTTCTTGTTTTATAAACGTATGATTTCGAGGGTAAACCATTTGTAAAAACTATTTAGAAGAAAATGAAATTTTACTAGGGTAGTTAACCCTAAGACAGGAAATAAAACATGAATATGGTAGTTAACCCTAAGCTATTTCTTAGATATTAGAAGACTAGATGGAACTGGTGTAGGGTTGGGCTTTGTACTTTAGCTATTAGCCCCTAGCTAAAATAAGTCCAAAATTCCAGTTTGTAGGGGCTTGTCATAGGTGCAACTATATTGAGGTTACACATAGAAGGGAATATACAGAGTAAAGATTGGTTATTGGTCAGCCCGTCAAACCATTAGGTTCCATTAACCCAGGGAAAAGAAATTTAAAAGCAGCCAGCCCAGTATTATGTCTAACAGAAGAAAGATTGTTGATTATGTCTTGTAGGCCTGAGTCAGCCAATGATTAATAGTTAGCCTAGTAAACTATAGTGTGGATAGATGGTTCGTCGACTTCTTGATTAATTTTCATATATGTACTTGCCACTATTGTTATCATTAGTTTGATTGTAGGATTTTGATTTGCAAAAGATATGATTTTAAAAGGATATTAGTGAGAGGAAACCCATTTCGCTAAGCGGCATGGTCTCACTCAATATCTGTAAATCGAGATGTAGTTGTATTATTCACACCAGGCTTTATGTCTGACTCGAAGTTTATGTTTTCCTCTTTAAACTCTGGACTGCTCAAAAATTAATTTGAGTAGGCTGAGGGTATGGGTTTTTAGTTGGACGAATAAGCTTCCAAAGACGTGTAGGAGGCAAAGTTAACTATGTAGGAGCAATTTAGTTTTATTTCCGCTGTAATGTATTTATGAATAATATGTCTATCTAGTACTCTGGTCATCCAAATGAGCATCTTCATATGTCTCTCTTGGCGTAATTTGTAATAATTATATTTGAAAATGCACCTAAGATCAAATATTTCGAGCAGGCTTTCGTGGAAATATTGGAAAGAACAATTGATAATTAGAAAAAATTGTATTACTCACATAAAATTATTATACTCTATTAAGTCCTTTATTGCGACTTAGATTGCACGAGTACCGTCGTCTCCATCACTTCCTCAACCCCCTGCTCAAGAATCGCACTAGTGGAGCCTTTCTGGAAATTTCAAATGAAATATCTTGCTTCGACAATTCAAAATTGGGCGAAAGTTTTTTAGTAATAAATCTATATTCAAAATTATTCCATTTGGAGTTTTTATCTCAAAAAAGCGGGGTCGCATCCCAGTTTCATTCTTCCTAATCATTAAGAGAACCCCTAGGGGAAAGACAAGTGGTAAGCATTGGTTTTGGTACCGGCATGCAAAGGTTTGAATCCTTTTACTCCAAATTATGATGACCTGATAGGATTTAAATCATTTTGGATCTTTCACACAGCATCTGTCATGATCCCGAATTTTGGCGTTTGAAAATTGACATCCATACTTTGTTTGTACTCGAATTCTACAGATTCAAACGTCGAAATCTGATTCGTGCCGGAGCTTATAACACATTAAGTGCAACAACACAACAGAAGAAAAATGAATATCATATATATACAACAGTTGATTACAACAACGATACAACATTCTGATACAATGAATATCAATACAAATATCAGAGAAAGATAAAGCGGAAGATATAGCAGCAGCAGCGGAAAATATAATATAACTTGAACTCTAAAGAAGAAACTCCAATATCAGCAATCTCCATTTCCAAAGCACCAATTCAGAAATAGCTCGAACTCCCAATCAAGTTGGACCTAAGCAAGGTCAATCACCTTGAAAAAATGCGATCGCCAAAATCCAAAGGCTGGATGCAATCGAATCTACACCTACTATTTGATTATCTAAAAAACCCAACTCTAGACTGCCCGTGTGGAAAATTTGGGCACCCAGAGTTTAGGAAGGGAACAATAAAATCCGGGTCAGTCATGAGACTGGTATAAGCAAACAAAAACAGATTTTATCTTGAAAACAAACAAAAGAATTTATAATTGAAATCCGCAATGCTTTTTAGAAAATGAAACTGCCATAAGGCCTCCCGCCGCACACACTATGCAAACGCAGAATTGGAGGAGATTTCTCCTTATGGTAGTCAAAAATACTTGATATGCGAAAACCATTTGATAGTATTATTAGTGCATAGTGGAAAACATTTCGAAAGTATAATATTAATCTTAGCCATTATACAACATTTCATCGTATGCCTACCATAGCTACCACGTTCAATAGCAGGTTACCGCCACATTCCATGACAGGTTATACAACTAAAACCGTACAGAGCGCGTATTGTTTCTTTGGATTTTCCAACAAATGGTCAGGCTAAGGAACTTCCTATTGCCACATGGGAACACCTCTAAAGGGACACTCCGAGAACCTACCCGGCTCTCTGCCAACACAAGGCCGGTTTACCCCTTCCCGAAAACCTACAAGATTGCCATCCCCAGTCGTTTTTGACCTTTATCCGAGGGCCCTCAACACCAACAACCACAAAGAATGTATTTGCAGTAACCACATCAGTTAAATATCTGGGCTCCATACCATGATACCACCCTTTTCCAGAAGGAATGGACATACCCTAGAGGCGCAACCCTTGAAACATTGTCGCATCTTTCCTGTTTCGACCATTTACGAGGAGTGAGGTACGACGAGGTCTCGTCCACAAAGCTACGCTTTTCACAAAAGCCTTGCTTTGATCAAACAATGATCAGCAACACTCAACAACACTCAGCATGCCACACTACCAAATTGGGAATGTATCGCTAGTAACCATCAACTACATAACCTCTGAGCTCAAACGTCTTAGAGAAGGGTGTTAAACTAAGAGAAAAAATCTCCTCCACCGAACAGAAATGTATTTGATAGAAACCATCTTCACATCTCAAAGTGTAACGTCAGACATACATCCATACAAGTCTGTTCCGGGATCGAACAGAACTGAAGGCACTTCCAAAGAAGCCCTTGCCAATCCGGATAATCTCTAATCATGTCCAGACTCCCCATCACAATGGGTGATCAAATACCTATACCGAGGATCAGCCGGTGTAGAGACATTCGATGAGTTATCCTTTCGCTTTCTAAAATATGCGGTCTTTACCACTGATATTCAAATGCTTTCCATAACGTCGTATCATTATTCAAAATGGGTTATATGACATAAGATCCTCTCCCGGCTAAACTGAATAATGAGCACAATATTTAAAAACATATGGACATTGGGATCTCAGTTAAGTCACAACTTACTACCCAAAACTTTTCTTTCAAATGGTTTAAACAAATTACCATTTCCAAATCTTTAAACAAAAAGATTCACTTCACAAAGTTCACAAAGATTCATTCACGGCTTTCAAAACAATTTTCCTTTTCAAATTGGATTAACTCATCCAATCATTAAATCAAAGACTCAATTCATAGCTTTCAAAACCATTTTTAGAGATTTATTCATAACTTTCAAAACAATTCACATTTTAAATCTTTTATATAAAAGATACACCATTTAAAATCCTCTTTAATTTCAAAATAAGGTTCAACCATCTTTCACAAAGGTTCATTCATAGCTTTCAAAACTATTTCAATTCCATTTCAAACTCGAAATCTTTCAACACAAATTGAAAATCCTTTTTTATATGAATGTTTTTATTATTTGATAACAAAATAGTTTTTGTTTCGGAAAAATCCGATTACATTTGCACAAACTAAAGCCCTTCAAAAATAAAGCCTGGTTTAGATTCAAATTTCCAAAATAATGGTTTAAAACCCATATAAACACATTATATAACTTATATAACCTTAATTCAAATCTTGAATTCAAATTCAAATCAAACTATTTCAATTTCAAAACTTAATCAAGTTATTCAAAATAACTTTTATCTTCAAAATTTCTTTTCAAACTTTTCATATTTTATTCAATTTCAATTCCAAAACCATTTGGATTCAAAATTCAACTTTAAAAATCATTTTAAATATTTAATTCAAATATCTGTGACTTAACCGATTTCCTCGTGCAATCCATATTTGTGTGCGTATGGTGTAGTCCAGGGGTTTTACACAATAGTGCAACATCATTCAATCATCACAGATTCAAGCACATCGATATCGATAAGCGGCATAATCTTATAACGCTTATCTTCCATTCACAGATCCACAGATAAATAAATTTATCGCAGATAAATAAGTTACATTCATCACAGCTTGAATTAAAACAATTCATAACGCAAAACATTACATACAGAAATACCAAACAATACAAGGCATTCCATACAATTCTAACATCTATAAGTAAGATTAATTACTCATCTGATTAATTTAAATCAGACTAATCACTTTTGAATAAATTATTAATCTTGGTTAATTAATATTAATTAATTAAAACCATCTTGATTAATTAACACTTAATCATTTATTAATTAACCTTTTGTAATATGTTAATCCTTTAAATATTAATTAATCAATCTTAATTAATAAATCAATTAATCTTTAATCATTAATTAATTAACCATTAATTATTTAATTATCCTTTAATCTAATTACCCTTAACTGATTAATTAATAAATTAATTAAGTTTTAATTAATTACCATTAAATTAATTATCCTTAATTAATTACAATAAGTGATTATCCTAGATTACTTTCATTAATTATTCTTTAATTAATTAATTAATTAGCTTCAAATGAATTACCTTAATAAATTAATCACACCCGTTAATTATCCTTAATTACTTTTATTAAGCAATCGTCTTTAAATAATTAATTACCTTTAATTATTTTTCATTAACTAATTAACCTTAAATTAATCACATTAATTAATTAATCAAACTAATTAATTATTCTTTAAATAATTAAGTAAATAAACTTTTAAGTAATCACATTAAGTAGTTGACCTTTAACTACTTACATTAATAAATCTTTTATCACTGGATTACATCCTTTAAATCTTATTAAGATAAATACTTGAAATTATCTTTATACAAAATTAATTAAGATTGTATCTAATAACCTTCCAAAATAAATTATTATTAACACATTAACTTAAGACCTTTAAGTCAAATTAAGGATTAAAAACACTTCATCTATTTAATTACAATATCAAGTTTATTTTAAAATACAAGGTTATATATATAAAATTTAAAAATGTTTTAAACCTTAAATAATTTATTTTTAAACCTTTAATACATCCTAAACTAGAATAGACTTTCATTCTATAAAAGAATTTAAGTAAGAAATTATTTGACTTTCAAAATCTTGTTTAATTTTAAAATTTTAAGCCTGCACAATTATTACCCGAGACAAACACTTGTTCTACCCGAACTTCGCTTCGAGTCTTCCCCCACCTTCTTTTCCCCGAGTCATTACGCTAATTACTTTAAGTCGAACCTGATGACTTCGCTTCTTCCCCAAAGCCGCTTTAAACCCAGATGCACAAGAACGAACGTGCACGTGCACGATCAATTGCCATAGCTCCGATCACCGCTGCCATCGCCGGCAGATCATCGATGACACTCCCAACCCAAACGACTACCCAGATCTTCAAAACACCCATCAATTCGAAATCGAGCGTATCAGCTATTTTCTGGAACAAACCCAAGAATCCCCTCGCTACAACGCCTCCGACCGTCGGCCACCCCGCCTTCGTGTCCCCAGCCTCGCCACTCACCCACGACTCAATTCCACTCGGCCTGGTCCCACCCGATGCAACGATGACATATCAGCGACCTCTCTATTGCCATCGACAAAACAATCCCTTAAACCCTAAAATCGTTTCACCTGACCACCACGATTGACAAAAAAAATTGCGATCATTTTTTCTACAATCTACATCACATCCTTCCCCTCCAAATTCGAACTCGAAACTCGATTGTTCTTAGATCGACGGAAATTGACATTTTTCAAAATTTCATTCAACTCTAAATTCCCAACGATTTCCAAATCTAAAAATCTTGAAACTATGTTCTAAAATCATGGTTTTCTATTACAAATCACTTCATCTAAACAAAAAATCAAAATCATCGATTTTTGACTTTAGTCCGATTTTCACTGTCATATTCGAATTTACAAATATTCCATAAATATTTACATCCGGAATTTATTTTTAAAGTTTAGATTAGGGTGTTGTTACCAATTTTTATTCAGACATCTCAATCTAAAAGTTATTATTTGAAGAGATATGTATTTTTCTTGGATTGGGTTTAGACCCGTGACTTTGAAAAACAGAGATATAAGTTTGTACACAGACATATATATACACACAGTCATATATATACACAATCAAGCATATTCACACTCATACAGGCATATTCCACAAACAAACATCTAATATCAGTCACATGCAAACCAAAAATATGTATAGTTTTAAGATTTTGCTCACCTGGTTGGGAAGAAGCAGAGAACAAGAATGTAAAGCCTGGAATTATTTATTGACTGAAGTTTTGATTTTGTTTTTGATTCTTCTGAGGTGAGTCTTGCATTTGATTCCTAGGCTTGAACTCGAATCCATTTTTTTTATTTGCTTCAGGCTTAAAACCTTGCTTTCCAGGCTTTGATTTCAAGCTTTCTTGATTTCTAGGTTTGTTTTGATCTCAGTTTTTAGGTTTTGATTATGAAGATGAAAGAATGTTTTAAGCCTGGTTTGTGTTTTTTATTTTTTCCAAGTTTCAAATACCTTTCTGGTTTTGATCTTTGTTGAATCCCACTTGATTGCTCCAGGTTGATGCTGAAGCTTTGAATTTCTTTTGATTAATTGTTTTGAACAGGTTTGATTTATTTCAGATTTTTGATCTTGTTTGTGTTTTCTTTTGGTTTGTAGAAAATGAGAGGATGGTTTTTAATCTTTGAACTAAAAAATTAAACAGCCTAGTTTTCCATGATATCCTTTTATTTAAATTTTATAAATCTTTAATTTAAATCAATTGCCACTTGTTAACTCATAAGATAAAACGACAACACTTGTTCATTTGCATATTAAGATGATTACACATACATATTGTTTGCTTATCTTTGTTAACATTGTAAATTATATACTTCCTTTAGCCTACATTTGCCTAAAACAAGTAAATTTATGTTTAGACCTTCATTTAAATTAATTTATAATTTTATTTTAAACCATATGTTATTATAAATTATAAAATGTATTTCCTTATGTGTATATATAATTTAAAAAGAAAGTATTAAATCCTTTTATTCATTTTAAAACTATTATACTTTTAAATAAATATTTATCTATATAAAAAAACAAACATGTATATACATATATATATATATATATTAGAATTTATTCTTTAAATAGCTTTTATAAATTTATTATATTAAATTTAAGTCATAACTTCTAAATCAAAATGCCTATTTATATTCAATATATTTATATTTGAATTTAAAATCCAAATTCCTTTATATACAATCTTTTGATATATTTTTATTTAAAATTTTCAGATTAATCCACAATTAATTTTATAATTAAAATATTATTCAAAATATTTATTTCAGAATTTCCAATTAGAAATTCTATTTTAAAAATCATACTTATATTCATTTATATTAATAAACAAACATATATCTACTTAATTTGGAAAATATCAAATTAATTCACAATTTAATTCCAAAAATTAAATTAATTATCAAATTGAATTTGGCTAAAATCCAGGAATGTTACAAATCCCCCCATAAGAAAATTTCGTTTCCGAAATTTGCTAGGGAGACAACAGAGATAGATGAACACACAGAGAAATGGTTCACCAGATCAAACTGAATAGTTATTCTGCATTTGTCTTACCAAATCAGAATATCACCTATAATTATGAGACCAAACTTATTCAATACTTCACAAGATACTCAGGTCACCAGATCTATGAAACAAGTAGGGCACTGGTTAGTTCGAAGGGTAACTAATCGTTTGTAGAATATACCGAGACCCAAACTATAGATAAATGGATTTAATCTTCCATAATTTTCAAGCACTAGGTGTGGATTCCAAACTCAAGTCGGAATATCTCAAAGTATATACAACTTGTCCCTCTTCGGACTTCGATTTTCGCAAGAAATTACAATAAAATTTCAAATTTGGTTTTAACCGATATTGTTTTATCAATACAGTTCACATTCAGCTTTATATTCTTGTTTACCAATTTATTTCAAATAAAATTCCAATTTTGTTAAGTTAAAAATGAAAACCTGACAGAAATTTGATGAAGAGAATAGAAATATGAACTTTTCTACATGATTAGCAGGGCCATCACCACACCAAAGCTTCTCCCTCGAGCTGCCATGAAGCCATCAAAGAATTGAAAAGAGATTGATAAAGAAGCTGTTTCCGTTATGGCAGGGTATTGACCATTTGTAGTGGTACTCCCATGTCCCCAACCTCGTCCTCTTCTTGCACTCAAACTCATTATCAGTGGATAGCAAGAGAATTTACCGAGGCATATAGACGGACATCTTAGGGATATACTCATTCTAGGGTATACTTCACCCTATCTCTAATGAGTTACTTAATGTGTTATACTCCAAAAGCTAAAGTTCAACCTCTAGCTCTGATACCAAATGTGACGACCCGAATTTAAGCGTTCGAAAATCGTTATCCGTACTTTGCTTGTACTCGAATGCTGTAGATTCAAACGTCGAAATCCGATTCGTTCCGGAGCTTATAACACATTAAGCACAAAAACACAGCGAAAGAAAAATGAATATCATAGATATACAACAGTTGATTACAACAACGATACAACATTCTAATACAATGAATATCAATACAAATATCAGAGATAGATAAAGCGAAAGATATAGCAGCAGCGGAAAACATAACAAAACTTGAACTCCAAAGAAGAAACTCCAATATCATCAATCTGCATCTCCAAAGCACCAATCCAGCAATAGCTCGAACTCCCAATCAACGCTGACCAAAGCAAGGTCAGTCACCTTGAACAAATGCGATGTCAAAATCCAAAGGCTGGATGCTATCGAATCTACACCTACTATTTGATTATCTGAAAAACCCAACTCTAGACTGCCCGTGTGGAAAATTTGGGCATCCTGAGTTTAGGAAGGGAATAATAAACTTCGGGTCAGTCATGGGACTGGTATGAGCAAACAAAAACAGGTTTTATCATTAAAACAAACAAAAGAATTTATAATTGAAATCCGCAATGTTTTTAGAAAATGAAACTACCATAAGGCCTCCCGCCACACACACTATGCAAATGCGGAATTGGAGGAGATTTCTCCTTATGATAGTCAAAAATGCTTGATACGCGAAAACCATTTGATACTATTATTAGTGCATAGTGGAAAACATTTCGAAAGTATAATATTAATGTTAGCCAGCATACAACAGTTCATCATACGCCTACTATAGCTACCATGTTCAATAGCAGGTTACCGCCACATTCCATGACAGGTTATACAACTAAAACCGTACATGACACGTACTGTTTAGGCTAAGGAACTTCCTATTGCTACATAGGAACGCCTTTGGAGGGACGCCCCAAGAACCTACCCGGCTCTTTGCCAACACAAGGCCGGTTTACCCCTTCCCGGACGTAACACCCACAAGATATGCCATCCTCGGTCGTTTGCGACCTTTATCCGAGGGATCTCAACACTAACAACCACAAAGCAATGTATTTGTGGTAACCATATAGGTTAAATATCTGGGCTCCATACCATGATACCACCCTTTTCCAGAAGGAATGGACATACCCTAGGGGCGCGACCCTTGAAACCTTGCTGCGTCTTTCCTGTTTCGACCATTTTCGAAGGGTGAGGTCCGACAAGGTCTCATCCACAAAGCTACGCTTTTCACAAAAGCTTTTCTTTGATCAACAAATGATCAGCAACACTAAGCAGCACTCAGCATGCCACACTACCAAACTAGAAATATATCACTAGTAACCATCAACTACATAACCTCTGAGCTCATACGTCTCAAAGAAGGGTGTTAAGCTAAGGGAATAAATCTCCGCCACCAAACAAAATTGTATTTGATAGAAACCAGCTTTACATCTCAAAATGTAATGTCAGACATACATCCATACAAGTCTGTTCCGGGATCGAACAGAACCGAAGGCACTTCCAAAGAAGCCCTTGCCAATCCGTATAATCTCTAATCACGTCCAGACTCCCCATTACAAAGTTTGATCAAATCTCTATACAGGGGATCAGCAGGTGTAGAGACATTCGACGAGTTATCCTTTCGCTTTCGAAAATATCTGGTCTTCACCACCGGTCTTCAAATGCTTTCCATAGCGTCGTATCATTATTCGAAATGGGTTATATAACACAAGGTCCTCTCCCGGCTAAACCGAATAATGAGCGCAATATTTGAAAACATATGGATATTGGGATCTCAGTTAAGTCACAACTTATTACCCAAAACTTTTCTTTCAAATGGTTTAAACAAATTACTTATTTCCAAATCTTTAAACAAAAAGATTCACTTCACAAAGCTTCATTCACGGCTTTCAAAAAAAAATTCCTTTTCAATTTGGATTAACTCATCCAATCATTAAATCAAAGACTCAATTCATAGCTTTCAAAACCATTTTCAGAGATTTATTCATAACTTTCAAAACAATTCTCATTTCAAATCTTTTATATAAAAGATACACCATTTAAATTCCTCTTCAATTTCAAAACAAGGTTTAATCATCTTTCACAAAGGTTCATTCATAGCTTTCAAAACTATTTCAATTCCATTTCAAATTCGAAATCATTCAACACAAATTAGAAATCCTTCTTCATATGAAAGCTGTTATTATTTGAAAACAAATAGTTTTTGTTTTGGAAAAATCTGATTACATTTGCACAAATTAAAGCCCTTCAAATACAAAACCTGGGTTAGATTCAAATTTCTAAAATAATGGTTTAAAACACATATAAACACATTATATAATTTATATAACCTTATTTCAAATTTTGAATTCAAATTCAAATCAAACTATTTCAATTTCAAAACTTAATCAAGTTATTCAAAACAACTTTTAACTTCAAAATTTCTTTTCAAAACTTTCCATATTTAATTCAATTTCATTTCCAAAACCATTTGGATTCAAAATTCAACTTTAAAAATCATTTTAAAATATTTAATTCAAATATCTGTGACTTAACCCATTTCCTTGTGCAATCAATATTTGTGTGTGTATGGTATAGTCCAGGGGTTTTACACAATAGTGCAACATCACTCAATCATCACAAATTCAAGCACATCAATGTCAATAAGCGATATAATCTTATAACACTTATCTTTCATTCACAGATCCATAGATAAATAAATTTATCACAGATAAATAAATTGCATTCATCACAGCATGAATTAAAACAATTCATAACAAAAAACATTACATACAGAGATACCAAACAATACAAGGCATTCCATACAACTCAAACATCCATAAGTAAGATTAATTACTCATCTAATTAATTTAAATCAGATTAATCACTTATGAATAAATTACTAATCTTGTTTAACTAATATTAGTTAATTACAAACCATCTTAATTAATTAATCCTTAATCGTTTATTAATTAACCTTTTATAATATGTTAATCCTTTAATTATTAATTAATCAATCTTAATTAATAAATCAATTAATCTTTAATCATTAATTAATTAACCTTTAATTATTTAATTATCCTTTAATCTAATTACCCTAAACTGATTAATTAATAAATTAACTAACTTTTAATTAATTACCATTAAATTAATTATCCTTAATTAATTAAAATAAGCGATTATCCTTATTTACTTTCATTGATTATTCTTTAATTAATTAATTAATTAACTTCAAATGAATTACCTTAATAAATTAATCACACCCATTAATTATCCTTAATTGTTTTTATTAATTAATCATCTTTAAATTATTAATTACCTTTAATTATTTTTCATTAACTAATTACCCTTAAATTAATCATATTAATTAATTAATCAAATTAATTAATTATTCTTTAAATAATTAACTAAATAAACTTTTAAGTAATCACATTAGGTAATTGACCTTTAACTACTTACATTAATAAATCTTAATCACTGGATTACATACTTTAAATCTTATTAAGATAAATACTTGAAATTATCTTTATACAAAATTATTTAAGATTGTATTTAATAACCTTTAGAAATAAATTATTATTAACACATTAACTTAAGACCTTTAAGTTAAATTAAAAATTAAAGACACTTCATCTATTTAATTACAATATCAAGTTTATTTTAAAATACAAGGTTACATATATAAAATTTAAAAACATTTTAAACCTTAAATAATTTATTTTTAAACCTTTAATACATCCCAAACTAGAATGGACTTTCATTATATAAAAGAATTTAAGTAAGAAATTATTTAACTTTCAAAAACTTGTTTAATTTTAAAATTTTAAGCCTATATAATTATTACCCGAGACAAACACTTGTTCTACCCGAACTTTGCTTCGAGTCTTCCCCCGCCTTCTTTTACCCAAGTCATCACGCTAATTACTTCAAGTCGAACCCAATGACTTCGCCTCTTCCCCAAAGCCGCTTTAAACCCAGATGCACAAGAACGAACGTGCACGTGCACGATCGATTGCCATAGCTCTGATCACCGCTGCCATCGCCGGTAGATCATCGATGACCCTCCCAACCCAAACGACTACCCAGATCTTCAAAACACCCATCAATTCGAAATCAAGCATATTGGCTATTGCTTGGAACAAACCCAAGAATCCCCTTGCTACGATGCCTCCGACCGCCGGCCACCCCGCCTTCATGTCCTAAGCTCGCCACTCACCCACGACTCAATTCCACTTGGCCTGGTCCCACCCGATGCAACGATGACATCTCAGCGACCCCGCTATTGCCATCGACCAAAAGAATCCTTTAAACCCTAAAATAGTTTCGCCTGACCACCACGATTGATAAAAAAATTTGTGATCATTTTTGCTACAATCTACATCACATCCTTCCCCTCCAAATTCGAACTCGAAGCTCGATTGTTCTTAGATCGACGGAAATTGACATTTTTCAAAATTTCATTCAACTCTAAATTCCCAACGATTTCCAAATCTAAAAATCTTGAAACTATGTTCTAAAATCATGGTTTTCTATTACAAATCACTTCATAAGATCTACAAAAGAAATCAAAATCATCGATTTTTGACTTTATCCCGATTTTCACTGTCATATTCGAATTTACAAATATTCCATAAATATTTACATCCGAGATTTATTTTTAAAGTTTAGATTAGAGTGTTATAACCAATTTTTATTCAGACATCTCAATCCAAAAGTTATTATTTGAAGAGATATGAATTTTTCTTGGATTGGGTTTAGACCTGTGACTTTGAAAAACAGAGATATAAGTTTGTACACACACACACACACACACACACACACATATATATATATATATATACACACATACAGTCATATAAATACACATTCAGGTATATTCACACTCATACAAGCATATTCCACAAACAAAAATCTAATACCAATCACATGCAAAGTAAAAAATATATATGGTTTTAAGAGTTTGCTCACCTGGTTGGGAAGAAGCAGAGAACAAGAATGTACAGCCTGGAATTATTTATTGACTGAAGCTTTAATTTTGTTTTTGAT
The DNA here is from genome assembly GCA_030765085.1 of Allium cepa. Lineage (NCBI taxonomy): Eukaryota > Viridiplantae > Streptophyta > Magnoliopsida > Asparagales > Amaryllidaceae > Allium > Allium cepa. Next base: position 698,102,894 of record CM060929.1, on the reverse strand, counting down.
TCTTCTGAGTTGAGTCTTGCATTTGATTACCAGGCTTGAACTCGAATCCATTTTCTCTATTTGCTTCAGGCTGAAAATCTTGCTTTTCAGGCATTGATTTCCAGCTATCTTGATTTCCAGGTTTGTTTTGATCTCAGTTTTCAGGTTTTGATTATGAAGATGAAAGAAAATTTTAAGCCTGGTTTGTGTTTTTTATTTTTTTTCCAAGTTTCAAATTTCTTTCTGGTTTTGATCTTTGTTGAATCCCACTTGATTGCTCTAGGTTGATGCTGAAGCTCTGAATTTCTTTTGATTAATTGTTTTGAATAGGTTTTGATTTGTTTCAGATTTTTGATCTTGTTTGCGTTTTCTTTTGGTTTGTAGAAAATGAGAGGATGGTTTTTAATCTTTGAACTGAAAAATTGAACTGCCTAGTTTTCCATAATTACCTTTTATTTAAATTTTATAAATCTTTAGTTTAAATCAATTGCCACTTGTTAACTCATAAGATAAACGGCAACACTTGTTTATTTGCTTATTAAGATGATTACACATACATATTGTTTGCTCATCTTTGTTAACACTTGTAAATTGTATACTTCCTTTAGCCTACATTTGCCTAAAACAAGTAAATTTATGTTTAGACCTTCATTTAAATTAATTTATAATTTTATTTTAAACCTTATGTTACTATAAATTATAAAATGTGTTTCCTTATGTGTATATATAATTTAAAAAGAGAGTATTAAATCCTTTTATTCATTTTCAAACTATTATACTTTTAACTAAATATTTATCTATATAAATAAACAAACATGTATATATATATATTCGAATTTATTCTTTAAATAGCTTTTAGAAATTTATTATATTAAATTTAAGTCATAACTTCTAAATCAAAATGCCTATTTATATTTCAACATATTTATATTTGAATTTCAAATCCAAATTCCTTTATATACAATCTTTTGATATATATTTATTCAAATTTTCAGATTAATCCACAATTAAATTTATAATTAAAATATATTTATTTCAGAATTTCCAATTAGAAAATCTATTTTAAAATCATACTTATATTCATTTATATTAATAAACAAAAAATATCTATTTAATTTGGAAAATACCAAATTAATTCACAATTTAATTCTAAAAATTAAATTAATTATCAAATTAAACTTGCTAAAATACAAGAATGTTACAGCGTCGAACTGTTCGGATCAATACATGGGAATCCTTTTGGGTTTACGTAAGTGAATATGAAATAATGATTTGAAATGTAATCAGAAAAGTTGATCTTAGAATCTGTGTTGATTTTATTTCATATTCACGTGCTTCTGATGTTATGGATACCATTAACATTACCGTATTTTGTCACAAGAAGTTAATACTATAGATGACTGCAACATCTGCAGCGTTGAGCTTCGGGCCTCAAGATAGGGGATGTTAAAACTTGGTATCAGAGCATAGGTTTATGAAAAATTAAAAGAAATTTCAAACTTAAAATGATTTTGAAAACATAATCCTAAGAAAGCTTATATTTGCTAGATATAAGTATACGCTTTATGTCTATTCTTCCTTATCACTTAGGTTATTCTTCTATATCTTACAATGACTCGAATGCGGATTTTAAGGATGTAAGATATGGGTGCTAGAAGTGGAGGAGTTAACATTGGTGGAGGAAGCACCACAACTAATGGGAATACCAGACCAAACAATACAAGGAACCAGGTCAGGCACAGGCTAATAATGTGGATGCAGGAGTGCCGCAAGCTGATATGGGAGCTATGTATTAGTTCTTCATTAATATACGTAGGCTGGAGTTGCTGCAAGTTTAGTTGGTGGAAATGTTGTAGGTGGAAATCAAAGAGCTCCAGTGGTTAATAACTATGCAGTACTAGGCAGAGATTATGCCAAGCTTGGAGGAAAGCCATTTATTGGGCCTAAGGATGCGATTAAAGTGGAGAATTGGTTACTCCATTGTGGAAGTATCTTTGCTGATTTAGGTCTTAATGATGAGAAGAAGAGGAGGCTTGCTTCTAGACAGTTGCAAGGAGCAGCACTATACTGGTGGAATAGTGTTATTGTGGGAGTTAATGAAGAAACCATGATTTGGGCTGAATTTTGAAGGAGGTTTAAGAAAAGATTCATGTCAAAGATTGCTAAGTCAACTTTGCTTAGGAAGTTTATGGAGTTAGAGCTGGGAGAAATGATAGTGCTTGAGTATGCAACCAGATTTGAGGAGCTATCGAGATACGAATATGCTACGGTTGATACAGTTATCAAAAGGAATAATAAGTTCATCCACGAACTAAAACCTGAACTAGCTAAAGCGACTCTACCACATATTAGGGATCTGTGTGATGTGGTTGTTGAGATGGCTTTAAGGCAGGAGGAGATGCTTACTTTACATGATGGCAACAAAGCAGGAGAAGCTCAAAGCGGGCGGAACCAGAAGAGGAAGTTTTTCCATAAGAAAGGCGCTCAGAAAGGAGGAATAGCCAAGAAAAAGAAGGTCGTAGTAGTTTTCTATAAGTTCTACAAGAATGGGCACTATGCTCACAAGTGTCAGATAGATAAAGGGAAGAAAGCTACTGACAATAAAGAAGTGAGGTTCTTTAACTATGATCAGATTGGACATTATAAGAACCAGTGCAAGGAACCAGCTAAGGATGGAAAAGGCAGAATGTGTGCATTGGAACTAGCTACCTCAAGACCAACAACTAAGGAGAAAGGAAAAGTTGTGTTGAGAGGTACGCTTTTGATTCATGGCGTATCAGTTAGAGTTATATTTGATACCGGTGCATCACATTCTTTTATATCTAATTGTTTGGTAGATAAGTTTAACCTAGAACCCTCATACCTAGTTACTTCCTTAAGGGTTACGAATCCGGTAGGAGGGTATGCGACTCTAGGGATGAGATGTGCCACTTCGAGCTTGAATTGTTAGGTCATATATTTTCTTGAAATTTTCATGTGTTTGATTTCGTGGGTTCGAAATTATTTTTGGTATGGACTGATTAAGTAAATATGATGCTAGGATATTTTTCCATGATAGAAAATATTACTTAGACACCCTAATTATAGTGATCAGGTTATATACTCTGTAGAAAACCCTAGTTTTGGGGTATAGGCTTTGTTGGGTGTTATGGGGGAAGAAAATGAGTTGAACCGAGTTTTCGTTGTTAGAGAATTCGCAAAAATCTTTGAGCCACAATAGGACTACCATCGAAACGAGCTATTGAATTTTTGATAGATTTAGTACCAGGAGTAGAAATAGTAAGTATACCGCCAAGTAGAATGACACCGAGATGAAGGAGCTAAAGGTGTAGTTGGTGGATTTAGAAAGTAAGAACTTTATCAGACCAGTTATTTTCCCTGGGGAGCAACCATAGTGTTTGCAAAGAAACCGGACGGATCGTTAATGTTGTGTATCGATTATCGTAAGTTGAATGAGAAGACGATAAAGAGTCAATATTCGTTACCTAGAATTGACGATTTGTTTGACCATTTGAGTGGAGCCAAAGTAGTTTATCCGTCAGATTTGGAAACAGGGTTCCATCAGCTTAGAGTAGTAGAGGATAGTATTCCTTTAACGATATTTAGAACAAGATATGGATCGTATCAATGGTTATTAATGCCATTGGACTAACCAATGCGCCAACATTTTTTTGGACTTGCATAGCAAAATCTTTCGGTGGCATCTGGATAGATTCGTGTTTGTGTCCATAGACGACATTTTGATATACTATAAAGATGAGAGATAGCATGAAGTTCATCTTAGAGCTGTGCTTGAGATGTTGAGGTAGCATTAACTGAAAGTGAAATTTTAAAAATATCATTTTTGGAAGAAGGAAACAAAATTTCTTGGTTATGTAGTCTCAGAGAAGGGGTTGTCCATAGACTCGGCTAAGATTCAGGTTGTAAATAATTGAAAGAGACCCGAGATAACGACTGAGATAAAGTGTTTTCTTGGATTAGCTGGTTATTATTGAAGATTCACTAAGGAATTTTCACGGCTAGCATCACCTATGACTAAGCTAACGCGGAAAGACGTGAAGTTTGTTTGGACTGACAAGTGTGATGAGGCATTCTAGAAACTGAAACACTTATTGACTAATGCACATATGCTAGTTGTACCAGAGGGGAATCAGGACTTAGTGGTGTACACGGATGCGTGTGTAAAAGGACTAGGAGCCATGTTAATGCAAAGAGGTAAAGTGATTGCCTATGATTCTCGATAGCACAAACCGCATGAAGTTTGATGTCCAACTTATGATTTGGAATTAGATGAAATAATTTTCGCATTGAAGGCATGGAGACATTACATTCTGGGAGAAAGATTCGAGTTGTATATGGTCATAAGTCACTAAGATATTTATTCTCTCAAAAGGAATTGAATATGAGAGTTTTTAGCCGCATATGACTTTGGAATTGAGTACACACCAGGGAAAGCCAATAAGGTTGTAGATGCACTTAGCAGGAAACGTCAAAATGTAGTATTGGCAATGACAGCTAAGTGGAAAAATTTAGAAGCATTGACTACATGTAGAATATAGTGGAGATCTGAAGCTTGTTTTAGCAAGGAAACTGCTATGTTGTCTTGTTTAGAAGTTCGACCAGTGACGATTGAAAGGATTGCTTCTAAGCAAGCAGAGGATTCATTATTAGCTGAGCGGATTAGGAAATTAAGAAAAGGAATGGAGTGTGATGACTTGAAAGATTTCATGCTTGACTAGAATGGGTTGTTAAGGAAGAAAGGAAGACCGTGTGTTCTGAATGTTGGAAACATTAGGAAAGAAGTTCTTAGATAATGTCATCGTTCAAAATTCACCATTCATCCTGGAGGAACTAAGATGTATCAGGATATGAAAATGAGTTTCTTCTAGGAAGGTATGAAGAGAGATGTAGGCTTATGGGTGAGGCAGTAGTTGAACTCTCAATAGGTAAAAGCTGAACATCAGAAGCCAAATGGGTAACTTCAACCTTGGATATTCCAGTTTGGGAATGGGATTTTATCTCAATGGATTTTATAGACGGGTTGCCAAGGTCAAATCGAGGAAATGAAAGTATACGGTCATAGTGGACAGGTTGACCAAGAGTGCCCATTTCATTCCAGTCAAGTCAACCAATACGACGCCTATTTTGGCTAAAGTATTCATTAAGAATATAGTTGGACTGCATGAAATTCCTAGTAGTACAGTAAGTGACAGCGATTCCTTATTCACTAGTGAGTTCTGGAAGAGTCTACAGGAGACTTTAGGGACCAAGCCCAAGATGAGCACCGCTTACCATCCACAGACAGATGGGCAAATGGAAAGAGTTAACGAAGTCTTAGAGGATTTGTTAAGTGCTTGTGTGCTAGATTTTGGAGGATCATGGGAAGACCACCTACACTTAGGCGAGTTTTTGTATAACAAAAGTTATCAGACTAGTATAGGGATGGTATCATTTGTAGCTTGGTATGGAAGGCCATGCATATCTCTCGTTTGTTGATTAGAGAGCGGTGATAGATTAGTTCTTGGTCCAAACTTGGTTAAAGAATCTGAAGAAAAGATAGAGTTAATTCAAGTCAAAATGAAGAAAGCTCGGTCTAGGCAGAAGATTTATGCTGATAGAAGATGGAAAGACTTAGAGTTCCCAATCGGAGATCATGTCTTTGTCAAAACTGATGAAAGGTGTAATCCAATTTGGAAAATCAGGAAAACTAACATCCAGATTCGTTGGACCATTTCCTATTATAGAAAGGATTGAGAAACTCGCATATAGAGTAGAGTTACTAAATAGTTTGGTAGGAGTCCACAATGTTTCTCATGTTTCTAATCTAAGGAAGTGTATTCGAGATCTAGAAACTACTATAGCACCGACTGTGTTTGATGATTTACTAATCGAACCAGATATGATTATAGTTCAAAAACCAGTTCGCATAGTCACGAGAGATGAGATTAAGAAACAAGGTAGTCGGATTGGTCAAATTCCAACGGAGTGACGATGCGAGAGACTGTACTTGGAAAACTGAGAGAAAGATTAGAGATACTTATCCTGACTTGTTTCATGGTATGATTTACCTTTATGTTTGATTGTTATGAGTACCTTATCGTAATTTCGAGGACGAAACTCTTTGAGGAGGGGGGTCTGTAATGACCTTAATTCTGATTAACATTATTTAGTCATTTAATTAGATACATTAAATGAAATAATGTTGATGGTTAAAGGATTGAGATGTGTTAATCAATAAGGAGGGCCATGCCTTAATTAATGTATAAACAAAAGAGAAATACAAAGAAGTAAGTAGGAGGAATATGATAACGGCAAAATATGAATAGTTTTCATTCCTATACCCTAAACACTTCTTACTTTCATTTCTTACTCATTTCAACATTCATATACAAAATCAAAATACTTATAAGCTCGGTCGGCCACCATTAAGAAGAATCAAAAGAAGATAAGTTTGAAATCAAGTAGAAGGCTTGAAGGAATTAAGCAAAGAACAGATCTCAACCTTCTTAACGCCAGTCTAAGCTGAATAATGATCTTACATCTCATTTTTATTGATTTTGGTTTCTAGTTAGATCCGATTTAATTTTGCAAATAATATGCCATGGTATGATTGTTTAAATGGATATATATGTGCGTGTGTGTGTACTTGTTGATGATTTATGTTGCTTTATATAGGTTTTATGATAAGTTTAGATTTGAAAAACCTATTAAATGACATCCAAATGACTTGTTTATTTAATATATTATCGAAAATATTATTTATGAAGAGGGTTTCAAGTTTCATAATTTTCTACATTATTGTGGATTTATTATGAATTTTTTATAAAAGAAAATAGTTAAAATTGGGTATAAATTAATTTCTGCAAATATATGTTGATTTTGGGTATGAAATTTAAATGTGTTAGATAACATATTAGAAGTGGATTATTGTAATTTCTAGGGAATTTTCCTAAGTATTTACTTTGATAATAAAATTATTTATACTAAGGGACATAAATGTTTTATATGTTTTACCAAAGAGAATGGCTTATTCGTTAATCGTTTTTAACTGATAATTTCTGAATTCGGCAATACTTTAAGAAAAAGAATTGGCGACCAATTAACTGTTGAAAAATAAGGCAAGTAGGTGAAAAGAATTTCCTTTAAAGGCTAAAAATCACTTTTACTTAGATTTACCACTTCGCCACTTCCATTTGGTGCTTTTGACACCATACCTCAGCCAGCCGTCGAAACCAATTCGCATGGTATCAAACAATTGATACGTAGTGAATTAGGGAAAGGCGGAAGGTACAGTGTCGAAACCTTTCTTTCAAATGGGTTGGAAGCTACTCTTATTGACTTTGAACCATTTTCGTTTATAAATGATGCTTTCGAAGGGGTTGGAGTTAACTTTTGACTTAATCAACTTGCCTTTGTTTATATAAAAGGGCTTTCAAATGAGTTGTTGCCTACGTTATAAAAGAAGCTTTCGAAAGGATAAAACATGCTGCCACATTCTTGCATTTCGAACTATTTAAGGATGCTTTTCTTTATTGCCTTAAAACAATGGTTTCGAAAGGTTTCTTTCGCCTTTGTGCTTTGAAGTTGCCTTCTCAATGCTTTCGAAAGTGTCATGTAGCCGTTTTAAATGGTTTTAAAGGCAATGGTTTCAAAAGGGGGTTTCGAAACTATCTTCTTTCTTTTACTTGGAATAAATGTTTTCGAAAGTAATGCTTTCGCCCAAGTTCTTCGTGACCCTTAGTTATATTAAATGTTAAACCCAATGGTTTCGAAAGGAATAATTATTAAAGGTTTTGAAGCAATGTTTCCATGATTCTCTACTTGTACCCAATACTTTCGGAAGGCATATATTATGTGTTTCGAAGGGGAGATCCCTAATGTTTTCGAAAGGTTTACTTTGAGTATTTGAATGGAGGGTTTCCAGTGCTTTCGAAAGGAAAGTTCAAATGGTTTTAAAAGAGGATGTCTAAAGGTTTCAATAAAGCTTTTGAAAGGATTGCTCTCAATGATTTTGGAAGACATCGTTAAAGTTTTTAAAAAAAGGTTTCGAAGGTTTTACCTTGGCTCCATGGCCTAAATTTTCCTAAGTTAAAAAGGGTTTTTAACTTACTTTGTAGGAATAGGCAATCCCATTGATAACGTTCCATCAACATTGTTTGGCGTAAAGCATACATCATGGCATAAGTATTTTGAGTAAAGCAAAATATATGGCTTCCTTGTTTTATAAAGGTATGATCTCAGGGGTAAATCATTTGTAAAGACTATTTACAAGGAAATGAAATTTTACCAGGGTAATTAACCCTAAGACAGGAATAAAACATGAATAGGGTAGTTAACCCTAAGATTATGACTTAGATATTAGAAGACCAAATGGGATCGGTGAAGGGTTGTGCCCTATACTTTAGCTATTAGCTCCTAGCTAAAATAAGTCCTGAATTCCAGTGTGTAGGGCTTGTCACCTGTTGGACTAAATTGAGGTTACACACAGAAGGGAATATACAGAGTAAAGATAGGTTATTGGCGAGATAGTAAAACCATTAGGTTCAGTTGGCCCTAGAAAAGAAAGTTAAGGGCAGTCAGTCTAGTATTGTGTCTAATAGAAGATAGATTGTTAATTATGTCTAGTAGGCTCGAGTCTGCCAATGGTCAATAGTTAGCCTAATAAAACTATAGTGTGGACAGATGGTCAATTGATTTCCCGATTAATTTGCATATATGTAGTATTGTTATAATCAGTTTGATTGCTTGATTTTGATTTGCAAAAGGTATGCTTTTAGAAGGATTCTAGTAAGGGGAATCCCGTTCTGTTAAGTGGCGTAGTCTCACTCGATATCAGTAAATCGAGATGTAATAGTATTATTCGCACCAGGCTTTATGTCTGGCTCGAGTTTTTGTTTTCCCCTTTAAACTCTCGAGTGCTTAAAAATTAATTTGAGTAGGCTGAGGGTATGGGTTTTCAAGTTTAGTAAGTTGGACGAATGAGCTTCCAAAGACATGCAGGAGGTAAAGTTAACTATGTATAAGCAATTTAGTCTTATTTCCACTGTAATGTATTTCTGACTAATATGTCTATCTGGTACTCTGGTCATCCAAGGGGGCATCTTCATATGTCGCTCTTGGCGTAATTTGTAATAATTATGTTTGATCAAAACCTGATAATTATTTTGAAACTATGTAATTGAATATGAAATATGGATTTGAAATGTAATCATGAAAGTTGATTTTGAAATCTGTGTTAATTATATTTCATATTCATGCGCTTCTGATATTATGACCATTAACATTGTCATATTTTATCGCTCTGAAGTTAATACTATGGATGACTACAGCATCTTAGATCTTAGCTTCAAGCCTCAAGGTAAGGGATGTTATAGATTCACTAAAGAGGATAAATTATATCTGAGGTTAGTGACGTTGGCATATTGCTTGTTGATGGCATCGAGGAAGTTGAGGCTCTACTTTCGATCTAATCCTATAAGGGTATTGATAGATCAACCCTTTTTGCATCACCCCAAGACTTCGGGACAATAATTAAACTAGAATATAGAGATAAGTTAGTACGAGATTACTTACTATCCTAGGAAGGCTATTCGAGGATGGACACTGGCAGATTTCAACGTTGTGTTCACTATACAGGATGAGGAAATAGAAGAAGAACCGGTTAAGCATTCTTATTGGAAATTATATGTAGATGCAACATCCAACGACTATGCTTCTAGGGCTAAAGAAGTTTTGGTGACCTCAGAAGGTCAGAGGATTTGTTATGCTTTGAAACTTGAATTTCGTGCGGCGAGCAATAAAACGGAATATAAAGCATTTATAGTTGGGCTCAAGATAGTAAAAGAGTTTGGAGTACGAACATGTGCATCTACAATGACTCCTAGTTGGTGCTTTTGCAAGTTAGGAATGAATTCTGTAACACCCTATAATTTTAACGGTGATAAATTAAAAAGAAATTAATTAATAAATAATAATGCCAAAAAATAGAAATTTTTACAAACATAAGAATTTGGCTATGAAACTTTCACCAGTGGGTTCGTGATGACTTTCTAATCAATTTTCATATATAAAGTTTTTCGATCGTAGTTCAAATGAAAATTTTATTGATGTTTGAAATTTTTAAATAGGAAATAAATAATTTTAATTAAGGAAATAAAATTTAATTAAAAAATAAATTTATGTCAACTAACTGTAACGACCCATATTCTATGTATCGAAAGATTGTAGAATATTTATATTAAATCCATATGAGGTCGTATGATTCTAAAATTTTAGGAAATGACTCTTAGGGACATTTTCCACATTTATGATTTTAGAGAATTTCCATATGATCATTTTGACCATGTAAATCTTTTATGTACTATAACATTTGGTAGGAGCCGAACTAGGGTCTGAAATAACTTCCATTAGATGCGAATGATGATTTCCCTTTCTATAGAGTAGTCATATTAAGAAAACGGACTTAACAATTTCGAGTTATGGCTATTTGATGTTTTCATAAATTATGAGCAGCTAAGGTGGTAATTAGGGTCATTAGCTTTGAGGTCCATAACCCATTTCGATTTTGGGTAAGTGTAGGCTGATAGGATCTCATACCCATAATTTCACAACTGCCAAAAATAGTCAGGAACCTCATTAACCTTCGTTTTCCAAAAAGCAACCCCTAAACCTATTTTAATTAGCCAAATTATATCATTAAGAGGATATTAGCATGATTAGCGCAGGCGGTTAGAGATTTTCTCTTGGATGAGCCTTCGAGTTATGCTTTCTACTATTTATTTGAGGATTAGAATTTTGCTTTGGATTAAGGTGAGTGATTAGATCTCTCTCTTACTAATTAGGTCATTATGCACCTTAAATGATGTTTTAAAAATTATTTAAAAATGACTAAAAATGGTTTTAGACCATATTACACCATATATGTGAATTTTAGATGATTTGGACTTGATTTGTAGAATTTTGTTGTTACGGCTCCCTAACCATGTTCTTGTTGATCCCTAACCTTCACCTTATATTTAGATCTCTTTAAAATGACATATTTGGATGTTTGGCTATTGTTATTGCTTATATAGAATGAATATATGATTGTTTGATGTTTGAATGGTTAGAAATGCCAATTGAATGGAGATTTGGTTAGGAAGGGGCTATGGATTAGTAGCGATCCATAAATTCTACCCCAAACTAGGCGCGATCGATATAGAGGCAACAAGGAAGGCCTCATAAGGTTTCATACTAAGTTCTAGGTCATTTGGAGTTTGCATGGTCAAATATGAGCATGCAAAGCATGGATTGGTAGAGGCTTAAAGGTATGGATCAGTGCAAATTTAAAGGCATGAATCCGTGAGACTCAATAGCATGGATCGGTGGAGTAGCTTGGAGTATGGATCGAGGTATGGGAACATGGAGGCAAGAGAGTGGAGCCAACATTAACCGATTTTGGCTAAGTATGAGTTTGACCCTATGGATCAATATCGATCCATAGGGGTTAGCCCATTTCACTTACAAATCATTCTGAAGTATTAAGGAGTGCACTGGAGCTTAAAAATGAAGTGATGGGTCAATTTCCATTGATCGGTACTGATCCATGCATCAACATGCGACCGATAATGGGTGTAGGAGGTATGTAGGAGTTCATGTGCATTATATGGGATCAATATTGATGGTTCAGTGGTCATGGATCGATAATGATGGTTTGGTAGTAATGGATCAGTACCTACCTATGAGTTTTATTCCAAACTTGGTGCTATCGATATGGGGTGACAAGGAAGAGCATAAGACTACGTTCGAAGTTTCAGATCGACTAGAGTTCGTATGCTCAAACTATGGTCATTTGAAGATGGATAGCTTTATTTTGGGATGTAAAGTAGCTAGATTGAAGGAACCGTTGGAGGAAGGTTATGGGATGCACGATGACATTCGATGACTGATGATGGCTGTCTAGAATAGTTCCCAACCACGATGACTTTAGACTAGAGTCGTGAGGACAGCTCCAGGACAAGCTCTGCTATGGATAACGTGTGCAAAAGGGATTATTAATATACATAGGTTTTGATGTGTCCTTGTAAAGTAGGGGTATGTGAGAACACTCACTTGGGCATATGGGAGCCTTGTATCACATGATGCTTCTATCTTTGTACCCTGGGCTATCTATGCGGGTGCATTCTAGTTCCTAGTGTATTGAGTTGCATGGATTCGAGTACCAAGAAATCGAGACGTTGAGTGGTCCTTGGCTCTATGGGGGTGGTCATATGAGTATCATATATGCAACAAACCGAGCTAGTGAATGGGAGGATGGATGATGGATGCCATGTTTGTTTGACTATTTTTACCACCTTAGGGATGTCACACGATGTAGATATTACTGTTACCGATATCTTGACACCCTTAGTACCTTAATGTCTAGTACACCTATGATGACTATCATGCGGAAGTGAATATCTTTTACATAACTTTGTAGATGCTGGGACATGCCAGGTATGATTTTCCATGCCATTTGTCCTAGTATATTAACTTTATAATATTTGAGATTTCTACCAGTCACACCAGATTGTTGTCTGACTTGGGTTTTATGCTTTTCTTCCTATTACTCTAGGTACCCTTAAATGAGAAGATTAGGGATATTAAGTCTGGTGAGCACGTGGGCTGGACAGGTGGCGAGTAGGAGGCTATTCTCTCATAATATTATACTTACTCATTTGTTGTTCCACTGCATTGCACTATGGAGCTTGCTAGTGCCTTACTATTTAGAGACAGTTTTATGAGTTATTATTTGATGTATAACTCTATTGCATATGTTGTTAACTATATGGATCTGTATACTTTGATGCTTCATTCAGTTATTTACTGTCTTGCCTGTTTTATGTCTAAGGTCTTTTACTATTATATTTTATTCGATGCGATGTGAGATATACAACCGGTTCTATGATGCGTTACTTATTTTACAATCATTAATGATCACCCTATATCGGTCGAGCACCGCTACAACACACTATACAGGTTTATTGGGTGTTGGCGGTGTAGGGCGGTCATCATGTTTGGTATTAGAGCCTAGGTTGCATTGTTTAACCTAAGGGATACCGTGATCTAGTGGAGATGATGTAGGAGTTCGAGAGTGTGTATATATACGAGAGCACGTACTTGTTATATATTTTGGTTTCTAAAACTATATATTTAGTATACATATTGTATAAGTCACACTTCACACACGAGTACCACTTAAGCAGAATTCCTTACAGAGAGACCGATCGTCCTTATTACAGATTGAACGATGAGTCGCCAAGCAAGGAACGACGCTAGGAACTCCATCTCTGGAGTCGAGGAAGGTGCTGGCTTGGGAGATGCTAATCCCAATTTGCAGTCCATGTTTAATACTACGATAAGGAACATGCTGCAAAATGCTCAAGTTATCACTACAAATGTTGTTGTGGATGATGGTGCTCTACTACAGGTGCCCAGAGTCGATTTCACTAAGCTAAATATGGACTTTTCTAGTCTTGGTGGTAAACTATTCCAAGGAATAGAGTTAGCAATGGAAATGCAGGATTGGCTTGATACATGCGAAAGGATTTTCAAGGACATAGAGCTGGATAATGCTATAAAAAGGCGATTGGCTTCCAAACAGCTTCAAGGGCGAGCCATGAACTTGTGGAATGCAGTGAGGGCTACCACTCTCGAGGATCAGTTCACTTGGGACATATTTAAAGCTAGATTTGAAGAGAAATTTATTTCCGCAGCTCAGAGGTCAGTTCTACTCCGTAAGTTTTCGAATTTGAAACAAAGGGATACGACTGCCTCTAAGTATATTGCTAAGTTCAATGCTTTGTCAAAATATGAGATATCCTTTATTGGCACTCCATTAAAGAAGAATGAGAAATTATCATTGGCTTGGACGACTACTTGCGGGAGCGACTCATGGGCCACATTAATGAGACTTTTTGATGATGGTCGAGAAGGCCCTAGCCATGAAAGTCTATACTCAAAACCGAAGGATATCATTCCTATAGAAGAGCCAAAGCAGGAGTCAGGCTAGGAAGGCAAGAAGAAAGTGAACAATAAGAGGAAGCAGTTTCAGAACAAAGATGGCCAAAAGAGGAAAGTCGAGCCGGTGCTGACTTGCTACAACTGCGGGGAGAAGGGTCATTATAGTAGAGACTACAAAGCTGAGAGGAAGTAATGCCATAACTTCAACAAGGTTGGGCATATCAAGAAGGAATGTCCCGAGTTTCCTACATAGAAGCAGGTGGTGAAAGCGTATGCTACCAATGCATGCCAACTTCGTCGAATGCTCCATCAACGAAAGAGAAGGGGAAAGGCATCGTTATTCAAGCCATGCTTTCCATTTACGATGTTCCTATATGATTTTTATTTGATACTAGAACTTTAAATTCCTTCATATCTAGTGACTTAGTAGATAAATAGGGATCGAGACCCAAAATAGTTGACCAGCCTTTAATCGTGATGAACCCTGTTGGAGATTGCATTAGCCTGTGTATGGGTTTTTGTGGTATGGTCTTATCAAGTCATAGATGCTCTTTTGATTGTGGTTGTTTTGTTATAGGTTTCGTTGAGTTTGGTATCATTTGGGGATGGACTAGCTTCATAGATACGAAGTGATGGTGGATTGTGAGAAGTCAGTGGTGATGATATGGGACTGTTGTGTTAGGCTGCCTTTCGGATGATGATGCGATGGTCGGTTTTCTATATTCGCTTAACACCCCACCTGATGAGTTTCCGTTGGCACCTATCACTAGAGAGTATCTAGACATATTTGATGAGGTGACCGGACTTCCTCCACATAGAGAGATTGAGTTCCGTATTGATTTAGTTAAAGATGTCAGAACGATAGTGATAGCTTTGAGGAGGATGGCACCTAGAGAGCAGAGAGAGCTTGAGGTGCAACTGAATGACCTTTTGCGAAATGGGTTCCTTCGCTGAAGTATATCTGAGTAGGGAGTGGCAGTAGTATTTTCCATGAAGGCAAACAACTCCCTTAGATTATGCATTGATTACCGTAAGTTGAATAAAGTAACGAACAAGAACAAGTACTGACTCCCATATATTAATAACTTATTCGATCAGCTCCATGGTGCTAGAGTATTTTCTCAGTTGGATCTTGCGACAAGATTTCATCAATTGAGAGTAGCAATGGAGAGTGTGCCAATTACCGCATTTATTATGCCGTTTGATTTCTGTGAGTGGTCGGTTATACCGCTCGGGCTAACCAATGCACCGACATACTTTCTTAATCTCATGAACCGTGTCTTCAGGGGCAAGCTAAATAAATTCGTGCTTATGTTCATCTAGAGTATTCTTGTCTATTTATGGACAAAAGAAGAACAAAATACACATTTGAGGATTGTGTTGAAGGTGTTAAGAGAGCACTGAAGGTGAATTTTTCTAAATGCCACTTTTAAAGGAGGAATGTAAGATTTTTAGGTCATGTTGTTTCTAAGTAGGACACTGCCATCAATTTTGCAAAAGTTGCAGCAGTCCAAGTTTGGATTAGACTCAAAAATGCTATGGACGTGAGAAGTTTCTTATGGTTAGCTGGATATTATAGACGATTCATCTAGGACTTCTCTAAAGTAGCAGCACCATTGACTCACTCGATGAAAAAAAATCAAACTTTTACTTGGGATACGAGATGTGAGCAGGCATTTGTGACTCTAAAGGAGAAGTTGATGAGTGAATAAGTATTGAACATTCTAAGTAAGAACAGGGAGACTATGATATACACTGATGATTATGGTACCAAATTTGGTATGGTGTTGATACAGAGAGGCAAGGTTTTTGCATGTGCTATTCGACATTTGAAGCTACGTGAGAAGAAATACCTGACCCATGATTTAGAGTTAGCAGTGATTGTGTTTGTGCTAAAGATTTGGAGGCACTATCTTTTAGGAGAGAGGTTCGAGCTATTTACCGACCATAAATCATTGAAGTGCCACTTTTCACAGAAGGATCTTAACCTTCATCAACAATGATGGTTAGAGTTCCTACCCTCATACGACTTTGATATTGCATATACATTGCATAAAGGTAATGCAAATGTGGATGCCTTGAGTTGGAGACATGCCATTGGGAGCTATGTTCCTAGAGTGGATGCAATTAGAATATACTACTGGTTATGATTTCCGACCAAGATGCGAGCTAAAGCCATAGAAGTTGGCGAGCTTGACTACCAGGCCTACTCTTATTGAGCGAATTGATACTAATCAAAGGCATGATGCCAAATTAGCCAAGATCATTTCTAAGATTGAAATGGGAGTAGAGTTTGAGGATATAAGATAATACAACTCGAATGCGATGGTTGGATCCGTAAAGAAGGAAGAATGTTTGTTCCTGATGTCGATGGGTAGAGGGATGTGTTGCTCCGTGAGGGACATCATTCGAGATTGAAAATTCATCCTGGTGGTAATAAGATGTTGTAAAATCCCCACACTTGGTACCCTAAAACAAATGGCTACGGATACTATAGTGATCTATAGTTATTAATCCTTGGTGACCAAATACAACGATGTTTGATTCATTGACACACAAAAACACATGAATATGGAAAAAAAATTAAACTTCAAACAAAATCACATTCCATTTCTAAAATATTTACAATTCATTACATAATCCCACAATCGTAAATCACGTTCAAAGAAAATATACTTATCACAACGTATGCCAAGAGCGACATATGAAGATGCCCCCTTGGATGATCGGAGTATATACAGGCAATATAACAACTTTGCCATTACAAATGACATAGCGGAATCAAATAAAAGAGAACACTAAATAGCTATCATGCCTCATGCATGTCTGTGGAAGCTTAATTCGTCTAAAGAGGTACCTGAAAACATCAACTCTCAACTACTCAAAATCAATTGAGTATCCAAAAATATAAGGGGAAACATAAACATCGAGTCATACATAAAGCCTGGTATGAATAATAATCTACCATCTCAAATCATTTAGATATCTAGTGAGACCACGCCGCTTAGCGGAACGGGTTTTCCCTCACTAGTATCCTAGAACCTTTATAAAATCATATACCGCGCTCCTGCATCCACAATGGTTAAAACATAGTCATTTCAAAATATTATGATGATATGAAAACATGTTAAAACATACTGGATTTCACATCCTCTGTTTATTGAATCCCTGTCATATTTATAGTTTTTAGGGTCACAATTAACTTATTAGTTTTCATGGGCTTACTAATAACCTTTGTGTGTGTATATATATATATATATGAACTCCCTATCCTATTTTATTGTTTTCATGGGTGCACTATGAACCTATTAGCCCCTGCCAATTAACTTAACACTACCACTCCTGTGGGCGTAGATTATTCATGGTTTCCCCTGAACCTTTGGTTACACCAATAACTTCTCCCTTATCCTAGATTTAATGGGTTGATTGGGAACCTATTGGCCCATGTCAGTATCTTTTCTTCTTATCCTAGTTTTCATGGGTTGACTAGGAACCTATTGGCATTTGTCAATAACTTAATCCGAACATAGTTTTCATGGGATCACTATGAACCAATTGGCCTCTGTCAACCACTCTTTATAACATAGTTTTCATGGGATCGATATGAACCTATTGGTAAATCTAAGAACTTCCTAATCATAGTTCTCATGGGATCACTATGAACCTGTCTCCTTGGGCAATATTTAGGCATCCTATATTCTGGTCTTTCTGACCTCTTGGATGCAATTCTACTCATCCATGAGTTTAATCAATTTATATCCACTACTGGGTTAACCTAGCTGGTTCTCCTACCCTTTATCCCCAAAATATAGTTATGGGTCCATTCTAATGTGAATATATTTAAATTTGAAGAAGAAAATATAATTGCAAAACAATACCACTCCTGTGGGTTTAATATAAAACATGATTAATCCCTTTAACCTATTATTTTACCAAGGTAAGCTTCTTCTCAAAATCATTACAAAAACTCCTTTAATTTAGCCATGGGTTTCTCCTTTTATAAATAGAGTTTGGATTGCAAACCTTTCGAAACCTTGCTTTCAACTTCATAGGATGACCTCCTTCGAAAGCATTAAAATCTATCTTAAAAACATTAGGATACTGCTTTCTAGTACTTTAAAACCTTCCTTTTGAAACCTTTCGATTGTATTAAAGTATTAACATATAACTTTAGAAGCATAACTTCGAAACCATTTGAAAGTATCCTCTTCGTAACCATTGGGAGTTACCCTTCCAAAACCATTGAATGTCCCCTCTTTTGAAACCGTTAGGTTTATACTTAAAATATTATTTGGGTCAACGTGAATACAGGCAAAAGCATATTCTTTGAAACCATCCTTTATCATATACAAATATTGGGGAAAACATGATGGCGTTGGCACCATCCTTTCGAAAGCATAAAACATATGGGTAAAATATTGGAAGGTTGGCTTCGAAACCCCTTTCGAAATCATTACCTTTGAAAACCCTAACCCCTTTCGAAAGCTATTGGAAGTGGCTTATATTTATAAAATCATAAAGCACCTTTTGACAGCATTCATATCTCAAATACCATCGAAAGGCTTATGGTTACAGAAGGGTTTCAGCTTGGTCGAAACTACCCCTTCTGAAAGCTTCAATTTCGAAAACTAAGTAACTCCTTCGAAAGCTACTTCTTTAAAAAGTTGGCGGTCCATCTTTGAAAACTTGTTTAAAATACCCTTTCGTAAACATTGGTTTCGAGTCCTTTGTTACCACTTTATAAACGGGAAGGCACTTTTCTTTGAAAAATAAACCGAAGATCTCGACCCCTTCGGAAGCTATGTTTCGACACACTACCTTCCGCCTTTCCCTAATCCGTTGCGTACCATCTTTGTGATACCTTATGTATTGGTTTCGGCTTAGTAGGTTTCGACTGGGTGGAAGGCGAGTCGAAAGGTACTTCCAAAGTAAGCAAACCATCTTTTCTGAGTAAACATTATTTTATAGTAATTGAAGTAAACCTTTTTCTAACTAACCAGCCACGTGTAACACCAGATTGGTTGCTCTAACCTTTCAAATTCTTCACTACAATAACTGCCGCTAATTTAGATCTACACGATGGTTAAGTTAATCAAATAAGCCCTTTCATTAAGCAAAATAAATATAGAAAAGAAGTCCCTCTTCTAAAATAATTTAATTTTCATAGCAAATCACTTTGGAAAAATCCCTAAAAGTTTTGAAAATTCACTTTAATCATATTTTCTAACGTATCAAAATTCTAGACCCTAATTCTTAATACATTTCCCAAAATAAATTTATAAACCCACGTAACCATATTTTCCTTTGAAAATTCATAACAATCTTTCCATAGCTTGGAAAATTATCAAAATTGAAACCCCACTCCAAAATCATATTTTACACAACATAAAAATTTCCTATGGCATTTAAAGATCAATTTAAATTGGTTTTACCCTAAAACCGCGTATAAATCCATTTAAACAATCTTGTTTAAATTAAACAAATCAATATTCTAGCATATCATTATCCAATTCACAATAAAAACGAATTTACCCTTAAATCCAAAAACATATGATTTAAAACAAAATAAATAAGGAATTATTATTCACTTTGATTTAGATAAGGAGATTGGATTGAGATTGATTTCCCTAAGCTTGATTCTCTAGCTTTTAATTGAATTCTTCTTTCTTAATGGCCGGCCCTTCCTTAAGCTTTTCGTTTTTCGTTTTTCAAAATGACGTGAATGGAAATGAAATGGTAGGAACAAAATATATAAGGGTAAGGGTTATGGGTGGAAAGTTCCTAATATACCCTTATGTAATTTGATTAACCCGAAAACAATTCTTAAGCCCATTGATTATTTTATCAGGCACGACCTTAATTAAGTATATACAGATCTCAACCCCCTTATCAATTAACATTTATATTATTCTATTTAATTTATCTAATTAAATCTCCTGGATAATGTTATAAAAATTAGGGGTTTCATAGATGTACCGTGATATAAGGCAGACCTACTATTGGAAAGGGACGAAGAACGACATTACGACATTCATCTCCAAATGTATGAACTGCCAATTGGTTAAGGTGGAGTAAAAGAAGCTTAGTGGTCTGATGCAACCGCTAGAAGTTCCCAAGCGGAAGTAGGAACAAGCATTGGTGGATTTCATCGATGGACCGTCGAGGACTCGAGCAAGATACAACAAAACTTGGGCCATAGTTGATTGATTGACTAAGAGCGCTAGATTTATACCCATCAAGTCAAGTAGGATGACAGCCAAACTGGCCGATTTGTATATGAAGTGGATAATACGATTCCATGGTGTGCCAAAGAGCATTGTGAGTGATCGAGAACCATTATTCACTAGTCGGTTTTGGAAGTGCTTATAGAAGGCATTAGGGATAGGGCTACACCTCAGTACAGCTTATTACCCTCAAACTGACGGCCAGACTGAGAGAGTGAATCATATCTTAGGGGATCTCTTGTGTGCTTGCATACTAAACTTTGGAGGCTTGTGGGATGATCAATTACACCTTTTTGAATTCACATACAATAACAATTATCAATCTAACATTGATATGGCACCATTCGAGGCATTATATGGCCGACCATGCGATGCTCCTTCTTGTTGGTTGAAAGCGAGAGAGGAACTGATACTTGGGCTGGATATGATTAAAGAAACATAGAAGTAGATCGATGTCATTCAACAATGGAAGAAAGCTACCAAAGGTAGATAGAACAACTATGCTAATAATAGACGTTGAGATTTAGAGTTCTCTATCGACGGCATGGTATTTGTCAAGATCTTCCCATATAAGAATGTATTCGAATCGATAGTAAAGGGAAGTTGGCATCGAGATTTGTTGGACCTTATCTAATATTAGAGAAGATTGGGAACCTTACTTTTAGAGTCAAATTACCTCAAAGAATGGCGAGAGTGAATAATGCCTTCCATGTTTCTCATTTGCAGAAATTTGTGCATGACCCAAGCATAACCATTGCACCGAATTAGCTAGATGATATAGGGATTGAACCAGAGGCTTCAAGACTTTGTAGGCCTGTTCATATTGTCGAACATGATACGAAGCAGTTTAGAAGGACGACAGTGAAGTTTGAGAAGGTTCATTGGAATGAAAATGAAGACGATTGCACTTGGGAGATTGAGGAGAGCATAATGACATTATATCTAGAGCTCTTTACTTGTGAGATTTCTTTTTTATCGCTTTTACTTTCACTTATGATATCATGGAATATACTATGGCATATAGTATCCTGTATGCTAGGATAGGCTTAGATATTTTCATTTTTACATGTTGCTATGTATACTATATGATTGCTACATATGCGGGATGACCCTATTGGCTTGATTTTGGAATTTCGGGGGAAAAATTACTAAAGGAAGGGAGAATGTAACGACTTGTATTTTTTGTATTAGAGGATCGTAGAATATTTTCATATGAGGTCGTATGATTTTAAATTTTTTTATAAAATGACTCTTAAGGATGTTAACACAAAAAATGGATCAACACTTTGGATTGAGTGTAAAAGCACCAACCCTATTTATCAAGGCAAATAAAATAGAAAAAGTAATGCTAAATCGCAAAAAAAGTAAAATGACGAGAGATTTTACAGTGGTTCGGCTGGTAACGAGGACTACGTCCATTTTATATCTTTTATTAGCCGACTGCTATTACAAGATTGATTTGGATTGCAATATGATTGAATCACCTAAGTTAGATCAAAATCACAATTACTTAAAGGCAACTGGAGGATCTCAGTTGCTCGTTTGTGACTATTGTGTGAGAGAAGAAAGGTGAAGAATAGTAATGACAAAGTTGCAGCAGCCATTCCCGAAAATCCTCTTTTTGTTACAGATGGGACGGTATTTATAGGTTGGAGAGCAGTTGGGCTAGAGCCGCTTCACCAGAAGCCTACACTTAGTAGAAGAAGGTGCCTAGAAGATTAGGGGTCATAGGAGATAACTATTTGAATCGGTATCGATCCAATTGGATCAAATTTGTACCGATCCAAACAGTTAAGCATTTTTGATGCTACGACTATTTAGCTATCTTCCTTGCTTCATATCGCTGATCTCTGTGTAATTTCGTAGCTTGTTGCCTTGCTTTGATGGTGATTCACCTATGGGTTTGACTGATCTGTAGTTTGAATCGGATAAGTTTTTATTTTTTGAACTCGGGTGCTTGGAATGTTATCAAAATTAGTAGATAAGCCTAGCGGAGACAAAGGAGTGTAAGACAAGTGGATTGGAGATCCAATAGATTAATATTTTGGATCAATACTGATCCAATTAGATCGGATCGGTACTAATCCGAAATTTTTGCATTAAAATGGTCCAAACTTCTTGGGGTTCTTTATCTTGTATTTTTAGGCATTCTGATCAATTTTTGAGTCGTTCTGGTTAATCTGAACGTTTTAAATCATATTATATTCTATTGGGTTAAAAACCTAATTAACCTTTGCCCCTTAGAGTATTCTTTCATTGAAAACATGGTGTGCTCTGGAATTGACTATTCTAGGTTTCCGTTTTTAAGGATTTTCATTTATCATGTTGAGCTATCTTGAAAAGCTGTCTACAAAGTACCAGCTACCTGTTCAGTTCTTAGTGTGATTCTCCATTTTTCGTGATTATGGAGTGATCTTGACTTAATAATTTCCAGAATGAATACGAACATCGAGTAGGTAGCATAGGAAAATTTTGGGACCGTTTAGAGGAGTAAATTTAGGTCAGTAACGATCCAAATGGATCGGATCGGTACCGATCCAAGTACTTAACAACTTTTTCAACCTTTCTCCTTTTTTTATACGAGCTGATCCCCTACTTTAATTTATTTCCATTTGATCCGGTCCTCATTCCTTTAGCCGATCTGACCTCTCCAAACCCTTGCTAGCCAATCCAAGCATTCCGTCCATCAAGGAGTTGCCGCCATCAATCTCCGGCACCAGCGCCATCATCCACCGCCTCCTGAAGCTGTTGCCAACGATTAGAGAAAGGAACCACCACCAAAAATCCCGAACTTCGTGAAGACCGGCGATCCGATCTGAGTGAAATTCTAGTTTTGTGTCTCCCTAAAAAAAGATCAATTTAACTTTTCCAATTCGTAGGTTGGTAGCATGGATTTTGGTGTATTACTACATGAGCCACTGGTGATGAAGTTGTGTCGATGATGGATACATCTGAAGATATGAGTTGATTGTGACTTTGTGGAAGATGATGGCAAATCGAGTCTTGAATTTTTCACAGAACAAAGCTAGGGTTTTGCTCCGGTACTCGACATGTTTTGTTATCTTCATCACAGAGTTAGAATTGAGCTACATCGAGTTACATAGTCGACCCAGGCATAGCATCTTATGGATTAATTTTGGTTTTTCTGGGAGGTGATAAAAGCTTATGGTAGTGTCTTGTGTGCAGCTTATGTTGTTATCACCTTACAGAGAACTAAAATCGACTTATGCTGGGAATTCTTCACTTGATTCAGACCCATCAATCTATATCTAGTCGCTTCAAATTGATCCTATCATTGCATATTCGATGTACCCAGAATAGGAAGGGCTTTCCTTGTCGCTTCGGACAACAGATCCGTTATCGATCAATAATGGGTAAGTATAGAAGAAATGAAATTAACATGCGATATAAATTGCTCTTTTCGATGTGAATTAGCCATCTACACAGAATGATCTGTTCACAGAGTTCATGACAAACCCATTCTCACTTAGAATACCCATCACATGCACTCCCAGTTAATACTTGGAATTGGATCGGTAATTAGTACACATTAATTATCACCCTGATTTCAAGTGTCAACTTTGCAAGTGTCTATACTTTAGAGATTAGGTGTACCTATACGCTTTGAACGCAAGCTTTATTATGTAGAATGACATGCAAATCTTCTCAGTGCAAATCAGTTGAGGGTAACTCACCTCTTTCTAAAGCGGAATTATCGTCGATGCTAGCTGGATCCATCGCTTCCATAACTTCAGGTCAATATGGTCGTCTGATTCTAGTCGGTCCCATCGTCGATCGCACTCCTCTTAATTTCAGAGTCTTGCTTGATCCTCTAGAGAAAGCTCCTATAATTCTTACAAACAAGATGTTACGAAGCATTGCTCGCAATATGGTATCCGAGAGGATGATGTGCTTCTGCCATCGAGAAGAGAATTTGCTCATCGGCCACCTTCTGAATACATAACTTTCCATCGATATATGTGCATGTATAACGCAATGCCCCCTTCTGTCGCTTCTTAATGACAACACTTCAGAACATAGTGTGGCCTCATTCCAGATTCTTCTAAATGGATACGCCATGCTAATGTGCTTGTATATTCTGTTAATGCGGACGCTTAATCATTCCCCGAGCTTTGCTGAGCCGTAGTATCTTCTATTGTTCAAGAAGAGAGAGGCTAATCCATAACTTGTTTATATTAAAGCATAGCGTAGCTGGAAGCTTATATTGGATCTTCCCAACAAAGTTCCTTCATTCAAGAATCAGTTATTTTTTGCTAAGTGTCCAGAAGGATTCAACTATTTATGGACTACGAGGGTTAAGCCTCCTTTACCATGCTCAGAATTTCCTTAACTGCTATATATTTTCTAAATGGTTATATATTCCTTACGGTTCTTCCGAAAATTAGCAAGGACCAAACACTCGATGCTATTCTAAGCACCTTGAAAGCAGTCGATGATCTGAAGCGCACAATTAGATTCTTTCTCATAGATGAGAACCTTCACCAATGTGGGCTTTTACACCCTGGGAGATCCATTAGATTCGTTAGCGCTCTTTCCTGCTTTAGACCCCGAATTGGTTCTGTTTCCTCTTCCCCTGACTTTAGTGAAGATGATGATGATAATGAAGAAGAAAGTGCCACATCCAATGGGCCAGATACCCCTAAGGAGATCCAAATTCAAGCCAGGGTCGACAGTCTGCCTAAAATTCCATCAATTCCAAAAGATATAGAGGAAGAGTTTATTCAATGGAAGGGTAAGGCTCCGCTTATTAAAGAGAAGGAAGAAGGAGAAAGTAGTGAGGATCATCCTCTGATGAGGAAGAAATAGATTGAGACACTGATGAGGGTTACATCAAATTAGGAGGCAAGACCTCGGAATTAAGCCTCGATCTTGCACCTCCACCTTCTTTGAAAAAGTATATTAGCGGAGCTTCTCTTAAGACTGAGCCTGTATCCAGCTCTTTGTCAGAAGGTGCTGGCATTTATTTGAGTGATACGAATGACATTTTTGTGAATATGGGTGACTTGATGGATAAATTCACTTTGGAAGGGTTGCCTTCCCAGTTTACTCCGATTACCCCTACAAGAAGCAACATTCTAATATTAGTTAGTGACCGATCTAGTTTGTGTATTTTGTTGGGGTCGTTAAATTACAATACACACTTCATTAGGATCACACACTTTATATTTTTTGGACATTTTAGTTCATCAGATGCCTCTTTCCTAAAGCCATTTTACCGCTTTCTATAGGAAACATGTCTCGCAGTTATTACAACAATTTTGATCAAGTTTTAGAGTCCCAGCATTCACAGAGACACTCTTCAAGGTACCATGCTCCTAGGGAGACTGACGAGGAAAGGAAAAGGAGGAAGGATAGGGAAGCAGAAGAGCGTCGCTATGCCAAGAAAGATCAGGCTGCGATAGGGGAAGTGGCTACGAGAAGAGGAAGAGCTCGATTGAGCGGGGAGATCCGTTAATGAGGCTGAAAAGAGACCTAGAGCTAGAAAACGCTTCACAGCCACCTGCTTCCACTGGGATAAATCTCCCAACTTTCAATGTCTTAACCTCCTCCACTCATACTATCATGACCGCCTCTCCCTAGATTTCTAGGCATTTGCTTTACATTCTTCATGTTGGTCCCCCACATATGCAAGCTGCATTCCCTAATTTATTCTTAAGGGAGGTTGTTTTTGATAAGCCCAATCTGAAGTCAGTTCATGCCGAATCTTATTCACCTAATTTCCAAGCAACTCAGAGCGATTTGGATCAAGCTGAGGGATGGAAAAATTATGCTTGCAACTATCTCCTGTTGATCGAAAAAACTACCAGGAAGTCCTCTAGTTTGAGTTCAAAAAGGATGAGTACGATAAGCAGCTCGCAAATGCAGAGGTTAAGAGGCTAAACAATGAGAGAAATGTTGCCCTCAAGAGGGAGAGCAAAAGTGATTCTTTGCTTAATGAGCTTAAAGAATCCATTGACTGAGCCGCAATCATATTTAGAGATGAAATAAAGAAGTGCCATACGGATGAGGCAGCTTTAAAGAAAAGTTGAGGGTAAGCTAGACAATGGTGGAGATGTAGAAGAAAACCACCGCCGAGCAGGCTTAAGAAATTTCCTCTCTTCATGAACAAGTTTTTAATTTGGATGCTGAGAAGAAATAATTGGCGGTAGAGAAGGCTAATAAGGATGCAACTTTTTAGAGCTTCAAGATACCTTCATAAGGAAGTTGGAAGACTTGGATGCTACTATTTTGGGCTTCTATGTCAACTCTATGCTGCATCAGGAGAGTCTTAGTTACTTAGGTCCATTGTTCCCTCATACGCTTGCCGTATTCTAGGAATAGATTCTTGCCCGGTTTGAAGACATGGGTGGTGGTTATACCGAAGAGGAGTTGGTTCAGGCATATCTGAATGAAGAATCCTGCCAAGCTTTAGGGAAGGGCCCGAAAATCTTAAGACTGGAGAGGGAATGAGAAGCTATTGATGCCGAGGCCATCGCTAAGGCTATAACCGAGCATTTTCCTTCTGGCTCTGGTGAGCCATCTTCACATTTTCACACTGATGAGGGGATCGTTTCTACTTCTCCCTTGATTATGTAGCCATCAAAGGAGGGCAACGATGAGGGTTTCAAAGTTGTGGTGCATGAACAGACCCCCACAACAGGTAATTTTGTTACCTCCCCCATATTTGAAGACTTTCCAATTTACACCTCATGAAATTGCTAAGATAACTGCCCTTTATTTTGATATTATAGATCAATCCACTATTCCTACCGAGTTACCTATTCCTCATGGTGCTGGATCTACTGCCATTTTGGTCGTATCAACTGTCATCTCCATATCTAGCTCGCTGCCTGGTTTATGCTCCCAGCAAATTGTAGCGCTGCATGGTTTGGATGACCCCTCTGTATCTCAAAAGGAGGGCTTGGCAGCTACTGACCAATAGGAGCAAGAGGATCAATCTAGCTAACTGGACAAAATAGAGGCCAAGAACAAAGGCAAAGGAGGGTCTTCTAGTGGCAATGTTTCAAAAAGCGAGATCGCTCCGAGAGGGAAGAAGCTCGAGTAGTTGCTGACCAGAGGTGGGAAATGCGGCAGGGGAGGTAGCAAGAAGAAACCTTGATTTATCCATGCATTCGTGGAGCTTTTGCTTTTGTGGTTGCTTTTGTACAAGTGCAGAGTCTGCGCTTAGCATTTCATCTTGTTGTTACAACAGTGGTATTTGCATTTTCCTATTCTTGGTCGATATTGTGTGATAAGGCCCTCGCTGTTTGTTGTTTTACATGAAAAACATTATAAGTAATAAAACTTTTAAAATGTTGATTGTAACTTCACTTGCCTACTTATCTACATTCCATGCACTGTTGCCTTTTTATACCACTTCTTTTTTATTCAACATTTTTTCCTATATTTTTTATTTAGTCCTATAATTACTACTAAAATTCTTTATTTGGAGTAACAGAACTGTGAAGTATTTGCTATTTTGGTTGATTGTTGGTGTGTGCCCCCTAGTTGATGGGGTTATTCACTTCGAACACTTGATACGAGGCTAGGTTCCCCTTAGTTAATGGGATTGTTCACTCCAAACACTTGACACAAGACTGGGTGCTCCTTATGGTCTTTCGGAGGCCCCATGTCGAATTTAAACAGCAACTCCTATCTTTGGGAACCCAGTGATTGGTGATGCCGGAGCAACAAATTTTGTTAAGTGATTCTGTCATAATGCCAATGTTCAAGCTAATGTGCACACATGTCGCTTCTTAGGGTGCTATTTCCTTAGCATTGGAGGTAACATGTGGATTTTTGTTATATGAGAGTTCCTCATCTTTGGATGCAATTTTGCTGATCAATGCAGTGGTGTACAGCTTATGAAATGCGCACAGCGGGATCGAGGCCTGCACGATCGCCTTTTTGCAAACCAAGAAGCGATGCGTGGCTATCGAGATGCGTCACTTAGGTAATTGTGTTCGCTTGGACGTGATTCAATAATCCAAAAGGCAATGCACGGCTTGTGAAATGCACGACTTTGATTCGGACCTTCCCAGTGTCGCTGGAACAACACCGGTTCTTAGAAGGCTGAGATCGAGTTCCGCAGATCAGCGGTTTGATTCAATTTGCTTTCGTTGACTCGGTTGGTAAATGGGGTATACTTGAGTGTAGTTTTACTATCTTAATTAGTAATCGAATGGATTTGGGTCGATTTGACCCTTTTCACTTGACAGATTACTTATGTGAACACAATTTTATTGGTTCAGAAAGCAAAGTAATTCTATTAATTGAAATGAAGTTGGACAAGTTCTGCCTATACAATGCTTTCGATATCCTATCCCGGGATGGCCAATTTGCAGAAATAGAACATACATAAGATATTCTAGATAAAGTAATGACAAAGCGATTCGCTGTTCCGAGCATCAGGAATTTGGGTTCCATCAATGGTTGTTAGCTTGAATGTGCCATCCCTAGCTTCTGGCCAATTACTTAGCGCCCTTTCCAGTTTGATTCGAATGTTCCTAGTACAGGATAGACTCATTTAGGATGAGGTCTCCAACATCGAAACTATTATTACGGACCTTGGAGTTAAAAAGTCATGCGACCCTTTTCTGGCGAGCGGCAGTCCTTAGATTAGCTTCTTCCCGCTTCTCATCGACCATATAGAGAGAATCGAACAGGAATTGTTCATTCTGCTTTTGACTGAAATTTTGCCTTTAATGAAAAGGGACTTCTAGTTCGACTGGGGTCATTGCTTCCGAACCATATGCCAGGGTGAATGGAGAGTGCTTGGAAGCAGATTTGTGAGTTGTTCTATAAGCCCATAATGCAAGTGGAAGTTTATCGACCCAATTTCCTTCAGCTTTAGTTAGCCGCTTTTTGATGGTGGACTTGATGATCTTGTTCACAACCTCTACTTGCCCATTTGCCTCTGGATGTGCAACAGCGAAAAAGTTTTTCTCGATTTGGAAGCGTTTGCAGAAGTCTTTAAATTCAGCGCTTTCAAATTGAGTCCATTATCCATGATGATTTTTTGGCACTCCAAACCTGCAAAAAAAAATTTAGTGACAAAGTTAATAATTTTCTTTGTGGTTATAGTGGCCAACAGATCCACCCATTTAGTGAAGTAGTCGACAACAATGATAACGTATATGGCTCCTCCATTGGCTATTGGCAATACACCAATCAAATCTATTCCCCAAATTGTGAATGGCAATGGGCGGACCATCTATGTTAGCTCTATTGAAGCAGTTCCTTTGATCTTGCCAAATCTTTAGCATTAGTTATACTGTTTGGCACAGTCTGCTGCATCACGGTTGACCATTGGCCAAAAATATCCATATCGGAGGACTTTCTTTGCAAGGGTTTGCCTCTTGGGGTGATCTCTGCAGTCACCTTCATGAACTTACCTAAGGATTCTTCAAGCCTCGCCGTTGGTCACACACCTGAGCAAGGGGTAGAGTATCCCCTTTGGTAGATTATTCCATCCTCTATTACGAACCATAGTGCCTTTCAATAGAGCTTTTTACTTTAATTCTTTTCTATGGGGCATGTTCCCCTAGTAGTCCTTGATCGATATCATCCATGTTTCTGGTTCTTTGATCATTCAAAAATTCAGTCAATATCCCAACTCGCCCATGCTTGGAGTAGTCAGAATTTCAACTAGGACTAGTCCCATTAACTAAGCTTCTTCGGAACTGGCTACTTTTGCTAGATATCCGCCTTCCTATTTTATTCCCTCGGGATATGAGTTATAATGTAATGCTCGATGTCATTCAACAGTTCCTGCACTTTGGATAGATACGAGGCGAGGTTCTCTCCTTAGGCTAGATATTCGCCTTTCACCTAGTAGACGACTAGCTAAGAGCCACTATAGATATGAATGGACTTTATCCCCAGTTCCTGCAAAATTTCAGACTTAGCCTTCATGTTTTATTCCCTTCGGATATGATTTATGGTGTAATGCTGGATGTCGTTCAATAACTCCTGCACTTTGGATAGATATGGGGAGAGGTTCTCTCCTCTCACCTGATATCCACCTCTCACCTGATAGATGACTAGTTGAGAGATGTTGTAGATATGAATGGACTATATCCCAAGTTCCTTCACAACTTTTTAGTCCAGCTATTAATGCTTTATATTTTGCTTAAATTGTTTGACGTAGGGAATTTCAAGCGTAAGGCATAGAAAACGGATCATCCTTCGGGAGTTTCAAGCAAGACTCATGCCCCCGAGCAAAAGTTATAAGATAATCATCGACGAACAACCTCCAGTGTGTCTCCACTTTTGGAGTAACTTCTTTTTTGTCATCTCGTTTTGTAAACTCCGTAATGAAGTCTACTAGGGCTTGCATGTTGATCGCCCTTTGAAGATGGTAAGTGATTTCATATTGACTTAATTCAATGTTCCATTTGATAAGCCATCCAGAGGTCTCGGGGCGGTACAACACCTGCTTCAAGAGTTGATCTGTTAGTATTTTGATCAGGGTGTGACTGGAAGCATGGTCGTAATTTTTTGGTTGCGATTAAGAGGCAGTATGCTACTTTTTCCAACTTCGGATAGTTCTTCTCGGCTCCAGTGAACCGTTTACTAATGTAATATATGGGTCATTGGATCCTAGCTTCTTCTCGTACGAGCGCGACGCTTAATGCATGGAGCGAAACTGCTAAGTAGATAAACAAGTCTTCTCTGTCTACCGGCTTAGATAGGATTGGCAAAGTCTCCATATATCGTAGCAGTTCTTTGAAGGCAGTCTGGCAAGCCTGATTCCATTTGAAGTTCTTCTTTCCCTTCTTTAGTGTGTCAAAGAACGATATACATTTGTCGGTTGCTTTTCAAATGAATTGGCTTAGCGCTACAACTTTTCCATTCAAGCTTTGTAACTCCTTCTTATTTCTTAGGGCCTCAACTTCCCGCAAAGCGATAATTTGTTTGGGATTAGCTTCGATGCCTCTAGCACTTACAATGAATCCTAAAATCTTTCCAGAGGTTACCCTGAAGTGACATTTAAGTAGGTTGAGTTTCATTCTATACTTATGGAGTGTCTCAAACATTTTGGTGAGGTTGTCCAAGTGATTTACAGATATGCATGATTTAACTAACATATCATCTACATAGACTTCCATAGCCGTCCTGATCTGATGCTTGAACATGGTATTCACCCATCGTTGGTAAGTTGCCCTAGCATTTTTTAAGCAGAATGGCATCACATTGTAGTAGTATAATCTCAGATCGGTGATAAAGCTGGTATTTTCCTGGTTCGGTTCGTACATTATGATCTAGTTGTATCCCGAGTAAGCATCCATGAATGATAGCAATTCATGTATAGCCGTCCCATCGATAAGTTGGTCGATTCTAAGCAGCGGAAAGCTATCCTTTGGGCTGGGTTTGTTTAGGTCTGAGTAGTCGATACAAGTTCGCCATTTTCCATTGGATTTCTTGACCATGACCAGCTTGGATACCCATTTGGGATAAGTTGCATTGCAGATAAAGCCATTCTCCATCAGCTTATCCAATACTTCTCTTAGTGCTTTGGACTGTTCGGTTCCTAGGCTATACCTCTTCTACTTCGTTGGTGTATACTTAGGATCGATATTGAGTGCATGATATGCAATCTTCAGTGACACCCTACACATATTGAAATGCATCCAAGCGAATATGTCCAGGTTGGCGCAAAGAAATTTGATTATTTTCTATCGCATTTTGTTTCCAAGATGTAACCTAATTATAAGGAATTGAGTTGGGTCATCTATATCAAATGGAACAGGCACCATCAATTCTACCGGTGCTGCCCGGTCCTCCCCTGAACTCTTCTTTGTAGGGTCTAAAGCCTTGCCAAATCGGCTATGGTGCCTAAGCCAGGGCGGCTCTATAATTGCTATGCAGTAGATTCACGAATGTGGAGAGTTTTACCCACATTCTTCCACTTTTCTTTTGTTCTGGACTCACACAGCTTTACGATGTAGTATTCTCTAGCAACACTTTAGTCTCCTTTGATCACTCCAACTCCATTCTTTTTGAAAATTTCATAGGTAGGCACTACTTGGCTAAAGCAATCCTAAGGCAGGCTGACCTAAGAAAGCGTTGTAGGTGGAAATTTCATCTACGATCACAAAGGTCTGGATGAGGACGACTCTTCATTCGCCTTCCCCAAGCTCTACAAGCAAATCAACTATTCAGACAGGTTGCTTAGGTTCATCGGTGATCCTTGGATCTTCGTTCGACAAGCGGATAATTCTTTTATACTAATCTTCATCTCATCAAACATGTGTCTGAACAGGATATTGACAGAACTGCCACTATCCACCAATACTCGTCGGACCATGGCTGGTCCGAATCCTACCGATACTACTATGGGGTCGAGGGTTGGAGGTTCTATTCCTTCTATATCTTGACTCTGGAATACTATCAACATTCAAGGTTCTTTATTGCTTAGCAGGAGTTCCGTCTTCAATTGCAAAGCGCGAATCTTTCGAGGCATGTTTCAACCAGCTTGCATATCGCTCAGTTTCTCCCCAAATTTTTTGCCCGGGATAAGATCCTTCAAATATTATTTCGATGAAGAGTCTTTGGTCGGCCCTTCTAGATCCTTCTTTGCTAGTTCTAGCTTGGTTTCCCTGATCTTCAGGAGCTTGGGGTGCAACAGACTGGTCAGAATTTTGTGGTTTTCTCACATACCACTGAAGCTTGTTTTCCCCAGTTAGCTCTTTAATCGGTTCTTTAGATGTTGGCACTCATTCATGTTATGACCATGTGTTTTTTGGATGCAACATACTTTCGAAAATGCTCTTGCTATTCAGTCGCTTCCTTTTTAGGTGGCTTCTTGTACTCCTCTATCCCTTATGTCGCAAGGTAGATGTTTTCTGAAGTATCATTGAGCAAGGTGTGGTCTTCAGGCCACAAGCCTTTAAGTCATTTGTTACCTCCATTAGGCTTGTTGGAATTCTGCTTCTTCCATTTTTGGTTCCCATCCTTCCTCGCGTTTTTGGTAGCGGTTTCGGAGGCATTTGC
Source organism: Allium cepa (assembly GCA_030765085.1). Taxonomy (NCBI): domain Eukaryota; kingdom Viridiplantae; phylum Streptophyta; class Magnoliopsida; order Asparagales; family Amaryllidaceae; genus Allium; species Allium cepa. The sequence continues at coordinate 698,069,715 of CM060929.1, read as the reverse complement.
ACCTTAGTTAGCTGCCATGCCATTCTGACCAGCATTGGTTTATTGTGGGTTAGTAGGTTTTCCTTCTAGATCCTCCGCCTCTTCTAATCTTAAGTATTGGCTTGCCTTTCGGTTAAAGTCCTTCCTAGTAGTAGGTTGTTTCATTTTGATCCATTTTCCAAATTCAGTGTCGGGGTAGATAACACAAACCAGGGCCACAAAGACCATATCTTCATTTGGATTAATTATTTCAGTCACCCTAGTGTTAGACCGACTTATGAAGGATTTCAAAGATTCATTTTGTCCTTGGAATAGGCCAGATGAGGACATCATATCTTTTGGTTGTGCCATATGAAGCCTAAACTGATCGTAGAAGCAATTCCCTCTAGGAAGATTGGAAAATATGTACATCAAATAATATTTGAAGCATTTGCTCCATCCATGTACCAACTGCACTTCTACAAGTGAAGTTTTGGATCTATGGTTCCATTGTAAGATGGAATAGTCGGCATAGTAAAATTTTCAAGGTACAGTTCATTTAGAATGTCATCAATGAAAGGAGTCTGGCTTGGAGTGTATCCCCATTCCTCATCTCTCCTATCCTTATTCCCATCCATTAGGTGCAGGATCATATTCATGATATATGCCTTTGATGTTCGGTAGTCCATAGGTTGGTTGTCAGTTACTATGCTGAATGTTTGATTTTGCAAATGATCTTGGTTAGTTGGCTGAAGCCTAGGCTCTCCAGTCTTCGTGGGAGCCACTCTCTCAGAGTTTCGTTGGCTTGCGGTTGGTCGGGAAGGGGCAGTTTGGACCTTCCTATCGGTATGAGTGCATTAGTATTTTCTTCCAACTTGTCGTCGTCAATTTCTTCACCATCTTCAGAGTCGGAGAGATCTACTGCTATACCTTTACGTGGGGTTTTGGCCCCTAGATTCGATTTTGTAGTCAGTTGCTTTGCAGTTGGTGGAGTGCTTGCGTTTCCTTCTATGTTGTTTCCAGCAGCCCCACCCACTACTACTTTTTTCTTTTACCTTCCATTTTCCCTCTTTAGGCCAGAAACATAAGAGTTTTCCTGCTCCATGGCAGCCGCGGGCTTTGGCATTGTTTTTGGAGCAGCTAGTGATTACAAGGTCACAAGAGCATTTAATTTGTCCATTAGAGATTTTCATATGTTCTCTTGATTGATTTCATCAACCATCTTGTTCAATTCGCCTTTAGTGATGACTTCAGGTTGAGTAGAAGATCCCAGCACCCGATCTCCAGTGCTAGCTCAAGACTTCGCTCCAATTAGCAAATTATTGGAGTTGTTGACTTCAACGTTCTGAGGATTAACTTCTTCTCCAACTATAATAGCTCCTATTGATTTTCCAACAACAATTCTATTTCTCTCCAATATTGAACTTTAATGGAAAGCTTCAAACTTCCAGGAGTTGATTTGATGGATCTAGTTTTTGGGTCTCGCAGATCCAAAGAGGAAAACTAGATCCATGCCTCAATTCACCAAGTTCTCAGCGAAAGCACCAAAATGTTAACCTAAAAAATGGATCAACACACTAGATAGAGTGGAAAAGCACCATCCACGTTTATCAAGGCAAATAAAATAGAAAAAGCAATAGTAAATCGTAGAAAATGTAAAGAGACAAGCAATTTTTATAGTGGCTCGGCTGTTAACGAAGCCTACGTCCACTATATATCTTTTATTAGCTGACTGCTACTATAAGATTGATTTGGAATGCAATATGATTGAATCACCTAAGTTAGATCTAAATCACAAGTATTTGGAGGCAACCGGAGGATCTCAGTTGTTTCTTGTGACCGTTATGTGGGAGAAGAAGAGTAAAGAATTGTAATGGAAAAATTGCAGCAGCCAATCCCGAGAATCCCCTTTTTTATTGTAGATATGATGGTCTATAAAGGATTTGGAGAGCACTTGGCTAGAGCCGCTTCACTAAAAGCCTGTAGTTAGTGCAAAGCAGGAGCCTAGAAGATTCGGAGGTCATAGGAGCTAACTATTTGGATTGGATCGGTACCTATCCAAATAGTTAAGCATTTTTGATGCTATAACTATTTGGCTATCATCCTTACTTTATATTAATGCTCTCCATTTAATTCCATAGCTTGTTGCCTTACTTTGATGGTGATTCACCTGTGGATTTGACTAATCTATAGTTTGAATCGGATAAGTTTTTAATTCTTGAACTCGGATGCTTGGAATATTATCGAACTTGGTACATAAGCTTAGTGGAGACATAGAGTGTAAGAAGAGTGGATTGGAAATCCAATAGAGAAATATTAAGGATCGGTACTGATATGAAATGTTTGCATAAAAATGGTCCAAACCTTTTGGGGTCCTTTGTCTTGTATTTATAGGCATTTCGATCAATTTTCGAGTCGTTCTGGTTAAATCTAAACGTTCTAACTCCTATTGAATTCTGCTGGGTTAAAAACTCAGTTACGACGGTCATTTCCAATATCCATGATTTTTGACAAATTTCTATGCGACCTTTTTGACCCTATAAAACTTGTATGTATTATAAATTTTGATAGGAGCCGAGATAGAGTTTGAAACCACTACCATTAGATCCGGATGATGGTTCTACTTTCAGTAGAGTGGTCATATTAAGAAAACAGACTTCTTATTTTTGAGTTATGTATGTTTGAAGTTTTATTTGATTTTTGAGTAGCTTAAATGGGTAATTAGGGTCATTAGCATTAAGGCCCATAATCCATTTCAGTTTTTGGCTAAGTGAAGGCTATTGGGACCTCATCTCCATCATTTCACAACTACTAAAAATAGTTAGAAACCTCTATTAATCATAGTTTTCCAAAAAGCAAACCCTAAATCTACTTTAATTAGCTAAATTACGTCATTAAGAGGAGATTCTCATGATTAGCATAGAGGATTAGAGATTTGTTGATGGAAGAGCCTTGGATTTCGTGTCTTCTACTGCTTATGTGAGGATTTGGGTTTTACTTTGGATTAAGGTGAGTGATTAGACTCTCACTTACTAATTAGTCCATTATACACCCTAAATGATGTTTTAAAAATTATTTAAAAATGCTAAAAATGTTTTTAGACTATATTACAAAATATGTGAATTTTAGATGATTTGGACTTAATTTGCAAAAATGTGTTCTTATGGATCCCAAACCATGTTCTTATGGATCCTTAATCTTCACCTAGATTTAGATCTCTTTAAAATGATATATTTGGATGTTTGGTTATTTCTATTTCTTATATGTAATGAATGTATGGTTGTTTGATGTTTGAATGGTTTGACATGCCGATTAATTGGTGATTTAGTTAGGAAGGGGCTATGGATCGGTGATGATCCATAAATTCTATCCTGAGCTAGGCGCGATCGATATAAGGCAACAAGGAAAGCCTCATAAGGTTGTATACTAAGTTTTAGGTCATTTGGAGTTTACATGATCAAGATATATGTATGCAAAGAATGGATCAGTATAGGCTCAAATGTATGGATCATTCGTAATTTAAAGGCATGGATTAATGAGACTCGATAGCATGGATTGTGGAGTAGCCTGGAATATGGATCAACGAACAAGAACATGGAGGCAAGAGAGTGGAGCTAATGTCAAGCTATTTTGGATAAGTATGGGTTCGACCTTATGGATCGATGTTGATCCATATGAGTTAGCCCATTTCACTTACAAATCATTCTGAAGTATGAAGGAGTGCAATAGATCTTAAAAATGAAGTGAGGGATCAATCTCCATAGGTCGATACCAATCCATGAAGGTTGGCCAAATTACGGCGCGATCGATAGTGGGATATAGTGAGGTGTGTAAGAGTTCATGCGTAAAATGTGGGAATGGTAGCAAAGGTTTGGTGGCCATGGATCGGTGAGGATGGTTTGGTAGTCGTGGATTGGTACCTATCGATGAGTTTAATTCCAAACTTGGTGCTATCGATATGGGGTGATAAGGAAAGCTTAATAAGACTATTTTTCGAGTTTCAAATCGATTGGAGTCCGTATAGTCGAGCTATAGTTATTTGGAGATGGATAGCTATATTTTGGGATGCAGAGTAGCCGAATTCAGGGAAGTATTGAAGGAAGGTTACGGGACATACGATGACATTCTATGACTGACGATAGCCATCTAGAATAGTTCCCAACTGCGACGACTTCAAACGAGAGTCATGAGGACAGTTCCAGGATGAGCTCTTCTATGAATGACACGTGCAAAATGGATCATTGGTATTCATAGGTTTTAATGTTTACTCATAAAATAGGGGTATGTAAGGATGCTCACTTGGGGATAAGGGGCCTCGGATCAGTCGATGTTTCGATTTGATTACCCTAGGCTGTCTACGAGGATGCATTCTAGTTCCTGGCATATCGAGTGGCATAGATTTGAGTAACAAGAAAATAGGATATTGAGTAGTCCTTAGCGTAATATGGGCGGTCATACGAGTATCATATATCCAACACACTAAGTGAGTGAATGTGAGGATGGATGATGGATACCATGTTTGTTTGACTATTTTTATCACCTTAGGGATGTCAGGCGATGTAGATATTACTGATGCTGATACGTAGACACCCTTAGAACTTTGATTTATAGTACACCTATGATGACTGTCATACAATAGCCTATATCTCTTATATGTGTTACCTCTGTGGAAACAGGGACAGGTCATGTATGATTTTCCATACCATTTATCCTAGTATATTGACTTTATAGTATTTGAGATTTCTACCGCTCACACTAGACTGTTATCTTGCCTGGGGTTTTATGCTGTGCTTCCTATTACTCTGGGTACTCTTATATGAGTAGATTATGGATATCTGGTCTGGTGAGCACGTGGAGTTGGACAGATGGCGAGTAGGAGGTTTTTCTCTTATATTATTATACTTATTTTTTAATCCACTGCATAGCACTATGGAGCTTTCTAGTGCCTTACTGTTTAGAGACAGTCTTATGAGTTATTATTTATTGTATAGCTCTATTACTTATGCTATTTACTGTATGGATCTTATACTCCGATGCTATGATTCATTTAATTATTTACCTTCTCATCCGTTTTATGTTTGAGATACCTCACTATTATAGTTTATTCGATCCGCTGTGAGATATATGATAGGTTATGTGATGTGTTACTTATTTTACAACCATCCATGATTGCCCCGCATTGACCGAGCATCGCTACAACACACTATATAGGTTTATTGGGTGCTGACGGTTTTGGAAGGTCGTCACATTAACATAATGGTTACTTGACATTTAGGTAAGTTAACATTAATGAAAAGAAGAAATAAGTTAAATAACTTACATCGTATAAAGAATGAAATAAATGAACGTTAATAGAAATGACTAATCAACGAAAAATTAATCACTGGTTAACCCCTAAATTGGGCCAGTCAACCACGATTAGTTGACCGATAAGGCAATGAGGGTCAAACATTTGAGCTATCGGCTATGAATTTTAACATGGCCAATTGTTCTATATTTAGAATAATATAATATAACGGTTGGCATTGGTTTGAACCACTATAAACACGGGCTAACCCGTCACTTTTCTTTTCATATTTTCTAAAGCAATGGTGAAGCTCTGCCATTTTCTGTTTTGCGCAAAATTCTTGATTCTAAATAAAATTATAGTTTATCTACGTATATACAAGTGGAGAATAGCAGAGGATATTGAGAAGAAGAATAAAGTTGAATCAAATCATCAAAGCCAAGGTAAATTATAAATTAAGATCCGAAGCTAAATTGAATCCAAATCACTTCTCTGATCTAGATTCTGATAGATATATGTATGCTTGCAGTATATGTGTTCAAATAGGGAGAATAAGTGGAGTCCAACTGGAATAATGTGGATTAGATTCAAAGATTTGGAAGCTAAAAAGGTGAGTTGGAAAGTTATATACTTTTATATAATATTGGATTCGTTTCATTATAAATTCGTTCCTTATATGTCTGGATTTAATTATTTGGAGTTGTAGGCTTCATTATATGTGTAGTGAAATATAAAACCATGCCTACATATTATGTGATTGGTAACTTAAATTTAATATTGCATGTATAGGAATCTGGAAAGTATTGGGTAGCAGTAGTCCTAAAATTTGATAATTATGTAGTAGTTCCAGATTTGTCAGTTAATTGGTTTATGCAAGTAAATGTAAATTAGAAGTTATCACAATAAATTATTGGGATTTAAGTAGTATTTAATTCATTGGAATGTTGGGTATTGCAATGTAAATTTCTATAGATTATCAGTTCATATTCATAAATGAAAGTGTATCGTTTGAAATAACAAGGAATTTGCTTAAAAGAAATAGATGTATAAAATATGGATATTTAACGTATTTTGTACCGTATATTTCAATAACTACAAAAATATAATTTCTTATAATTTCAAAATCAACCCACATTCTTTTTTGGGATAAGATATAGAGATTTACAGTGTTAACCTTTCCTTTTGAGATAGAAGTAATTCCAATGCGTTAAAACGTAGAAATCCTTAAGTATGAATTACGGAATTGTAGTTGTGATAATAATAGCGGTTAAATTGTAATATATATATATATATATATATATATGCAATAAGGACAACATAGAATCAAATAGTAAACGATAAAAGGGTGGAATGGTATTAAAGTGAATAAAGGCAAGAAGTATATAAAATATAGGGGTACGGGAAGTCCATTAAACAAGGAAGGATAGTAAAGATTAAAAATGATAGAAATAAAGGTTTAGTAACAAGGGAAGAAAGTAAATAATAAAAGATCCTAAAATATTTTAAGTTCAAGGAAAGCTGTAACTGATATTGATAAAGATTAATGAAACAAGGAGTTACTTAAATTAAAATAACTGAATATGGGTAGTTGAACATTGGAGGCATAATAATGAAATAAGAATGAATATACACATACACACACAGTTACACACACACGTAGCCTCAAGTATACATTTATGATGCGTGTGAATTATTAAAGTTAGCTAAAGCTTAGCTTATATAAGAATGACAAAGTCATTAAAATAGGTTGGAATGTGAGGTCAGTGGTGTTACACAACAGAAGTCTGCACACCGCAATGGGCTTCTAGCAGTTGTGTACTTCAATCATATGGGGGTATTACCTTGATTGCATTAGGAAATCTATATGGGACAGTGAGCAAGGCTTGGCGCTACGTCAGTGTGTTTGGTACCACATTAAGGAGTATGAGCTCATATAGGTCGAGAATGTCATCGATCTTGAGCGGTCAACGAAAGACAATTGTTACACTTAATGGGCTACACCACCTACTAGTGTATATCATGTTTAGTTTCATGCACCTCCATAGTTATTTGCTAGTTTGTTTATTAGGAGGCAAGGCTGGATAATCCTTAAGAGAGATCTTTCAAATGATTGGGTTAGTTTGAGGAGCTGAGTCCTCAGTAGTCCATAGAGCTAAGTCCATAATATTAAGCAGTTAGGTAAATCTCCTGGACGATATAGTATATGGCTAAACTATTGTAACGTATTTATTAGGCACTATGGGAGTTCCATGGTATACACGACGACGGCGACATGATACTTCACTATTAATGGATCCTAACGAGGTGCTGGGTTACGGATACTAGCGAGGATAGTATCTTGGTCCAAAGGGGGACTGTGATACTTATATATATATATACACGTTTGTAGTCAAGGTCAACTCCGAGTAGTTTGGCATGTCATATGCCTAGTGAAGTCAAGATGACTAAGTTAAATAAAAGACATAACATGTGAGGGAAGGTAATCAACATAAAATAATGTTATATCTAAAGTGTGTGATTTACCAGTCACCAAAACGTTGTTCTAACCTCATCCTCATTACAACCCATAGGATAGCTTTAGAAGTACGGGTACTAGTGCAAAGCGGGAATGGTGGAAGGACAGATTTCCTTATGAATGCTCGACACTGATAAGGGTACTTGATCTCAGAAGCGTCAACCTTGGTCGATAACCATACGTTTTATTTTACTTTACTATTCTGCTACAAGTTTATATCGATAGTTCTCTAATAGCATTTATTTTATTTGTAGGATACCAAAAATCAATGATCCATACTTTAATGGACTTGGGTTTTTGATTTAGCGAAATTTCTAGCCCAGTAGGGTTTGGGTTATTACATTTGATATCAGAGCTTAGGTTAGTCGATTTTAAAAATTAAGGAACGTTGAGTGAATGTATTTGTAAATTTACCTATAATTTTGAATGTATTATACGCCAAATCCTAGTAATTTCGGTTGTATAGTAGTTGTAACCATACTCTAAAAAGATGGACATGTTGACTATGAGTTGAAACAATGGGTAAAGTTAACGATATACACCTATACTAATTACCCTACGAGAATAGGTTGTATGGAAAGGCATTAACTTTAGAAGAGCATGAGTGCAGCATATGGAAGGTCATTATAGTTGCATAGTACAGACTCCCTAGTTTGGCCCAGATAGCCTAATGGTTGTAGATCCCTCATGATTACTGATTGATGATGTACGTTAGATCAAGATAAGGGAAAAGTAAGAATCTATATGTTGTAGGTATCCGAAAGAAGCAAGTTTCCGAAAGAAGTTATGTAGTAATCACTCCAAGATGATATCCAGATTTTTAATATTACGGAAGAAGATAAGTCAGTAAGTAGAAAAGAAGGAAATTCCAAAAGAAGGGACAAGTAAAACCACTCTGAGTCTGACCCTACATAAAAAGATTTAATATAAAAAGATTTGAGAGAAATATGTAAATAATATATTTGAAATAATTTTCAAATGATTTATTTGTAAGTAGAGATACACTACTTTGAAAAGGTAGTAAATATTAAATTTTTGAAAAATAAAATAAAATAAATATCTATGTTATACTTAAATAAAAAGTTTTAGTAGAAATTAAAATTAGTTAAATTAGAAATTTCAGTAAAAATGGGTTTTCAAAAAAAAGTTGGTTCTTTTAAAAAAATGGTAGAGCGTATATAGCTCATTGATTTTTCTGAGATGAATTTTTTTAAGTTGTAAGTTCTTTTTAGTGGTGTACAATATGAAATAGTATAGGTTAATTTGGGTAAGTACAATGAGAAAGAAGATTAAAAACTCCAAGAAAATTAGAACAAAGCAGTAGGCTGGTGCACCGCGATGGGTAGAAAGGAATTTCTTAGAGCAGCCAGAGAAAAGATGGAGAAGACGAAGATAAAACAAAGCAACGATAGTTAATAATTAATATTTGATTTGGCCCGTAAAGGATCTAGGTTCAACTTGGCTCAAAATAAGCATGAGTAGTCGAACCTTGGGGAAGGCCGATCGACCAGTAGTGGTTGATAAGCCGCTACTCTGGAGCGTTATATTTCGCATCCATTCAAGCCATCTTCATTTTTCAGAAAACCCTCCCCCTTTCTCAAAGAAACAGTAATTTCCCCCTCTCGTTATAGCTACCAACCACCACTAGCACCCTCATGTCGACGATAACCATCACCAGCGACATCTATATAGCGACGCAGTAGTTTCACCACCCCTAAAATAAGCAATTTCTTACCCCTAGATCTTGATCTAAACCCAAATCATGGCCCCTCCAAGCAGCAGCCTCTCCATCAGACACCCTAGTTTGACCCCACGTTAGATTGCATAGTTCTATAATCACGAACAAATTATGAAAAGCTACAATGAATCGGCAAGCTTCACATTGCTACAAGGGCATCTAGTAAAATTCGAAGACTACGCCGTTTATGATTCAGAAGATCAGTTCCTAGCTATAGGATTACTCACATCCTTTGCCATGACCACTTTCGAGCCTGGGTGTTATCCGAGATGCATGTGTCTATTTGACGCCAATTCATTATCCACACTCGACAAGAGTAGAACCAGCTTCACATCCGAAGTCAAGGGAGTAGAAATTATGATGGTTGATGAGTAGTTCGGTAGGATCCTACATATCTCTACAGTTGAAGAAGAATTCGAGGATATCAAGACCACCAATCCACTATTCTCCAGCATATTTTTCATCAGGGGATAGACATCTACCAAAGAGAGAACTTGCAGGACCAAGCCCGTCTAGTCACCCACATTATTCAGCACAACATTGTCCCCAAGACAAAGAACTATCACCAGATCTACCCCCTCGTCCAGAAGGCCACCTACACCATTATAGGTGATATTCAGGTGAATTGGGCTAAGCCGATCATGGTCCATTATGCGAATCTAAGAGCAGTGACTCGGGGGAGCTACCTCCTATACTGTTATCTTTTCACTCCCATCTTCGACAGCTTAGAATTAGCTTCCTAAATAAGCCAATACAAAAGAAGATATCTACGCCATTAGATAGGTACTCTCTTAGGAGGATGAGGATGAGGCACCGCCTATGGATTTTGGAGTGCAGTAGCAGTAGGAGGCGGGGCAGGCGCATATTAAATGGGCTCCTTGGCCGGATCAGTAGGCCATAGGGCAGTAGTAGCAAGCCCTCGAGTATGGAGTGATTTGAGAGTCTCAAACCTGAATCAAGGCCACGCTATAGGAGAGTATGGTGCATCAATGGAAGATATAGGAGGAGCAGCGGCGCCAGAGTCATTAGCTTAGGTGCATATCATCCATGCTATGATCTTTCGGTTATGGCCATGGTTTCAGCTCTTGTAGAGGGCTATCTCCCAGCCCTTAGGTGCTAGTAGTATTTGTAATAGTGGTAGTTATTTCCTTCCAGCATTTGTTTTCTTTTAGGTTTTGGTTATAAGCATTAGCTGTTTTTGTTTGTATATAACACGTACGATGTTAATGAGAAGTCTTCCTTTTTATTGTTTTTTAGTTGGCCACGGTATTATATGGGAAACAGCAAAACAAGGAAATTTTGTGAAACATATTTAACTAATGCAAAAGAAAACAAAATAGAGAAAGACTAGAAATTATAAAATAATAACACTCCCACGATGTTTTTAGCTCCCGTTTGAAATTTTAATGGCGTCTCCCTCTTCTTCTTTTTCTTTTGATTCTGCTTCTTTCCCTCCTCTTTCGTCAACGTCTTCATCATTTTCGTCCTCTTCATCTGCTCCTATTCTTTCTTCCCTTCTTTCTTCTGCTCCTTGTCAGTCTGTTTCTTTGTTACCTTCTTCCGTTAAGGCTTCATCTTCTGTTAATTCGAATTGGTCATCGCTCTTCAAGTCTTTGCCGAGAAATGCTGGTTCTTATCAGCCTATCCATTTTGATATTTCTAAGGATAAGTCGTCCACTGTTTTACCCGACCTTGTTAGGGAAGAGGGCTTAAAATACTGGGAAAATCATTTGGTTGGTTTTTTCTTGGATGGTACACTCTCATTCTTGACGGTTGTCTCTTTTCTGAAAAGATTTTGGAAGCTCAAAGGTGATGTGGATTTTAAATCTGACGGTTATAATTTCTATTTCAAGTTTTCGAATCAAGATGATAGGGATTATGTTCTTAGTTTGGATCCTATTTTTATTAGAGGTAGAATGTTTGTTATTACTAAATGGGATCCTTCGGTTGGTATTTCACAAGCTCAAGTCAAGAAAGTACCTGTATGGATTCACTTTCACAGAATTCCTATTATTCTTTGGACATTGATTGGGATTAATTGGTTGGCATGTCATGTTGGTAGGCTTATATGTTTTGATAGTAGCACTGAAAAATTACAGAGATTTAAGTATGCTAAAGCGCTAGTGGAGATTTCACCTGAGTTTGAATTACCTGATTCGATTCCTATTCCACAATTGGGTAACAATTGTCCGGATGTTCAATTGTCTTATGATTGGAAACCAAAGATTTGTACCCATTGTAAAAATTTTGGTCATGACTCTGCATATTGTGAATTTGTTAATAGGGTTGAAAATATAGAAGTTAATAAGGAACAAGTTGTGATGAAGAATGTAGATAAAATTCAGTATGATCTTGTTACTCATACTGATTATAAAAACCTAAATGAGCAAGGATGGAAAAATGTTAATAGGAGGAATAAAGGAATTTGGAAAAGGAAAAAACCTGTGAATGTTAATATTCGTAATACAGTTGATGAAAGTGTTTTGAAGGAAAATGGTGTTGATATTTCAAATAGTTCTTGTCCTAATCCTTCTAATTCTTTTTCAATTTTATCAAATTCTTCTTTTGATAAATCTCTGGATAGTTTTTCTTCTGAAACTAATTCAATGGTCACATCTCCTTCTTGTGTAAATCTTTCAATTTCTTCAACTGTTGCTCCTAATGTTGAAAATGTTGGATCTACTGTTAACCATGTGTCATCTACATGTGGTTCTCAGTTTAGTGCTCAATCTCCTTCTAACTTGATTTCTGGTTCTTCTTGTGTCAATCTCTCAAACAATTCATTAGCTGCTTGCAATGTTATAAATGTTGTTTCTTCTAATAGCTCTTCACCTATGACATCTTCATGTTGTTCTCAATTTAGTAATATGTCTCCTTGTAATCTTGGTTCCAGTTCTTCTTCACCTTATTTGCACTTGTCTCCTCCAAGTCATATTATTCTTCCTCCTCCTTCTTCATCAAGTGATGTTGTTGGTGCTATGAGTGCTGGTGATTTGAATAAAGGCAGAGAATTTAAGCCCCATGAGGTTCTTCCAATTTCTTCTGCAAAAAATAATTCTCACACAAGACATACAAGGAAGAATCCTTCACCTTTGTTACCTCCTCTTCCATTTAAATGAACAATATTGCCTTCTGGAATATTAGGGGCGCTAATTCACCCTCTAAGCAGATAGAGATTAGTAATCTTTTAAAGGAAAGGGATATTCATTTAATGTGTATCTCTGAAACTAAGCTTGATATTCAATCTTCAATTAAGGCTGCATGCAAGATAGCTCCATCTTGGTTATTTGATCATAATTTTTTTGAACCTAATTATGGTAGACTGTTGACTTTATGGAATCCAAGTATATTCAAACTCTCTAGAATTAGTGCTTAAGATCAATTTATTCACTATCAGTGTATCCATTTACCTTCAAATCTGAATTTTCATCTCACTTCTGTTTATGCTCATAACTTATTGTCTTTTAGACAAGTTTTTTTGGATTATCTTCCTTCTTTAAATTCACTCTCTTGTCCTTGGCTTATTGGTGGTGACTTTAATTGTATGTTTGCTTGTGATCAGAAATTTGGTGGTTGTTCCTTATCACTCAAGGATATCTCTCCTCTTAATAGTGCTATTTGTTAATCATATCTGATTCCTGTTAAATTTTATGGTTTTGATTTTACATGGTCCAATTGTAATAGGAATGGTAATGTAACTCTATGTAAACTTGATCACATTTTTATAAATCTTCCATTTCTTCATAATTGGCCAAATTCATTTTATCAAATTCTTCAGCCTTCCTTATCTGATCATTGTCCACTAATTTTTCAATGTGGAGTTGATAATTTTGGTGGAGGGAAACACACTTTTTTAATTTTTTAATTTTCGGACTAAGCATGAGGATTTTTTTGATATTCTGAAACAGGTGTGGAGCATGCAATTTGGCAAAGACCCGTCGGCAAATGTTATTCACAAGATGAAAGTGCTTAAGTTTCATCTTAAGGTGTGGTCAGCAGCTAATTTTGGTAATGATTCTAAGTTTTCTACTCAGATTAGGAATGATCTCATTAAGATTCAGGAAGCTTTGAGTATCAGGCCTTGTGATTCTTTATTAAAACATGTTGAACTACAATTAAAGAAAGAGCTTGAGCAAGTCATTGATAGGGAAGTGTCATCTCTTAAACAGAAAATTCATTTGAAAATGGAAAAGGAGGCTGATAGGAATACTAAGTACTTTCATAACTTTCTTAAAGTTAAAAGAAATCGTGATTGCATTTTTCAGATTAAGGATATGAATGGGCAATTGGTGAATTCTTCTGATTGTATTAATCAGGCTTTTGTTCAATATTTTTCATCTGTTTTAGCACCATCCACTTCTTTCATTCCTGAACTTAAACCCCTCTTTAATATTTCTCTTCCCACATTGTCAAACTTCCAATCATTTTCTCTGATAAGTGAAATAACTGCTGAAGAAATTAGGAATGCTGTGTTTAGTATGGATAGTAATAGTTGTGGAGGCCCAGATGGTTATAATGCACACTTCATACAACATAGTTGGAATATTATTGGAATTGATATTGTCAAAGCAATTAAATTCTTTTTTCTTCACAATAAACTTCCTGGTGGTTTATCTGCAACTGCTATAGCATTAATTCCTAAGATTGTGAATCCATCTTCAGTTGTTGATTTTAGGCCTATCTCATGTTGTAACATCATTTATAAGATCATCTCAAAGATTTTAGCTAACAGACCACAACTTGTCTTGCCATCCATTATATCCATTAATCAAGCTGCATATATTAATGGTAGATCTATTAGTGATAACATTCTATTGACTCAAGAGTTGCTGTTTGGTTATGAGAGGAAATATATTTCACCAAGGTGTATGTTAAAGTTGGACATTAGGAAAGCTTTTGACTCTGTACATTGGAACTCTATTTTAGCTGTCATGTCTAAAATGAATTTTCCAAAACCATTTTTAGCTTGGATTTATACTTGTATTTCTTCACCTATGTATTCTATTTCAAGAGATGGTGGTTTATATGGATATTTTAAGGGTGTGCATGGTGTTAGGCAAGGTGATCCTATTTCAGCCTACTTGTTTATAATTGTGATGGAGCTTCTTAACTCTATGTTTAAGGATCTTGTTGTTAAAAGAATCTTTCAGCTACATCCTAAGTGTAAGCAGCCTCTTATTACTCATCTTCTATTTGCTGATGACTTGGTTGTTTTTACAAAGCCTACTCATGATAATATTCAGTGCATTCTTTCAACTTTGAAGCTTTTCCATTCTATCACTGGTCTTCAGATTAATCTAGCTAAGTCTAATATTTTGGTTGCTGGATTAAGTTCTTTGGAAAAAAATAATATCATCAATCTCTCAGGTCTTCATGAATTGCCTAGAAACTCTTTCTACTTGGGTTTGCCTCTGATTACTTCTAGAATTACCAAACAAGATTGTATGCCTCTGTTTGAAAAGATCATTGAAAAACTTCTCAGTTGGCCTATTGAAAAATTATCACAAGCTGGTAGATTAACTATTGTACAGTCAATTGCTGTGGCTATGACTACCTATTGGACAAGGCATTATATTCTTCCAATTAAGCTTATTAATATGATTTCAAGTGCTCTTAATAAATTCTTATGGCATGGTGATCCTTTTTCTAGGAAGTTAATACCAATTTCTTTCCATAAACTTTTTGATGCAAAGAAAAATGGAGGTCTTGGAATAACAAACATCTTTCAGTGGAACAAGGCTGCAATCTCTGTGTATTTTAATAAAAATTTTACAACTGATAACAATCTTTGGTCACAATGGGTTAATCACAATCTTATTGGTAGGAGAAATTTTTGGACTATGTCAATTCCTCAAAGTTGTAGTTGGAGTTGGAGGTGTATTTTAAATCTTAGAGAATCATTTATACCTTTAATTCAATGTAACTTTGTTCTGATTAAAGATTTATCTTTCTGGCATTCTCCATGGGCTAAACAAGGTTTAATCCTTAATTCTATAGTTGATTATAACTTGAGAAGAAATTCTGGTATATCAGAAGAGGCAAAAGTTGATGATTTTATTCATGATGGCAGTATAGTTTTGCCATACTCCAGTTCTTACCATTTAAGAAACTTATGGAACATCATTTCAAAAAACCCTATTATCACGTCTGATAATGGGCTAGTATGGTCTGGGAAGAATTTTTCTATTAAGCTTGTTTACAAGGCTCTCTGTGATAATGGTAAACATTTTCCCTGGCATGCTAGAATTTGGAAAATAGGTGGTAGTGCAAAGGAAAATTTGTTGTTATGGGAAGTTATGGCTAATGCTTTAAATACCAAAGATAAACTTTGTAGAATTGGTGTTATCTCAGAGGATCAATGTGTATTTTGTAATTCTAGCACGGAATGTAATACACATTTATTCTTTGAGTGTCCTTTTGTTTTCCAAATTTGGTACAGATTATTATCAATTGGTGGATTTTATAGGCCTTCAGCTGATAGTGCTATTGAGTGGTTTAATATCTTCAAGGTAACTAGATGGATATCACGTAATACTAGGCTTTTGCTTAAGATCCTAAAGAGATTGATTTATGAAGTATGGAAAGAGAGGAATAATAGAATTTTTGGTAATAGTATAAAGAACTCTTCTCAGTTGTTTAGTCAGATACATTGTAATATTCTCAATTTTTTGAAAACTGATACATGTTAAGTATGATGTATCATCTTTCTTACTATGTATTTCTCAGAAATTCTGATAGTGTGCTTCACTTTGAAGGCTACTGGAATTTGCTCTCATTTTACAGTGTGAAGCTTCCATTGTTGAAATGTTATTCTGGTGATCAATATTATTATGATGACTGATTCATAGGTCTTGCTATAGCATGCATTCATTCAGATTATTTGCTGAGGATTTTTCCTATGAAGAGTTGCTTTGTTGCTGATGGTTTTGATTGATATGGAGGGATGATGGAGATATCATGCACTGCTTTTATTTTCTGAGATCATCACTGGTTCCTTTGGTTGCAATGCTACTGCCATGTATTTCTTTATTGAGTTTAGTTAGTTGTAATGCAGCTGTTTGTTGAGGTAGCTGGTTATTTTATTGTATTTGTAATCTGGTTATCATGTTTTTGTGGTTTCTTGGTGAATTGTAATTGTTTTGCTTGTAAGTCAAGTTTTATGTTTGTAATATTACATTAGTTAATAAAGTGAGTTTTTGCTCTTGCTTTTCAAAAAAAAAAATTATAAAATAAAATAGAAAATTTGTTTAATTAACTACTAAAAGAAAATTTAATTTAAGTCCCAAAAAGTAATAAAATTTTAGGAGATAAATTTTAATGAGCAAAGTAAAGAGAAAGAATATTGTAAAGCCATGGGTCACTATCCCTGCGTCATAAAAGCTAAAATTTATAAATGAACTTGTGTGCTGGTTGTTATTCAAAGTCAAAAAAGAAGTTTTTGAAATTGACATTTACTACATAATAGAACAGTGCCCATTATGGACGTTAAACTATTGACTATACCCCAAATGTTTAGGATATGACATGAATTATTTCAAAAAAAATATAAATATACTTTTGAAAGTTTTATTCAAAATTCATGATTTTAGAGTTAAAATACTTCTATGAAAAGTTTTGAAATAAATGGTGGTGGAATTTAAAAAAATTTAAATTCTTTCAAATATTACAAAAATTTAAATTAAAAAGATTTTGAGAAGAAAAAGAGGAAAATTTCTGATTTTAGAAATGCCACTTGCTTAGCATAGGGAAAAGTTTATGGGTTTGCAAGTAGAAATTTTACTGTGTAGCAGAAGTGACGTTGAAATAAAATATAGTTTGTGACAAGGAAAAAAATTGTTTTAGCTATGAAATCTCTTTCTCCATACCTTGTCCGTAGATGAACAAAACTAGTTTTAAAATAACTCTATTTCAAAATTTAAAGATTTAAAATAAATTTACTTATGCAGACTTAACTTGGAAAGGTTTGGTAGAAAACGATCTGGCATAAGAGAAGGTTCCAAACTACAGTAGAAGAAGTGTACATAAAGAAGGATGGAAATATGAAATTCTTTGTTGAAACTCTTTTTCGGCATAAAGAAAATAGGTTTAGAAAACTGGATTTTTTTTGAAATTTTGGATGTTAGCTATGGTATGCTAGGACTTTGGATGAAAAATTTGTTGAACTATACTTCAACTTGTAGAAATGTGGTAAAATTTAGATGTAGAAACAAAGATTTTGATTTTTTTAAAATTTGCATATGTATAACTGCCAGTATATATAGGTTGTTTGCACAATATTTTCAAAATTGTTTTAATGAATGAATTCATGTGGGAGGTGCCGATTTAGAATTACTTACTTGCACATCGTGGATGTTATGATACAGCATGCACTTGTACACAGTTAGTTGCAAAACTGTTTTTACACTAATTGGTTGGATAGTTTAGAATGGTTGCGCGTTATGTTATGTGATTCCGTCCTTAAAGAATTTCAGGGACAAAATTCTTTTAAGGGAGGAGAATGTAACACCTTTTAATTTTAACGATGATTAATTAGAAAGAAATTAATTGATAAATAATAAGGTCGAAAATAATAACTTTTACAAACTCAGAATTTGGCTACGAAACTTGCACTAGTGGCTACGTGGCAACTTTCTGATCAGTTTTCATATATAAACCGTTCAAGTTCAAACCAAAAATTATTAACGTTTGACGTTTCTAAATGGGAAATAATTATATATGTAATTAAGGAAATAAAATGTAATAACAAAAAAAATTAAAGTTAATTAACATTAGCACATACTTAATGCTTAAGTAAGCTAATGTTAATGAAAAGCAAAAATAAATTATATAAATTAAGTCATATAAGGAACGAAATAAACAAATGTAGCAACAATAAATTAACAATAAAAACAATAATGACGAGTCGGCCCCTAACTTGAGCTGGGAGACTGGTAGGGGATGGCGGACGACCATTTGAGTTATCGGTTGTAAATTTTGACGTGGCCGAACGATCTGGATTTAAAATAATTTAGTCTAATGGTTGACACCAGTTTGAACACCTATAAATATGGCTTAACCCATCACTTTTCTTCTCATATTTACTGAAGCGATGACGAAGCTATGCCATTTCCTCTTCTCTATAAAATTCTTAAGTCTAAAAAAAATTATAGTTTATATACATATACACAAGTGGGGAATAGCATAGGATAATTGAGAAGAAGAATAGGACTAAATCAAATCGTCAAAACCAAGGTAAATTATAAATCCAAATCTAAATCTTAAATCCAAATCTCTTCTTTGATCTAGATTTCTGACAGATGTTTGTATGTTTGTGGTATATGTATTCAAATAGGGAGAATAAGTGGAGCCAAACTGGAATAACAGGGATTAGATCTGAAGAATTGGAAAACTAAAGAGTGAGCGGAAAAATTATACACTTTTATACAATATTGGATTTATTTCATTGTAAATCTATTCGTTATATTCCTAAATTTAATTATTTGGAGTTGTATATGCATGTAGTGAAATCTAGACCCTGCCTACATGTGATTGATAATTAAAATTTGATATTGCATGTATAGGAATCGAGAAACTATTGGGTAGCAGTAGTTCTTGAATTTGATAAATTATGTAGTAGTTCTAGATTTGTCGGTTATGTGGTTTATGCAAGTAAATATAAATTAGAAGTTATCATAATTAATTATAGGGATTTAAGTAGTATTTTAATTCGCTGAAATGTTAGGTATTGCAATGTAGATTTCTATAGATTATCAAGTTCAGATTCATAGATAAAAATGGATCATTTGCAGGTTTTGGGTTAGAAGTCCACTTAAAGCAGAGTCTAGAGATTGTTCCCAAGACACATACCGAATTGTAGAAGCTTACAAATTAACTGAACATGTCGGTACCAACCTAAACATATCGATGCTGACATGTTTCCTTTGTTCGAATACCTCAAACTCTCTTGCACCCTTCTTCTTACTTCATTTAACGATGTCTCATGTTGTTTTCATTGATTGTTGGTTGAATTTGATGATTGTTCCTTCATCACTTGATTTATTCTACCGTTCTAGCTGTTAATTCTTCAACTCTTTGAAATAGGTCTCCAAAACCCTTGAAAATCTCTTAGACGCATATGGGAAAGGTACATCATAACTCGTGTGAAGGTGGACTGGAGGAATATGGGGCAAAAGTATGTTGTCACCGACATGAACAAGTTAGCACCGACTTATGTACTTTGATTATTTTGGATTGAACTTCTCTGAGTTGTTTCCTTGCTTCATCTAAGTGTGCTTGTGATTTCTCAAGTCGTTTGATCCTCGTTTTAATCTTCTAATTCGAGTTGAATTTGTTTTAGCTCAAAAGCGGGTTAACATTTATCCCCTAAAGTACAGCTTTCAAATGTAAGATGTGCTTTGCTCAAGAACAAGTTCCAGTAATTATTCTTTAATAGTTGAGCTCTTCGACTATCCACTAATCTTAGTCTTGGTGAATCATTCAATTTCTTCATATTCTCTTGCAAATCATAGGTCGTTCCGAACCTTTTATAGCTAAGGACTCTAGCTATTACTTAGGTGTTATTCATACATCATAATCATTTTGATTTCATTTGGAGTTATTACAACACATATCAAAATCGTCCCGTGTTTATCTAGGATTTGTCTATTTTACTCTAATTACAAGGTGTTTAAATCCTTTTATTAAATCTGCATCCATTTTAAGATTTGATCTCTTTGGATCATTTGACATTCAATATAACATGCCATCTCTCCGAATCAATCATAATCCAACCTAGGATTCGATCTCTCTAGACTATTTATCTTTCAGTCTAGGTTTTAATCTCTCCAGATCATTTATCATCTAATCTAGGGTTTTTATCTCTCAAATTCTTGCTGAATCCACTTGCTCTCTGGAAAAGGAACCCAATGACCAAGCAAGCCCATCCGCTCACTCTTCAGCGAGGGGACTTATTTTTCATACAAGACCATCCACTCGATCTCTGGTAAGGGAGCTTGCACCTTGCACTCCGATTCCATCCCTTCGAATGAGACTTAAAGTGATCAATGTCATACAAGTCCATCCCCCTTGCTCTCCAGCGAGGGGACTTACACCCTACACTCTGGTCCCATCTCTCCAGATGGGACTTCAAGTGATCAATATCTATCATCACATTTAATTTGGATTTTTAAAAATTCAGATATTCAAATATTCAAATCAAAGAGAACAAGAAGAAATCCTAATTGTTCATTATAAACATCTGACTCAAAGCGTGCCTAGAGACCAATCTAGGTTTTGTACATGTAAGCAGTCCAAGGTTATTATCATCCTAAGTAGTCATCTCAAGCATTCAACTCAGAGCATGCCTAAGGAACGTTCAGGATCCTGATTCACATGAAATGGCTTGAGCTTATTATTGTCTTTATTGCTGAATATGAAAAGTAAAGTGCAAGAAAAGAAATAAAAAACCAAAGCATGGGAATCGAATTTGACTTCTGCACATCCTGAATATGGAATTTCGAGTCTTGTACTACATTCCTGGTTATTCCTTGATGCGTTTGCTGCAGATGGTGGTTGCTTCGGCCGCACTATAGCAGTTCAGTTTCTTACATACTACTACAGCTGGTTGCTTCGAACCAATTCTTCTATTAGATCACGAAGGTATCAGAACTCGTTCATTTCATATCAATCCTGCTCATGAAAGATGCAAAACTTTCCATATCTTTTCTCCTAATCAGTGGGCTCTCTTTTAGTTGTCTTTCGATAGGGTTTCTGCCCACTATTGTCAAGATATATCCTCTCGGAGGTCTCTGTTAAATTAGTGCAAGAAGAGAATTTCGGCTCCCTTCTTTGTCGTTTCGGTTCCCCGAAATCATCATCGGCTCTTCTTTTTCCTTTTTTCTTTCCATTTCCTGCTCAGGACAGTCGTCATCATCCACTGCATTAATTCCTGACGCAAATATCTCTCGACTTCATGGTAGAATTTTACAAGCTCCATCATTGGATCCCTTTCTAGTGCAACTTTGAAATTTGTCTTGCTTGCAACTCCAAATACTGCCGCATTAAGATTATTGATGGATCTGGCTTATTTATGGCTACAGCTACCACATTAAATCATATCAAATCGCTTCTCAAGGTCTCTCCGGGCATTTGTTTGATGTTTGATAGCATCATCACATTCTTTGATCGCAAGATGTGAACTCTAAACTGTCTCAATAACTTACTCACCATGACGGTCCACATGCTAATAAACCCATTCTCTAAATATTGTCTAAACCACATCGCTCCCAAGTAAGTATAATAGGATCCCATTACCTCCTCAGAAGCACCTAACACCACCATATGCTTTGGATGTAACTCATTAGATGGACCATCGAATTTGAATTTCCGTCGTACATTTCCAATGTCGGAAGCTTGAAACCTGGAGGATTTCTCATGTTTTGGATATTAGAAGTGAATGGATTCCTATTTACATCCTCCAAACTTTAGTCTGTGGGTCCACCTCTAACTAATCTCCTTACTAATTCAGCAATTCGGTTTTCACCGTCCAGACAAAAAACGATGCTCTACCCCTTGCTTCCATGGGGGGAAATCTAGCATATATTCTGACAGGTACTCCTTTGGCTGCATGTTAACGTTCTAACCTACTCCTCTAGTTTCACTCTATCCTTTGTACCTACGGAGAGGTTCTTCCATATACACTTTTGATCGTTGCCCGTTGATATTTTGATTTGCATTTCTAACTCCAGCATCGTTTGCTCATGGCATCCAGTACGTTCCAAGTCCACACTCGCGTCTATGGTTATAATTGTCTTGGTACCAAGTTGATTTGGGTCAGTACTGAGTTGATTTTTTTTGGGTCATTATTCCAGTTTGCTCTGCTTCAACGTCAGTTGTTCCTACATTAGCTCCTAGCACTTGGATTTTGAGTTCTTACAGATTTAGCCATTCCTTATTGTTGTATTATTTGCAAAAATCCTTCAATCATTTCCTATTGTCAAGTTATCAATCCGTCTTGCATCTCCTTCATCATTTTCCCATCTCTTCGTTGGTTACGTTGTTTTGACCTCCTTCTTATTACAATCCACATGATACCTTTGTAGGGATAGCTTTAGATGGACATGTACTAGTGCAAGGCGGGGACAATGGAAGGATATATTTTCTTATGCATGCTCGACACTGACAAGTGCATTTGATCTCAGAAGTGTCAACCTTGGTAAATGACTGTATATTTTATTATACCTTGCTATTTCAATATAAGTTTATATCGGTAGTGCTCCGATATGCATTTGTTAATTTGCAATATACCAAAAATCAACGAATCGTACTTGGTGAACTTGGGGTTTCAATTTAAATTCATGTCCTCTTTGGTGCGGGTTGTTACAAATTCCAGGGTAAGGATGCATGACGTGCCCCTTAACGGTCGAAGGTGCATAAACTGTTAAATGATATTGAGCACTACGTAATAAGGCACATCACCAGGGAGGAGAATAGAAATGCTAGTCCATTAATAAAATTGGCAAGCTCAGGAGATGCATAGTTGCTAGGAATGATGTCAGTAGAGGTGTTGAAATCTCTAAGTATCGACCAAATGGACATTGATTACAGCATAGAGATTGAGGAAATGGAGTCATGGATGGCCCTAATCAACGACTATTTTCTAAAGGAAACTCTTTCGAAAAAACTGAAAAAAGGAAGCTCTTGGGTAAGGTGCCTCGGTTCATTATGCAAGAAGAGCTATATATGAGAGAATTTTCTACCCCTTTGCTAAGGTGGGTTGACAAGGATGAGGCTAAAAAGATCCTAATGGATGTTCATGAAGGTAGCTATGGCGATCAAAATGGAAGGAAAACTTTGGAAAAAATGATTCTTTGTTATGGATATTTCTGGCCAGTTGGAAAATAGGATTCAGCTGAATAGGGAATGTGGCAAGTACCAGGTATTTATGAATCCTAGAATCCTATCCAACAAGCTTACATAGATGGTTAGCTAGTTAATATTTACGATTTAAAAAATTAACATCAGTAGAGTCTACCGATGTCTCATGGAGGAGCGAAGTATGCAACCATTCTAGTGGACTACTCATAAAACAAGTTGAGGTGGAGCCTCTCACCATAATCATTTAGACGAAAGTGGTCAACTTTGTTGTAAAGAATATTTTGTGCAGGTTCAGAGTACAACATAAGATCATTATGGATAATGGAATGAATTCGACAGTGCGGAATTATGTGATTTCTGTCTAAATATCGAATTGAGAAGATCCTTTTGGTAGTAGAATACCCACAAACGAATAGGGTGAAGGTGGTGAATAAAATCATCAAATCCATTATAATGATACGATTAAAGCCTGCCAAGGGAAATCGGGTGGATGAGTTACCATTGGCATTATGGCCTTATCAGACAAGCAAGAAATCCATAACCGGACATACTCCATTTGGATTGGCCTATAGAACTAAGGCCATGACACCAACAAAAGCAAAAGTACATTCTCATAGACGAATTCATTACGACCCTAAAATGGAAGAGGAGCTATTGTTAGAAGCCCTCGACTTATGAAAGAAAAGTGTAAAGTGACTAATCTAAGGATAGCTACTCACCAACAAAGAGTATCAAGACAGTTCAACATCAAGGTCTGAAGCGGTATTTTCAGATAGGTGACCTCATTTGGAAATGGATCTTTTTGGGTATGGAAACACTTGGTTCGAATTAGGAAGGACCCAATTTGATAGGAAATAGCTTAGAGATGACACTTTCAAGCAATCAATATTCAGTGGAATCCTAGCATGGAATAGTGAGCATCTATATTGCTATTTCATTGAATTATTCTATACTTAGGCATTTCATTTCATTTATATCAGATGTAATAAGACAACATTTTCCATGGATTTATTAAAATAAAGTTATCTTTTCGAGTCTATGGAACCGTATTAGTTAATTTTGACTTTTTGCTATAGGATCGGTAGAATGAGCATACATATTATGTTATGAAAACTGAATTTCAAGTTATCTAGAGATTGGTACCAATGGACTCCTATGGACATGATTGGTTCCATGGTGTATAATTAGATTAAGGGTAAGTCAGGTAATTTGCCTATATACATTTCACCTTTAACAAACGTCTAAAGATAGCCGAGGTCCATCATGGATGCCCAGAAATAGGCAATGTAGACACCGATGTCTGGAGATAGGCATCGGTGTATAATTAAATTTGTATAAGTAAAACACTAGGTTATATTGCTTCGCTTGTAGATATGAGAGTAATGTCGTATAATCTCATATGCAACATTGGAACACATCTTTATTTATAGTTGAATAAGAAATTTTTAACTGGTAATAAATAAAACAAAGTAATGGAACAACACTATGCAATTCCAAAAGTTTATTCACAAGTACAGAGTTATTGGTAAAATAAATAATATTTATGATTGATAATTATATACATGTAGGCGAGACATAACAAGGTAATAAAAGGTGTGATAAAGTAAACGACATGATTGAATAGAAAACAACTTTTATGTACTTCATTTTTGAATGCTAAATTCTAGGGGCGGTACTTGCACAACAATGACCTATTTACATCAAATCCAAAGAAACAAAAATTAAAAAAAGCATGTCTTCGATAGGGTGACATGATCAGTCACCTCTTTCCTCTCTTATGTTTCTTCTCTGCCCTTGAAGAAGCTAATGATTTCCATTTCTCCTTATCTTCAAATTTCATTGAGTTGATTCATCATCTTCATTAGTATCCTAATCACATTCGTTGTCAGATGAGGTAGGCATCTTCTGAGGTTCATGAGAGACTTTGGAGGTTAGGGTAGAATAAAGCTTAATGGAGATCGGAGGTATCTGAAGGGCGAAATATAATGGATTGGTATGATTTTCCAAGCCTGGCTCTAATTTGACTTCAACAAACTTTGAAACATCTACAGCCCTTATCACCGCTATGGATGGCTCGAGCCCCTTGATTTCAGTGATTGTCATGTCATTATCTTTGATGGAAAGGTAAAATTCTTTCAGTTCCTCTTCTAAGGCATCAATATTTTCACCACTAGGACTGAGACTAGACCCGACAGAGGAGGTAGGAATGACAAAGGAGGATGAAATAATGATTGAGGCTGTGGAAGCAGCATTGGGGCTTATAGCAAGAATAGTGTTGGGTAGCGACAACAGGAGTAGCTGACCTATAAAAAGAAAATTTTGATGACAAAGATTAGAAGCTTCTTTAGAAGACATTTGAAGCTTTCAAGAATAGACAATGTTAAGATACCTCCGAAAGATGATGTGAGCTTGGAGGAAACCATAGCGGCATTCCCCTCCTTAGGAATCGATGTAAGAGCAACAAATACAGGGGCAGTCATGGGTTGGACAAACATAGTATTTTCACAATTGTATACTCAAATGTGGCAGCATTAACAAGCGATGTTGGCATGGACGTAGGCAAAATGTCAGCCTTAGGAATGGCCACCGCAAAGTAGATTTCTTCATTCCGTACTCCTTGAGGATGGAGGTGACATCTTTAGCCAAGTCCTTCATTATGCACTCAGCTAGGAAGGCCTAATGGGCATCCATGCACAAATGGAAGCCTTACCATTCCGTGTTGCCTAACCCACTGCAAAATCCTTATGGTTAAAGTCAAAAATGAAGTGCCTTTATTGCCTCTTCGTCAACTTCTCCTTCCTTTTCTCTTCCTTGATGAAGGATTTCATCATAGACTTTTACCAAGGTTTCGAGATACATTTCTTCAAGCCATCTGATGTTTCCTTTCTTTATAATTTTCACATACAATTTATGGATGGTTGTGTCAGTGTTCTCTTTAAGTTCTTTTGTTCTTACTTTGCTCGAGCAAGGCGAGCATCCAACTTAGTACCCTATCCCTGAAGGTCTTCTTATATTCTTGTAGTTCACAAACCTATTGGACCCATGATTCAGCGATCTCTGGATATGAATTTTTCTTCTTTCTCCTTATTTAGACAAAGAGGAAGCTTTACGATTTGGGCATTTATAGTGGTAAGCCCTAGGGATCTAACTTCTATTTTGGCCTGAAGTGCCTCTTTTTCCCTGGCCAGATCACTATTGTTGATATGTGCTGCTTGAAATTGTTTATTAAGAAGTTTGAATTTGTTCTCTATAGCTTTTATTTCATCTTATTTCTTTTCTTCTTTCTTCAAAGACTTTTCCTATTCGACCATTTCTTTCTCGAAATGGACTATTTGGTTGGATAAATTCTAATTCATTCTCTAATCATCAATGCATTATTTCTCATACATAACTATGTTGAGCTCGTTTTGGTTGACATCAGATAGTTCTCTAGCAAAATTCCTCCATGGACATATTGCTCGACCACTTTGTTGTGGAGAGAGATCTCCATGGCCAAATCCTCTTTAGGAATGTCCACTGCCTTGTAGTTAAATTAGACCCCCGTAAAGCACATGTGGAGATGAAAGAGTTGCATGTTTAATGGAGCATTAAGGATTAGGCACACTGGAGTAGAGACTTGGGTGATGGTAAGAGGAGCATGCTCTTTCCCTGCTTTTGAATTAGTATCGAAGCAAAAGAGTGTAAAGGCTTTAATTTGTGTTGGGGAGGGGCTAAAGTTTGAGAGATGTTGATAGAACTGGACATAGGGCCTAAGAGGTCGGAGGCAGTGGGCTCTACTTCCTTGGAGATGGATCTCGCTCGAAATAAGGATCAAGGTCATAAAGGAGCATGGATTAAGCTCGGTGTGGTGGAGAGCTATAATTCCTTTTTGACTTGGAGCATACTCTAGATCTATTGTGCTTAGAGTAGCACATCCTTTATTCTTCATGTCTTTCTCTCTCTTTTTCTCTATGCGTTTCACTTTCTCTATAAGGCTCATATTTGTGATGTGATCCAGACCGACAAAGAGAGGTTGTTATTGCTTGTCTTCTTGTCGACATGCAGTAAAATTGTGATCTTCTTATTGTACCCGAAAAGAAAGAAATATTGGATTACTACATAGGAACTGAATAGAGTACGTGTAGACTAAGCGTGCTTGAGGTTCAATGTGAGGTGTGAAGTGTTGATGTTCGTTGTTGATTCTTACAGACCATGCATAGTCGGGTGGTCAAAAGGGGTATCTTCACCCTCTATTGGGAGGAAGGGTATATTGCCGAAGGCATCGTATATTTCTTGTAATTCGGTGGCTTTTTTATTGGAGGTTAGGGAATGAGAAGCAATTCGAACTCCATAGTCTATCCCATGGAGACCAACGACCACCAAGCTAGGTGGAGTACCAAAGATTTCTTCATGGCTACAGTGTAAGGACACCATCAAACTGGACTCTAATGAAGCTCAGACATCTTCCTAAGGAACTATTCTTAATATACCTATTGGATGGGGAAGGAGTTGAAATCCCTCCGTCTCTGCTAATATCTCCCATTGACTCATCATCTTTTTCCTCTTCCTCTCTATCTTATCCATCTTCTTTTTCCTCTTATCTTAAATCTATCTCTTCGTCATCTTCCTTATTGTCATGATCGGGACTATCATCCAAGACCTCCTCCTCCACGATTATTTCTTGAGGGTTTGGAGCCAGAGGAGCTATCACGACTAAAGCAGCAGCCGTGGAATGGTTGAAGAAACACTAGGGGTAGGTGGCGTGTAAGAAATCCTATGCTAGTTATACAATAGACTATATTGACATAGCATGATATCAGTGATAAGGCATGTAGTTTTTCTTTCGGCTTGGGGAAGATTTTTAACTTGAGCTAGTATCTAGGAAAGATTAGCATTTTGGATTCTTAAAAGAATATCTGCAATGCCAAATAAGGTGGATTTAGTAGCTTAACGGTAAAAATAAGTAAGATGAAGTCTGTGATGAAGGACTTACATCTAGAAAGCCACCTATTTGAGAAACCTTTGGGAAACGGATGAAAAAGTACTCGTCCTTGAAGTAAGTCCAATATTATGGAGGTCTGTCACTACCTTCTAACCACGAAAGCCATTAAAGAAAGTAAGATAAGGTTTATCCAACCTCTTCTTAAAATGATGTAGATATTTGATTTCGTCTTTTTGAGGTGCTCTACCAGTTACATTTAGAAGATAATTTAGAGGCTTAGAAGCACAACATATACGTTGGAGTGGACTTGGGAAGGCACAAACCTCAGTATTCATTAATTACCGTCAAAGTAGAATCTATATTTTGTGGAATATGACCGGAGGTGGAGGCAGATACTCTAGCATTAGACAAATAATCAAAGCATTTAGTAGGTTCCATCTTACACTGAACGCTTGAGAATGAGAATGGTCGGGTAATTATTAATTTAGTATCTACTTTGAATAAGCCCCATTTATAGCCAATGTATAAGATCCAATGGATGTCAACGTGTTTTGATCAATTGTACATCAGTTAAGGGCAGTGTAGTATGCTACTATATGCAATGTGTGTTCTATTTCCTTTACACTATGCATAAAAGAACACTATGTAAATATCCCACTCGTGCTAGTAAAAGAGCGACATGCGATGAAAATATATGTCTTATATTACCCATTTATGTAGGATTTACATTGACGAAATCAGATTATATCTAAGGCGGTATAGATTTTATATTTGCAGGACAATGGATATATGATTTAATTCGAGTGTCAACGAGATAGATGTCTTAGGACATATCAATTCTTGAATTTTTTGGAAGCCTAAATGCATTTGTTGAGATGATTCTCTAAATCAACTTGATCAAAATGGTAAAGGTTGATCCATTGTCAAAACTGAACTTTGAATTCATCTCTTTCCACTACTGCAATCACCCTAAGCTTCGTAGAAAGGGTACGATTTTTGGTTGAATAGAAAGTCAAACATGTTAGATGATGGCAATGATGGTATTGGATGGATCGGGGTTATATGGCGTAGCGTCGAGATGGGCGGCGGCACCACCTTAAGCCAAGGAAACAACTAATTTAGTTGATTCAACATTTGCCGATGTCAAATGAAATTCAAAATCAAGATGCAAAAGTAGGTCACGTTCTTCTTGGTATGGGTCGACACTTATTAGTCCAACATATATCCAAAAAATCAAGAAGATTGAAGCTTGGACCTAGTAATAATGATTAAAGCAGTGACCGCCAATCTCGAGAGCATAAACAAAGGGAAAAAAGATAGATGGAAATGATTAAGGGAAAAACACCAAGTGCTTTTCTTATGTATGGAAGAACATCAAGTCAATCAGTAACGATCAATAGCAATCAGTACCGATCAATAGAAATCGGTATCAGTCCATATGAACATCTTTGAAAAAACAAAAAGATAAAGACAACTACCTGACCAAGGATTAGAATAGCTTTTAAAATTTCTTAATGATGACTGAAGACTTCAAACCGAAGGCTTCAACATTTAAATCTACTGAAAAGATATAACTCCGTAACTATTTGAAATGATATGCCAATATTCTCAATGGAGATCAATGTTTAATGAAAATGGTTCAGATATGAAAGCGTCTTTGTGGATATGGATTTGGTCATTTGTCTTCATCCAAAGCAAGCATTGTGTTAATGGAAGCATACTTTGATGGACAAGTGTTATCCAGTATTTAAACCAACCGATATTTCGAAGGAACTGGACTATATAATGATTGAGGAATGAGTCGAGAATCTTGAAAGATACTAGGAATGAAATTTAAAGGAATTTTACTAAGTATAGAGCAATCAATATCGATTGGTACCAATCGATCTAAAGATCAACGTGGGTACCACTTTTTTCTCCAACTATGGTTCTACATGCAAGTTCAAAGAAAAAGACAAGTTTTGAAACGAGACATCGATAGGTACCAACTGGCTGGCGACGACCATTTTTCCTTTGTAGATCTAAAGCTTGAGGACTTAAATATTTCTTGAGAAAAAGAGGAAGACCAAGTCAACATATCGATCTATATCGAAAAATCTTATCAACCAGCACCAATCAATCAACTTTCGTAGTTTATGTAGATTTGATTTGTTCTTCATGTTGAAAACTCGAATAAGGATGTTTGAGTGATTCAGTAGAAGATTTGGCGGTTCAAATACATAGATTCATCTATAAGTAACAAATTTCAAGGGGGGAGAAAGGACTTTAGTATACGGATGTTTGCATCGAATTGATTCCAAACTCGAGATCAATCAATTTTAGATCTGAATTAGCAATTCACTTGTAATAGCAAAATCATTCGATTATATATGTAAAAGTGGACGTATGCACTTGAATTCGCCAAACCAGTCTAAAAATTCTTACTGTTCCCTTTTCTTATTTCAATTTCTTACCTTTGAATTTCTTTTTTTATGATTGGGATGTTTGCTCGTTTTACGCTTATACATTAAGTTAACTAAAATGAATTTTTTACTAAAGAGGAATTGGGTATTGTATTTATAACCATTGTATATATTGGAACCGGGTTAGCCGCAATGGAGGAATTGGGTAACTTTCAAAAAAATTCCACCTTTGGATCTTTAATGGGCATATATAGTCTAACTAATTTAGAACTTTTCTAAATTGTCTACTAAATAAAATCAATATTTTATTTATAATTATAAATAAAGTTTTATATTGTATAACCTGTATTATATTAAATATATGCGTATCATATACACATATGTGTGTGCATGCACATGCAAAAAGGTAATGTGTGAATGGTTTGACATGCCTATATGTATATGATGGATTTACACCGAACAGACATTTTAGCCCCTTGTGTATACAAATGGATTGTCTAAATATATATATATATATATATATATATATATATATATATATATATATATATATATATATCTGCGTGTGTGTGTATTTGTATGCATAAAATTGTTTATATATACATATGTATATATGTGAAAATATAATTATTGTAAAACATTGGTTGTAAATTATTTACATAAAACATTAATTAAAAACCACACACGCACATATTTAAATACAACGAAATTATAAAATTATTAACTTTGGGCCTAAAGCATTAACCAATTTCAAAAGAAAATTATAAAATTATTTTAAACCTCAATTGGTAAAATCATTTAGAATATTTATAATATAAAATTTGAACTGCAATTTATATATCATTAATGTATATATATATATATATATATTAAATTAAGTACATATTACATATAAATATATAACTAGTTATAATGATACATATCATTTATAATTAAAATATATATTTTGCTGCTGCTTTTGGCCTGATAATAAAAATAAAATTTTTAATTTAATTTTTGGTTTTTAAATAATTTATTAGTTAAAATTTATGATAAGTTATTAAACCATATGAAAATAATAATAAAAACTATTTAAAAGTTTATTTCCGGAACCGAAATAGATATTTTATAATATATAAAAAAGTCGTAGATTTTATTTTATACACACACACATACATTTTATTTGTATAAATAATTTTGAATTAAATGATAAAGTGTGTGTGTTTGTGTATAATATCCGAATTTTATTTATTATTACCGAAAACCATACTATTAAAGTTAAAATTTGTTAACGTTTAAAATATACATTATATAGTGTTGAACTTTTAAATTTTGATTTGATATTTGAATCCAAACAATATATTATTATACAAAATTTTGAAAATATAATTTTTTTATTTCAGTCCTAGGGCATATATAAATAAATATGCATACTTTTTTATATTAATATGTACACACTTGTATATATACAATCATCGAGTGGTGACAATCCAACAGCATATCGATTTGTGATATTTAGAATAAAACGTTATATTTACAATAATCAGATAAACATTATAATATAATAGTACACTATAAAAATACCCTTCGTCAAAGCCCAAAGCTCGCACATTGAAACGAAGAAGCGAACTCCTTGAATTGAATTCCAGTCCTAAAGTTGCTAGCTTTCACGACAATTGTTTGATTTAAATTTGTATCATATTACTAGAATATTTTTAGGAAAGGAAGGAGGAGTGTTCATCCAGCAAAGAGGAGGATGAAGTCAACAAGAAGATCTCATCTAAAATGAGGGTTAAGATGTTTATATAAGGGAGAGGCTAGAGAGCAAAAGTAGGATCAAGATCCTTAAATTTTTCTTACCCGTTCCCTTTTTTAAAACAATCAAAATCCTTTCCTCATAGCCATCTTATAGCTGTCCTTTATGTCCCATTTATAGCCAAAATCAGCATGCCTCATATGAGCCTCAAGTCTATTTCAGACCCGACAATTCATTGCATTTAAATCCAATTTAAATGCGTATTAAATATCGAATATCGATTGGTGTATATATAACTATTATATGCACATTGTTTAATATTGTTCAATACACATCAAACAAAATTTTATAGCTAATATTTCATAAATATTAATTAATTTATAGAAATTACAAATTAATTAGATCTATGGTAAAAGTAGTATTCAACGTTTCAGTTGTGTGATGATTCTTAGGGGTCAATTTAGTCGATGATTAATAATAAAGGGTTCGAATATTAACACTCACACTTCACTTAGTAAGTGATGTGACATTTTGGTCAAATTTATTGCTTACTTAGCATCAGCAGAATCTAATTTTATTTTATTAAGCGTTATCCATTTGTGACAATTATTTATATTAATTCTCTTTGTCAACTATATCACTTTGGACTTATGGAATTTGGTAATCAAAATTCCAACATCGTCCATATTTAAAATTATAGTCCAAACACGAAGTCCTTGGTTTAACCATAATAAATATTATTAACTATACTACTCTGGCCAAAGACTTGACTTTAGTTGACCGTGATACCAACGCCATATAAATGAGGAGCAAAATCCTCTCTTGATTAATGTTTCACTTCTAATTCCTCCACTAAACCAAATTACAGTCGTTCGACGGACGCCGTGCGATGATTTGATTACAATCAAAGCAGAGTTTCCACATTGAAATTAAATAGTATTCTCAAGTCAAGAGAACTATGTAATTTTGTTAAATTAATATTTTATTTTTACCTTAGTTACGTTAGTCCGTGAGATGATGGTTTTGATGACAACAACCTTAGAATAGATTATAAAATATAAATACTGACATTATAAGTTTATATATATATATATATATATATATATATATATGCAGGATTGAACCATGCAGGTACCAAGAATGAAGATCGTACAATATAGAGATTCAAGATATCGAGATAGAAGACTCATGAGCATCAAGATTATCAAGAGTTCAATTATTTCAAGCATAAGTATTTTTATTAGGAATTTTTGTTAAAAATCATAGAAAAGCACCGGCATCTTAAAATCCAATTTATTCGTGTAATGGAATCCACTTCGAGCCTGTTAAAGGGACGGAACCCTAAGTAGGATGGAACCTACGAAAATCTAGTGGAACATTGTTTGTATCCACTAATTTTAATTCAAATGATTTTACAAAACTATCTTGTTTTAAAAATGATTTCAAAACTTTCCTTTTAAAAAAACATCAAAACCTTCTATCCTGATTTTAAATAGTTTTAGCCTCAAAATTATCTTTAATTTCAAAGTCAAATTACTCCTGATTTTAAACTATCTTTTAATATAATATATTTAACTTTTAAATATTTATACTTAGATTTAAATATAAAATTATAGTTAAATTATATATATATTATTATCTATATTTACTTATGAATTTTAACTATAGTCAAGTATATTTATAAAGTTTAAAATAGTTTTAATATGAAATAAAAGTTATTTTCAAAGAAAATCAAAACACCAAAAAATCCTTTGGGATGTTGACATACCCAAGTACCCCATGTCGACATGGTGTCAGCTGAGTTCAAAATTTAAATTTCAAAAGAAGTGTCTATTCTCCATAACTCTTCATGAATGGACATGGCTTTTGTTCTTCTATAAATAGGGGTTAGTTTCAACGAATTTCATATTAGATTTTCTGGTTTTTCACTCCCCTTCTTCTTCCACATTTCTTAATACATATTCTTACCTTTACTCTGCCGAAACCAACATTGAATAATCAAACTCGATTACTTCTAGTTTGATTCTCTTTCACTATCTCTACAAGGTTCTCAGTGCTATTCAAAGTTATAGACTTCTTTGTAATCTGTTAAGCAAGAAAAGGTGTGATTGTAGCCTTGGAAATCAATCAAAAGAGAAAAGGTGTGATTGTAGCCTTGGTAAATCAATTGGGTAAACTTGTGACCCGGAAATCAAGTATCTCTACCCAGAGGATAGAAATTCTGGAGGGTGTACCTCGTATCCTTGAAACCGAGGGTGTAATTGTACAATTGCTTTTGAAAGGAAATCCGTACTTGTGTTGCGGGACAGGATGTAGGGTAACTCCAGACCAGTATAAATCCGGTGTGTTTTTTCCTTTACTGCTTTTATTTTATTTCTGCATTTGTGTTTGTTTCTGTGATCATATTTGTGTCTGTATATTGCATACATCGGTATCTAAATTAACATAAACTCAAAAAGATTTAGTAATTCTTTATTAACACTATTCATCCCCTCTCTAGTGTTAATCCTAGCCTTAAGATCCGTAATCCGCATTTCTCATAATTGGTATCGGAGCAAGGTTTTCAAAGTTTCATAATCTGATTTTTGAAAAGTTTTTAAAATGGCTACCAACACTGGTACTGTTACAAACACTAGTATCCCTGTCACTAGTTCATTTGTAGAGGGTCAGTCTACTGTCAGACCACCACTTTTTAATGGCAGTAACAATGCATATTGGGGATGTAGGATGAAAATATATTTACAATCTATAGGATTAGACACTAAGAATATCACACAAACTGAATATTCTGAACCCACAATTAATTTTGCATAGTGGACTATTGAGCAAAAGACTGTTGCACAAAATAATTCTAAGGCAATGAATATTCTGTTTTGTTCACTAGATAGAAATTAATTCAATAAAGTGTGAGTTTGTAAGTCTGCATATGAAATCTGGAAAACTTTGCAAGTTACTCACGAAGGAACAAGCAAAGTTAAACAGACCAAAATTTCCATGCTCACAAATCAGTTTCAATTATTCAAAATGAATCCTAATGAGTCTATTTCGGATATGTATAGTAGATTTCAGGATATTGTACATTCTCTTATATCTTTAGGAAATGAATTTTCTAAAGAAGATCAAGTCAGAAAGATTTTAAATTCTCTAACTCCAGAATGGGATCAAAAGCTACTTGCGATCGAAGAGGCAAATGACATCAGTACTTTAAAGATAGAAGAATTAATTGGAAATCTAATGTCGTATGAAATTCAAATAATCGAAAGAAGAGAAAGTAAAGCATATGAAAAGAAATCAATGGCATTCAATGCATTGACCGATGGATCAGACTCAAACATCGATAATGATGAAGAGATAGCCTTTATGACCAGAAATTTTAGGAAATTCCTGAAATACAGAAAGATGAATAATCTCAAGAGAAACAACTATAAGAATTCTGGATATCAAAATGTAGTGCCAAATAATGACAAATGTTACAACTGTGATAAACCAGGCCATTTCAAAAGAGACTGTCCGTATCCAGAGAGGCAAAATTCTCCTCTGAACAATGATCCAGCAAAGAAATGGAAGCGTGCATTTACTGTTACTCTAGATGACTCAGACTCGTCCTCAAGTGATGATGATCAGAAGACAGATAATTTGAATTTGTGTTTCACAGCTGTTCATGACTCCGATGAATTCAAAGAGACAGATTTAGAAAAAGGTACACGTTTACAATACAATTGGTTGAAATTGCTTGCTTAGAGTTAGTTGCTAGATTGTTTGATTGATTGATTTTGAATTCGCGTGTTGTTTGAATTTTAAAATTTGTTTTCTATTTTCTATTATTATTTCATTATTTTATTATTAATTTTATTATTTTTAATAGTATAATAATATTTTCTGAAATATACTTGAAGTTTAATAATATTTCAGATATATATATAGGCACTAAAAATAATAATAATATTTATATATATATTAGAGAACTTAGGAAAAATACATTCATGAAAATTCAAAGGCACATGTCGACATGGTCCCTACCATGATGTTGACATGGGTACCTTAATTTGAATTTCAAAATTTGAATTCAAATGTTTGAATTTCCCTCCACCTTTTCACTTCACTCAATTCTCTATAAAGCTACCTTTTGACCAGAGAATATGTACTTTAAGAATCTATTTATTCGCTATCTTTTATCGTATCTTTTCACTCTCATTTTCAAATTCAAACTCTCTCTTCATAACTTCAAGCTCTCTACTCTCTACTTTAATGGCTTCTTCAAGCAACCCCTTGTAACGACCCGCCTTTCTAACCCCAGAAAACAAGAACCCTAAACCCTATTTTCGATTCAACCCAAAAATTCTTGCATTCGAAAAATTTTCTGGTATTTTTCCCAAGTTCGTGGATCATCAAGCTAACTTCTCCACAAATTTTAACATCAACAATTCATTAAATCGACAGAATTTTGTAAAAAGGTGATTTTTGTTCAACTGTAAACTGCTCCTTCATTTCTAAACTAAAAATTATCATTCTTGCTTTAAAAACCTTAGCTTTGTGTGTTTATTTCAGATATATAATCAAAACAACAATTTAAATTATTCGAATTTAAAAATTTGTTTCCTTTTTGCTGTAATATTTGATCTTACAGTAACTATGTTACTCTGTTGAACTTCAAACAATTTTCCAGGTCCTGATTTTTGTTTATACAAATATAATTAGTTAAATTTCTAAGTTTTAAAATGTTTTTATACGAAGAAGTACTAGTTTCTTTACAATTCTTTGCTCAGAGACTTGAAAATATTTAAGAGCAGCTCATAGCAGAACTCAGTAAAACAATAATATCACAGAACAAAATATAACAATCATAATATTTTCATGAACCCATAATTAAGATTTAAATTTCAAAAAGTATGTTTACTCCCCTAAGATGTTGTTGAAACAGAGGATAAATTGTTGTTGATGAAGAGCTGGAGTATAATTATCCAGATAACCTTCTCTGCCTTGATTTTTTTTTTGAATGATTGAGTTGTAAATAAAGATGATGTTTATATTTTCTTTTCTTTTCTCAGGTATACTAAGTTTTTTTTGAACGAAGCAGATAATATGATGCTTATATATAAGAATAGCTTATAACAGGGATAGGTAATAACTGGGACAAGGCTCCCCTGTTATTGATCAGAGATCTTTGTATTTAATTTTTGTAAATTGAAGTGATGTTGTATATCTCGGCTGATCATACTTTGTACTGAGAAGATTTCTTTGTAAATTTGAAATGACAAATTGTTGTGCTAATTAAATGTATGTCTTCATATTAGTTTACATCTAATTAATAGTTTGCTGATATTTATATTTTGTACAAAGATTTTGTTTTATTATCTTCTAACGTGAACAATACATATACATATTTGTGTCCAGATATTTGAATATAACTAGTTTGTCTTTTCTTTTGCATTGCATATATGTATGACACAACACATATGTATTATACTTTTTCTTTTTAAAGATTTTGTTCTTTTTCTGCACTTACAACAATGCTTGACCCTATTTGTTAGCATAGCTTCTTAACTTTATTTCTATTTGTAATTTTAACTTTCAAACCTTTAATTTATAACATATGTTTGTATTTACATAGTTTATATTTCTATTTATATCTTATATTTATATCATAGTTTTATACTTATGTTTATATATTTATGTTTATAACCATATTTTTATGTTATACTTATGTTCAACATTTATAAGATTTATTTTATTTTAATCATATGAGTTGTTGTTAGAATAACTTCTTAATTTTATTTTTATTAAGAGTTTAACTTCCAAATATTTGATTTATAACTTATATTTTCATTAATATATTTTATATTTATATTTACTATGGATAGAATTGTGTTATTTTAAACATTATTATCATAAACTACATTTATATATAAATATATAATATGGAATCTTTAAGATTTATTATAAATATTTTTGAAAGAATCAATTTTAAAATTTTTAAATCAAAATTTCCTTCACAAACATATATATATATATATATATACATATATAACTGATAATGCCCAAAAATCCTGTTTATTTATAAATGAAAAACTTGTATTTTATTAAATTCTTATTATAATAATATGGTCAAAATCCTGGGTCGTTACCTTCCTCCCCCCTTAAAAAAATTTCGTTCCCGAAATTTAAAACAAAAGTTAATTCAAAAGCTTTTATATTAACAATCCAAACATACATACCATCCATACAAAAACAAACATTCAAACAGTCTATTCTAACAAACATCACTAGTTATCCGGACACAAAGCCAGATAGGCTTTCCTAAAACTATCTAGAGTTTCCCAGGTACAATCTCTGGGATCCTCGCTCCACTACACCTTGACAAGCTTCACTACTTTGTTCTTGAGTTGCTTCTCGTCTTGATCCACAATCCGAACAGGATTTCTGATCACAGTCAAGTTGGGTTCTACTTCTAAATTTTCCTCGACTACTGGTTCTACAACCAGTGATGGGTCATGAACAAATTTCCTTAAATGGGATACATGAAATACATTGTGAATTCCAGACATCCGTTCTGGCAATTCAATTCGGTAAGCTACAGCTCCAATTCTTTCCAATACTCGGAATCATCCAATAAATCTTGGGGCAAGTTTTCCCTTCTTTCCGAATCTTATAGCACCTTTAATCGGGGAAACTTTGACAAAAACTAAATCTTCGATCTCGAATTCCAATGGTCTTCGTCTTTTATCCGTGTATTTCTTCTGACGATCCTGAGCAGCGTTCATTCTTTTCTTGATAAGCTCAACCTTCGCAGAAGCTTCTCGAATTAGATCGGGTCCGAGTACAAGAAGATCCTTTGAATTCTATCCAATAGGATGGGGATCTACACGGTCTTACATACAGAGCTTCATACGGGGCCATATTAATACTTGCTTGGTAACTGTTATTATAAGAAAATTCCACTAAATGAAGATGGTCCTCCTATGATCCACCAAAATCCAATAAACAAGCCCGCAGCATATCTTCTACAATATGATTAAGCCTCTCCGTTTGTCCGTCTGTCTGAGGATGATAGGCTGTACTCAATCTCAAACTTGTTCCCATAGCTGATTGCAGAGCCTCCCAGAATTTTCTAGTGAAAATTGGATCACGGTAACTTACTATACTGACAGGAACACTATGCAATCTGACTATCTCCCTCAATAAAATCTCTGCCAGAGAATCTGCAGTACGAGTTGCCTTAACCGGTATGAAATGGACGCTCTTAGTTAAAAAATCAACAATAACTCATATTCCTTCATTTCCTTTCCTGGTTCTAGGCAAACCGTTGATGAAATCCATCGAAATCATTTCCTATTTCCAATCTGGAATTTCCAAAGGCTGCAATAATCCGGCTGACTTCTGCTGATCCCCTTTAACTTGTTGGCAGATGGCACAACTATTTACGAAGGCAGCTACATCTTTCTTCATATTCGGCCACCAGAAAATTCTTCTCATATCTTTATACATCTTTGAAATTCCCGGGTGAATATTTAGTCTGGAGCGGTGACACTCAGCTAAGACTTCTTGCCTCAGTCCATCTATATTAGGCACACACAAACGACCATTAATCCTTAAAGCACCTTGATCGTCCACCTTGAAATCCGAATATCGACTGTCCTTAGTTCCAAGAATTCGTTCCTCAAAAGATCTATCCTCTATTTGCTTACCAATGATTCTTTCTTGGAGTGATGGAACGACCTCCAAAAGAGACAAAACTACATTTCTACTAAGAGCATCAGCTACTACATTTTCTTTTCCCGGGGTATGCAGAATATCCAAATCATAGGATGCCAGAATTCGACCCACCGCTGCTGCCTCAGATTAAGATCTTTTTGAGAGAAAAGATATTTCAACGGTTTGTGATCCGTGAAAAACTCAAACTTCTCTCCTAAAAGACAATGTCTCCAGATCTTTAAAGCAAAAGCAATGGCTAACAGTTCAAGATCATGCGTAGCGTAGTTCTTTTCATATAGCTTCAATTGCCGACTCGCATACGCAGTTACTCTTCCATTCTGCATCAGAACTACTCCCAGTCCAACTATACAAGCATCAGTATAAACTTCAAATTTCCTCTTCCCATCCGGAATAGCAAGCACCGGTGCACTGGTTAGCATTGTCTTCAATTCCTGAAAAGCTTCTTCACACTGGGGTGTCCACTTGAATTTAGCTCCTTTCCTAGTCAGCTTGGTCAGATGTGAAGAAATCTTGGAATAATCCTTGATAAATTTTCTGTAGTAGCCAGCCAAACCCAGAAAACTGCGAACTTCAGTCGGTGTCCCCGGCTGCTTCCATTCCAGAATAGTCTTAACTTTCGCTGGATCTACAGAGATACCTTCTCCAGAAAAAATGTGCCCTAAAAATTTAACTTTCGATTTCCAGAAATGGCACTTCGAGAACTTTGCCTTCAAAACATGATTCCTCAGAGTCTCCAATACAATCCTCAAATGCTGCTTGTGCTCCTCTTTCGACTTAGAGTAGACCAAGATATCATCAATGAATACCAGAACGAACTTATTCAATACATCACGAAAGACTCGGTTCATCAGGTCAACGAAATAGGAAGGAGCGTTGGTTAACCCGAAAGGCATAACCAACCACTCATAGAAACAATTCGGTCCCCTAAATGTAGTCAAGGGAATAACGTCCTCAGCTACCCTCAACTGATGGAAACCTGAAGCTAAATCCAGTTGAGAAAAGATAGAAACTCCATGCAACTGGTCAAAGAGATCATCAATACGAGGAAAAGGATATTTATTTCGAATGGTCACTTTGTTCAGTTCTCTATAATCAACACAGAACCTTAGTGATCCAACCGATTTGGTGACAAACACCGCAGCAGAGCCCCAACAAGAAAAACTGGGCCTAATCAACCCTTTCTCCAAAAGATCTTGTGTCTGCTTAATTAACTCCTCCATCTCCCGAGGAGGCATTCTCCTACTGGGCTGAATCACCGGCACTGCTCCTGGAATCAAATCAATGTGGAACTCTATCTCTCGATATGGTGGCAGACACTTAACTTCTTCAAAAACATCAGGAAAATCTTGAACCACATCGATATCTTCAACCTTTTCTTGAGAAGTCTCAACTCCTTGCAAAAGACCGCTCAAGTGAAATCCAGAATTATCACATGACACTCTAGCAATTCTACCCAAATCAGTTTCCAGCGAAACTG
This sequence comes from Allium cepa, assembly GCA_030765085.1. Lineage (NCBI taxonomy): Eukaryota > Viridiplantae > Streptophyta > Magnoliopsida > Asparagales > Amaryllidaceae > Allium > Allium cepa. The sequence goes on along the minus strand of CM060929.1, from coordinate 698,028,115 downwards.
TTCTCTCATCACAATTCAGAACTGCTTTATACTTATCGAGCCAATCCATTCCCAAAATAAGGTCAAATCCCTTAAAATTCAACACGTACTGGTCACAAGAAAAAATATGGGACAGATAAGAAATCCTCAAGTCCCTACAGATCATATCTAATTTGGTTGTCCCTCCTATAGGATTAGATACAAGAATGGGACGATCCACAGTACTAAGGGTGAGAAAGAACTTTTCTACTGATTCCAGAGAAATAAAACTCAAAGAAGCACCCGAATCAAACAAAACTCTAATATATTTGCCATCTAAAAGTAATGTACCTTCCAATACCCCTTTTCCTTTAGAAGAATAAGATGGACCGGCTTCCAGAGCAAAGACTTTATTTTGAGGCGTCCTCTGCAAAAGTGGACAATTCTTGATCATGTGACCAGGATGGTGACAATTGAAACACAATGATCTCTGGACCAGTGCTGATCCTGGACCACTCTGACGTTGCTGAGATCTTCCCTGAGGACACTGATTAGCCAAATGCCCATCTTGCTGACAATTATAACACTTGCGAGGTCCATTGTTGCTTCCTCCAGGTTTCTTTCCTTTGCCTTGCCTTTCCAAAGTGGATTAAACTTCCTCTTATTTGAGTTAGCGAAATTCCCTCTCGAAGCTGCAGTTGCCACTGATCTCTTGCTCATCAAATTCTCATATCTCAAAGCCATATCAGTCAAATCAACAAAAGAGCCTTTCAAAAGCACCGTCATCTTTTCATAAAATTCTGGCCTCAATCCTTACACAAACATTTCGTTCTTTTTGAGGGGAGTATCAATGAGTCCTGGTCCATAGCAAGAAAGTTCATTGAATTTGGTCTCATACTCCGCTATAGACATGCTTCCCTGCTTCAAGTTAAGAAAATCCTGGTATAGACGGGTTTTCCCTGCTGTTGGCATAAGCTTCTCCTCAAATAACTCCTTAAATCTTTCCCATGAAATATCTTCTTCAGGAATATTTGCTACCGTTGCATCCCACCAAGCTGTTGCGCCTCCCTGCAATTGCCACGATGCCATTTCCCTCTTCCGTTCATCAGACAACTTCATACTCTTAAAGAAGCGCTCACAAGAGCGTAGCCAAGCTTGAACTTCAATTATCGATTCTGAACCTTTAAATGGTTGGCCTCCAAGGTTGATGAAGTCTTTGCATAAAGCGGCAAAACTAACCTGAGGCGGTACTGGATTTACAGCCTCACTAGCATTTTGACTTCGTCCATTATCAGTCGAGGTACTGGCCCTACCTCTGCCTCTCCTTCCAGAACTCATATTGGCCACCTAGACAGGTAACTCAACAAATTTAGATAGGTATATATAATTATATGAAAATACAAATACGCACTCTCAAGATAAAAACTATTCCAGAGCCAAGGTACTCGCTCAACCAGTGCTCTGATACCAACTGTGACGACCCGCCTTTCTAACCCCAGAAAACAAGAACCCTAAACCCTATTTTCGATTCAACCCAAAAATTCTTTCATTCGAAAATTTTTCTGGTATTTTTCCTAAGTTCGTGGATCATCAAGCTAACTTCTCCATAAATTTTAACATCAACAATTCATTAAAACGACAGAATTTTGTAAAAAGGTGATTTTTGTTCAACTGTAAACTGCTCCTTCATTTCTAAACTAAAAATTATCATTCTTGCTTTAAAAACCTTATCTTTGTGTGTTTATTTCAGATATATAATCAAAACAAGAATTTAAATTATTCGAATTTAACAATTTGTTTCCTTATTGCTGTAATATTTGATCTTACAGTAACTATGTTGCTCTGTTGAACTTCAAACAATTTTCCAGGTCCTGATTTTTGTTTATACAAATATAATTAGTTAAATTTCTAGGTTTTAAAATGTTTTTATACGAAGAAGTACTAGTTTCTTTACAATTATTTGCTCAGAGACTTGAAAATATTTAAGAGCAGCTCATAGCAGAACTTCAGTAAAACAATAATGTCACAGAACAAAATATAACAATCATAATATTTTCATGAACCCATAATTAAGATTTAAATTTCAAAAAGTATGTTTACTCCCCTAAGATGTTGTTGAAACAGAGGATAAATTGTTGTTGATGAAGAGCTGGAGTATAATTATCCTGATAACCTTCTCTGCCTTGATTTTTTTTGAATGATTGAGTTGTAAATAAAGATGGTGTTTATATTTTCTTTTCTTTTCTCAGGTATACTAAGTTTTTTTGAACGAACCAGATAATATGATGCTTATATATAAGAATAGCTTATAACAGGGATAGGTAATAACTGGGACAAGCCTCCCCTGTTATTGATCAGAGATCTTTGTATTTAATTTTTGTAAATTGAAGTGATGTTGTATATCTCGGCTGATCATACTTTGTACTGAGAAGATTTCTTTGTAAATTTGAAATGACAAATTGTTGTGCTAATTAAATGTATGTCTTCATATTAGTTTACATCTAATTAATAGTTTGCTGATATTTATATTTTGTACAAAGATTTTGTTTTATTATCTTCTAATGTGAACAATACATATACATATTTGTGTCCAGATATTTGAATATAACTAGTTTGTCTTTTCTTTTGCATTGCATATATGTATGATACAGCACATATGTGTTATACTTTTTCTTTTTAAAGATTTTGTTCTTTTTCTGCACTTACAGCAATGCTTGACCCTATTTGTTAGCATAACTTCTTAACTCTATTTCTATTTGTAATTTTAACTTTCAAACCTTTAATATGTTTGTATTTACATAGTTTATATTTCTATTTATATCTTATATTTATATCATAGTTTTATACTTATGTTTATATATTTATGTTTATAACCATATTTTTATGTTATACTTATGTTCAATATTTATAAGATTTATCTTATTTTAATCATATGAGTTGTTGTTAGAATAACTTCTTAATTTTATTTTTATTAAGAGTTTAACTTCCAAATATTTGATTTATAACTTATATTTGCATTAATATATTTTATATTTATATTTAATATGGATAGAATTGTGTTATTTTAAACATTATTATTATAAACTACATTTATATATATATATATATATCAAATATTAATAATATGGAATCTTTAAGATTTTATTATAAATATTTTTGAAAGAATCTATTTTAAAAAATTTAAATCAAAATTTCCTTCACAAACATATATATACACATATAACTGATAATGCCCAAAAATCCTGTTTATTTATAAGTGAAACACTTGTATTTTATTAAATTCTTATTATAATAATATGGTCAATCCCGGGTCGTTACACCCCTCCACCATGAGAATTTCCAGAAAAATCAAAGAGCAATTATTCAATGATCCGGAGGCAATAAAAGCATATATCAATTATGCTAACTATGACAAAGTCCATCCTGGAAAATTTGCTATTTTTCAAGATTTTTCTTCTTATGAACTTGATTCTCTTTTTGCAAACAACGGAGTTCTTAGTCTTATTGATGCTTCTCAAAATTATTTTGTTTGCTATCCAAATCTTGTCAAAATTTTCTATGCTATTTTAAACCGTGGATTTTATCATGGAAATTAGGATGAAATTTGGAGTAGTGTCAAAGGCACTAGAATTGTTTTGAATTGTGATCTTTTGGGTACCATTCTCAATTGCAAGTGTACGGGAATGGATCTTTCTATTTTTGAAATCGATGAAAATGATCGTGAGACATTTCATCACATTTTCGAAGGGATTGATAATTTTGAAATCAAAATTTTCGTCCAAATGCAAGAATTGTCAATCTTCTTTTGCAACATACTTTGACCCCAAGATCAGGGAATTTTAACAATCCGATTTCAAAAGTTTGCAAAGCTCTTTTTTCTATTTTTGGAAATTATAACATAAATTGGGCGCAAGTTATTTTGGATGAACTTCGTTCTAAAAATCTTGAAATGGGTGAGAATATTTTATACCATGGAATTTATCTCACTCGGATTTTTAACTATTTGGAGTGGATTTCAAAGGCGAAGAATTTGTTTCTAGAAAAGTTTTCAATAATTCCAATATTTCGCTTATGAAAATTCCTTTTGTTTTTCAACCTTATGAGACCCTTGCGGAAAAAGAAGAGCAATTGGCTCACGAGGAAATGGAAGAAGAGGAAGAGGAAGAAGAAGAAGGGGATGAAATGGAAATTGAAGAAGAAGAAGAAGGTGAAACCTCTTTGGAAAGCATTGACTATCCTCCTAATCCACCCAACAAAACCCTTCTCAAAAATCAAAAGATGATAGTTGAGAATCAACGGATTCTTAAAAGATCTGTTAGTAAGAAGTTGGACAAAATTTCGTCCAAGATGAACAAGTTCATTTCCAAAGTCAGCAAGAAACTTGGACTATCTTCATTATCATCAACCTCTAACTAGTTTTATCTTTTCGTATCTTGTTGTATTTGTTTTAGTTTGCTTTATTTCGAATGTTCATGTAGTTTTTTGTGTGCTTAATAGTTTTATTATCGTAGTATGCAATGAAATGAAATTTCCTTTCTGTTATCTACCTTGTCTTATCTCCAGAATAAATGTTTATATATTATATAAATATATATATATACACACAATTATTCATAAAATCAAATTAGTCATAATTTTTCACTAACCCATGTCGACATCCCCTATATGACCATGTCGACATGTACTGGTCAGAGATGACAAAAGATTTTGAATTTGAAATTTGAATAACTACCAAATCTTTATTCATTTCAAACGAATTTCTACACCTATAAATACCTGTTTCTTCCAGAACTCTTCACTAAAATTTATTTCTTATCATCTATACCCTTTATTTCTTTCACAAATTCAACTATGGCTAATCCTATTCACAATCTATCCGAAAATCTTGAAGAAACCCTTAATTCGTTCAAGAATAATCTCTCGTTTATTCTTTGTAACCAGCGTCACTTAGAATTAAGTCAAATGTAGATGATCAAGGAACAAGAAAGGCACTTCGATGCGATACGATGGATGATCTCCTCTCTGCACAAGGATGATAACAAAGCACATCCTCCAGTCTCTCTCACCAATGACAATGATAATTGGGATGCTATTAAGGCAGACCCAATCTTTGGAGAAGAAGGATGGGTGGAAGTTCCACGTAACGTTTGATTTTTATTTGTTTGCTTTGATTTATTTGGTCTGGATTGATACTCTGTGTGGATTGATTTCTTGATATTGGTTTGAAGTTTGTTGTATAAAACATATATACATATATATATATATATATATATACATTGAAATGTATATAGTCTTTGGTTAGCTATCATGTTCATAAGTATAATTATTACTTAATCTATATATTATATATTTCATTGTTTAGTTTATCAATGCAGGTACTGAAGCCCAAGAATGAGGGGGAGTGAGTTTTTTGTTAATGACAAAGGGGAAGAAATATAAAATAGGGTAGTTAGGCATAAATTAAGGGGGAGTTATTAGTTTTAGGGGGAGTTATTAAGATAGAAATAATATTTTATAAACAAAGGTTGTCATCATCAAAAAGGGGGAGATTGTTAGTCCGTGAGATGATGGTTTTGATGACAACAACCTTAGAATAGATTATAAAATATAAATATTGACATTATAAGTTTAGATATATATGTATATGCAGGATTTAACCATGCAGGTACCAAGAATGAAGACTGTACAGTATGGAGATTCACGATATCGAGATAGAAGACTCATGAGTATCAAGATTATTAAGAGTTCAAGATTATTAAGAGTTCAAGATTTCAAGCATAAGTATTTTTATTAGGAATTTTTGTTAAAACTCGTAGAAAAGCACTGGCATCATAAAATCCAATTTATTCGTGGAATGGAATCAACTTCGAGCCTGTTAAAGGGATGGAATCCTAAGTAGGATGGAACCTACGAAAATCTAGTGGAACATTGATTTGTATCCACTAATTTTAATTCAAATGATTTTACAAAATTATCTTGTTTTCAAAATGATTTCAAAACTTTCCTTTTAAAAAACATTAAAACCCTCTATCCTGATTTTAAATAGTTTTAGCCTCAAAATTATCTTTAATTTCAAAGTCAAATTACTCCAGATTTTAAACTATCTTTTAATATAATATATTTAACTTTTAAATATTTATACTTAGATTTAAATATAAAATTATTGTTAAATTCTATATATATTATTCTCTATATTTACTTATGAATTTTAACTATAGTCAAGTATATTTATAAAGTTTAAAATTGTTTTAATATAAAATAAAAGTTATTTTCAAAGAAAATCAAAACACCTAAAAATCCTTTGGGATGTCGACATGGTGTCAGTTGAATTCAAAATTTAAATTTCAAAAGAAGTGTCTATTCGCCATAACTCTTCATGAATGAACATGGATGTTGTTCTTCTATAAATAGGGGTTAGTTTCAATAAATTTCATATCAGATTTTTTGATTTTTCACTCCTCTTCTTCTTCCACATTTCTTAATACATATTCTTACCATTACTCTGCCGAAACCAACATTGAATCAAACTCGATTACTATTAGTTTGATTCTTTATCACTATCTCTACAAGGTTCACAGTGCTATTCAGAGTTATAGACTTCTTTGTAATCTATTAAGCGAGAAATGGTGTGATTGTAGCCTTGGAAATCAATCAAAAGAGAAAAGGTGTGATTGTAGCCTTGTTAAATCAATTGGGTAAACTTGTGGCACGGAAATCAAGTATCTCTACCCAAAGGATAGAAATTCTGAAGGGTGTACCTCGTAGCCTTGAAACTGAGGGTGTAATTGTACAATTGCTTTTGAAATGAAATCCGTACTTGTGTTGCGGGACTGGATGTAGGGCAACTCCGAATCAGTATAAAATCCGGTGTGTTCTTTCCCTTACTGTTTTTATTTTATTTCTGCATCTGTGTTTGTTTCTGTGATCATATCTGTGTCCGTATATTGCATACATCGGTGTCTAAATTAACATAAACTCAAAAAGATTTAGTAATTCTTTATTAACGCTATTCACCCCCCCTCTTGTGTTAATTCTAGCCTTAAGATCCGTAATCCGCATTTCTCACAAGTTATATTGACCAACAGATCATGAGAAATGCAGATTACGGATCTTGAGGCTAGGATAAATACTAGAGGGGGTGAATAGTGTTTTAAGGAATTATTAAATATTTTTGAGTTTTTGTTAATTTGAACATAAATGTATGCAATATTCAGACACAGATATGATCACAGAATCAAACACAGATGTAGAAATAAAATAAAAGCAGTAAAAGTAAGAACACACCAGATTTTATACTGGTTCGGAGTTACCCTACATCCAGTCCCGCAAACAAGTACGAATTTCCTTTCAAAAGCACTTGTACAATTACACCCTCGATTTCAAGGCTACGAAGTACACCCTCCAGATTCACAATCCTCTGGGTAGAAATACTTGATTTTACGGGCAACAACTTCACCCAATTGATTTCCAAGGCTACAATCACACCTTTTTTCGCTTGATTGATTTCCAAGGCCACAATCACACCTTTTCTCGTTCAATTGATTACAAAAAGCCTATAACTTTGAATAGCACTGAGGATCTTATTGAGATAATGATAGAGAATCAAACCAGAGATAATCTAGTTAGATTCAATGTTGATTTCGGCAGAGTAATGGTAGGAATATGTATAAAGAAAATTTGGAAGAAGAAGAGAAATGAAAATAAAAAAAATATGATTGAAAATTCGTTGAAACCAACCCCAATTTGTAGAAAAACAACAGCCATGTCCATTCGTGAAGAGATATGATGAATAGACACTTCTTTTGAAATTTAAATTTTGAAATTAACTGACACTATGTCGACATGGGTATATTGAGGATGTCGACATCCCAAAGGAATTTTTGGTGGTTTTTTTTCTTTTGAAAATAACTTTTATCTTATATTAAAAACTATTTTAAACTTTGTAAATATACTTGACTATAGTTAAAGTACATATGTAAACATAGAGAATAATATATTGGTATATAATTTTAAAATAAATTTATATTTAAATCTAAGTATAAATATTAAAATTTAAATATATTATTATTAAAGATAATTTAAAACTAAGGATAATTTAATTTTGAAATTAAAGATTATTTTGAGGCTAAAAGTATTTAAAAACAGGATAGATGTTTTTGATTCTTTTAAAAGGAAGATTTTGAAATCATTTTGAAAACAAGATATAATTTCAAAAATCATTTGAATAAAAATTAGCGGATACCAAACAATGTTCCACTAGATTTTTCATAGGTTCCATCCTACTTAGGGTTCCATCCCTTTAACGGGCTCGAAGTGGATTCCATTCCACGAATAAATTGGATTTTAAGATGTCAGTGCTTTTCTAGGAGTTTTAAAAAAATTCCTAATAAATTAAAAAATAAATTACTTGAAATCTTGGACTCTTGATAATCTTGATATTTTTGATACTCATGAGTCTTCATTCTTGATATCTTGAATCTCTATACTATACAGTCTTCATTCTTGGTACCTGCATGGTTAAATCCTGCATATACATCTATTTCTAAACTATAATGTTAGTATTTATATTTTATAATCCTATTCTAAGGTTGTTGTCTTCAAAACCATCATCTCACGGACTAACAATCTCCCTCTTTTTGATGATGACAACCTTTTTATAAAATATTACTTCTATCCTAATAACTCCCACTTAACTTATGCCTAACTATCCTATTTTATATTTCTCCCCCTTTGTCATCAACAAAAACTAACTCTAAATTTATAACTTCAAACTATATAACTCCAAACTTTATAACTCCCCCTCATTCTTGGACTAAAGTACCTGCATTAATAAACTATACAAATGGAGTATATAATAGATAGATTAAGCAATAATTATACTGATAGACATTAAAAATCATATAAATATTAATGCATATTTATATATGTTTCTCACACCAAATATCAATCCAAATGAATTCAAATCAAATCAAATAAAACAATTCAAATCAAACAAACCAAACAAATCAAACATTACGAGGAACTTCCACCCATCCTTCTTCTCCAAATATAGGGTCTGCTTTAATGGCATCCCAATTTTCATTGTCATTAGCGAGAGAGACTAGCGGATGTGCTTCGTTATCATCCTTGTGCAAGGAGGAAATCATCCATCGTATTGCATCGAAATGTCTTTCTTGCTCTTTAATCATCTGCATTTGACTCAATTCTAAGTGTCGCTGGTTACGGAGAATGAATTAAAGAATATTCCTGAAAGATTTAAGAGTCTCTTCAAGATTTTTTGATAGATTATGAATTGGATTGGCCATATTCGAATTTGTGAGAAGAATGAGAGACAAAGTTGATAAGAGATAATATTCAGTGATGAATTCTGGAAGAAATATGTATTTATAGGTGTAGAAACTCGTTTGAAATGAATAGACGTAAGGTAGTTATTCAAATTTCAAATTCAAAATGAAATGTCATTTCTGACCAGTATATGTCGACATGGTCATAGGGGGTATGTCGACATGGCCCAGTGAATTTTGATGACTTATTTTGATTTTGTGAATAATTGTGTGTATATATATATTTATATAATATACTAATATTTATTCTGGAGATAAGATAAGCTAGATAATAGAAAAGAAATTCTATTTCATTTCATACTAAGACGATATAACAATTAAACACAAAGAACTACACGAACATTCAAATCAAAATAAACTAAAAAAAATACAACGAGATACTGAAAGGTAGAACTAGTTGGAGGATGTTGATGTAGAAGATAATCCAAGCATTTTGCTGACTTTGGAAATAAAGTTGTTCATCTTGGATGAAATTTTATCCAACTTCTTACTAACGGATCTTTTAAGAATCTTTTGATTCTTAACAATAGTCTTTTGTTTTTTGAGAAGGGTTTTGTTGGATGGATTAGGAGGATAGTCGATGCTTTCCAAAGAAGTTTAACCTTCTTCTTCTTCTTCAATTTCCATTTCATCGCCTTCCTCTTCTTCTTCCTCTTCTTCTTCTTTCATCTCCTCATGAGCCAAACGCTCTTCCATTTCGGCAAGAGTCTCATAGGGTTGATAAACAAATGGAATTTTCATAAGCGAAATATTGGAATGATTGAAAACTTTTCTAGAAACAAATTCTTCTCCTTTGAAATCCACTCCAAAATAGTTAAAAATTCGAGTGAGATAACTTCCATGATACAAAGTATTCTCACCCATTTCAAGATTTTTGAGACGAAGTTCATCCAAAATAACTTGCGCCCAATTAATATCATAATTTCCAAAAATAGCAAAAAGTGCTTTGCAAACTTTTGAAGTAGGATTGTTAAAATTTCCCGACCTTGGGGTCAAAGTATGTTGTAAAAGAAGATTGATGATTCTAGCTTTTGGTTGAAAGTTTCGATTTTTGAATTCAAAATTATCATTTCCTTTGAAAATGGGATGAAATATCTCACGATCATTTTCATCGATTTTAAAATTAGAAAGATCCATTCCCGTACTCTTGCAATTGAGAATGGTACCCAAAAGATCACAATTCAAAATAATTCTAGTGCCTCTGACACAACTCCAAATTTCTTCATCGTGTCCATAATAAAATCCACGATTAAGATTTGCACGGAAAATTTTAACAAGATTTCGATAACAATTTGAGAAGCATCAAGAAGACTAAGAATTTGATTGTTTGCAAAAACAGAATCAATTTCATAAGAAGAGAAATCTTGAAATATAGCAAACTTTCCGGGATGGACTTTTGCATAGTTAGCATAATTGATGTATGCTTTTGTTACCTCTGGATCATTGAAGAGTTGCTCTTTTATCTTTTTGGAAATTCTCATGGTGGAGGGGTTGCTTGAAGAAGCCATTAGAGAAGAGAGTAGAGAGCTTGAAGTTTTGAAGAGAGAGTTTGAATTTGAAAATGAAAGCGAAAAGATGTTATAAAAGATAGTGAATAAATAAATTCTCAAAGGACATGTTCTCTGGTCAAAAGATGCATTTTCAAAGAATTGAATGAAGTGAAAAGGTGGAGGAAAATTCAACCATCTGAATTCAAATTTTGAATTTCAAATTCTGTACCAATGTCGACATCATGGTAGGGACCATGTCGACATGTGCTTGTGAATTTCTATGATTTTTTTCCTAAATACTCTAATATATATATATATATATATATATATATTTTTGTGTGTGTGTACGTATATATATATGTATGTATGTATATATATGTATATGTATACTTATTATTTTTAATGTCTATATATATCTGGAATATTATTAGAATTATAGTACATTCCATAATATATTATTATACTAATAAAAATAATATAAAAAAATAAAAAAAAAGTTAAAATTCAATTAACACACCAATTCAAAATCAATCAATCAAGCATCTAATTCTAAGCATTCAATTTCAACCAATTGTATTGTAAATGTGTACCTTTTTCTGAGTCCATTTCTCTGAATTCGTCGGAATCGTGAACTGCCGTGAAACGCAAATTTGAATTATCTTTCTTTTGATCATCATCGCTTGAGGACGAGTCTGAGTCATCCAGAGTAGCAGTAAATGCACGCTTCCATTTCTTTAATAAATCATTGTTTATAGAAGGATTTTGCCTCTTTGGATACAGACAGTCTCTTTTGATATGGCCTGGTTCATCACAGTTGAAACATTTGACATTGTTTGGCACTACATTCTGATTTCCAAAGTTCGTATAGTTGTTTCTCTTTAGATTATTCATCTTTCTGTATTTCAGAAATTTTCGAAAATTCGTGGTCATCAAAGCTATCTCTTCATCATTATCGCTATTTGAGTCTGATCCATCAGTCAATGCATTAAATGCCGTTGATTTCTTTTCGGATACTTTGCTTTCTCTTTTTCCGATCATTTGGACTTCAAACGACATTAGATTTCCAATTAATTCTTCTATCTTTAAGGTACTGATGTCATTTGCCTCTTCGATCGCAAGTGTCTTTTGATACCATTTTGGAGTAATAGAATTTAAAAAAATTCTGACCTGATCTTCTTTCGAAAATTTCTTTCCCAAGGATATTAGAGAATGCACAATATCTGAAATCTACTATACATATCTGAAATAGACTCATTAGAATTCATTTTAAATAATTGAAACTGATTTGTGAGCATGATATTTTGGTCTGTTTAACTTTTCTTGTTCCTTCATGAGTAACTTGCAAAGTTTTCCAGATTTCATATGCAGACTTACAAACTGAAACTCTATTAAATTCATTTCTATCAAGTGAATAAAGCAGAATATACATTGCTTTAGAATTATTTTGTGCAATAGTCTTTTGCTCAGCGGTCCACTGTGCAAAATATGTTGTGGGTTCAGAATATTCAGTTTGTGTTATATTCCAAGTGTCTAATCCTACAGATTGTAAATATTTTTACATCCTGCATGCCCAATATGTATAGTTACTGCCATTAAAAAATGATCGTCTGACAGTAGACTGACCTTCTATAAATGAACTAGTGACAGGGATACTAGTGTTAGTAACTGTGATATCCCGGAAATTTTGACAATAACAATTTAATAATTTATGTCAAAATTTAATTGATTTGACAATAATGTTAATAATGATTTTGAATTAGATCTAATAATCTTCTTTAAAATAAATATTTAAACTGATAATTTATCTTTAAAGGCTAATAAATTGTTTTCTATTTGTAATGTATACATATTTGTATATATTGTAAATAAATAAACTTTGTTTTAATTTAATAAATAAAGTCATGTCTTCTAATTCTAATATTTTTGTAATTTTAAAATTTGAATTAAATTAATATTAAGCTATTAAATGACCATATGATTTTAAGGTACTTAGGATAAAAGTCAATTTGTTTAAAAATAATTCTAGCCTAGATTTAAATTTAAAACAAAAAGAGTTGTTTTGTCCTTTTTAAATATAACTTGATAAAATAGGTAATTTATTAAATAAGAGACAAATTCTTTTATGAATTATTTTAATTTAATAATGAGTTATATTTAAACAATATTAATGATGAGTTTCTTTACAAATGGATTTTTAATACAAATAGAAATTGTTATTTTAAATTTATTCATATTTATATATGTGTATATATATATATGGAAAGCAATGATTTGTAAATTTAAAATTAAATCTTTCAACAATGTTTAAAATAAAATAAACTGTATAACTATTAAACTTAAGTACAAATCAAATGTATGGTGTTAAAATAAGTATAAAAATGGATAATAGACAAGTTAAGTGTTTGATAAGTTTAAAAATAAAAGAGTGATAAAAATAAATAAAAGAAACTTTGATATTAACTTAAGTTAAAATTTATAACAAATAACTGAGAACAACTCTATATTATGTACATGGGGCATAAAAAGTATATGAATATAAATTAGATAATAAACCAAAACAAATGACTTAAATAACTCCATAAAAAAAAGTAGTATGCAGGCAAATAAACAAAGTTAGAAATAAGACAAAGTAAAAAGATCTATCTACATACAAAATAAGTTAGGAATGAAGCCTGTAAGTAGTTATGTAAAGCAAGAACAAAGTAATAAATAAAAATGTCTATATACATGCATAAAGTATGTAAGCAAACCAGTTAAGGAATAAGTCAAAGAAAACATAAACTGGCAAGTAATCTTGTATGTAGCCTGTAAGATTATATGCAAGTACAAGTAAAAAGAAAGTATTAAGTATATAGGAGTAAAGACAAATCAGGTTTGTAATATTTGTTGCCTGTAAAATAAATATACAGGGAAAAAATAAGCAAACCAGACAAGTAAAAGAAGTAGCAACATGCAAAATAAGATATGTTTGAAACATAAAGTACTTTTGCATTTAATACTAGCACACCATTTGGTCTACTAGAAATGTATAAAAATAATTTCAGCCGAAATGTATAAACTCAATTCAGCCACCGAAATAAAATAATCTTGCCTGATAAAACAAAAGTAAAGAAATATCTTTGAACAAACTAAAATAGCCTATACCAGATAACACCTTCCTGTACAAGCCTGTCTCCTCTATATATATGCAATACTCTTTGTTTCATTTTCTTTCATAACTTAGAAAACCAGAAAGCAAGAAAAGAAAGCATGTCCATAAACAACATCATACAACTAAATAAAAAACAAGGAGTTTTAAAACAGGAAGATCAAAGCAAAAATATTTTACAGTTTCAGAAGTTCAAAACAGTTTTCAAAGCTCTGTCTTCATTCTTCGAATCTGTGAGTAACATAACAAATTAAATAGTTTAAATTATAAATTTCTGTTGCATACTCATCTCTGAGAATGTGTTTGTGATGTATATGTATAAATAGGTCCCTGTATATATATGTGTGCGGTACTGAGATTTTGTTTGTGCTCTGCAATGCTTCCAAGGCTCAAAATTTTAATTTAAATTCCTTCCACATTATCTTGTTCATGATAAGATCTGATTATCAAAACAATATTGTTTGATTCAAATTAGATTAATGTTTAAAATCTAAGTTAGTTAAAATTGTGTTGTCTGTCTCTGGAACTATTAAAAACAACTGAGTATACTAAATATAATTAAAACTCAAACTATTTAAATTATTGTTGAAAACACAATTTTAGTGTTTTGATAATGACAACTATATGACTTTCTAAAATAATATTATATTGCTCCCCCTTAGTATTTGCTCCCTCTAAATTTAACATCTCCCCCTAAGTATAATATCTCCATCTATCAATATGCATATGAATCTCTCCCCCTTTGTCATTATCAAAAATAATGAGGGAATATAATAAATTATATAAAATATCTTGTGAATAGTGGGATAAATTCAATATTAATTATGGAGAAAAAAATTAAATATATATAAATAAAATAGATTTTACCATATTTGCTGAAGTCCATATTTCATTGTAAGCACGTAATTCTATTAAACGTATGGAACATTCTTTAAAATTCCAAAATCTATACTTTTCCTTTTGTTTCTCTGAGTACCTGCAAAAAATAATTATAATTTTCGGTACCCACTTACTATGTTAGGGTCCGGGGGGTTAGGTCTTTGGAAACCATACCCATATGGGTGTGGTTGAACCTTTATAAATATAATTTTCATTACAAATTACATTCTTATAATAGTTGCTAATATAAAGTTGTTTATCATGATCAATCATATTAGCTGGAATCCATATCTTAATACTATTCGTCATTAGCTTAGTACTTGAAGAATAATTTCTATCATTTCTAAACAAAGTACTATTATGACTATAACTGGTTTTAAAACTATCTTGATTACTAATACTAGCACTAAAGTTAGTATACATGAATGCATATCTAGTACTATTTTTACTTTTAACTTGTTTATAGCCTAAACCGCTTTTATCATTGTGAGCTTTTGAATTCTTAACATAACCTAATCCCTTCTTATTTGAAGTAGGTTGAGAATTTTCAATAATCCTGGATAAATTTTCTCTCCCTTTATTAAAATTGGAAATACTTTTAGTAATGTCATCAATCTTAGTTTTGAGACTAGTGTTATCTAACTCAACAATTTTAATTTTTGTTTTTAACTCATGATTTTCAGAAGCTAGAGCATTATTCTTTTCTTTTTGAGCTTCTATTTCTTGACTTAATAAAGCGAGTTGAGAATTGTCTGAATCTTGAATTTTCTCAAGTTCTTCTTCTAATATTCTCTTCT
This sequence comes from Allium cepa, assembly GCA_030765085.1. Taxonomy (NCBI): domain Eukaryota; kingdom Viridiplantae; phylum Streptophyta; class Magnoliopsida; order Asparagales; family Amaryllidaceae; genus Allium; species Allium cepa. The sequence goes on along the minus strand of CM060929.1, from coordinate 698,012,499 downwards.
CGTCTTTAAGCATATCTCTTTCGAATTCTGCTTTCTTCTGATTTTCCAGAGCTTCCTTATATTTTCTTTTGATACTTTTTAAAGTGTCTAGAAGTTCTGAATTTATTTCTATCATATCATCAAAAGTTAGATCACTAACCTCATTATCTTTTGCCATGAAGCATTTGTTTGTTTGCTCCTTTGATTTTTCTTTATTGCTCTTCCTCTTCTTATTGCCTTGACTATATCTCTTTGTAGCCATTTATTCTAGGATGTTTTCACGATCTCTAGAAAACCAGGCTCTGATACCAATTGTTAGTGCGGTGTGTATACAATTATATGTGCTAATATAGTATACACGGATCGTATAATATGGATTACAATACAAATGCGGAAATAGATGATAATAGCATTGTAAATAGAAAATAGAAAAATCACACCAGAGATTTTTATACTGGTTCGGAGCACCGTCCTACGTCCAGTCCCAGACTTCTATCTGGATTTTCACTATTAACTACCTCGCTTCACCCGGAGGAACAGGTTTACAATACCCGAACAACCGAACGGGATTTCACGCCTCTAATACACTGAGGACTTCAACACTTGCCTCTTACAACACAGAGGACTTCAACAAAAGAACAAATACAATTGTTGTTGACAACTTGTGTTCTTGAAAACACGGATTTGTCACTAGCAGTACACCCTTCCTATAATCTTATCCTCAAAGTATGCGATATGATGTTTTGAAAAGATTAAGGAAAGTATATTATTGAATCAAAGGATATGAAATAGTTTCAAAGATTCAATAAATAATTTAGAGCTTTTATAATACAGTATTGAGATCAGAGATTAGATTAAAAGAATATATGAAATCGTTGTAAAAACTTGTGTTTTAATCAATGATTTAGATGAGTATATATAGAGAAAAATAGTTGTAACTCTTTGTGAACAGTTGCCATTAAGAGTTATGATCATTGATGAAAGATAGGAGATGCAACCTTTGGAGAAGAGAAGTGTCTTTTGGAAAAGTTGCTTTCTGTTTAAAAACGGTCGACAGGTCAAAAATGGACCGGTAGACAGGAATTCAAATATATATATATACGTTATGTGCATGTGTGCACGTTCACTGTGCAATTTACACAGGAACGGTCGACCGCACCTATATTGACCGGTCGACCGGTGCCTGTTAAATTGTACATTGAATTGTGCAACTGCATGCAACTTATAAATTATTCGTATATATATTGATTCCCTTGATATGCATGATTATTTGAGGATAGATTTTAACAAATTTATTACTATTATAACAACAAATAATCAACCGATAATCTAGAGTACCATATATAGCTCTATTGACCTTGTTTTTGTCGATCGCCTTGTTTGTCAGAAATCAATCGCCTTTTTTGTCAGAAATCAAAACTTTCATAAAGCTTGTGACTCAACATAAGTCCTAACTCATGGGATCGGAACTATGAAAAGAATGAAGGAGCTCAGAAACAATGGAGTCCATGGTCGAATCGTATTGAAGGAAACAACGATAATTCTAATGACGAACTTTCTCATTAGATTTATATATAGTTGTTATATATTTATCTATCTCTTGTATAAGGATGGTTATATTTTGTATTATGTATAAAATATAATATATATATATATATATAGGTTGATATATAATAAAAAAACTTGAAAAAGAATCCTATATGCACAACAGACCAGAACCGGTCGACCGCACATATTATTGCCGGTCGACCGTTTACTCTCTGGTTGAAAACGGTCGACCGGCCAAAAGTTGTAGGTCGACCGGTTACGCATTTTTCAGTTTTTTATATATAACCCTATACGTTACTTTACCCTCTACCCTCATTCACTCTCTACTCAAACTATTCTCTATCCCCAAATCACAAACCCTAGTTCCCATTCTTCAATTCCCAAATCACAAATCCTCCAACAATGGCTCCTCCTCAAAAGAAATCAAAGAAAGGAGCAATCTCTGAAACTTCATCTCATACCATCTCCGTCAAAAAATGGCTTCAAACTCCAATTGCTATAACACGATGGAATCAAATGACAAATTACAAGTTTCATCCGGGATCTTTTATCAAATTTGATGATTTCACAGCTTACGGAGTTCGAAGGTTAGCCGATAATGCCAACATTACTCCATTGATAGATTTTTCGGCAAATAGTGTGGAGATAAATCATTTAATGATTAAATTATTTTACGCCAACATGAATCTTGATGAATATCAACCTGATAATCCAAACGGCGTCATCTGGTCTATGGTCTGTGGAAAACAAATTTTTCTTACTCATGCTAGAATTGCCTCTATACTTGGCATACCAAATCGAGGCGAAGAATTTTCATCTACCTTCTGCGAAGTTTTCACCCGAAATAGTATAAGTCATCAGTTTATAGAAGACAATAGTGATGGCACTAAGTCTATTGGACTTCGACCGACAGCAAGGTTACTTCATCGGGTCTTGATGCATTCTCTTTTTCCTAGACTTGGAAATTATGATGCAGTGTACAAAGAAAACTTCAAGGCACTCTATGCTATCTATGGTGAAATCCAAATCAATTGGGTTCACATGCTTTTTGATGAAATTCTCAAGGTAAATAATTCAACCCGGCCTCATTTCTTCTATAATGAATATATCATGAGACTTTTGTTAGCTTGTGGGGTCAATCCTCCTGATTCTGCAACTTCAACACCAAAATGCATTGATTCCATAACCATCAAAAGAATGAAGCTTCCTCCACCTTATCTTGAGATTATGCCTTTTGAAGAATGGCAACAACGAGGACCGAGAAAACAAAGAGCAACTTCCTCTCGACCTCGTCCCGATGAGGTGAAACTTTTAAGATCAAAGTCATCAACAAAAGAATCTCTTGAAACCATTGCGCGTAATCAATTTCTGCTTGAATCTCGTCTCAAGCGTATGGACTCTAAAATTGATAAGCGCTTCAATAAGGTCAAGTCGTTCTTCGGTATGCTATGGGACGCTATATCATGTTCCTCATCCACCTCTGTTCAAGCACAAGATCCAGGAAAACGTCCTGCTGCTCCAGTTTTCACATGGACATCATCTGACGAGGGCGAATCGTCTAGAGGGAACAATGATGAGGAGGAAGAGGAAGAAGATGAAGATGATGATGATGACGACGATGACGATGATGAAGAGGAGATTCGATCTGCTTCATCCTAGATTCTATTATGTTTTAGCTCTTTAAAAACATTCTTCGACACTTGTACTAAATAGTGTCGTTATTTATGCTTTTCAATTAACATTATGTTCTGTAGTAAACTCTGTTATGTCTTTGATGTGTTAATGATTTATTTTTCTATGCTTATCATATTCATTTTACGCATATCATATTCTAGTAATCTGTTACTCCTTTTTGTCGATGACAAAGGGGGAGAAAGGGCTAACAATTGCTTGCAGGAAAGAAATCACATACTCAGGGGGAGATTCAGATTTGCAGATATATATATTGTCATCAATCAAAAAGGGGGAGAATGTTGAGTCACAAGCTTTATGAAAGTTTTGATTTCTGACAAAAAAGGCGATTGATTTCTGACAAACAAGGCGATCGACAAAAACAAGGTCAATAGAGCTATATATGGTACTCTAGATTATAGGTTGATTATTTGTTGTTATAATAGTAATAAATTTGTTAAAATCTATCCTCAAATAATCATGCATATCAAGGGAATCAATATATATACGAATAATATATATACGAATAATTTATAAGTTGCATGCAGTTGCACAATTCAATGTGCAATTTAACAGGCACCGGTCGACCGGTCAATATAGGTGCGGTCGACCGTTCCTGTGTAAATTGCACAGTGAACGTGCACACATGCACATAACGTATATATATATTTGAATTCCTGTCTACCGGTCCATTTTTGACCTGTCGACCGTTTTTAAACAGAAAGCAACTTTTCCAAAAGACACTTCTCTTCTCCAAAGGTTGCATCTCCTATCTTTCATCAATGATCATAACTCTTAATGGCAACTGTTCACAAAGAGTTACAACTATTTTTCTCTATATATACTCATCTAAATCATTGATTAAAACACAAGTTTTTACAACGATTTCATATATTCTTTTAATCTAATCTCTGATCTCAATACTGTATTATAAAAGCTCTAAATTATTTATTGAATCTTTGAAACTATTTCATATCCTTTGATTCAATAATATACTTTCCTTAATCTTTTCAAAACATCATATCGCATACTTTGAGGATAAGATTATAGGAAGGGTGTACTGCTAGTGACAAATCCGTGTTTTCAAGAACACAAGTTGTCAACAACAATTGTATTTGTTCTTTTGTTGAAGTCCTCTGTGTTGTAAGAGGCAAGTGTTGAAGTCCTCAGTGTATTAGAGGCGTGAAATCCCGTTCGGTTGTTCGGGTATTGTAAACCTGTTCCTCCGGGTGAAGCGAGGTAGTTAATAGTGAAAATCCAGATAGAAGTCTGGGACTGGACGTAGGACGGTGCTCCGAACCAGTATAAAAATCTCTGGTGTGATTTTTCTATTTTCTATTTACAATGCTATTATCATCTATTTCCGTATTTGTATTGTAATCCATATTATACGATCCGTGTATACTATATTAGCACATATAATTGTATACACACCGCACTTTCAATTAAATGTTGAGTCACAAGCTTTATGAAAGTTTTGATTTCTGACAAAAAAGGCGATTGATTTCTGACAAACAAGGCGATCGACAAAAACAAGGTCAATAGAGCTATATATGGTACTCTAGATTATAGGTTGATTATTTGTTGTTATAATAGTAATAAATTTGTTAAAATCTATCCTCAAATAATCATGCATATCAAGGGAATCAATATATATACGAATAATATATATACGAATAATTTATAAGTTGCATGCAGTTGCACAATTCAATGTGCAATTTAACAGGCACCGGTCGACCGGTCAATATAGGTGCGGTCGACCGTTCCTGTGTAAATTGCACAGTGAACGTGCACACATGCACATAACGTATATATATATTTGAATTCCTGTCTACCGGTCCATTTTTGACCTGTCGACCGTTTTTAAACAGAAAGCAACTTTTCCAAAAGACACTTCTCTTCTCCAAAGGTTGCATCTCCTATCTTTCATCAATGATCATAACTCTTAATGGCAACTGTTCACAAAGAGTTACAACTATTTTTCTCTATATATACTCATCTAAATCATTGATTAAAACACAAGTTTTTACAACGATTTCATATATTCTTTTAATCTAATCTCTGATCTCAATACTGTATTATAAAAGCTCTAAATTATTTATTGAATCTTTGAAACTATTTCATATCCTTTGATTCAATAATATACTTTCCTTAATCTTTTCAAAACATCATATCGCATACTTTGAGGATAAGATTATAGGAAGGGTGTACTGCTAGTGACAAATCCGTGTTTTCAAGAACACAAGTTGTCAACAACAATTGTATTTGTTCTTTTGTTGAAGTCCTCTGTGTTGTAAGAGGCAAGTGTTGAAGTCCTCAGTGTATTAGAGGCGTGAAATCCCGTTCGGTTGTTCGGGTATTGTAAACCTGTTCCTCCGGGTGAAGCGAGGTAGTTAATAGTGAAAATCCAGATAGAAGTCTGGGACTGGACGTAGGACGGTGCTCCGAACCAGTATAAAAATCTCTGGTGTGATTTTTCTATTTTCTATTTACAATGCTATTATCATCTATTTCCGTATTTGTATTGTAATCCATATTATACGATCCGTGTATACTATATTAGCACATATAATTGTATACACACCGCACTTTCAATTAAATGTTGAGTCACAAGCTTTATGAAAGTTTTGATTTCTGACAAAAAAGGCGATTGATTTCTGACAAACAAGGCGATCGACAAAAACAAGGTCAATAGAGCTATATATGGTACTCTAGATTATAGGTTGATTATTTGTTGTTATAATAGTAATAAATTTGTTAAAATCTATCCTCAAATAATCATGCATATCAAGGGAATCAATATATATACGAATAATATATATACGAATAATTTATAAGTTGCATGCAGTTGCACAATTCAATGTGCAATTTAACAGGCACCGGTCGACCGGTCAATATAGGTGCGGTCGACCGTTCCTGTGTAAATTGCACAGTGAACGTGCACACATGCACATAACGTATATATATATTTGAATTCCTGTCTACCGGTCCATTTTTGACCTGTCGACCGTTTTTAAACAGAAAGCAACTTTTCCAAAAGACACTTCTCTTCTCCAAAGGTTGCATCTCCTATCTTTCATCAATGATCATAACTCTTAATGGCAACTGTTCACAAAGAGTTACAACTATTTTTCTCTATATATACTCATCTAAATCATTGATTAAAACACAAGTTTTTACAACGATTTCATATATTCTTTTAATCTAATCTCTGATCTCAATACTGTATTATAAAAGCTCTAAATTATTTATTGAATCTTTGAAACTATTTCATATCCTTTGATTCAATAATATACTTTCCTTAATCTTTTCAAAACATCATATCGCATACTTTGAGGATAAGATTATAGGAAGGGTGTACTGCTAGTGACAAATCCGTGTTTTCAAGAACACAAGTTGTCAACAACAATTGTATTTGTTCTTTTGTTGAAGTCCTCTGTGTTGTAAGAGGCAAGTGTTGAAGTCCTCAGTGTATTAGAGGCGTGAAATCCCGTTCGGTTGTTCGGGTATTGTAAACCTGTTCCTCCGGGTGAAGCGAGGTAGTTAATAGTGAAAATCCAGATAGAAGTCTGGGACTGGACGTAGGACGGTGCTCCGAACCAGTATAAAAATCTCTGGTGTGATTTTTCTATTTTCTATTTACAATGCTATTATCATCTATTTCCGTATTTGTATTGTAATCCATATTATACGATCCGTGTATACTATATTAGCACATATAATTGTATACACACCGCACTTTCAATTAAATGTTGAGTCACAAGCTTTATGAAAGTTTTGATTTCTGACAAAAAAGGCGATTGATTTCTGACAAACAAGGCGATCGACAAAAACAAGGTCAATAGAGCTATATATGGTACTCTAGATTATAGGTTGATTATTTGTTGTTATAATAGTAATAAATTTGTTAAAATCTATCCTCAAATAATCATGCATATCAAGGGAATCAATATATATACGAATAATATATATACGAATAATTTATAAGTTGCATGCAGTTGCACAATTCAATGTGCAATTTAACAGGCACCGGTCGACCGGTCAATATAGGTGCGGTCGACCGTTCCTGTGTAAATTGCACAGTGAACGTGCACACATGCACATAACGTATATATATATTTGAATTCCTGTCTACCTGTCCATTTTTGACCTGTCGACCGTTTTTAAACAGAAAGCAACTTTTCCAAAAGACACTTCTCTTCTCCAAAGGTTGCATCTCCTATCTTTCATCAATGATCATAACTCTTAATGGCAACTGTTCACAAAGAGTTACAACTATTTTTCTCTATATATACTCATCTAAATCATTGATTAAAACACAAGTTTTTACAACGATTTCATATATTCTTTTAATCTAATCTCTGATCTCAATACTGTATTATAAAAGCTCTAAATTATTTATTGAATCTTTGAAACTATTTCATATCCTTTGATTCAATAATATACTTTCCTTAATCTTTTCAAAACATCATATCGCATACTTTGAGGATAAGATTATAGGAAGGATGTACTGCTAGTGACAAATCCGTGTTTTCAAGAACACAAGTTGTCAACAACAATTGTATTTGTTCTTTTGTTGAAGTCCTCTATGTTGTAAGAGGCAAGTGTTGAAGTCCTCAGTGTATTAGAGGCGTGAAATCCCGTTCGGTTGTTCGGGTATTGTAAACCTGTTCCTCCGGGTGAAGCGAGGTAGTTAATAGTGAAAATCCAGATAGAAGTCTGGGACTGGACGTAGGACGGTGCTCCGAACCAGTATAAAAATCTCTGGTGTGATTTTTCTATTTTCTATTTACAATGCTATTATCATCTATTTCCGCATTTGTATTGTAATCCATATTATACGATCCGTGTATACTATATTAGCACATATAATTGTATACACACCGCACTAACAATTGGTATCAGAGCCTGGTTTTCTAGAGATCGTGACAACATCCTAGAATAAATGGCTACAAAGAGATCTAGTCAAGGCAATAAGAAGAGGAAGAGCAATAAAGAAAAATCAAAGGAGCAAACAAACAAATGCTTCATGGCAAAAGATAATGAGGTTAGTGATCTAACTTTTGATGATATGATAGAAATAAATTCAGAACTTCTAGACACTTTAAAAAGTATCAAAAGAAAATATAAGGAAGCTCTGGAAAATCAGAAGAAAGCAGAATTCGAAAGAGATATGCTTAAAGACGAGAAGAGAATATTAGAAGAAGAACTTGAGAAAATTCAAGATTCAGACAATTCTCAACTCGCTTTATTAAGTCAAGAAATAGAAGCTCAAAAAGAAAAGAATAATGCTCTAGCTTCTGAAAATCATGAGTTAAAAACAAAAATTAAAATTGTTGAGTTAGATAACACTAGTCTCAAAACTAAGATTGATGACATTACTAAAAGTATTTCCAATTTTAATAAAGGGAGAGAAAATTTATCCAGGATTATTGAAATTCTCAACCTACTTCAAATAAGAAGGGATTAGGTTATGTTAAGAATTCAAAAGCTCACAATGATAAAAGCGGTTTAGGCTATAAACAAGTTAAAAGTAAAAATAGTACTAGATATGCATTCATGTATACTAACTTTAGTGCTAGTATTAGTAATCAAGATAGTTTTAAAACCAGTTATAGTCATAATAGTACTTTGTTTAGAAATGATAGAAATTATTCTTCAAGTACTAAGCTAATGACGAATAGTATTAAGATATGGATTCCAGCTAATATGATTGATCATGATAAACAACTTTATATTAGCAACTATTATAAGAATGTAATTTGTAATGAAAATTATATTTATAAAGGTTCAACCACACCCATATGGGTATGGTTTCCAAAGACCTAACCCCCGGGACCCTAACATAGTAAGTGGGTACCGAAAATTATTATTATTTTTTGCAGGTACTCAGAGAAACAAAAGGAAAAGTATAGATTTTGGAATTTTAAAGAATGTTCCATACGTTTAATAGAATTACGTGCTTACAATGAAATATGGACTTCAGCAAATATGATATTTTATATAATTTATTATATTCCCTCATTATTTTTGATAATGACAAAGGGGGAGAGATTCATATGCATATTGATAGATGGAGATATTATACTTAGGGGGAGATGTTAAATTTAGAGGGAGCAAATACTAAGGGGGAGCAATATAATATTATTTTAGAAAGTCATATAGTTGTCATTATCAAAAAGGGGGAGAATGTTGAAAACACAATTTTAGTGTTTTGATGATAACAACTATATGACAATGCTACTAAAATGTTTATTAAGTGATTTCAGGTTATTCATTGTCCGGAGAAAAATAAGCAAAATAAAATCGTTCAAAAATTCAGCCAAGCGGGATTCAAACCTGCATGCTTGCATTAGAATACACATGGAAACCAACTTTACTACAAGCTCTTCTATTATTAGGTGGTTAGAGGATTTTATTATATGAAGTAAAAGTGAATGGAGAAATAAAAAGGAAATAGGATTCGAACCCAGCACACTCAACATGGAACGAGCAACCATTACCACTCCACCACAACAAGTTATGTTAGCCATTGCTACCAAACACTACTTAACAGAAGATATAAGAAATGAAAATTAAAAGCACGAAAGTGGGATTCGAACCCAGCACACTATGATGGTAGCCGCACATCTTACCAACTAAGCCATAGAACATTTTGAAGTTAGCATCAACGGCTACTTTACACAAGAATTCCAAAGCGAATAAGAAATGAAAATTAAAACAACAAACGTGGGAATCGAACCCAGCACACAACAGAGACATGCGCATGTTGTACCAACTGTGCTACACCGCGTTTTGAATTTGATCTCAACGGCTGCTTTATTCAAGCATTCCAAAGCGAATAGTCAAGTTGCTATTCATGTATCTATTCAACCAATTCCAAACCTCCAACGGATGCATCTTTTCTAATGAGAATTTCTAAAGGATTGTGACTACTTATTGGCTTCCATTCACTTCTATATAAGCCTCCCACCATCCCAAAAACAAAAAGATATATATTCTCTTAAATCATTCTCGTATTGATTTCAAACGCTCCGACTTCCATATTCATTCTAAAAGCAAATTTAGACCAGTGCTATTTCACTCCACAACATACAAATCTGGTTCTAATCCACTTCCTAACCTCTGCACGCTCATTCTACATCATTTTTACCGGTTATAGAAGTGGTACTCAAGTTCGACTACTCAGTGTATTGAAGACACAATATATAACCGTAACACAGTTATTTGATATACTCTTGTAATATGGCAAATAACGCAAGTACTAGCACTCAAAACACCACTTACACAGAAGGGCAATCGACACAAAGACCTCCATTTTTCAATGGTCTTAACTATAGCTATTGGGCAACACGTATGTCATTCTTTATGCAATCAAGTAGCTATGATGCTTGGAATGCTACTCAAAGAGAAATAGTGAATCCAACAACTGATTATTCAGAATGGACTATGGCTGAGAAAACGGCAGCAGCCGTAAATGCAAGAGCAATAAATATGTTGTTCTGTGCATTAGACCAAAATGAATATAACCGTGTTAGTATCTGCACTACTGCATATCAAATTTGGCAAACGCTAAAAATCACTCATGAAGGTACTAACAAGGTTAAACAAGCCAAAATAGCCATGCTGAAAAGTCAATTTCAAAATTTCAAAATGAAACCAAATGAAACAATCAATGACATGTATTCACGGTTTCAAACTATTCACCATGCACTTATTGGGTTAGGACAAAAGTATTCTGATTTTGATGTTGTTTCAACAGTCCTACATTTTCTGACTAATGAATGGGAAGGAAAAGTATTAGCAATTGAAGAAGCTAATGACCTTTCCGTCATGAAGCCAGATGAATTGATAGGAAATTTAATGTCCTATGAAGCAAATTTGCAGGCTAGAAAAGAATAGAAAGAAGAAAAGAAAAATGTAGCATTTCATGTTGAGAAAGATGAAAATGAATCAGATTCTGAAGATGAAGATTTGGCGTTCATTGCTAAAGGTGTCAAAAAATTCCTAAAATATCGAAAAGCCAGTCGCTACAATAAAAGGAAACCTGGATCAAATAAACCATCTTCATCTGCTATAGAATGTTTCAACTGCCATAAAAAGGGACACATGCAGAAGGATTGTCCAGAACAAAAGAAAAAGTCAGAAAATGACAAATTCAAATATAAGAAGGACAAATCAAAGAAACGAGCCTTCTCAGTAACATGGGATGATTCAGAGTCATCTTCATCAGAAAGTGAAAGTGATTCGGAGAATGAACAAGCTAATGTTTGCTTTATGGCAACAGAAGATGAGGTACAAATTCCTACATTTGATGAATTACTTGATATTAATGTTGAATTGATAGTCAAATATAAAGACTTAAAACGTCAATTAAAAGTAGTCAAAGCAGATTTAAGTAGAGAAGAGTTTGAACGAGATATGTTAAAAGATGAGAAGAAAATATTAGAAGAAGAACTTGAAAATATTCAAGAATCATCATCTAATGTTGACTCTCAAATATCTCTTTTGAGTCAAGAAATAGAAGCTCAAAAAGAGAAAAATAATGCTCTCACTACTGAAAATCATGAACTTAAAGCAAAAATCAAAATTCTAGACCTAGAAAAAGCTAGTTTACAAACAAAGTTTGATGACATTACTCAAAATGTTTCTAACTTTAACAAAGGTCGAGAAAATTTGACTAAAATCATTGAAAGTTCACAATCTATTTCAGATAAACAAGGTTTGGGATATAACAAACATGAAACTAAGAAACATCTTAGAAATAAAAGGAAGAAGAAAGTACAAAAAACTGAAGCTAAGAAAAATCTTAGTTTATTATATTTCAAACCAAAACCAGTTGTGAAATTTCAAAAGAGAAATGTCAAGACTATCAAAATATGGGTTCCTAAAACAAATAATAATTTGATTAGGAACAAATACATTCAGCAATTCATGAATAATGTACATTTTAATAACAATTATATATATAAAGGGGATACCGGACCCAAATGGGTTTGGACTCCTAAGACCTAACTCTTAGGACCCTATAAAAAGTGGGTACCATGAACTTAATTCTATTTTTTGCAGGTCCCACTGAAGAAAAGAGGAAAGTGGATATTGGACAGTGGTTGCTCAAAGCATATGACGGGAGACAAGAGCTTATTAACAAATATTAAATACTCAGATGGTGGCTCAGTCACTTTTGGAGACAATTCAAAAGGTTATATCATCGGCAAAGGCGATGTGAGCAATTGCGGTACATCTAACTTACCTCTTATTACTAATGTCATGCTAGTTAGAAATTTAAAACACAATTTACTTAGTATTAGTCAGTTATGTGACAAGGGTTTTATAATTTCCTTTTCAAATAATAAGTGTAGTATTTTAGATAAAGACCATAATTTGGTTTTTGAAGGTTATAGAGACAGAAATATATATATTCTAAATATGAATATTAATCATAATTCAGATATGTGTCTTGTGGCTAATGACAATGATCCATGGCTATGGCACAAACGTTTCTGTCATATAAACTTCAGAACTATTGACAAGCTAGCCAAAAACAATCTAGTTAGAGGACTACCCAAAATGAGTTTTAAAGTTAACAACATTTGTGATGCATGTCAATTAGGAAAATTGACCAAATCATCGTTTAAATCCAAGAAAGTCATATCAACATTACAACCGCTTGAGTTACTGCACATGGATTTATTTGGACCTACTAGAGTTCAGTCAATAAATCACAGTCAATATGTGCTTGTAATTGTTGATGATTTCTCTCGTTATACATGGACAATTTTCTTAAAAAATAAAAGTGATACTTTCGATCATTTCAAATCTTTCGTCAAAAGAATTCAAAAATCAAAAGGGATTAAAGTTAAAAATATAAGAAGTGATCATGGCAGAGAGTTTGAAAATAATGAATTTGAACATTTTTGTACAAAGAAAGGTATATATCATAATTTTTCGTTTCCCAGAACTCCACAACAGAACGGAGTAGTAGAACGAAAGAACCGAACTTTACAAGAATGTGCAAGAACATTATTGAATGGAACCACCTTACCAAAACATTTCTGGGCAGAAGCTGTCGCAACTGCCTGTTATGTTTTAAATCGTGTGTCCATAAGACCTCTTACCAAGAATACTCCTTATGAATTGTTTAACAAAAGAAAGCCCAAAATCTCATACTTCAAAGTTTTTGGTTCCAAGTGCTTTATTTTAAATACGAAAGACCAGCTTGGAAAATTCGATCCAAAAGCCGATGAAGGAATATTTGTCGGTTATTCGGAACGAAGTAAGGCCTATCGGATATTTAATAAACGAACCAAAACTATTGAAGAATCACTTCATGTCTCTTTTGATGAAATTTATCAGCATCCTCACACAATATCAGATGATGACGAATCAATAGTCATTGATAATCCAATCATCTCAAATACTGATTCTGACTCAGAAGTAATTATTGAGAATACTCCTCAAATATGTGAATTACAATCACCACCAAGAATATTAAGAGACCATCCGGCCCAAAATATAATAGGTGAAATAACATCACATGTCAGAACAAGGAGTCAACTCAATCAAATGGGTCATGTCGCTTTTCTCTCAAATATCGAACCCAAGAATCCAAAAGAAGCTGCTACAGATGATTACTGGATCATTGCCATGCAGGAAGAACTAAATCAGTTTGAGCGCAATGACGTTTGGGAACTTGTTCCGAGACCAACTGATCAGTCAGTAATTGGTACTAAATGGGTCTATAAAAATAAGGCTGACGAACAAGGAAATATCACCAAAAATAAAGCAAGATTAGTAGCACAAGGATACAATCAGGAAGAAGGTATCGATTATGAAGAAACTTTTGCACCAGTTGCTCGACTAGAAGCTATTAGAATTCTATTATCTTTTGCTTGTCATCATAATTTCAAACTTTATCAGATGGATGTCAAAAGTGCTTTTCTCAATGGATTTATCAAAGAGAATGTCTATGTCGAACAACCTCCTTTATTCGTACATGAAAAATATCCTGACCATGTGTTCAAACTTAAGAAAGCTCTGTATGGTTTAAAACAAGCACCTCGTGCTTGGTATGAACGATTACGTAGCTATCTTATTAATTCAGGATTTGAAATAGGCAAAGTCGATCAAACTTTGTTTATTAAACATTCTCAAAAAGATATTCTGGTTATCCAAATATATGTAGACGATATCATCTTTGGTTCAACAAACGATAAACTCTGCAAGGAATTTGCAAGTATTATGACCAAAGAATTCGAAATGTCTCATATGGGAGAACTATCTTATTTTCTTGGACTTCAAATCAAACAACTTTCAAACGGTATTTTTATCAATCAAGAAAAATACTGTGAAAATCTTATCAAACGCTTCGGATTACAAAATACATCTGGTAAACCAACTCCTATGAGTACAACTACACATCTTGAAAAAGATGAAAGTGGTAAGAATGTTGACCAGAAATTATATCGAAGCATGATTGGTTCTCTTCTTTATCTTACAGCTAGTCGTCCAGATATATTAATGAGTGTTTGTTTATGTGCTCGTTTTCAAGCCGATCCAAAGGAATCACATTTACGAGCAGTGAAACGTATAATTCGTTATCTTAATAATACCAAAGATTTTGGTCTTTTCTATCCAAAAGAATGTCCATTTGAATTAGTATCATATAGTGATGCTGATTTCGGTGGCTCACGAACAGATAGAAAAAGTACAAGTGGTACATGCCATTTTATTGGAAAATCACTTGTCTCTTGGTTTAGTAAGAAACAGAATTGTGTTTCACTATCAACATGTGAATCTGAATATATATCAGCGGCTCTCGCTTGTACTCAAGTACTATATATGCAACAAACACTTCAAGATTTTGATATTCATTTATCAAATTCTATTATATACTGTGATAACACAAGTGCTATAAATCTTTCTAAAAATCCAGTGAATCACTCTCGAACTAAACACATTGATATCCGTCATCATTTTCTTCGAGATAATATTGAAAAAAGAAATATATGTCTTGAATATGTCCATACTGAAAATCAATTAGCAGACATTTTTACTAAGCCGCTGCTCGAATCTAATTTTATTAGATTACGAAGAGAGCTTGGTTTAATTTCAAGAAAAAATCTTGACTAAGCAATTACTAATGTACACCTTCTCTTTTGGTTATTCTCTTTAATTATAATTTTTTGTTTAAACTAAACTAATGTCTTTTCTCCTAGTAACCGTATCTTTTACTTAACCTATTTTTTATATTAAATATTAGCCATTGCTTTATTTAATGGTTAAAATCTATTTACTCATTTTATAAATTCAGTTTTAAAAACAAAGCTATTTTTAGATTTACAATGAAATTTCTGCTTATATTTTCGTGGTTAAAAGTTATCATTAACTCACATCCATAAAAGTATATATAAGAAACTTATATATATAAGCTTGCAAATTTTTTTTTTTTTTATTCATCTTTACTTCTTATCTAACCATAATACTATATTCAACTTACACTATGGCTCATATTTGTGACAAATGTGCGCAAGAATCTCACATTTCTATTACAAGCTCTGAGTCGGACGAATATTATTCTCCTACTACTCCAAAACAAAAATCGAGCTGTCATCATCAATGCTCTTATATGTCTGATAAAACTCCAAATTCAAAACGAGTTAAAAGGACACTATTCTATTCTCCTCGAACCAAAGCTCAAATTGATGAGATACACCACTACCAAAAACATCAGATAGACCTTCAGAGACAACTCCATTACGGGCAAAGTCAACTTTATCACGAGCAACAACGGACATCGGCACGATTGTCTGTTTTAGAAAAGTTGGCAACATTTTTCTGCGGTTCCAACAAACATGACGTACATGAACCAATGCCATCTAGGCCATCAACATCTAAAAGTCCTAACTCATGGGATCGGAACTATGAAAAGAATGAAGGAGCTCAGAAACAATGGAGTCCATGGTCGAATCGTATTGAAGGAAACAACGATAATTCTAATGACGAACTTTCTCATTAGATTTATATATAGTTGTTATATATTTATCTATCTCTTGTATAAGGATGGTTATATTTTGTATTATGTATAAAATATAATATATATATATATATATATATATAGGTTGATATATAATAAAAAAACTTGAAAAAGAATCCTATATGCACAACAGACCAGAACCGGTCGACCGCACATATTATTGTCGGTCGACCGTTTACTCTCTGGTTGAAAACGGTCGACCGGCCAAAAGTTGTAGGTCGACCGGTTACGCATTTTTCAGTTTTTTTATATATAACCCTATACGTTACTTTACCCTCTACCCTCAATCACTCTCTACTCAAACTATTCTCTATCCCCAAATCACAAACCCTAGTTCCCATTCTTCAATTCCCAAATCACAAATCCTCCAACAATGGCTCCTCCTCAAAAGAAATCAAAGAAAGGAGCAATCTCTGAAACTTCATCTCATACCATCTCCGTCAAAAAATGGCTTCAAACTCCAATTGCTATAACACGATGGAATCAAATGACAAATTACAAGTTTCATCCGGGATCTTTTATCAAATTTGATGATTTCACAGCTTACGGAGTTCGAAGGTTAGCCGATAATGCCAACATTACTCCATTGATAGATTTTTCGGCAAATAGTGTGGAGATAAATCATTTAATGATTAAATTATTTTACGCCAACATGAATCTTGATGAATATCAACCTGATAATCCAAACGGCGTCATCTGGTCTATGGTCTGTGGAAAACAAATTTTTCTTACTCATGCTAGAATTGCCTCTATACTTGGCATACCAAATCGAGGCGAAGAATTTTCATCTACCTTCTGCGAAGTTTTCACCCGAAATAGTACAAGTCATCAGTTTATAGAAGACAATAGTGATGGCACTAAGTCTATTGGACTTCGACTGACAGCAAGGTTACTTCATCGGGTCTTGATGCATTCTCTTTTTCCTAGACTTGGAAATTATGATGCAGTGTACAAAGAAAACTTCAAGGCACTCTATGCTATCTATGGTGAAATCCAAATCAATTGGGTTCACATGCTTTTTGATGAAATTCTCAAGGTAAATAATTCAACCCGGCCTCATTTCTTCTATAATGAATATATCATGAGACTTTTGTTAGCTTGTGGGGTCAATCCTCCTGATTCTGCAACTTCAACACCAAAACGCATTGATTCCATAACCATCAAAAGAATGAAGCTTCCTCCACCTTATCTTGAGATTATGCCTTTTGAAGAATGGCAACAACGAGGACCGAGAAAACAAAGAGCAACTTCCTCTCGACCTCGTCCCGATGAGGTGAAACTTTTAAGATCAAAGTCATCAACAAAAGAATCTCTTGAAACCATTGCGCGTAATCAATTTCTGCTTGAATCTCGTCTCAAGCGTATGGACTCTAAAATTGATAAGCGCTTCAATAAGGTCAAGTCGTTCTTCGGTATGCTATGGGACGCTATATCATGTTCCTCATCCACCTCTGTTCAAGCACAAGATCCAGGAAAACGTCCTGCTGCTCCAGTTTTCACATGGACATCATCTGACGAGGGCGAATCGTCTAGAGGGAACAGTGATGAGGAGGAAGAGGAAGAAGATGAAGATGATGATGATGACGACGATGACGATGATGAAGAGGAGATTCGATCTGCTTCATCCTAGATTCTATTATGTTTTAGCTCTTTAAAAACATTCTTCGACACTTGTACTAAATAGTGTCGTTATTTATGCTTTTCAATTAACATTATGTTCTGTAGTAAACTCTGTTATGTCTTTGATGTGTTAATGATTTATTTTTCTATGCTTATCATATTCATTTTACGCATATCATATTCTAGTAATCTGTTACTCCTTTTTGTCGATGACAAAGGGGGAGAAAGGGCTAACAATTGCTTGCAGGAAAGAAATCACATACTCAGGGGGAGATTCAGATTTGCAGATATATATATTGTCATCAATCAAAAAGGGGGAGAATGTTGAGTCACAAGCTTTATGAAAGTTTTGATTTCTGACAAAAAAGGCGATTGATTTCTGACAAACAAGGCGATCGACAAAAACAAGGTCAATAAAGCTATATATGGTACTCTAGATTATAGGTTGATTATTTGTTGTTATAATAGTAATAAATTTGTTAAAATCTATCCTCAAATAATCATGCATATCAAGGGAATCAATATATATACGAATAATATATATACGAATAATTTATAAGTTGCATGCAGTTGCACAATTCAATGTGCAATTTAACAGGCACCGGTCGACCGGTCAATATAGGTGCGGTCGACCGTTCCTGTGTAAATTGCACAGTGAACGTGCACACATGCACATAACGTATATATATATTTGAATTCCTGTCTACCGGTCCATTTTTGACCTGTCGACCGTTTTTAAACAGAAAGCAACTTTTCCAAAAGACACTTCTCTTCTCCAAAGGTTGCATCTCCTATCTTTCATCAATGATCATAACTCTTAATGGCAACTGTTCACAAAGAGTTACAACTATTTTTCTCTATATATACTCATCTAAATCATTGATTAAAACACAAGTTTTTACAACGATTTCATATATTCTTTTAATCTAATCTCTGATCTCAATACTGTATTATAAAAGCTCTAAATTATTTATTGAATCTTTGAAACTATTTCATATCCTTTGATTCAATAATATACTTTCCTTAATCTTTTCAAAACATCATATCGCATACTTTGAGGATAAGATTATAGGAAGGGTGTACTGCTAGTGACAAATCCGTGTTTTCAAGAACACAAGTTGTCAACAACAATTGTATTTGTTCTTTTGTTGAAGTCCTCTGTGTTGTAAGAGGCAAGTGTTGAAGTCCTCAGTGTATTAGAGGCGTGAAATCCCGTTCGGTTGTTCGGGTATTGTAAACCTGTTCCTCCGGGTGAAGCGAGGTAGTTAATAGTGAAAATCCAGATAGAAGTCTGGGACTGGACGTAGGACGGTGCTCCGAACCAGTATAAAAATCTCTGGTGTGATTTTTCTATTTTCTATTTACAATGCTATTATCATCTATTTCCGCATTTGTATTGTAATCCATATTATACGATCCGTGTATACTATATTAGCACATATAATTGTATACACACCGCACTAACAATTGGAACTCCGGTATTACTAATCGAAAACTTTATACAAATTATGATTTTTAACATAAGAATTAGGATTTATCGTTTAGAATTGAAGGTGGGGTCTGGGTTTTTACTGGAAAGGAATTTCTGGGTTTTACTTGTAATTAAGTGGGTTGGTGAGCTCGTAGACTTTCCTGGAGATGGAGGATCGATCATCGATGTGGGGAAAAATAGTGGAAGGTTCGTCAGGGGGACGTGGTGGCGCCGGCGACGTTTTCTTTTTCGTAGCCCTAAATTTTTGCTCCCTCTTGCTGCGATCGAGCGTTACGTGCTCTTGAGGGGAGGTAGAGGATACGTAGACATAGTGATGGCCAGAAATTCAGCGTCTCTGGTGGATGAGGTGGCGAGGATGGCGAACTTCCAGGTTTTGGAATTTGGGTTGTCCGTGTTTCCAGGTTTGTGGCTCGAACCCTCGATTTTGATTTCGAGTTGAAGATGTCGTGTTGATGCTTACGAGGGGGGTGTATGGGTGATGGATGATGTGGGAGGATCATCAATGATGATCAGCGACGACCATCGGCACCGTGCATATGCACGGTGCACTGTGTTGTGCCTGGAGGAGTTTGTTGAAGCAGAGGATACTCGAGTCTTTAAGGGTTTGACTCAGGGAAACTTCATGTCGAACTCGAAGCAGGGAAGGTGAGAACTCGAGGCTATTTTGATTTGGCTCGAGTTAGTAAGTTGTTCAGGTTTTGGCAAACCTGATTGTTTCAGGTTTAAATTCTGTTCAAAATTTAAAAAAAAAGGATTTCTAAAACTGTGTTTTAAATTTAAAAGTTTAAAATATAGATTCAAATGAACTTTTGAATCTAAGGTTTTTAAAAAGAAAAAAAACGAAGTTTAAATTGGAAGTGAGGTTTAAAATAAAAAGATTTAAATCCGAATTCAACATAAATTTGAATCTTGAATTTGAAATAAAAAGGAGTTTGGAACTGTTTTAAACTTGTTAAGATTAATTTGATTTCATTTTAAATCTTAAATTTAAAGTGAAATTTAAAAGTAAATTTAAATTACATTGTTCTAAATACCTTATTAATGATAAATTGATCATTAAATAGAAAAGTTTTTAAAGACTTAAGGATTTGTAATTATTAAGTTAACTAAATGGATAATTAATGACTTGAATTAATTAACTTAGAAATTAAGAGTTTAAATTTATTTAAATAAGATATAAGTTAGTTAATTTAAGGTAAATCAGTTGATAATTAAGAATCATTGATTAAATAAGGTTTAATTTTTAATTAATGATTAGTAATCAATTAATGAATTAATTAAGGAATAATTAATGAGTTATTAAGACTAATAAAAATGTAATTGATAATAAATCTTAGTTAGTTACTTTAGGATAAAGTAATTAAAGAATTATAAATAGATAATGAAGGTCATTAACTAAGATTATGAAATAATCAATTAATGGGATTAATTTTAATAATTAATTAAATTATTTATTTAAGATAAGCAATTGTGGATTGTTAAGCATAATTACTAAATGGAAGTAATTAAGGAATTAATTACTCATTGTAATTAATTCAGTTAATATGAATTGTTTAAGTTAATTAATTAAGTTTGATTAATTTAAATAATTATTTGATGATGTGATAAATATAATTTCTTAGAGAAGTAATTAATGATAATTACTTGATGTAATTAACTAAAGATGACTTAATGGTGAAAGTAATGGTAGTAGAATTACTTCGTATAATTAATCAAGGGATTAATTTAAGGAAAATTAATTAAGGAGTAATTAATTTATTTGATGGAGTAATTAAAGGTAGTTAATTACTGAATGGTATTAATCATGGGTGATTAATAAATGGGTTTAATTGAGATTAATTACTTAAGGTAATTAATTTTAGAAGGGTAGTCAATTAAGATGAATTAGAAATCATTTATAAATATAATTAAATGATGAATTAAAGGATTGATCAATTAAGATCAATTAACCAATAATAAGTAATTAATAAGAAATTAATTAGTGTAATTAAAGATTTAAGTAAATTAATTATAGTTAATCAATTTTATAAGTAATTAGAGGTTAATTTCTGTTTTTAGTCAAGGTTAATTAATTTGTGAAAATAAATTAAAGGATAATTACTTGAATGTAATTAAAGTTAATTAATCAAGGGTGATTAATTAAATTCAATAATTGGATGATGATAAATTAATTGATGGACAATTAAATAATAGATATATAAGCAAGATTTAAAATGGTGAAGTAATTAATTTAATTTACTTTAAATTAATTAGAGATGATATAATTAATTTAATTCATTTTAAATTAATTATAGCTGATATGATTGCTTATATATGGATTAATGATATTGCTTACTTTGAAGTGATTGAGATCTCAAATATGAGATAAATGAATGTTATGTGATGGGTATGCTCTGATTTAAGTATGATGATAATACGGATTATCTGTTGTGATGATAATATAGATTATCTGTTTGTATTGATGTTGATTATCTATTATGATATTGTGTATTATCTATCTGTGTGTATATGGATAATTGAATTGAATTGTTTTAAACTTTAAAAGAACTTGGCCTTAAAAGATACGTTTTGGATTTCGATGAGACCGGGATCAGGTTTTCCATATTTGGAAGTCCGAAAACCACATCGATCCAAATTAACGATAGGTCGTGAATCTGAAGTGAAGATGAAAATTCAGAATGCAAGGGTTATCGTCGTTAACTCTGAGGGTGATTCCAAAATGAGTGTAACGAGATAATGCCTTCGGTTTCGTTCGAACCCGGAACGAACTTGTATGGATTGAATGCTTTCAGAACATCGTCAGGTGGGCGATGAGCATTATAAGAGATGTGTTCTCTAAAGTTAATCGCAGCCTCAAGCCTCATCAACCGGGAATGGCTAAAACAGGGGATGTGCAGTAAGGTTAGATGGGTCATGCCCAAGCAGGACAAGATTTTCCCCTGTCTAGATGTCCCTTTTATTTCGGTTGTGTGGACAGTTGTGAGCTCCAACTGTCGGGGTTGTCTTGTTCGGGACTGTTCAGTAAGGAATGGTTTCGGCCTTGTGTTGCAGGATAGCGGCGTATTCCTCGGTACGTTGATCTAGGCCACGTACTGTGACGGGCGGTACCCCAGTAGCCCTGCCATTGTATGGAATCCAAAATCCAATAAGTGCCCTCGGTTTTGATTGTATTACCCACTTTGTCGCTAGTAGCTGGAATTTAATAATGTAACAATTTCGGCTATTTCATATTTACTTGAAAACCCTAGACACTATTATAATATCACAGAATTTCCTATTAAATAATTTGGTTAGCGTATGGTAAAAACTTACCATGTTTATTTGTGGGAAGTCTTACGTGATACCTTTTGTTTTCAAATATTTTCAAAGTTAAGAAACTTTAACCTGTTACTCATACCAGACCCATGTCTGACCCGGAGTTTATTTCTGTTTTTTATAAACTCTCGGGTACTCAAATTTTTACGAGTAGCCAAGGGATTCAGGTTAGCTTTGACGAATTCTGGAGGAGCAATGGAGCAGGAGGGTTCAGCGTTGTAGATATATATAGTATTTCGCTGTGTTGGTATCTCTGTATTGTATATTGTATATTGACTTGTATAACTAGATAGGTGTTTATAACTATCTAGTATGTGATGTATTACCTATGTAACTCTGATGGATATTGTATATTATATAATACTTATGTGATTAATATAATTTATTCATTCCACTGTGAGATTCTGATGTTGTTGTTCTTTCTTCTCTATCTTGTCTATTTTCTCATCCCTTTCTTTCTTCAAGATGAAACGGATTTCTATGGTCAGAAATTCAGGTCGTCACAGTTGGTATCAGAGCACTAGGTTGAGCGAATACCTAGGCTCTTGAGTGATTTCTTTCTTGAGAGAGCGTATTTGTAATTTTGATATATATTTATATATTTGTTTCTACCTATTTGTTGGGTTACCTGTTCGGGTTTTCCAATATAGGTTATAAAGGTAGATAGGGTAGTGGTGTGTGTAATACGACTACCAATGGTCGGAGTTTGAATATTTGAGGTTGGAAGTGTATCTGTCGAGACTGTAGACCTAATACCGTCTCGAGTGAGCTTTGTAGTGATGGAAGATTTCATTGAACTCTGAGGAAAACCTGTTAAGGTTCGGAGTTCATTTTTGAAGCGTATGTTTGGATGAGCTAGAGTTTGGATCCGTCGGTTTGGCAAAAGCAAGTCCGGATATCTTACCTCAGGATGTAGTGGCTGTGTGATGAGACACGGTGATTATGGAAGTCTCCGAAGATGTTTCTTTGGAATCAGTTAAGGAGGTATATCTGCTTCGATGTTGGGGCTGAGTTCAGTAGAATGTTTCTGCTGGTTTGAGGTCCGAGTTTCTCGAAGAGTTTTGAATAGGAAGTCTTTGGCATCTGAGTCGGCAGTGCAGCTCGGAGTATTCTGTGTTCCGTCAAGGAGATCTTCTGGCATAGCAGTTTTTCTTGTGGGAATTTCGGGAGCAGCAGAGTGGTTCCATTTTTTCGATCGATTGGCTAATTAAGCGTAGGCTGTTCTGTTTGGTAAAGAAAGAACAGTTTTTCTTTGGTAGTGGGCTAGATTGATCGCAAAAGTGACTTGCGATTGTTTGAGTTTCTCTTGGGTTTAGAATTTTTCTGGATGTGAGTTTTGTCCGTGTCTAAAGATTGAGTTTGGTATCGACTGGATTCCAGGAGTGGTGCCGATGGTTCAGCTTAGTAGTAGGATGATTTTTGGAGAATGAGTTTGGTGAAGCAGCTCGGGTTTTGAAGGAACTTCTGAGTATCTTTAGTGGATCTGTTGAGCCATAGTTCTAAGATGTGTTTCCCAGCTAGTGTTTATGATGATCATCAGTATTTTCATCTGCTCTGGTTAGAGTTGCGCAGTGGAAGCATGGTCGCAGCTGTTTGGTGTGGAAATAACTGGAATTTTTCAGTGTTTGGATTAGAGAGTTTCTACAGGAAATTTTTCAGGATCTGAGGCCCGATATGGTGTGCATCTATTTTTATCTCTTCCAGATGGGAGAAGTGAGATCTGTTTTCTGATTTGGAATAAAGTTGTGTTCTGAGATTGGTTGATCTTGGAAAGATCATTTTGTTGGATTGTTTTTGGTTCAGTTTGTTTCTAGAGGAATCAGCAAGGGTTGAGCTGATCAGGAAGGATGTAGGCAACCCAGGATCGTCAGAAGAGTATTGTGAATAAAAGATGGAGATTCATAGTTAGAGACTTCGTTGTTGTTGGGATTTTCTCCGATCAATGGGAGCTATAAATTTGATAAGGTTGGGAAGCTAGCTCCGAGATATTTGGATCTTTTTCTGTTGTTCTTCTTAAGATTAGTGTTTGGTCTTCAGGAGTGGATTGCCAGTTTGGATAACTGGAATTCGATGTGTTTCACGTATCTCTGAGGGAGTATGTGTAAGATCTATCTTTGGTTGTAGAGCCGGCAGTTCAGGGAGTTTTGGTTGTTGCGTCAGACTTGTCTATAGTCTGATATCATGTCTTGTTTTATAGATCTAGATGAGTGGAAGCTTTGTAGCTTAGTAGTATTGATTATTTGGATTCTGTAGAGCGAGTATTCCAGTATTATATTTGGGAAACTCGAGAAAATTCTATCCAGAATTTTATCCGGATAATTAGATTTGTTGATTGAATAAATGGGCTGCGATGGTTGTTCGCATATGATTGATATATGCTGGTGTTTTTAAAACTAATTTTTAATTAGATTATTAAATTACCTTTGTTTTAATTTCGGGGAGAAATTCTTTTAAGGGGGAAGGAGTGTGATATCCCGGAAATTTTGACAATAACAATTTAATAATTTATGTCAAAATTTAATTGATTTGACAAAAATGTTAATAATGATTTTGAATTAGATTTAATAATCTTCTTTAAAATAAATATTTAAACTGATAATTTATCTTTAAAGGCTAATAAATTGTTTTCTATTTGTAATGTATGCATATTTGTATATATTGTAAATAAATAAACTTTGTTTTAATTTAATAAATAAAGTCATGTCTTCTAATTCTAATATTTTGGTAATTTTGAAATTTGAATTAAATTAATATTAAGCTATTAAACAACCATATGATTTTAAGATACTTTGGATAAAATTTAATTTGTTTAAAAATAATTTTAGCCTAGATTTAAATTTAAAACAAAAAGAGTTGTTTTGTCCTTTTTAAACATAGCTTGATAAAATAGGTAATTTATTAAATAAGAGACAAATTCTTTTATGAATTATTTTAATTTAATAATGAGTTATATTTAAACAATATTAATGATGAATGTATTTACAAATGGATTTTTAATACAAATAGAAATTGTTATTTTAAATTTATTCATATTTATATATGTATATATATATATATGGAAAGCTATGATTTGTAAATTTAAAATTAAATCTTTCAACAATGTTTAAAATAAAATAAACTGTATAACTATTAAATTTAAGTACAAATCAAATGCATGGTGTTAAAATAAGTATAAAAATGGATAATAGAAAAGTTAAGTGTTTGATAAGTTTAAAAATAAAAGAGTGATAAAAATAAATAGAAGAATCTTTGATATTAACTTAAGTTAAAATTTATAACAAATAACTGAGAACAACTCTATATTATGTACATGTGGTATAAAAAGTATATGAATATAAATTAGATAATAAACCAAAACAAATGACTTAAATAACTCCATAAAAAAAAGTAGTATGCAGGCAAATAAACAAAGTTAGAAATAAGACAAAGTAAAAAGATCTATCTACATACAAAATAAGTTAGGAATGAAGCCTGTAAGTAGTTATGTAAAGAAAGAACAAAGTAATAAATAAAAATGTCTATATACATGCATAAAGTATGTAAGCAAACCAGTTAAGGAATAAGTCAAAGAAAACATAAACTGGCAAGTAATCTTGTACGTAGCCTGTAAGATTATATGCAAGTACAAGTAAAAAGAAAATATTAAGTATATAGGACTAAAGACAAATCAGGTTTGTAATATTTGTTGCCTGTAAAATAAATATACAGGGCAAAAATAAGCAAACCAGACAAGTAAAAGAAGTAGCAACATGCAAAATAAGATATGTTTGAAACATAAAGTACTTTTGCATTTAATACTAGCACACCATTTGGTCTACTAGAAATGTATAAAAATCATTTCAGCCGAAATGTATAAACTCAATTCAGCCTCCAAAATAAAATAATCTTGCCTGATAAAACAAAAGTAAAGAAATATCTTTGAACAAACTAAAATAGCCTATGCCAGATAACACCTTCCTGTGCAAGCCTGTCTCCTCTATATATATGCAGTACTCTTTGTTTCATTTTCTTTCATAACTTAGAAAACTAGAAAGCAAGAAAAGAAAGCATATCCATAAACAACATCATACAACTAAATAAAAAGCAAGGAGTTTTAAAACAGGAAGATCAAAGCAAAAATATTTTACAATTTCAGAAGTTCAAAACAGTTTTCAAAGCTCTGTCTTCATTCTTCGAATCTGTGAGTAACATAACAAATTAAATACTTTAAATTATAAATTTCTGTTGCATACTCATCTCTGAGAATGTGTTTGTGATGTATATGTATAAATAGGTCCCTGTATATATATGTGTGTGCAGTACGGAGATTTTGTTTGTGCTCTGCAATGTTTCCCAGGCTCAAAATTTTAATTTTAATTCCTTCCACATGATCTTGTTCATGATAAGATCTGATTATCAAAACAATATTGTTTGATTCAAATTAGATTAATGTTTAAAATCTAAGTTAGTTAAAATTGTGTTGTCTGTCTCTGGAACTATTAAAAACAACTGAGTATACTAAATATAATTAAAACTCAAACTATTTAAATTATAACTCCAGTATTACTAATCCAAAACTTTATACAAATTATGATTTTTAACATAAGAATAGGGATTTATAGTTTAGAATTGAAGGTGGGGTTTGGGTTTTTACTGGAAATGTATTTCTGGGTTTTACTTGTGATCAAGTGGGTTGGTGAGCTCGTAGACTTTCCTGGAGATGGAGGATCGATCATCGATGTGGGGAAAAATAGTGGAAGGTTCATTAGGGGGACATGGTGGCGCCGACGACGTTTTCTTTTTCGTAGCCCTAAATTTTTGTAAGGCTGAGTCTTCGATTCGTTCTCCCTCTTGCTGCGATCGAGCGTTACGTGCTCTTGAGGGGAGGTAGAGGATACGTAGACATGGTGATGGCCAGAAATTCAGCATCTCTGGTGGAGGAGGTGGCGAGGACGGCGAACTTCCAGGTTTTGGAATTTGGGTTGTCTGTGTTTCCAGCTTTGTGGCTCGAACCCTCGATTTTGATTTCGAGTTGAAGATGTCGTGTTGATGCTTGCGAGGGGGTGTTTGGGTGATGGATGATGTGGGAGGATCATCGATGATGATCAGCGACGACCATCGGCAACGTGCATATGCACGGTGCACTGTGTTGTGCCTGGAGGAGTTTGTTGAAGCAGAGGGTACCTGAGTCTTTAAGGGTTTGACTCGGGGAAACTTCATGTCGAACTCGAAGCAGGGAAGGTGAGAACTCGAGGCGATTTTGATTTGGCTCGAGTCAGTAAGTTATTCAGGTTTTGGCAACCTAATTGTTTCAGGTTTAAATTCTGTTCAAAATTTAAAAAAAAAAGGATTTTTAAAACTGTGTTTTAAATTTAAAAGTTTAAAATACAGATTCAAATGAACTTTTGAATCTAAGGTTTTTAAAAAGAAAAAAAACGAAGTTTAAATTGGAAGTGAGGTTTAAAATAAAAAGATTTAAATCCGGATTCAACATAAATTTGAATCTTAAATTTGAAATAAAAAGGAGTTTGGAATTATTTTAAACTTGTTAAGATTAATTTGATTTCATTTTAAATCTTAAATTTAAAGTGAAATTTAAAAGTAAATTTAAATTACATTGTTCTAAATACCTTATTAATGATAAATTGATCATTAAATAGAAAAGTTTTTAAAGACTTAAGGATTTGTAATTATTAAGTTAACTAAATGGATAATTAATGACTTGAATTAATTAACTTAGAAATTAAGAGTTTAAATTTATTTAAATAAGATATAAGTTAGTTAATTTAAGGTAAATAAGTTGATAATTAAGAATCATTGATTAAATAAGGTTTAATTTTTAATTAATGATTAGTAATCAATTAATGAATTAATTAATGAGTTATTAAGATTAATAAAAATGTAATTGACAATAAATCTTAGTTAGTTACTTTAGGAAAAGTAATTAAAGAATTATAAATAGATAATGAAGGTCATTAACTAAGATTATGAAATAATCAATTAATGGAATTAATTTTAATAATTAATTAAATTATTTATTTAAGATAAGCAATTGTGGATTGTTAAGCATAATTACTAAATGGAAGTAATTAAGGAATTAATTACTCATTGTAATTAATTCAGTTAATATGAATTGTTTAAGTTAATTAATTAAGTTTGATTACTTTTAAATAATTATTTGATGATGTGATAAATATAATTTCTTAAAGAAGTAATTAATGATAATTACTTGATGTAATTAACTAAAGATGACTTAATGGTGAAAGTAATGGTAGTGGAATTACTTTGTATAATTAATCAAGGGATTAATTTAAGGAAAATTAATTAAGGAGTAATTAATTTATTTGATGGAGTAATTAAAGGTAGTTAATTACTGAATGGTATTAATCAGGGGTGATTAATAAATGGGTTTAATTGAGATTAATTACTTAAGGTAATTAATTTTAGAAGGGTAATCAATTAAGATGAATTAGAAATCATTTATAAATATAATTAAATGATGAATTAAAGGATTGATCAATTAAGATCAATTAACCAATAATAAGTAATTAAAGAGAAATTAATTAGTGTAATTAAAGATTTAAGTAAATTAATTATAGTTAATCAATTTAATAAGTAATTAGAGGTTAATTTCTGTTTTTAGTCAAGGTTAATTAATTTGTGAAAATAAATTAAAGGTTAATTACTTGAATGTAATTAAAGTTAATTAATCAAGGGTGATTAATTAAATTGAATAATTGGATCATGATAAATTAATTGATGGATAATTAATTAATAGATATATAAGCAAGATTTAAAATGGTGAAGTAATTAATTTAATTTACTTTAAATTTTAGCAAGGCTAGCCGGCTTTATAGTGGGCCGTGCCACTGTATATAAAAATGGGAGAACAGGTGCTCTTCACATGCACAGAGCAACTAAGATGGAGAAAAAATTTAAAGAACAGGAGTTAGATAATAAGCCTAAACTACTAATACAACAGAACTAGTCTTCCTCAGAAGAGGAAGAACGATGTCGTCCATCATCCGTAGTTGGACCAATAACATGCGAAAACCCAGCGAAGAGAGCAGCCAAACGAGGATCATAACCAACTGAACCGGGCGAGTAAAGAAATTTCCTATCCCAAGTGACATCTAAAAACTTACTTTTGTTCTCCTCCCCTAACTCACCATCCGTAATGAGGCACAATCCTTCTCCCACAATATGATACATAAGATATCGACTCTCGCCACCAGTCTCACTAATAAAGGTATAAAAAATGTCCCTCTCAGGCGAATATCTCATATCAGAAGGAGAGTGAACCCAAGCACGCTCATCCGAGTACCAGGAAATGATATCAGAAGCGGAAGCGGAAGGTTCCACCTCCAGGGTAGAAGGAGGAGAACCAGAGGCTGGGGCTAGAGCAGGCACAGACCCAGAAGGAGCGACGCAAACCAACGGGACAGCAGGAGGATCCACAATAGGGGGAACTAAATCGGGAGCTAGAGGCGCATCAGCTAAAGGTACAGGAGGAGGAGAATCAGTAAACTTCCTAACCCAATTCCGGACAGGAGGACGAGGAAGAGGCGTCCGGTCATCAAAGGGGACAACCAGACCAGCACAGGCTACAGCACAATGACCTAAGGGCTGACAAGAATCGCATATCTCAGGTTTCCAACTATAGTGAACTCTGACCTCAGCTACATGTCTCTCATCTAATTTGACCTTTAAAACCATAGGCAAGGGTTTGTCAGGAGTGATCTCAATAAGAGCTTTGGCATAAACAAGCTTCTTTCTGGCCACAGTATTAGTATCATAACATATCACTTTACCAACCAGACCAGCAAGCCAGTCAATCCCAATAAGAGGCTGGAGAACAGAAGGAATATGAGAAAAATGGGCCCAGACAGGAATACATAAAACTTGTTCCTTCGCACGATCCACAGAAGGACTCCACGTAGTGATAATGAACGGTTTACCATCAATAAGGAGAGGGTTAGCTTCTAGAATGCGTTGCCTTTCATCGCTACGCGAAAACTTAAAGAAGAACATTTCATTATCATAGTGAACAGACAAACCACCTCTAGGCTTCCACACCATATTGCACCTCGACTTAACTACGTATAGGGAGGATTAGAATCAAGAAAGAAACCAACCAAATGGTCTTTCCAAAAATCCACGCCGGCCTCAATCACTTCCACGGGTGGAACCATAACTCCCTCGTTCTCAACTACTTCAAAACAACGAGGAGAGTGAATACCTGCATTACTTGGCAGCTTGGTAAACAAAGAAGACCGTCTAGTAGCAGGCCGAGACAGTGGAGGGACATGCAGTTTATCATGAGAAACAACTGTAATGGGATCATTGACATTGGCAATACAACAAACATTTGATGTGCCGCCCAATATTACCCCAGAATTAGTCTTGCTTCCCAATCCAGCATCAACCACACAATCAGTAGACACCGAAGTATTACATGTATCATTCGCAATAACAACGGCCGATGCCACCCCCTTATCAAACTTACAGCCAAGACTATCTGGTAACACAGTACCAACTTCCAACCCAGAGACAACTGGAAGACTCACAGCCAATGACGACCAAGCATTTGAAGGAGAAGCAGCTAAAAACGTTGACAAGGAGGACGTACCAGAGTTTGGAAAGGGACCGAGCACCGAAGTTGAAGACGAGACCGGAGATGAGATATCAGACATTATACCTGACAACGGCATCGGCGAATCGAGCACTGCAAGAGGCAATACACATATACGTTTCGAAGGAGCGGAACCCAACAGATCGCCAGAACCACGAGTCAGATCTGATGACTTAATCGAAGAACGCGAAGACTTAAATTAATTAGAGATAATATAATTAATTTAATTCATTTTAAATTAATTATAGCTGATATGATTACTTATATATGGATTGATGATATTGCTTACTTTGAATGGATTGAGATCTCAAATATGAGATAAATGAATGTTATGTGATAGGTATGCTATGGTTTAAGTATGATGATAATACGGATTATCTGTTGTGATGATAATATAGAATATCTGTTTATATTGATGTTGATTATCTATTATGATATTGTGTATTATCTATCTGTGTGTATATGGATAATTGAATTGAATTGTTTTAAACTTTAAAACAACTTGGCCTTAAAAGATACGTTTTGGATTTCGATGAGACCGGGATCGGGTTTTCGATATTTGGAAGTCCGAAAACCACATCGATCCAAATCAACGATGGGTCGTGAATCTGAAGTGAAGATGAAAATTCAGAATGTAAGGGTTATCGTTGTTAACTCTGAGGGTGATTCCAAAATGAGTGTAACGAGATAATGCCTTCAGTTTTGTTCGAACCCGGAACGAACTTGTATGGATTGAATGCTTTCAGAACATCGTCAGGTGGGCGATGAGCATTCTAGGAGATGTGTTCTCTAAAGGTAATCGCAGCCTCAAGCCTCATCAACCGGGAATGGCTAAAACAGGGGATGTGCAGCAAGGTTAGGTGGGTCATGCCCAAGCTGGACAAGAATTTCCCCTGTCTAGATGTCCCATTTATTTCGGCAGTATGGACAGTTGTGAGCTCCAACTGTCGGGGTTGTCTTGTTCGGGACTGTTCAGTAAGGAATGGTTTCGGCCTTGTGTTGCATGGGAGCGGGGGTTCTCCTTGGTACGTTGATCTAGGCCACATACTGTGACGGGCGGTACCCCAGTAGCCCTGCCATTGTATGGAATCCAAAATCCAATAAGCGCTCTCGGTTTTGATTGTATTACCCACTTTGTGGCAAGTAGCTGGAATTTAATAATGTAACAATTTCGGCTATTTCATATTTACTTGAAAACCCTAGACACTATTATAATATCACAAAATTTCCTATTAAATGATTTGGTTAGCGTAAGGTAAAAACTTACCACGTTTATTTGTGGGAAGTCTTACGTGATACCTTTTGTTTTCAAATATTTTAAAAGTTAAGCAACTTTAACCTGTTACTCATACCAGACTCATGTCTAACCCGGAGTTTATTTCTGTTTTTCATAAACTCTCGGGTACTCAAATTTTTACGAGTAGCCAAGGGATTCAGGTTAGCTTTGATGAATTCTGGAGGAGCAATGGAGCAGGAGGCTTCAGCGTTGTAGATATATATAGCATTTCGCTGTGTTGGTATCTCTGTATTGTATATTGTATATTGACTTGTATAACTAGATAGGTGTTTATAACTATCTAGTATGTGATGTATTACCTGTGTAACTCTGATGGATATTGTATATTATATAATACTTATGTGATTAATATAATTTATTCATTCCGCTGTGAGATTCTGATGTTGTTGTTCTTTCTTCTCTATCTTTTCTATTTTCTCATCCCTTTCTTTCTTCAAGATGAAACGGATTTCTATGGTCAGAAATTCGGGTCGTCACAGTAACAGTACCAGTGTTGATAGCCATTTTGAAAACTTTTCAAAAATCACATTATGAAACTTTGAAAACCTTGCTCTGATACCAAATGTGAGAAATGCGGATTACGGATCTTAAGGCTAGGATAAACACTAGAGGGGAGTGAATAGATTTTTAAGGAATTATTAAATCTTTTTGAGTTTTTGTTAATTTGAACACAAATGTATGCAATATTCAGACACATATATGATCACAGAATCAAACACAGATGCAGAAATAAAATAAAAGCAGTAAAAGAAAGAACACACCAGATTTTATACTGGTTTGGAGTTACCCTACATCCAATCCCATACGCAAGTACGGATTTCCTTTCAAAAGCACTTGTACAATTACACCCTCGGCTTCAAGGCTACGAGGTACACCCCCCAGATTCACAATCCTCTGGTAGAGATACTTGATTTTACGGGCAACAAGTTCACCCAATTGATTTCCAAGGCTACAATCACACCTTTTCTCGCTTGATTGATTTCCAAGGCCGCAATCACACCTTTTCTCGTTTAATTGATTACAAAAAGCTTATAACTATGAATAGCACTGAGGATCTTGTTGAGATAGTGATAGAGAATCAAACAAGAGATAATCTAGTTAGATTCAATGTTGATTTCGGCAGAGTAATGGTAGGAATATGTATAAAGAAAATATGAAAGAAGAAGAGAAATGAAAACCCGAAAAATATGATTGAAAATTCATTGAAATCAACCCCTATTTATAGAAGAACAACAACCATGTCCATTTGTGAAGAGATATGATGAATAGACACTTCTTTTGAAATTTAAATTTTGAAATTAACTGACACTATGTCGACATGGGTATATTGAGCATGTCGACATCCCAAAGGAATTTTTGGTGGTTTGTTTTTCTTTTGAAAGTAAATTTTATCTTATATTAAAAACTATTTTAAATTTTATAAATATACTTGACTATAGTTAAAATACATAAGTAAATATAGAGAATAATATATTGGTATATATATAATTTTACAATAATTTTATATTTAAATCTAAGTATAAATATTAAAAGTTAAATATATTATTATTAAAGATAATTTAAAACTAAGGATAATTTGATTTTGAAATTATAGATTATTTTAAGGCTAAAATTATTTAAAAACAGGATAGATGTTTTTGATTCTTTTAAAAGGAAGATTTTGAAATCATTTTGAAAACAAGATATAATTTTGAAAATCATTTGAATAAAATTTGTGGATACAAAACAATGTTCCACTAGATTTTCGTAGGTTCCATCCAACTCAGGGTCCCATCCCTTCAACGGGCTCGAAGTGGATTCCATTCCACGAATAAATTGGATTTTAAGATGCCAGGTGTTTTCTAGGAGTTTTAACAAAATTCCTAATAAATTAAAAAATAAATTACTTGAAATCTTGGACTCTTGATATTCTTGATACTCATGAGTCTTCATTCTTGATATCTTGAATCTCTATACTGTACAGTCTTCATTCTTGGTACCTACATGGTTAAATCCTGCATATAAATATATTTCTAAACTTATAATGTCAGTAGTTATATTTTATAATCTATTCTAAGGTTGTTTTCATCAAAACCATCATCTCATGGACTAACACTGATAACTATTGAGTTAGTCATTCCATAGTTATTTAACAACTATCAATACGTAATCCTTTAGTGCCCCCAGCAGTTATGAGTAATACACTGTCCAACACTTAGAGAACATTACATAATCTGGTCTCAAAGGATGTATTGATATCTAATATCGATGCATCTTGACTTGGAATATTTAAAATGGTATGTTTAATTTCATTGTGATAAATTACTCATGGTTATAACACTTTGTTACTACTGTCACAAAACATACCATTTATGGATTTTCTATTAAATATACTTTTAACTGATTACTTAATTATTTATATCATGATATAACAAGTGTATAATAAAAAGAAAACATCTTTTATTTTGAACAAGATTGGTTATTGGGTTGGATATGTGTAACAAATTACATAATTAGCACTAGGGCATACCACTAACTCTATCAATCTCCCACATGCACTTGGGAGCAATTATGAAATCTCTATCCCATCCCTTTGATTGGTTTGATGAGAACCATCGAGTTACACCCTTCATTAATGGATCTTCTATGTTATTTTAATTATCTGCTTTGTCAATGAACACTCTCCGATGCTGATAAACTACATTTATCATGTAGAACTATTCAGAGTATGTTAATAAACTTTTGGTGAGCTCTTATTATTACATTGTTATCATATAACAATGATGTTGTATTCTTAATACTTTAAATTACCCTGAGCTCAGTTACAAATTTGAGCATTTATATTTATACGTTGTTTTTATCATGGCATTATTCAAGGCGATGTTATTAACCTTTTCATCAAATCAACCACAATGTTTTGTTTGGAACATTTCCAACTTAAAGCTTCTTAATTAAGGTTTGAACGTAATTTTAATATTGATATTTTTCACTTAATATCACTCATGTAGTATGACTTCATACACTCTTTCATAAGGAGTTCGTTGTTTCTATAAACAATTCTATAGTATTTCGTAAATACTCGAGAATACTCTAAACTGCCATTTAGTGATCTTAATTTGGATTTGATATTGCTTAGTGTATCAAACATGTAAGAAAATTATGATATTGTAGACAATACAACATGTATGATGATTCATGTTGCTAAAGCATAAGGAATCCATCTTACATGTTCCTTATTAAACATTTTAATAAGATGTCTTTACATATGGCTTGGGTAATTCCCAACACCTTTCATACTTATTATAAAATATATAATTTACAAGTCCAATATCAAGTATTAAACAAGAAAATCAAAACCGATTTTAACATAAATACATTGATAACAATCAGTATTATGTTGTTCATTAGTATTAGAAATATTTATGCACCCTTTAACGTTCTTTCTTATAGAAACATACTTCCTTTGCATTTTGATTGAAAATTCAAACTATTTGATATTTCTATCAAAACACTTGTTCAACTTTGATGCTTATCAAATGATATCTTCATATCCATTCTTGGATCTTATCTGAAAACACACAAAATCAATATCGCTTCTACTGACTTTGAGGCACTTTGGTTGCTATGTGCAAATAGTCTATTCTAAATCATTATTTGCATTTCTCTATTTAAACACATAAGTGCCAAAACATAAAGTCATACCAAGCTATAATTTAGTTAGTAAATCCAAATTAACTTGAGAAAGCAAAATGATAATCTATTATGCTAATTTCAGTAATTAAAATTTATGGTATTATTCTTATCAACATTGCTCCTTAAATTCCAACTGCACTGTCTTGCTCTTGAAGGCACAATCATGGCCGATGGATCATATCCCTTCGTGTATAACTGCCAAAATCATATTTTAATAATGTACTTGGAATCCTTTGCATTTGGATTTGTACATCATACCATGTCATAGAGTCAATACCATTAATGGTTTATTGACAACTGAGGATTCTCTACTCTCGACATTGATAAGAAACTCATAGTTTCTCTTCAATGTGTGAAAAACATTAGTGCGATGTGTTCATTTCGCTTGGGTTAATTTCATTTCATCCACTTAATCTGTTTTATCTTTGGATCATATCCAAAATCCATTTTTCTACCAAAAATTTCTAAAAGAAATTATTTCTCTATGAAGTGGGTATTTCTTAAAACAACAATTGTTTCTCAGTGCAATGAAATATGTATTTATAAATACTTTATGAATTTCCTTATATATAAAACAAGTATGATTTTAGTTTATAATACTTATGTTCAAAACATAAATTGGTCATCCAATGACTATCATTTCCAAACTTCTTTTAGGGAACCCTCATGTACAATTATTACATAGTTTTTTGACTCGTACAACCTACTAACTCCTTGGCCTAGGATATGTTTGGGTTTCCTATAAACCCTTATCCTATATGATTTTGTAAACTATTCTATAAATGCAATTAATTTTAATCTCATGTACTATTCATATGTACATGACCTTATAGAAAGAAATTAGCTCAACTTCACTAAGTGTTAATCATATTTTGTTCAACAAAGTTCGATTACTCCTTATCGATGCATCATTATGTATCATAGGAAGAAGTGACTTTCGAGATTGAATCTTTATTCATTTTTAGATACGTTCGGAACTCTTTCTAATATACTCACCAGTTCAATCAAATTGAATAGCTTTTATTTTCTATTGCACTTTTTTGTTTACTTTCGTTTTATACTCTATGAGCATATCATAGACATACTACATGTGTATCGAATACACATGTCCACGTCGGTGATAACTCATTGGTAAATATAACAAAGTATGTGGAAATTTTTTGGTGTTAATAGACCTGCATGCATATATCTATATGCAACAACCCGAATTGTTCATCAACTCTTATCATGCTTCCATTGAATGGGTGCTTTGCCCTAAATTGTTCGAGATTAAATTCTTACTATATGATTCATAATCATGTAATCAAGGAATTATTTCTCTAAATTTTGGCTTAGTCCATAATTCCAAAATAATTGCAAATAAATTTAGATACATCCATATTTTCCAACACATCACAAATACCACTATTAAAGTTTTATTTTATAGAATAATCAAAATATTTATATTGAAATAAAACCATGTCTATTTTTCAGTTAGCATTGAAAAAATATTACTATTTCACAAATAATGTTTGGTATGTTTTACAAAATAGTTTTCGTAACTTGATGCAACCAATATTGCTATATGGCAAGATCCTATTATTTCTTCCATTACTATTATAGCATATGAAGTACAGAGGTTCATTCAACCACTTAATATAGGCTATTTATTCCATCAACTATAACTAGTTTTATAATTGAGAGTTTCTAAATGAAATATTTTGAAATCGAAGAATAGATCTCATAGAAAACAATTTTCAGTATGAAGATACATTCTGGAATAGTAATCACATTTCTCAATCTAGTGTTATGTATCAACTACTATTTTACAATTCTCATTTCTGATGTTTCTTTATGAAGCAAAAGTGATCGTTCACTCCTTTTAACCCAACTACGCCTTAGGTAACATCCACTCTTATACATTCAATTTCCTTTTCAAAGGTCAAACCATTCAAAGGAAATCCTTACTATAATATCACAATGAACTCCATTCAAAAGTGCATTTGGTCATCCTTAATTTAAAGATATCAAATAAATTGCAATTTATGTAAACTTGCCAAACCAACATTTCAGTGAAAAAATTCTTATACCAATCATATAGCCTTTGGTTGAGTGTTACATTTAACACTATTAGATCATTATTGTAATTAATCATACTGAATCCACGATCTCAAACAATAATTTACTTGCTTATTTCAATTCACTAATTTCATTATGTTCATTTATATTATGAATTTTAACCGTTCACCATATAACGTTTATATGTGATCATATATGGATCAAATATCCATATTCTTGTATTTTTTACAGTTTAAAACTCACTAAAGACAATACAAAATCATGGGCAAGTAAACGCGTAAGTGGCAAAGTAACAAACGTAATTAATGGTTGAATAATTAGGTGCTTACATGGGTCAACATGCAAAAATTTATTTGCAAGTATACTATATATTTCTATTTGTCAATATAAATTTAGTTCATTTGTATATTTTAATCGATAAACATTTTATTAATTCTATTAATTGCATAAATTCACCAGTGTAGATTAGTTTAATTTATATATAGTAGACATTCTTACAATATTAGAAAGGTTAAATGCTACCATTTCATTTTTCTAATAAGGGTCCCACTAGTCTATTATGCTTCTCCAAACCTTAAGATAAAACATATAAAGTCTTTTAACTTTACTAGTGGTTATTAGGACTCATATTCCATAGGATTTTGACTTGATAAAAGCTCAACAAATCATAGGCCTGCATAAAATGGATAGCCCTTATCGACTGTATTGCATACAACTCCTAACCTTGCGATCCTTATCTTAATCTCATATTTACCTCGAGGAAAGCTCAACAAACAAAGAGAGATTATTCACTCATACACTCCATTTTGCGATGACCTAAGTATAATGCACATACCTTAAGGAAAGATCAACAAATATATACAATTATCTTACCTCTCATATTTATATATTAATAGTACTACACATAACATCCTTAGCTACAGGACGGGTTAACAACGTAAGAGTATCCAAGTAATCTATTAATATATAAATGGTATAGAACAACTTTGAATTAAAGATTCATAATATTTAATATATTTAATTAAGTAATATCGACTTATGAGATAATGTGAAATACCCTTGTGATTCAAGTGTCGGACACATCTGAAATCACGATATACATTATTTACATATGTATTTATTCCTTAAGTCTACTTTTGGTTTCTTACCGGTCCACCTTTTATTTTATACATTTATATTATATAAGTTTTATTATTATATAACTTTTATACTTTATTTAACTTATATGATATTTTATGTATAACAATATATTAATTAAATCTTATTTGGTTAATTAAATTAATTAACACTTTAATTAATTATTATATTATTTAACTGTAACATATGCACGCTTATGGTAACATACATATATGTTATATATATATATATATATATATATGTATTTTAATTTATTAATTAACTTTTAATTTATTTATTTAATTAAACAATTTATTTAAATTTTATTAATTTCAAAAATTATTTTGTACACACATGTATACTCATGTCTTAAACAATTCAGGACAACATAACATATTCCATTATATATTATACATGTATATATATTTACTTAAGTTACAACTAATTCATTTATTTTATTTATCTTATTAATAAATAATAATTTTTGAAATTAATTTTGTAACACTTTTTAACATTTTGGAAAATTATTTTATAACTTTTATAATATGTGTTTTATACTAAATTTAATTTTGAAATTTAAAACTTTTATTTTGTTTAGCAAAGTTAACGGGGTTGGCTGGTCTCTACCTGATTTTATTGCATACAAACAATAAAATGAATTGATTCAAAACACACTTTGAACAAAAGCTAAGAAAAAACACATGCAAAGAAAATACAGGAAAACAACACACAAAGAGAAACACAAAAAAGAACAGACATAAAATAAAAGAGGATCAAGCCCAGGCTAAAAAACAATCAGGGAACTTGGATGATGCTCTCTTAATTGCATGTGAGTTCTTCTTTTTCTCTCACACCAAAGGTGGCCCATAGGCCTTCTTTTGTCTTCAAAAATGATAACATATCTTTCCTTCCATATTATATCAAGATAAGTCTTTATTACCACTGCAATTATTCTCGACCTTGTTGTCTACTCTTTAATTGCTTTATAAATATTTTTCCAGAGGTTATACAAACTGCACTTCTCCCTGCTTTCCTCATTCACTTGGACCACAAGTTGCACAGAGAGGGGCATTCAAAAAATAAATGGACAGTTGATTCATTTTGCGTAAAACAGAAAGCACAGTCTCTAGAGCAGGACACAACCCATAACTACATAGGACATCTGTTGTTAGCAAGGCAGAGTTGAGCACTTTCCACAACATGAGATTTTCTGTTGGAGATAAATCATTTCTCCAAATCATAGAAGACCATTTTTTGCAGGCAAGGAGTCATTGCCAGTAAAATATTGATACACATATTCAATTGTATGAGGTTTGTTATTTCCAGTATTTGGCATTGAGGCTTGTACATGATTTATTCTACTTTGTATGGTCTCCCATGGTTGTATGATTGCCTGATTTTCGATATATGGGAGATGAACCATCCCATCATGAACATAATCATTAGCCTTTGCATGATAGTGTATTCCTGTTTGATGTTGTTGCTGGTAGGTTAATATTCTTGATAAAATGATTCCTTTACCTACCCAAGGATCATGCCAAAAGCTAACAAGGTTGCTGCCATTAAATAGGGTTTATATTTTAGGTAAGAACAAGGTTCTTAACCCAAGAAGTTTCCTCCATGTCCAACTATAGGATTGTGATATTTCCATATTCCAGAAATATTTTCTCCCAATGTTATGATGCCACACCCAGTCAACCCATAAACTTCCCTTCCTATTCATTATATCATTGAAGTGCTTGTTGTGGGCAGCAATGTTCCATGTTTTTATATTGATGACACCCAGTCCTTCCTTGGATAAAGGAGCTTCAAACTTAGAGAATGAGCAGGGTAGGAGTTTCCTTAAGTGCATAGAGCTAGTCCAGAAGTACATAAGCATGGAAGATCTTATTAATTTTAGTAGTTTACCAGGAAGAATAATTGTACGTGCTTAATACATCAACATGGAGAAGCTAACAGACTTAATAAGGACAAGTCTACTAGACTGAGTTAGTTGTCTGTTGGACCAATAGTTCAAAGATGTGTAGGAAACATGGATTACAGATCTTAAGGCAGAATTAAAACTAAAGGGGGGTGAATAGTGTATAATTAATTTTATAAATCTTTTTGAAATCTTTTCAAACTAAATCCAAACATATGCAATTCACTAACACAGAAACAATCACAGAATCAGACACAGATGCAAATAGTAAATAAAAGCAATAAAGGAAAGAGC
This sequence comes from Allium cepa, assembly GCA_030765085.1. Classification (NCBI taxonomy): domain Eukaryota; kingdom Viridiplantae; phylum Streptophyta; class Magnoliopsida; order Asparagales; family Amaryllidaceae; genus Allium; species Allium cepa. The sequence continues at coordinate 697,970,869 of CM060929.1, read as the reverse complement.
ACGCTGGAATTTTATACTGGTTCGGAGTTACCTACATCTAGTCCCACACAATTTCCTGTGCAGATTTCATTTCAAATATAATGTCGATATTTCAACCTCGACTTCATGGCTACGAGATACACCTTCCTGTCTTCGAGTCCAGGACAAACACTCTTGATTTAACTAGGCTACAAGATCACCTAATTGATTTACGGGCTACAATCACACCCAATTGATTTACGGGCCACAATCACACCGTTTCCAATATCACTTTAATAGATAGAGAGACTCGATACACTTATTTGATAATAAATGACCCTATAACTCTGAATAGCTCTGAGATCTTTGAGAGAGAGTGACAGAGAATCAAACTAGAGATGATCAAGTTTGATTCATTTAGGATTTCTATATAGCCCCACTCCGAGACCCACATTAGCAAAGAATATTACAAGGTAATATCGTATGTTAATACGGAGAATAGAGCTGGATAGGAGCGACCATCTATAGCCCTGTCTTAACTATCTACTGAATACGTCGATAAATGTAGCATTTTTTTTAATATGGATCGACATATCCAATAGATACTTAATACAAAACTTTAATGGCTATAAGATCTAACAGAACAAAATATAATAACTCAAATGTAAATCACATCATAGAACAGTAGATCATCGCATACATATACACATATACAGATACATCACAGAGTATACAAATGATACATGTCAGGTGGTATAACAACCACATTATACAGGCGAGTCAAAAGAATATGCATATCAGAGTTACAACAAAAAAGGACTACACAAAAAGCTATAACAAAAGGAGATAGCAGAATAGTCCATGCGAAAGCAGAATATGCGAAGTCCAAATGTACCTAACCTGAAACACCTCGGTCTGACCCGAGTATAAAATACACGGGTCAGTCTAGCTAAACAAATCAGTTAGATAAGCTCAATGATAATGAACATGCAAGGTCATAAAGTACCACAAATATCTCTAAAAGAGATTACTCGATCATCTAGCAAAAGATGAATCATAAAAAACCTCATATCGTCGGCAACTCAAATAAACAAAGGATATGAATATCCCAAATCAAGCCAAAAGGCAAATCACAAATACCAATAAAGGTAACACAAGTTTCCACAAGGTAATCGCTATGTATCGAGTGGTTCAAAAGACCTACTCCGAAAGGCGATACTTTAGGGAAATATAAATATCAATGAAACAAAAGATGCACGTGCTCAGTACTGTATAAACAAGGATCCACAAGCCCGAAGGCGACAAACCCAAGTATCTCTCGAGCGGTGACGACGGACCAACTCCAAAAGCGGTACTATTGGGCAACAAACCCGAAGGCGACGAACCCAAGTATCTCTCGAGTGGTGACGAAGGACCAACTCCAAAAGCGATACTATAGGACAACAAAACCAAAGGCGACAAACCCAAGTATCTCTCGAGCGGTGACGAAGGACCAACTCCAAAAGCGATACTATAGGGCAACAAACCCGAAGGCACAAACCCGAAGGCAACAAACCGTAGTGGCGAAGGTCCGGAGGCCCAGTATTGGGCACCACTAACTGGCAATATGTGTCATAAACCCTCGGAAAGGAACCCGAAAAGTGTTAACGTGTGTCCCATACCACACATTCGCACTAAACGGTTTACTAACCATTAGTTAATTACACACTCAAAGCAGTTCAATGTTTACCTCATGTCATCGGTAAACTAGACCCGAAGGTCAAAACTATCAAACGAATAGATTAGGAATTAATTGGAAAGATAAACGCATGTATTCCATAGTACATGTTTTACCCAACCATTTAATTACCTTCCTACTTCGTTCGAAGTGCAAAAGAGTGTAATTTTACTCAGAAAATAATTTGGAACAAGTTTAGAAATCGTTTGAAATCACTTTGGAAATTGCCTTTGAAATTCTCCTATTATGGAGTAAATAATTTAATACTTAAAATAATACTAAATAATAATTTCACAAGCCAATTTGTTTGAAAAACACTTTAAAATGCTTTATACAACCTGTGCACGAAATCTAGAGAGAAAACTCAAGAATTCGGGAAAATATAAAAAATGGCGGAAATTATTCAAGTATAAAAACCGCTGAAAACATGCTGCGAACCCAAGTTCGACAGCAGGTTTGGACCTACAAAGTGAGTCCAAATGACATGAAATTTTGCAAAAATATTGTTTAACATTCCTACTCCAATCTGCAAAAAGATTCACTCAATTTCGACTTGAAACAAAGAAACCGCGTCGTTCCGAAGTTGGACTAAAACCACTATGAACTGCTGTGTAAAAACAGCGCAAAGGTTCAACTTCGACGATGAGTACGAAAAGACATATGAACCCAGATCTTGGTAAAATTTGGTAGAAGCGTAAACTAATGCTTCTACTTCGATCTTCAGAAGAATCGTTTGATTCTGACTTGAAATGAAGAAGTTATACTATCTCAAACATGGACTCAGGCCATGTTTGCAACAGTTCAAAAACCGAAAATGTACGGGCCTGAAACCATCTTTGGTTCAACTTCCAGGCATGAAATAGAGAATCAATTTGCATCGAATTGAGCCCAAAATTTGTATGCTTGTATTAGAAATCTTTATCTTTCTAAAAAAAAAGAATGATGCAATTTGGATAAAACATGAGAATGTTAAGATGTCTCAAAGTTGAACTCAGACAATGTTTTCACTGTAAAACTCTGGGCAAAAACACGGCCCAGGTCAAAGTTTGGCAATGTATTTATATAAGCTATCAATGTAAAAATGACCAGAAATTTGGTATGTATACATTAGAGAACTTCATCTTTCAGGAAAAAAAAGAATCATGCAATTCGAATAAGAAATGGAAGAGATACTATGTCTCAAACATGGACTCAGTCCTTGTTTGTAGCAACGCAAAAAACAATGTGCACAGAAAATTTTCAGGCTGTGCATTGATTTTGCAGTGTAGTTTACAGGCATCAAGCGAACATGTTTTGCAATGAAATTTGGTATGCATATACTACAACACACAATCTATCAACTGAAGAAAACCCGGCAGCATTTGCTTGCCGGATTTGGGAGAAAATGATGTGCAAAGTGACATACAAACTCAGATTTCACAAAACAAAACATGAGCATAAAATCATTGTATTGAAGCTATTTTTGGGTAGATTTTGGCATTTTGAAGCTTTTGCTTCAGCTAGAAATTGTGAGCAGTAACTCACCTTTGATTTATCGTAGCAAATACCCGAATTAATGGAGAAAGATTGAAGCTTGGGTTGAATTTGAGCTTCTACAACCTGTAAAACTATGAAACTAGTGCATGCAAGAAAGAAGAAAGCAATTAACAAAAAATCATTCACAAATTTGAACTTTTGATGAAATAATAGGTTTTAGGTTTTGATTACCCGTAGATTTATCTTCAAACTGATTTTTTAAACTTCAAATTTGAGTCTAATTTGATGATTTTTGGTTAGGGTTTGTAAAAAGAAAATGGGTTTTTTTTTTCATTGACTTGAGGAAGGAGATGAGAAGATGAGAATGATTTCATGTACGTATAGGAGATGTTTTTCTCATTTCATTATCTCTTAGACTAGGCTAATGGGCTTTTAGGACCCAATAAGAAGAAAACTAAATGACCTAAGTTATAAAATCAACACTTAAATCAAATGCACATATATTACACTATATAATAAAACAAAGTCATTTTCTTTCCAATTTTCAACCAAACAAAATATATAAATTTACATACACATGAAATAAATTATTTTACACTATGAAAAGATCAATTTTTAATTTTAAAACTTTATTATTATTATTAAAAACCTTAATTTGCAAAAATACACTATTTTGACAAACAAATGCAGAAGTTCACACTTTTAACTTCTAAAATTCCTCAAAAATTATTTTCTTACTCAAAAAATAATATTAAAAAAACCATCTTAAACTCAATTTTATAATTAAAACACAATTTTAAACCAATTTCCACCTTTTTATTTAAATAAACATCATTTAAAAATCACATAATTCTTTTAAAAATTATTAAAAGAAGTAATTGGCAATAATTGATACAATTATTGCATTTTCTCTAAATAGAACCAATTTTCCAATTTTTTTAACCCAAATAAATAAAATAAAGTTCCAAGCTTTATTTTTCTCATTTTATTTTCAAAATTCATTGTTTATTCCAAATAAACAATATAAAACTTTCAATTTTATTTTAATTCACAATATTAAATCATAACTACTGTTATAATTTAATATTTACAGGTAATCTCTAGAATCAGGGTTGTTACAGACTCCCTCCCTTAAAAAAATTGCGTCCATGCAATTTCTATAATGGAAGTTATCTATAACATCTATTTCATGACAAAAAGATTCAAATCAAAAGATAGGATCATAGATATTCACCCTCAACAGAGGATGAAAGGATCAAGACAAGTTTGCTCGGAAAATCCTATGGTTTCCCAAGTACAATACTTAGGGTTAGCAGACCATAGAATTTCATAAGCGGAACATTTTTATTTCGAAGGTGTTTAGTCTTCGGAAAAAAACCACACGAATAGAATTCGGCACAATACACAAGTCGGTGAGACTCGTGATCATGCAACATAGGAGAATTAACAATTGAGATTAAATCTCGAAGATACAACGAAATTGGGTTACCTGGAACATATCAAGAATACCCAAACGGAACAGAAAAACGATTCATGAAAGCAATCGAACCAAGGCGTTCAGTAATAGTAGATGGTCATATATAACTAGGAGCCAACTTTCTGAATATACTGAAACGCACTTATCTCCTTTAAAGGAGCAACACAAATAAGCACAATCATCAAAAGAGGATTCAACAAAAGATAGGTGGTATTCAAGCTACCACCATAACACATGACTGCATGAATGCAAGTCATCACAAGAATCGCACTAAGGCAAGACACACAAGAATGGATTACAAGAAACTTTGTTTAAAAAAAAATTTATAAGAGTTTTCACTCAAATCCATTTTATTTTATGCACAAAATTCAAACTTCAATATTAGACAAATTTTCAAAGTCTCTTACTTAAATTTTCAATTCAATCATCTTTACTTTAAATTAAAGTAAATTAAATTAGAATTGTTCCATACTCTAACTCCAAAAATAAATACATTACAATAAGCAGTATATTTTTTTCCACTAAATTTATCAAATTTTAAACCATTTTACTTTATGATTTAAAATGACACTTATTAGACCTTCATTGATGGCTCTACATATTCACTAATTAAATTTTCTCAAAACTTTTCAAATGTTTAATTTTTCGAAAAAAAAATTCGGCAGAGTCACCTTTGCATGGAGAGCTTTTTACAATTTCATAAATATGAATTATAGATATACATCGACCAAAAGGTTGGAGCACAATATATATTTTGAACACATAAACACCTAGCAATTCATACCTTTCATTTTTAGCATTTGAAATGCGAGCATGCTTACTTTTATACTTACTATTTTGCTAATTAATAATTCAAATATCCTCTTGCACCTGCGCTTAACTTATTGAAGCATATTAGCATGCACTTATAAACATATGAAGCACTAAAATCATAGTTTAAATAAAACAACAACTCAAAACTTCAAATTGTCAAATTCAGGTCTGCTACAAAGACTCAGGCTTTTGACATAGTAAAACCCATAATATGAAAATACTCATAAAATAAAAGTTATTCTATTTAGTCCAAGCTTTCCAGGATATAAAGTCATCAAAATTGGATTTACGCTTTGAAAGTTATGCCCAATTTATTTTCAGCTTTAAACTCAGAAATTATAAAAGAGGACACAGATGTCCATCAGTGTTCATACTAATTTTTTGAACAACCAAACTGCAAAATTTTCAAAAATGATATAAAGATGATTTCTAGCTTACTTAAAGCACTCTCTTTTGCAAAAAGAATGGACTCATTTCGATTTGTAAATCATAAGTTATCGCTGTTTTAAACAGCACTTTTAAATCAAAAATTTCCGACACAAGACCTTTTATTGACAAAATTTTCAAACCATAATTAAATCCAAACTACATAATTTTAGATCAAAAATCTTTTCTCTAAAACATTTATTACATGATCCATTTCTCCGGAAAGTTAAGACATCTAGAATTGCACTATAATACATACAACAAACTTTCAAAATGGTTTACAAAGAAAACTTTTTCCCCACTCCGAGACCCACATTAGCAAAGAATATTACAGGGTAATATCGTCTGCTAATACGGAGAATAGAGCTCGATAGGAGCGACCATCTATAGCCCTTTCTTAACTATCTACTGAATACGTCGATAAATGTAGCATTTTTTTTAATGTGGATCGACATATCCAATAGATACTTAATACAAAACTATAATGGCTATAAGATCTGACAAAACAAAATATAATAACTCAAATGTAAATCACATCACAGAACAGTAGATCATCGCATACATATACACATATACAGATACATCACAGAGTATACAAAATGATACATGTCAAGTGGTATAGCAACCACATTATACAGGCGAGTCAAAAGAATATGCATATCAGAGTTACAACAAAAAAGGACTACACAAAAAGCTATAACAAAAGGAGATAGCAGAATAGTCCATGCGGAAGCAGAATATGCGAAGTCCAAATGTACCTAACCTAAAACACCTCGGTCTGACTCGAGTATAAAATACACGGGTCAGTCTAGCTAAACAAATCAGTTAGATAAGCTCAATGATAATTAACATGCAAGGTCATAAAGTACCAAAAATATCTCTAAAAGAGATTACTCGATCATCTAGCAAAAGATGAATCATAACAAGCCTCATATCATCGGCAACTCAAATAAACAAAGGATATGAATATCCCAAATCAAGCTAAAAGGCAAATCACAAATACCAATAAAGGTAACACAAGTTTCCACAAGGTAATCGCTATGTATCGAGTGGTTCAAAAGACCTACTCCGAAAGGCGATACTTTAGGGAAATATAAATATCAATCAAACAAAAGATGCACGTGCTCAGTACTGTATAAACAAGGATCCACAAGCCCCAAGGCGACAAACCCAAGTATCTCTCGAGCGGTGACGAAGGACCAACTCCAAAAGCAATACTATAGGGCAACAAACCCGAAGGCGACAAACCCAAGTATCTCTCGAGCGGTGACGAAGGACCAACTCCAAAAGCGATACTATAGGGCAACAAACCCAAAGGCGACAAACCCAAGTATCTCTAAGGACCAACTCCAAAAGCGATACTATAGGGAAACAAACCCGAAGTAACAAACCCGAAGGCAACAAACCGTAGTGGCGAAGGTCCGGAGGCCCAGTACTGGACACCACTAACTGGCAATATGTGTCATAAACCCTTGAAAAGGAACCCGAAAAGTGTTAACGTGTGTCCCATACCACACGTTCGCACTAAACGGTTTACTAACCGTTAGTCAATTCCACACTCAAAGCAGTACAAAGTTTACCTCATGTCATCGGTAAACTAGACCCGAAGGTCAAAACGATCAAACGGATAGATTAGGAATTAATTGGAAAGATAAACGCACGTATTCCATAGTACGTGTTTTACCCAGCCATTTAATTACCTTCCTACTTCGTTCGAAGTGCAAAAGAGTGTAATTTTACTCAGAAAATAATTTGGAACAAGTTTAGAAATCGTTTGAAATCACTTTGGAAATTGCCTTTGAAATTCTCCTATTATGGAGTAAATAATTTAATACTTAAAATAATAATTTCACAAGCCAATTTGTTTGAAAAACACTTTAAAATACTTTATACAACCCGTGCACGAAATCTAGAGAGAAAATCAAGAATTCGGGAAATTATTAAAAATGGCGGAAATTATTCAAGTATAAAAACCGCTGAAAACACGCTACTAACCCAAGTTCGACAACAGGTTTGGACCTGTAAACAGAGTCCAAATGACATGAAATTTTGTAGGAATATTTTTTAACACTCCTACTCCAATCTGCAAAAAGATTCACTCAATTCCGACTTGAAACGAAGAAACTGCGTCGTTCCGAAGTTGGACTAAAGGTTCAACTTCGACGATGAGTACGAAGGGACAAATGAACCCAGATCTTGGTGAAATTTGGTAGAAGCATAAACTAATGCTTCTACTTCAATCTGCAGAAAGAATCATTCGATTCTGACTTGAAATGAAGAAGTTATACTATCTCAAACATGGACTCAGGCCATGTTTGCAACAGTTCAAAAACCGAAAATGTACAGGCCTGAAACCATCTTTGGTTCAACTTCCAGGCATGAAACAGAGAATCAATTTGCATCGGATTGAGCCCAAAATTTGTATGCTTGTATTAGAAAACTCTATCTTTCTAAAAAAAAAAAGAATGATGCAATTTGGTTAAAACATGAGAATGTTAAGATGTCTCAAAGTTGAACTCAGACAGTGTTTTCACTGTAAAACTCTGGGCAAAAACATGGCCCAGGTCAAAGTTTGGCAACGTATTTATATAAGCTATCAATGTCAAAATGACCTGAAATTTGGTTTGTATACATTAGAGAACTTCATCTTTCAGGAAAAAAAGAATCATGCAATTCGAATATGAAATGAAAGAGATATAATGAACTTTATTTTTCTCATTTTATTTTCAAAATTCATTGTTTATTCCAAATAAACAATATAAAACTTTCAATTTTATTTTAATTCACAATATTAAATTATAACTACTGTTATAATTTAATATTTACAAGTAATCTCCAGAAACAGGGTTGTTACAATTTCGGTAGAGTTTTGTTAAAATATAAGAGAATACTTGAGCGGAGGAGTGAAAAGTGAAGAAAAACTAACTTAAAATTCGTTGAAAACGACGGGTATTCTAGTAGAACAACAGTCATATCCATTGTGAAAGGTTATGATGAGTAAACACTTCATTTGAAAATTTAAAATTTGAATTTCTACAGTCACCATGTCGACATGGGGGGATGGGTTATGGAGACATGCCGTAGTAAATTTTGAAAACTGATTTTTATTTTTAAAAGATATTTTTTTCTAAAACTTGTCAAAACAATTTCTGAAGTTTATAAACCATTTTGAATAGTTTAAACTTATAAAAGAGATTTAAAAAGTAATCTCAAAAATATATAATATATGATATAAAAATAATATTAAAAACTAAGTATATAATATATTTTTGAGATTTAAAGCTTATAATATGAAAACCAAGAGATATTTTTTAAAAAACAAGATATGATTTTGAAATCAAAATATTGAAGATAATAAAAGTAGTTTAAAGATAAAATATTTAAACTGAGAGAGATGACTTAAAAAGTTTATAGAAAAATATTTAAAATAATTATTTTTGAAAATTTCGTGGATTCCATTCCACTGGAGAAGATCTTGGGTTCCATCCCACTAAAGAGGTCATGGATTCCATCCTATTATTAAAGCAGGAAGGTGGATTCCATTCCACAATTAAAATCCGAATAAAGATTTTAGTGCTATTATGTAGTTTTAACATAAATCTAGATACTATTACTTATCTTGATATCTTGAACTCTTAAAACCTTGAACTCTTGATATTTTGAACTCTTGATACTCATAAGTCTTCAGTCTTGGTTTCTTCAATCTTGAATTCATCGGTTTTGAATCCCTACACTGTACAGTCTTCATTCTTAGTACCTGCATATATATCCTGCATATACATATATATTTAAACAAGAATATCAGTATTTATATTTTATAATAAGTCATAAGGTTATTGTCATCAAAACCATCATCTCAAGAACTAACAATCTCCCCCTTTTTGATGATGACAACCTTTGTTTATAAAATCTACTCCATCGAACTCTGATTCTACTCCGACTCCCTCTTATTCCAATAACTCCCCTTTAATCTACTAACTCCCACTTAATCTAAGCCTATCTAACCTATTTTATAATTCTCCCCCCTTTGTCATCAATAAAAACTAATCCTAAACTTCATAACTCCCCTTAAACTAATACTATGGAACTAAATACTAATGATGAAGTATAATTAAGCAAAACGTAAATATAATTTTATTATTTATATGTTGTTATATTACACATATAAACACAAATATATACAAATACCCACAACATATAAAAACATTAACATAAAAACAATCTAATGAGAATCTTTGATAATTGGTGACTTGTGAATCGTACAATTTGGTAATGGAGACAAAAGTTTCCACGTTGTTTAACCAAATTACCATCTTTATCAAAATAAACTTCTCCAACGCAAATAACTTTATCGTCTTCATCCATTTGTGCTTCTTCTTCTTCTTCACTGTCTTCATCCAATGGATTATGAATATGAATGTTAGAGAAGTCATCTTCAATCACGATTGGATCCACATGATTATTTGATTAGAAATTTTTGCAAGTTTCAAAGGATTTGCCCTATTTCTCTTGGTCCTCAGCCATCTTTATTTGCATGACTTGCAACTCTGCCATTATTTGCAGAGAGTTCTTCAAAGTTTCCTCTATCTTCATGACTCGGGCCAGTGTAGTTCGTTGAAATGGACCAGTATTAGGAGAAGAGAAAGAAAAGGTCGTATTTTGGTTTGATTTGGAAGAGGATTTCATTATTTTATATTCTCAGAAGTTTATTATAGAGAGAAATGAAGTGGAAGATAGAAGAATTCAAAATATAGAGAGTATATAACTACCAAACTAATTTTAGAGGGAAAATCAAAATTTTAAATTTTACAGTTGTATGTCGATATGGGGGCAGGGGAATGTCAACATCCTTATGGAAATTTTGACAATTATATTTTTCTTTATGTATTTAAACATATATGTTACTAAATCTATGTTCTATATCTTAGTTATATAGCAAATACCTAGTTCTCTTCTAAATTTAGTAAAGGTTGATTGATTCAAGGGTTTGGTTAGAATATTGGCTATTTGATTCTCAGTGTTTATAAATTCAAGAGAAATAACCTCTTTATTATATTATCTCTGAGAAAATGTTGTCTGATATCAATATGTTTGGTTCTTGCATGATGAGTAGGATTTTTGGATAAATTTATTGCACTTGTATTGTCATAATAAATTGGTGATTTGAAATACTTAACCCAAAATCCTTTAGGGTCTATTGCATAAAGATTACTTAAGAACAAGCCAAAGCAGCAGAGATATATTCTGCTTCAGTTGTTGATAGTGAGATAGTATTTTGCTTTTTACTAAACCAGAAACCAGAGAATGTTCTAAAAAGTGACAAGTTCCACTTGTACATTTTCGGTCTGATTTACAACCAGCATAGTTAGCATCACAATTTGAGATTAAATCAAATGAATCATTTTTAAGGTAAAACAGGCCATAGTCTAAAGTATGTTTAACATATCTTAGGATACGTTTAACAACTTTTAAATGGGTCTCTTTGGGTTGAGATTAGTACCTTGCATAGAGACAGACACTATGCATGATATCAGGCCTACTCGCAGTTATATAGAGTAGCATCCAATCATTCCCCTGTATAGTTTTTGGTTGACATCTTTTGACATGTCTTCTTTATTCAAGGCTTTGTTTGTTGCCATAGGAGTGGGTTTTCCACTCGCAATGGTCATACCAACCTTATTAATTAGATCCCTAGCATACTTTTCTTGACTAAAGAAAATGCCACTATCTAATTGTTTTATTGCAATCCTAAACAGAAAGTGAGTTCACCTATATGACTCATCTCAAACTCTTTTGTCATTATTTTAGAAAACTCTTTGTTCATTTCATTGTTTGTTGGTCCAAAAATTATATCATCTACATAAATCAGTACTAATTGGATATCATTTTTTATTTTATTTTTGATAAAAAGAGTATTATCTACGTTACCAATTTCAAAATTTGATTGTAACAGGTGAGATCTTAGTCTATCATACCAAGCTATGGGAGCTTGTTTCATACCATTTAAAGCTTTCTTTAATTTGTAAAAAAAAATTCTTCAAAAAGTGGGGGTTGTTCAACCTAAACATCTTCTTTGACAAAACCATTTAAAAAATGCACTTCTGACATCCATTTGAAATAATTTGAAATTGTTATGGTTTGTGAAAGCAAGTAGAATTCTAATGGCTTCTAATCTTGCCACGAGTGCAAAGGTTTCAGCATAGTCTATTCCTTCTTCTTGACAATAACCTTGTACGACTAACCGAGCTTTATTTCTAACGACCTCACCTTGTTCATTCATTTTATTTTTATAAACTCATTTAGTTCCTATTATAGTTTTTTCCCCAGGTCTAGGAACAAGTTCTCATACATCACTTTGGGTGAATTGATTCGGTTCTTCTTGCATAGCAAGAATCCATGACCATCAGATGATGCTTCCATTGGATTTTAGGTTCAATGGTTGATATAAAAAGCTACATTACTTATCTTGTTTAATTGATTTCTAGTTCTAACAACAGATTCAATATTTCCTAGTACATTTTCTACAAGATGATCTTTTAAAAGCCTAATCTTTTTATGAGGATGAAAAGCTTCACAATCTATTTCATTTAATTCATTATTTAAAGTAATAAAATCATCTTCATCATTTATTTGAACAAAATCTTTGAAATTTTCATCAAAAGATACATGCATTGTTTCTTCAGTAGCGTTAATTTTTAAATTGAAAACTCTATATGCTTTACTTCTATTAGAATACCCGATAAAGAATCCTTTGTCGGATTCAGGATCAAATTTATCCAAATTGTCCTTTGCATTTAGAATAAAGCATTTATTTCCAAATACTTTAAAATAATATATCTTAGGTTTCTTATTGAAAAGAAGTCCATATGGTGTTTTATTGGTCATAGGTCGAATTAAAATCCTATTCATAGTATAACAAGCTGTAGCGACTGCTTCAGCCTAAAAATTTCTCAGTAATTTACTATCTAAAAGCATAGTTGTTGCACACTCTTGAATCATCCTATTTTTATGCTCTAACACTCTGTTTTGTTGTGGAATTTTTAGAAAGGAAAATTTATGAGCTATTCCCTTTTGATTACAGAAATTCTCAAAATTTTCGTTTTCAAATTCTCCACCGTGATCACTACAAATAGTTTTGATTTTTAAAGAAAGTTGACTTTGTATTCTTTTTGAATTTTTTTTAAATAAATCAAAAACGTCACTTTTAAGTTTCAGAAAAATTGTCCATGTAAATTTAGAATAGTCATCCACAATTACAAAAACATATTTATCGTAATTTATTGACTGAATTTGAGCTGGACCAAACAGAACTAAATAAAGTAACTCAAAAGGTTTTGAAGTTGAAATTATATCTTTCAATTTAAATGAACTCTTTCTAAGTTTTCCTAATTGATAAGAATTACATATATTATCTACTTTAAAATCCTTTTTAGAGAGACCTCTTACTAGATCAAGTTTTGAAAGTCTAGATAAGAGTTTGAAATTAAAATGCCCAAATCTTTTATGCCAAATCCAAGGGTCACTTGTATTGCCAAAAGACATAGGTTATCATCCGAGATTCTTATACTGAGAATATAAATATTTTTCTTTCTAATTCCTTCGAAGATAATATTTGATTTATTATCTTCGATCAGACACTTATCCTTTCCAAATTTAATTTTGTACCCCTTATCACATAGTTGACTTATGCTAAGTAAATTGTGTTTTAGATTCCTAACTAATAAAACATCAGAAATAGTAGGAATTTTAGAGTTATCGACATTGCCGATCCCAACTACATATCCTTTTGAGTTATCTCCAAAGCTGACCAGTCCTCCATCTTCATAAATTATGCCATTCTCTTTGGATTGCCAGTCATGTGTCTTGAACATTCACTATCATGTATTCATTTGCTCTTCTTGATTTGCACCATTTGTCAATTGAGTGTTGACTATTCAAAAGCCATATAACCCATCTATTCCTGCACAACACACTAATTCGGTAGATAACTTGAATTTTTATAATAACAATATGTAGACTTATGAGACAGTGATGATTTGGACAGTTTTGAACTAATGTTAACAGAATTTCCAAAAATTGTCATTTTAAACTTTTTCAAAATTCAGATTATGATAACTTTGGAAACTAATGCTCTGATACCAAATGTAGAAAATGCGGATTATGGATCTTAAGGTAGAATTAACACTAGAGGGGAATGAATAGTGTTTAATTAATTTTGTGAATCTTTTTGAAATCTTTTCAAATTAAATCCAAACCTATGCAATTCATAAACACAAAAACAATCACAGGATCAGACACAGATGCAAATAGTAAATAAAAGTAGTATAAGAAAGCACATGCTGGAATTTTATACCGATTCGGAGTTTCCCTACATCCAGTCCCATACAATTTCTTATGTAGATTTCAAATATAATGTCGATATTACAACCTCGATTTCAAGGACACGAGATACACCTTCCAGTCTTTGAGTCCAGGAAAAATCTCTTGATTTAACCAGGCTACAAGATCACCTATTTGATTTACGGGCTACAATCACAGTAATTGATTTACGGGCCATAATCACACTATTTCCAACATCACTTTGATAGATAGAGAGACTCGATACACTTCTTTGATTGTAAATGATCCTATAACTCTGAAAAGCTCTAAGATCTTTGAGAGAGAGTGATAGAGAATCAAACTAGAGATGATCAAGTTTGATTCACTTAGGATTTTGTAGAGTTTTTTTAAAATATAAGAGAATATTTGAGTGGAGAAGGAGTGAAGAAGTGAAGAAAAACTAACTTAAAATTCATCGAAAACAACTGGTATTTATAGTAGAACAACAGTCATGTCCATTCGTGAAAGGTCATGATGAATAGACACTTCATTTGAAAATTTGAATTTCTACAGTCGCCATGTCAACGTGGGGGGATGGGGTATGTCGACATGCTAGAGTAAATTTTGAAAATTGATTTTTGTTTTTAAAAGAGATTTTCTTTCTAAAACTTGTCAAAAAAATTTCTAAAGTTTATAAACCATTTTGACTATAGTTTAAACTTATAAAAGAGATTTAAAAAGTAATCTTAAAAATATATAATCTTTAATATAAAAGTAATATTAAAAACTAAGTATAGAATATATTTCTGAGATTTAAAGCTTATAATATTAAAACCAGGAGACAGTTTTAAAAAACAAGAGATGATTTTAAAATCAAAATATAGAAGATAATGAAAATAGTCTAAGGCTAAAATATTTAAACTGAGAGAGATGACTTTTAAAATGTTTTTGAAAAAATATTTAAAATAAATCATTTTGAAAATTTCGTGGATTCCATTCCACTGGAGAAGGTCATGAGTTCCATCCCACTATTAAAGCGAGCAGGTGGATTCCATTCCACAATTACTTACATAAACATTAATTAAAACACACACACACACACACACTATATGAATAAATATAATTAAATCATAAATTATTTTAAACATCAATTTGTAAAATTATTTAGAATATTTATAATATAAAATTCAAACTGAAATTTATACATTGTGAATATATATATATATATATTACATACATATTACATATAGACATATAACTAGTTATAATTATATATATATATATATATAATTTATAGTTGGTCAAATTTTCGAAGTGGGATAATTTTTAAAACTATTTTGCGTTCAAAGCTCATTTGCAAACTTATTATCAAACATGGTTGGTTTGCACCTAATCAGCAGCCACATCATTTTTTCATAACTGCCTTCATATAGGCACAATTATGAGTTGCACCTATATTTAAAGAAAGCATAACACATTGTAGCCCCTATTATGTTGTTTGAAAAGACAACGGAGAGCTACTTGTTGTTCCATTTTTTCGATAGAACATAATAGATACAATTATGAGTTACGTTATTTTTTTAATATAGGCACAACTCATAGTTACATCTATACGAAGACAATTATTAAAAAATGACGTGGCTGCTGACTGGGTGTAAACCAGCCTTGTTTGTTACTAAGTTTGCAAATGAGCTCTGAACGCGAAATAGTTTCGAAAATTAGCCCACCTCGTAAATTTGTCCTTTATAATTAGAAATACATTTTGCCGTTACTTTTAGCTTGATAATAAAAAAATATTTTTTTAATTCAATTTATGATTTTAAATAACTTATTAGTTGAAAACTTATAACTATTTATTAAGCCATATGAAAATAATAATAAAAATTTAGAAATTATTTTCAAGACCATAATGTATACTTTATACTATATAAGAATTTTCTAGAATTTTATATTTATAAATATATACATATATTTTATTGTATGATAAATTTTAAATGAAATTATAGAGTGTATGTATATATACATACATTAAATATCTAAAAAAAATACTATTGCCCAAAACCATGCTAATAAAATTAAATTTTGCTATGTTTTAACATATTTATTATATTGTTAAACTTTTAAAATTAGATTTGGTTTTTAAATCTATTTAATATATTATTATTTAAAATTTCATAAATAATTTTTTTAACTAAGAATATGTATAAACAAATGTTCTAATTTTTCTTATATATATACACCTGTATATATACAATCAATAGCACATGACAATCTATCGATATTCCGATTCGTATTATGTTTAACAAAACAATATACAAACAATAGCCATTAAACCTTGAAGAATACCTTTCACCAAATCCTAGAGCTCACAAGTTGAAACAAAGAATTTAACTCCTTGAATCAAATGCCAATCCCGAAGTTGCTAGCTTCCAAATTGCCTTACCATCTACGATTGTTTGATTTTAATTTTGTATTCAGATTGTTGAATATTTAAGGAAAGGGAGTGGAAGTGTTTAGTGAGCAAAGAAGAGGATGGAGGTAGCAAAAAATCGCATCTAAAATAAGGGTTAAGATGTTTATATAAGGGAGGGGCTAGAGAGAAAAAGTAGGATCAAGATCCTTAAATTTCTCTTACCTATTTCCTTCTTTTAAACATTCAAAATCCTTCCCTACTAGTCGTCTTATGACTGACCTCTATGTCCCTTTTCATTGCCAAAATTAGCATGCCTCAATGCCTCATATTGGTCTCAAGTCCATTTCAAGCCCGAACAATATTTAATTTTTATGTTGTTTTACATTGTCATATTTTAGATAGGATCCAAACTTCTATTGCATATAAAAGAAAACCTATACATACAACAACGCTAAACCAGCCCCCAACAATATACACCACCAGCAAAACGGAAAGAAAAACGAAGCAGTAAACAAATACTTAAGGACTAGTTACAAAAACATGGCTCACCCCGACTTCTAGCAGTCAAAAGAAAATAATAACAACACGCAATTAGCGCATAAGACAACCAAACTCTATAACTTTCCTCTTTTACAACATCAATTCACACAACATTCTCCATAGTCTATGGAAAATTCCAAAGTACACTCATTGCGACCACAAAAAAGGTTGTTCTTAGATCAAAAACCGCTACTTTGTCACAAAAACGAAGATCCCAGCTACTCGATTATCTTAGATCTTCTTAAAACGTAAAGAAGACGATCAACCACAAAGAGAAAAAGCACATTTAAGCTCTTAGATAAGTAGGAATTATCTCAATATATTTCTAACTAAACTCAGGAGCTAATGTACTAATCAAACGACCATCTTGTTAGTTTGAAGGGCTCATCACTCCTCTAACTTTGGATGCTTCTTAGAAACCTTCCCTCGGATTCACATGTTGGTACCTTAAAGTAGTTAATGTAATAAGCAAATGTAATGTAAAATAGGTAATGGAAAATACCAGTTCCAGAAGGAGATGCCAATGTTCGATAGTTCGTTAAATGTACTCTCATTTCTGGTGAAAACTACTAACCCATTCTTTAGATAATTCCCTGTCTGTATTAGCATAGCATGTATTGAATTTAGATCTGCACATTCTAATTAAAACAATCTTATGTATAAGTCTGCTCACATATTGCTCAATGTTGAACTTGTAGTTAAAAATCCTATTGTTACGCTCTTGCAACACACAATACACTATAGTTGACAAAAGAGTAATAGCTATACCTTTTCCTTTGCCTGATAATTTATTTCATATGCTTTCAACTTCCGATTGTAAATAAATATTTTAATTCGAATCACTGGCCATCTTAACTTATTCTTGCACCAACTCCACACAGACTTCAAGAATTTGCAATTGTAAAACAGGTGTTCAGCGTTTTTAAAATCTTGTTGGCATAAGATACAAATAGGATCAACATCTATATGTCTCCGAATTAGTCTAAATTTAGGTGGAAGATTGTTATTAATGGCCTTGAACAAACAAACTGCCATCTTAGGGATGTGAATTTTCCTCCACACACATTTAGCACACCACTTGTGTTCATTAGTCGTTCTAGTTGAATCCCGAACTCGTTTAAAATTGAACTTCCGATTTATGGTACAAGTCCAAACCCAAGATTCTGTATCGATATTATCATAGGTTCTCTCATTTTCAATGTCATTGTGCATGTTTGATAGGAAACATCTATCACTCTTCCACTGACCTCTGTTCGTGATATCATCAACCAATAACTTTTTCGATCTTGCTCTCATAATTGTGTTAGCTCCCAATCTACAAACCAATCTCCTACCTTGAAGCCATGGATCATACCATAATGAAGTGGTCGTCCTATCAACAGTCGTCCTTTTCAAGCACGACACTGCTTTCGGCCTTAACCTTAGAAAAAATTTACAAGTACCAGTTATATCATTTCAGGGTTCAATTTCACGAATGAAGATATTTCTAAGATATTTTTCATGCTACAGCTACCCTAGATCACCTTTTGCTTGATCACCTTCTACATTAGCTTCATTCCAAGAACATTGTTCATTTCAGTAAACTCCCTTAATCCAAAATCACCTTCCATCTTTTGCTAGCAAATAACCTCCCAAGGAATTTTACTAACCTTCCTTTCCATAGGAAGTCTAAAATGACATTTTTAGTTTGGTTCAAAGTTCCTAAAGGGAGCTAAAAACAGTAAAAATTAATACATTGATATACAACACCTTTAATTAACTCCATCCTACCTGCTAAGCTCAGAATTTTTGCCTCCCATCACTCAATTCTTCTTTTAATTTTGTCAATTAGACTATAATAATCTCTGTCTTTTAAATTAGAACTAGTCAATGGTATCCCCAAGTATCTAACCGGTAATGTTCCCTATTTGATGTTCAAAATATCTTCTAATTCCTTGTTATTGCTAACACCTTACCCAACGAACACACTTGGTTTGTCGCAGTTCAAATGTAATCCAGTGCAATTGTACATGACTCTGAACATCTCTTTTATAGCATTAACACTATTTAGTTTCAGCTTTTGAATAATAGTGATATCATCTACAAAAATTATATGGGTTAAGCTACTCTTTCCAAGATGTATTACTTTAATATGTACTTTCTCAACTTTCTCTTCCATCAACAGAGTAAAGAATTTCATAAATAGTAAAAAGCAGAGGAGAAAGAAAATCACCCTGGCGTAGACCATTGATACTTTTGAAATAACCTTCCACATTACCCTGGTTAGTAATCGAGAACGTGTGAGACTACATCAGTTCATTTACTAAAGTAGACCATTTATCTAGAAAATGCATTCTCCTAACCATATGAATCACAAATTCTCTATTAATTGTATTGTATACTTTATGGAAGTCAATTTTCCTATACATGTTGATACTGTCTTTCCTCCTTAAACCTCTAACACTTTAATGTGCATAGAGAACACCATCTCCAATCGATCTGTTAAGAACAAAAGCACATTGATTAACTGAAATTAAGGACCTTAAACACATTTTCAACCTATTGCAAAGAATTTTAGCGATTATTTTGTAACTCATATTGCAAGATGCTATAGGTCCAAAATGATGAACCTTCTTTCCTCCTTTATTTTAGGGATCAATTGCAAAAAAGTATGATTGATCTCTTTTAGAATTTTCCCATTGTCAAAAGTATCATTAACTACTTCAATCAGCGAATCTTTCAACATATCCAAATGAGTTTTAAAGAACTATGAATTAAACCCGTTAGGTCTTGGATCAATATAATCCCTCACCAAAAAAGTAGCATTCTTAGTCTCATAGAGATTAAAGCTCTCATTGAGAAAAAAAATTCCATACTCTAATATAATAGATTTACAGACAATTCTAGGCATAGCCAAACAAGAATGGTTATTGTACAGATTAGAGAAATATTCCTTCGCCTTCTTTCCATAAACTTTCTGATCCTGAAGTAATGAACCATCCTCAGCAAAATTCATTATCCACTTATTCATACTGTTGTTACTTGACATTTTAGTGTAGAAAAAAGCATAAGCTTCATCCCCAAGTAGCAGCCAATCACATTTAGCATTTTTTTTGTGTCCACTAGTTCTATCTACGTAGCTCTATCCAAAGCTTCCTTTGCAACTTGGAGTTCATATCGGGTGTTAACATTGTTATTAGATTCTAATTGCTTTTGCAGCTTAGCACACATCTCCATAAATTTCTCCACATCCTTCCTTGTGTCATTCTTATCCTTAGCCCATTGCACGAGCTTTCTCTTAATTTCCTTCAACCTCCTAATGAAACAAAACATAGGTATTCCATAAACTTCCAACCGCCAACCTGCCTTAACTAAATCCAAGTAATCTTCATAGAGTGGCCAATGATTCATGAACTTAAATGGTCACTTGATGCTAATATTAATCTCCTTGATTGAAATCAATATGGGAGAGTGGTCGCTAACTCCAGAAGTCAGGTACACAGCCTTAGTATTTGGAAACATTTGCATCGAACAAATATTCATGAACCCTTTATCAATCCTTGACATGACATTATTTTCAGGTCAAGACTACCATGCATACTGGAACCCTTGAATAGAAATTTCCATAACCCCTGTACGCATCATCAAACTCTCAATCTCCAACATTTTCTTAAAAGAAGCCATTGTCCTTCCCTTCTTTTCATTAGAAATTCTGATAAAATTGAAATCTTCGACAATAATCCACATTATATATATAACAATGGCATCATCCTCAAAATTGGACCACAATTTGCTCCTCAAAAATTCAAAGTTATGCGCATAGACAAAGGAACAATTACATTTACATCCTTCCTTATTAATGATCTCTAAGGCAATATGTTGATCACTCACACTGATTATATTGCTATTCCAATGATCAATATCTTGAAGAATCAAATGAAACATTTATAATAAAAAGAAACATTAGAAATAATTTCCCCATTACTTCCCTTTTTCTTCTTAGATCATCTATTTCATTGCCTCTCAATTTTTTTTCTAGAACCCTAAAATATCCAATCTTGTGTTTGTTAATTAATTTATATAACTCAACAAACCTGTTAGGCTTATGAAAGCCTCTCATGTTTCAACAAGCTAATGTCATTATTTGTTTTTGGTTGAACTTCTATGCACCCTACTGTGCTGGGGCCCTTGCACATCTCCATCTTTATGTTTTTCCCTGCCTTCCTATTTTGCGCTTGGAATGACTAGCAAAATTTTCTTAACAGAAACACTTTTCCCTTCGAGATTGCTATCCAAATTCGCAACTGATGCAGAGCATTGATCCATTGCGATGGCAGTATCTATGTTACCCTCCTTCACTATCTTGTTGTTCCGCTCAAGCTTTGGGATGTTTAGATCCAACGAACTATTGATGGCAACGAGCTTATCCACCTTTCTTGACATAGGCTTCAGATCTGGTTCCTAAATAATATAAACATTATTGTTATTAACACCAATACTATTCATGTTTGGCAATTGAATTGGATTAAGGTTCAAGGAAACAGAGTGGGTAGAATAAGATTTAGAATCATAGATTGGTGAAGAGTTTCTCCTTTTGAGAATTTTCACCGGAGGAATGATTGACTTATCCATGTGATGTTTAGACTTTAAGGCACATACATAATAGGATTAGCATCATTATGAGAAAATTACGTAGGTAGGTTAGTGGTCCCCTTCAAACGCTTCACACAAGGCTTACTAAATAGATCGTTGATTATTGCCTCTCTCCCAAAAGCTCTCTGATCTAACAAACCAGACTCTGACTCCCTGCTAACTCCTTTCTCTTTATGACTCCTAATTTCCTGTTCATCCTTTTTGAGAATTTCATCTTTAACCTTTAAAAGTTCCCAAATAGTTTCTTTAATCTTCCTTACTGCACCAACGTTTCTATCATGATCATCTTGATGCCTTGTATTCTCATCCCTTTCTGATATCTCCATCTTTGTTTTCTCAATTACCGCTGCAGATAACGCGGATCTGATTCCCTCAATATTCTCCTCTAAAATCCCTTTTCCTTTCTCTAAAGTTCCACCTACATTGGGAGTCGATTGGCGGTTCTGCTTGACATTTCTGTAGGTATTTCATTTACAATTGAAGCTTTCACATCCTTCATGCTATTATTCCCACATACCTCCTCACTCTCCATATTTTTAGGCACCCATGATTTAACCATTGGCATTGATTATTCCCATGCCCAAAGCAACATTAATTTTCACATTTAGGTAGAGAGTTTTCATATATCACTTCTAGAGAGTATAATACCTCATCTTCATCCTCTGCTTCAATGGTGTTCGAAAACCCTACCTCTGCTCTTAATTCCACCATAACCCTAGCAAAAGCAATTCTGCTTTTGTTTTTAGATGCTTCATCCGTCTTTATTGGTGTTCCTAAAGTGCTCTCCAAAGCGATGATTGCTCTGTTCCCCTATAATTTAAAGCTCAATCCCGGAAGTATCATCCACACCAGCACAGTGGTTAATAGATCTCTTTTAGATTTCATAAATGAGGTAAATTTCTCCATAATAATTAAATTCTTATCAAAAAAAACCATGGCACTACCTCTAGAATCTTCATATAATCCCTATAGCTTCCAAATCTTATTACAAAAAATCCATTATCTCTTGTTTGGACATCGTATGGTTTCTCAGTTTTCCACACTCTCTTTGTATAGGCTTTAAAGGATTTAAAGGTTTTTATCCCTACTACATACAAGAGTAAGCAATTACCCCAACCCTCCTCTGCTTCCCTAACTGCCACTGCAAGTATCCAACCCCTTCTCCTTCCATTCTCTATTTTAGTTCTATGAATTCAAGATCTACTGATGCAATTGATTTGGCCTTAATAGCATCATAGTAGGATGATTTTTTTGCATCAAAGGAATAGAAAATTTAACCTGAGTAGGTTTGGTACCGATCTTATTGATATTACCTCCTTTTAATGACACCCTGCCAAAGTTACTACTAGGTTTGAAACCATACTCGTTCTTTCCTAAACCATAACTAGTTTGAATCCGACTACCTCTACCAGAAATGCTATTATCCCCACTCTAGACTTACACTACATGCCACTAGATCCTCCGCCTGAACCAGAACCTCGACGCATTCCTCTACCTTCTACCTTACGCTCCGCTTGCGTCCTCTTCCTTCTAAATTCAGTCCACCCTTCCTCTTCACGAATAGTTATGACCGTTGGTACTCTATAAATAGCCTTCTCAAAGGAATTTTTTAATATATAATTCTTTTTTTTTCACTTCTTCTTCTCCACTAATCCATGTTCTATAATTATCATAATTTTAAGATCGTGCCCAAATTCTGCCAAATTCTCAAGTGAATCAAATTAGAATATCATTCTTGCACATTACCAAATTGGGAATGTATCACTAGTAACCATCAATTACATAACCTCTGAGCTCGTACGTCTCTAAGAAGGGTGTTAAGCTAAGAGAATAAATTCTTCGCCACCAACAGAAATGTATTTGATAGAAACCAGCTTTATATCTCAAAGTGTGACGTTAGACACACGTCCATACAAGTCTGTTCCGGGATCGAACGGAACCGAAGGCACTTCAGAAAAGCGCTTGCAAATCCAGATATTCACTAATCACGTTCGGACTCCTCATCACAAAAGGTGATAAATATCTATACCAGAGCAACCCGGTGCAGAGACATTCGACAGGTAATCCTTTCATTTTCGAAAATACCTTATCTTCAACACCGTCTTCAAATGCAATCACATTTTGCCGTATCATTATTCGGAATGAGTTTTATGACACAAAGTCATCTCCCGGCTAATTCGAATAACGAGCACTAATTTTTAAAAATAAGTTTTACATTCCGATTCAAATAGATCACAACAAATTTCCACTTTGATCTTTTAAACAAAAGATCCATCACTATCACAAAGATTCGATGTGGTTTTCGAATATCCATTTGGAATCCGACCCACGATCGCATCGAAATTCAAACACCATTTAAAGACCAATATTGATAGTCGGTTATTTAACTATCAATCAATAATTCACAACAATCACCAGATTTCAGATAATTTTCCTCCATATTATTTATTTTCAAAATATCTTCTCAAGATACTTTTTTTTACATTTCAACGCTTTGAAAATAAATTTCAAATCATTTTTCCTTACGCGGAATATATTTTCAAATATTTATTCATTTCCACTGAAATCTGCCGAGTTCAAATACTTTAAAATAATTTAAATTACTTATACATATATACTTGGAAATGTTTAAAATAAAACTATTTCAAAACACTTGCTTAATTCTTAATTATGAAAATATTATATTGATATCTCATATAAACTTAAGTCTAAAATAATTTTAAAATAAAATTATTAGATAGACTATAAATATTTAAATAACCATTTTCTAAAACAAATATCAATTAAATCTTTAAATAATTACTTCTATAATTCACTAATTAAATCTTTTATTTAAAGATTAAAAAACAACTTAAGAAAATAATTGCTCCAAAACATTTTAAAAAAATCAACTTTTAAACTTTAAATTTATAATTTAAAAGTTACTTTAAAAACATACTCGGCTTTCCAAGGAGAATACCCTTTCCATTTTAAAATGGTCCATTTAAATCAATTGATAAATCCTTCTCGATTTATTTTAATTTACATTTCAAATCTGTAAATTTCATTCCACACTTTTAAAAATAAACCAAAATTTATCTTTAAAACAAAATTCCTTTATTCCTTTCAAACTATTTAAAATCTGAATTTTAAATAAATTCTCCAACTTTTAATCCATTTATTAAAAAAAATTACCATAATTAGGAATTAATTCAATAGGATTTCAAAAATCAACTTTTATACTTTTAAATTTCCTTTTAAACTCACCCAAATCTTTAAAGAGAACTCACTTAAAGTTTTCTACTTTAATTTCTAAAAAAATCTGATTTTATATATTTCTGGTATCCTACGATACCAAAAATATATTCAGCTAAACCATAGCCTTCAATGATTTTAGTCACAAATATAATCATACACAGATTATAAATAAATCAACACTAAATATTTGATTGATTCTCTGTCCTCTCTTGAAGATCAAAGTGCTATTCAGAGTTATAGGATCAGTTTGTAATCAAAAGTTTATCGAGTCTCTCTATAAGGTGTGGCTGTGCCTGGAAATCAATTGGGTAATCTTGTGACTCGTAAATCAAGAGAGTTTGCCCCGGACTCGTGAGATAGGAGGGTACCTCGAGGCCTTTATAAATTGAGGAGTGTAATCTCGATGCTGGATTAATAAAAATCTATATGAGGTGGTTTGCCTTGGTACAGGACTGGATGTAGGGTAACTCCCAAAATCCGGTATATTTTTTCCCTTTATTGCTTTTTATTTACTTTCTGCATCTATGTTTGATTCTGTGATTGTTTTGTGATTAAGTTCTGCATTTGTTTGTGTCATAATTTCAATTTAGTTCATATAAGTCTTAGAATTCATTAAACACTATTCACCCCCCTCCCTCCACACTAGTGTTAAATTATCCTTAAGATCCTTAATCTGCTATCTCTTTCAAAAGGAGTATTCAACGTTTTGGTTGTGCGACTCTTAGGTGTGAATTTGGTTAGCGATTAATTTTGAATAATTCGGATATTAACGTTGACACTTCATTAGCAAGTGGTGTGACATTATGGCCAAATTTGTAATGACCCGGATTTTTAGCCATCTAATATTGGGCAATTAACTAATTTTAATTATTGGGATATAAATTTTTATAAGCTTGATAGATAAATTTTTTGGTAATTAAAAAGTTCTAAATCTATAAATTTATTAAAAACCATATTAAATATTGAATTTTAAATTTCTAGATTTGATAAATTTTATTGAAAAATGTATATACTCCACCATTTAAATTTAAGATAAAATATCCATAAATGTGTATATATAATATATATATACAAGCTTTATGATGTTTATATATATATATATATATATATATATATATATATATATATATATATATAAGTCCAGATATACATGGTTCTAAAAATATAGTATATGAAAATATATATGTCTGTGTGTATATATATGCATACATGAATGTATAAAACTCCAGATGGACAATTTCAAACTCATGATTTTATGTATAAGTATATATGTATATACACTAAGTAGTGAAATGTAAAATATATATATATGATAAATATATACAAGTAAATATATATGTACCTATGTTACATAAAATAGTAAATAGATAAATATGTATGTTAACTAAAATAGTGGATGGTTAAATCTATACATATATACATGAATGCATACATATAATTGTACATAAACATAAAGAGGAACATCATGACGGCAAGGCATTTAATTCAAACATACAAAACATTAAATCAAGTCATATAATATCTAATCTCTCGTATTAAATCAAATCATCTTACATAACATCTAATCAGCCATTGAAACAAAAGAAAAGAAAATAAAATAAAGGTGTGAAAAGAAGCCTGTACACTCATGAATAGGCAGCCACCCTATATTACATTAGACACTTCCATCCTCTCTTTGTATATATATACAGGCTGAGCCTGTTCTTGTTCATACTTGTCCATGTTCATAAAAAAAGATAGTAATAATAATAATAGTCTGCCATTGTTCATTATGAAATTTTAAATCAGTGAGTAAACAAAGCAACTCGTGTAAAAAACCTGAAGGAAGAAGAAAATAGTGCAACATTTGTTTACCTGTTTCCATCTGTGAGTAAAACATACCAAGTTTTGTTTCTGGTCATTTTGTATATCTGCATATCATTAATTTTTGAACAAATCCTTACTTATGACAAGTATACAAGGTAGCTAGGTATACATGCTTTTGTAAATGCACCTATAACTAAGAAAATACTGCATTAGCCTTTGTTCTTAATTCCCTTTTGATAAACAGGTAGAGTCATTCACTTTAAAAATCAGTAACTCGAAATCTCCTTAGTTTTTAACTTAGTTCCAAAACAAAAGTTGTTTATTTTTTTCGTATAGCATAGTTTTTAAATTGGTTTCATTCAAGTTTATCAAGGAGAGAGGGAGAAAGTGACGTTTATAATGAATGGGTTAAACAAGGATAAAATCCAACATTCATATTTTAACGAATGGATTATATAGTCGAAAACGTTGTGGGAAGATGTGGATTTTAGGCTTTGTTTGGTGATTTTTAACGTTGTGTAGAGGGAGGGGTTTGGATTTGATTGAGATTGGGTTTATCGTCGATTTAAGGCGGTCGAGGTGATTTCAGGTCTTTCCATTCGGCACGGAGAAGGGTTGGGGGATGCGGCATCCGGGAAAAAAGCACAGTGGTTTCTAGTGGGGCATGGTGGCCGGTCGTGGTTGAAGTAGGGTTTAACAGTGGGTTTTTTTGGGTTTCGGGTTGGCGTCAATGGCGACAGCAACGCGACAAGGGGGAGGTGCGGTCCAGGGGAAAAAGGAGGAGAGGGACATGGCACTTGTTTTGGCAGAGTTTGGTGGTTGATGGAAGGCTGTAGTGGCGAGGCATGAGGAGTTTGGAAGTCGTGGTTGTCCTAGGCATCGGGTCGATGTTCAATATTTTTGAACGTAGGGATTGTGCATGTTCCAGGAGGTGGAGCGAGGTGGGGTGACCTTAGATGATGTGTGGGGTAGATTGATGGTGGGGTTCGGTTGCCGGAGAGCACGTGCACGTGCACACGTTCATGCACGATGCCAGTTTCAAATGGAAGATGAGAGAGTAGGAAAGGAAAAAAAAGCAGGAGCAAGGAGAAGAAATGTGAGGGGGTTGGAATTCTTGTCTCGTAGGAAAAAAGAAAAAAAGTATGGGTGGGCTTCGTTTTTTAAAAAAAATGTGAAGGGAAAGGAGGTTTGGGCCTGGGCCGATCTGGTGGCATTTGTATGAAAGAAGTTTTTAAGTAGGTTTTGTATTAAAATTCTGTAACTTTAAAACTTAATTCCCTTTCATTTAAAAAAAAAATCAAATCAACATGGTAAATTTGGTATTATAATCCTATTATCCAATATTTTAATCTAATATTAATGTTGTTAATTGTCTGTAATATAAGGTGAGTAGTTAACTAAAATCTTACTTGTTGAAAATCTTATGTCGATTGATGAAACCGGTTATCAATTGAATTAGTTAATTTTAATTAACTAATAATAAATTATTTATAATTTCTTAAATTATAAGTAAATTGGATTAAAAATATAAGTAGATCCAGTTAATTTGGGTTGATTAAACGCTGATTGTGAATTAGTTAATGTTAATTATTTATCGTTATATTAAGCGACGATATATATTTGGCTTTATTGCTCTTGAATATTTACCTAAATACCTGGACTATTTAATAGCTAAACGAATTGAAATGTTTGGAATAAAATATTGACGTGTTTTATTGGGAATAAAATACATTTCCACATGTAAATATCCTGATCTTGAATATATATTATTTATCTAAAAACGACGTGGACATTTTAAGTTTACCGATTAGATTAGAAGAAACAGGGATCGGATATTAGTGTTATCTGGAATCACTTCGATTCAGTAATCACTACAAATCTTTACGGTTTGATTATAAAGTCTGTATGTTGCAATTGGATAAATTTAGCAAATTTAACCATTTTAAATAAGTATTTGTACTTAGACATTGTTAAAATACCAACGGATTTCTGAAAAGTGTTTTGGTTATAACGAGATAAAACTCATCGTGATTGAACGAGTTACCTTGGATTTTCAAAAGATTTTATAACTTAAGTATTTCAAATTTAGTGGGTTTTACTCACTCTGGTTTCCAGCCTGACTTGGGTGTTACTTTATTGTAATGCATAGGTCAGACCGAGTATTACAGTTTTCATGTTAGGAAGTTTTGGAGCTCAAGAGATGAGCTGGATGGCGGAGGCTATTGCACGTATTTGTTTACATTCCGCTGTTTATTGTAGGCTGTGTGTTCAGCATTCAGGGACAAGCTAATATAACTATCCAGATTTATTTGTTGACGATTGCACTCTGATAATTTGCATGTATAATAACAGTTATAGTTTTCTTTTGTATAAATGTTGTTATTGTATATTATATTTTGTTCCGCTATGGTTGTGAGATTCTGTATCATTGTTTCTATTTATTCTTCTATTTCTTTCTTCTTAAACCCTAACAAACTGGTATTTCTAGCACTCGATCGCTCAGCACTCTATACAATGAACATATTAGTGTCGATTTTCAGGGGTCTAAAATCGCCTGGTCGTTACAAAATTTATCATTGGTTTGGCATCGGTGCAATTTTACTTTATTAAGAATTACCTAGTTGTGACAATTATTGTCACCAATTCTCTTCGTCACAACTATATAACTTTTGACTTATGAAGTTTGGTAATGGTCAAAATTCCAATATCGCTCATATTGATAATGTAATGTAGAAATTGATGTGTATGATTAGAAATTGATCCACCATTAGAAGGGATGTGTATGATTTTCCATTTGATTAGAAATTGACAAAATAATCAATTTCATTTTTCCTAATATCCATTTTTCCTTAATAATCAATTTCATCAATGATAACAACCATTAGTGATACTAATATCCATACATGCAAATAAATGGTAAATATCAATATTAACACTTATACCATCATTAGTATGAATATAAATAAATAGAAATTACTCATTCAAATGGTACCAAACAACAATCTTTCCCCAATTGGCGTGTCCATAATGATAAACACCGAATCACATGACAAATAACCTATAACGTCGTTACTTTATTTCTAATATAGAAAGTCATTCTATTACAATTTACGACTACATTCGAATCATAAAATTAATACTCTCTTAATTATTGCAATAACGACCATAATAGTTTACGTTATTTTTTTTAGTGTTTATGTTATTATTAATTTTTCTCTCAAAGATATTAACTCCCTTTATTTTAATTTCCTTTGAAACTCATTTATCGTAAATAAGTCGATTATTTAATAATAGTATATTTAACCAGTTTGACTGTATTTTACTATTATATTTAATATTTACCATTCCTTGCTTGTATAAGCCATTTATTATTGTTATTATTCTATTTTTATTTGGTGTTAAACAACTTCATAACATAAAACATTAAACTACACTAAAAGGTTTCGAAGGGGAGGTCCCACAGTATTTTCGAAACTTGTATATATATAAGGTTTCGAAGGGGTGATTCCCTAGTGTTTTCGAAAGGTTCACCTTAGAGTTTAAATGGAAAGATTCCAATGGTTTCGAAAGGCATATTTGAAGTGTTTAGAAGAGGATGTCTAAGGTTTATAAAGCTTTCGAAGAAGATGTTTTTAATGTTTTCGAAAGGGATATGGTAAATGGTTTCGAAATGTATGTTTTGGCCTTTCGGCCTAAGGTTATAAAGTAAAGTAGTTTACTTGTGTCGAAATGGGTGTTTCAATGGTTTTGAAAGAGATTGTTTAAAGGTTTAAATAAAGGTTTCGAATATTTTCATCAACAATATTTTGGATAAAGCATATAACATGGCAAAGAGATTTGAGTAAAGCAAATAGCATATT
Organism: Allium cepa; assembly: GCA_030765085.1. Classification (NCBI taxonomy): domain Eukaryota; kingdom Viridiplantae; phylum Streptophyta; class Magnoliopsida; order Asparagales; family Amaryllidaceae; genus Allium; species Allium cepa. The sequence continues at coordinate 697,940,195 of CM060929.1, read as the reverse complement.
TTCCTTGTATAAGTATGATTTAAAGGGCTAAATCATTTTGAGAAGGTATTAAGGAAAACTTGAAGGGTAGTTAACTGTAAGTAAAATGACTTATATATTTGTATACCAGATGGGACTGGTATAGGTTCGCGCCTTATACATTAGCTATTGGACCCTAGCTAATTTAGTCTAAAATTTCAATGTGTAGGGCTTAGTCACAGGTAAAACTTAAATGATGTTCACATAGAGAAAGGAATATATATGCATAAAGAAGAAGGATAGGTTACTGGTAATCCCAAAAAGCCATTAGAATCAAGTGACCCTTGGAGAAGTAAGTTAATGACAGACCATCCAGAAGTTTTTCTAATAGTTGTTAGGTAATTTGTTTAGTTTGTCTGCTAGGCTCGAGTCAGCCAAAGGTTAGTAGTTAGCCAAACAAAACTAGATTGTTTCCGACACATGATCTATTTATTACCTGTTTTTGAGCATATATGATATTTGCTATTATTGATATAATCAGTTTGATTAACCAGTTTGGTTGTAGGGCTTTGATTTGTAAAAAGATATGTTTAAAAAGGATATTAGTGAGGGAAAACCTGATCCACTAAGCGGCATGGTCTTAATTAATATCAGTAAATCGAGATGTAATATTATTATTCACACCAGGCTTTATGTCTGACTCGAAGTTTATGTTTTCCCCTTAAACTCTCGGGTGCTCAAAAGTAATTTGAGTAGATTGAGATTTTGGGTTTACAGGCTTAGTAGGTGGATGAATAAAACTTCCGAAGACAAGCAGGGGGATGGTGCTAGCTGTATTTAGGAGTTGTTTTGTTTTATTTCCGCTGTGTTATATTAAGTCTAACATGACTATTTAGTATTCTGATCAACCAAGGGGGCATCTTCATATGTTGCATTTGGCGTATTTATGTAATAATTATATTTGATCTGAATCGGGAAAACATTTGGGATTATGTAATTGGATATGAAATATGTTTTGCGAAATGTAATCAGAAAAATTATTTTTTTGGATCTGTGATTTTGTATTATTTTTTGTGCTTCTAATATTATGGATATCATTAACATTACTGTATTTTATCACCATAAGTTAATACTATAAATGAATGCAACATCAATAGCGCTTAGCTTTAGGCCTTAAGATAGGGGATGTTACAACGACCCCACTCTCTAAGTATTTTGCGAGTGAGAAGCTTCCAGGTAAGTGAAAGGAAGCCTGTAAAATTCTATACTGGGCACTTCACTATAGTATCATGGATGAAAAACTCTATCGGAGAGGCTATTCCTTGACCCTCCAACGTTATGTTGTTAGGGAAGAGGCCTACCATATACTCAAAGAACTCTACGGGTGTTTCTTCGAGGATCATGTCGAGGGGAAAAACCTAGCTAAGAAGGCTTCTTGGTAAGGGTACTACTAACCAACAATGACCAAGAACCCCATGGACTATATCAAGAAATGGGATCGGTGCTACTGGTTCACAAAGGTTCCAAGGGCAACTCCCAACTGGCCAACCACTATGACATCCCATGGCCATTCGCCACTTGGGGTATTGATTTAATTGGGAAGCACCAATATGAAAAAGAGGATACAATTATGACATAATCGTTATTGATTACTTCACCAAATGATTCGAAGCGAAACCCTTATTTGGGTTATCACGCCCAAAATTCTCAATTTCATCAATAAGAATATTGTCTACTGCTTCGTACGCCTTACGAAAATAATCATCGACAACAGAAGCTAACTCAAAAGAAGATAGTTCCTTACATTTTGTGAAAGGAATGAAATTGAGAAGTGTTTCTCATCCATCGCCCACCCTCTGGGTGGGTAGAACCAGTGAACAAAACCATCAAGTTAACAATAAGAAAGTGCCTTATGAAGGCCGAAGGAAACTAGGCCACGATCTACCGTTAATACCCTAGTTATATAGGACCTTGATCCAAACCTTATTAGGGTACTTCGTTTTCTCCTTGGTCTATGGGTAGGAAGCCATGTTGCTTGTAGAAGTTGATGTCCTCTTCCAAAGGCACCTCACTCACAGCGGTAAGCAAAACAAAGAGATATTACGACTAGGGCTTGATGCCCTAGATGAATGAAGAGCGGAGGCAGTTTTTTAAAATAAGGTCTATAAGAGGAAGGTTCTAAAGCATTATAATATGAGTTTGAAGCTATGACGATTTGTCCAGGCGACATACGATAGGCCTTTGTAGATACCAAAAACCAACCAAAAGGGATGATACGACCCAATTCGGAAGAGACATATATTATAAGTGTTGTATTAACAAATAGATCTTACCACCTCACTTAAAAAGACGACACCGGCGTTCTACACACTTGGAACTCGGACCATCTCTGGGAATATCGTGTTTAAAATTACTTTATTAGCCATAGTTATAAGGTATAATAAGATACGTACACTATCTTATAAGGGGCCTAGTTTTTGTAATGTCTTATTTTGTGCGAAATAAATAAAGCACTTCATCTGTACAATTCTTGAAAACTGTAGAGCACATAATGCCTCCTCTTATGCTGATGGAGAACTATGGCAACAAGACCAACCCATGAGAATACACGAGCCAAACAACACCGCCATCCATGCCACGTACACTAAGGAATTAATTGTAAGGCCACCTACATGTGGTATCAATTCGTGCATCTATAATGTATTGTTTAATGAGGATGAACGAGCCAACCAACATTCCCATCCATACAGAGGACACAACCGCATCAATAGTGAGACCGTCCATATGGTTTCCCAATTCGTTCATGCATATTGTATTGCTTTATGTGGATGCATAATTCCAACAATGCTCCAGTTTGTGCCGGGGACAATGATGCATCGATGGAAAAACCACCCACCACCCACGTGTGGTCCTGATTTATAGGTTTATGGTGTATTACATTTTTGGTTGCACATGCCAAACAATGCACCCTTATATGCTGGGGAAATTGGCACATCAGTTATTAGACCACCCACATACGGCCTGATTCATGCATCCACAGTGTACATCTCCGTAAGTATGCACAAGTCTACCATCTCTCCTGTTCATGTCAGAGGCATCATTGAACTAGTGGCACAACTACTTATGTAGTAGTCCTGATTCTTTCATTTGCGATGTTGTGCATTCTCCTAAAAGCAAGATGAGGCATTGGTGCAAAGATAAATGCAGCTACCAGTGCAGTAAACCCTATTCTTACATCCGTAATGCTTCCTGCTTCAATTATTGTAGCTAGGATATCAAAGGCTTACCAATAACATGTCGAAGCAGCCTTGGACCTGGCTTCGTATAATGATCCCGTCAACAGACCAATGCCTAGAAATACTAAGTATGCTGGAAAGGACCAAGTCACTTTGACAATAAAGATAAGTCCCTACCACACTCTTATTTATATTTTTATAATGTTTGCGTAAATATTCCTTCATTTAAGTACGTACTTACTAAAAAGAGTTGGTGGTCTTATTTATATTGTATATGGACTATCCATTAGAATATATAAACACACACACATTCATAACACACTGCCATTATAGACACATGCACGCACACGCAGGTATAAATATGTGTGTGCAGGCGTGCGCAAAAGATGTGTATAAGAGGAGGAAGAGAATAATATACAATAGTTGGGAGAAATATCTTTCTGTTCAAAGTAAAATGACGTTCATTATATTATAATGATGGGCCTCCCCCATCATACAAAAATTATGATTACGTCAAGCCATTACATTACAAACAAAGATACATCCCTTATCCAACGATATGGCATTCATCATCATAAGCCATTAACTTCTCAACTTCTATCTTTGGGGATGGGGTGCTTCAGGTGCTCGTTAGGATGGATATCAGCTTCAATAACGGTATGAAGAAAGGGGTCTGACCAACTGCAGCCATCCTCGATGCCTCCTCCTCCCGAACATTTTTATACTCTTAGGCAGTGAGGAAGTCGACGACATGGGGTAGTGGTAGTTGGACAAGAAGATCCTTTTTTATCATCCTCGTCATCCTCCTCTACTTACACGCCTCCGCCTTGGCCTTATCTGCATAATGAATTCAGCGCTGATGTTATTTTATGCTAAAGAAGTGACGCACTCAGTTCATCAATCCCTTCCATTCTCGCCTCCAATTACGCCCTTAGTTGGCCCATCTCCCTCTCTAATCCTTATGACGAGAAACCTCCTCATCATATGCCTTCTCCACCACCTCCCTAGCCATAACCATGGCATCCCTCATTGCCTCTGTATCTGTCGCCCTTTTTACTCTTGCCTCGATCACTTCCTTCTTTTGCACCTCTAACAGTCTTGCCTATATCTCATCCATGGCATGCTTCTTTAACGCAACCATCTCTTGAAGGGTCAAGCGGCTTGGGACCTATCCCAAAAAAGGAAAACACTTAGCAAAAAAAGAGGGAGAAAGAGAAAAGATATATCATTGAACATTTCTTTCCAGAAATCCTCCCAAACATCAACGTCTAGGATCGGCACCAGGCTATTGCCGACTTGCCTAGACTTACAGCCAGTGCATTGCTTAAGGACCTTGGTAGAAGTCCCAACTAAAGTCTAGAGCAACCCATTTAGGTTCACTCGTCTCATGGGCCATGATGAGACTAATCATCCCAATCACCACTTTTTAGCCACCCACCAGCTTTGCCTCCTTAAAATAAAAAATGAGTGGGATATACTCCACTTAAGCACTCAAACTCCTTACCTACCCTCGCCTACTTGTGGATGCAGTCGTAATCCAACCCTGCAGCAACCTTTAGAAGATACAAAAAAGTGGACATCCACCCTCTCTTGGAATGGAAGTTCGATGCTAGGGATGATGACAGTCCCCTCGGGGAGCCGAAGGGATCTGTAGTGCCTTATAAGGGTGGAGTCTAGGTTGATGTGATCTCGGATTGGGCAGAAGCATTCAAGGAAGCAAATTTAATCTTGACCACTAAAAGATAATAATAAAATTAGTCAAAGAGAATTTTAAGTACAAGATACATGAAAGTAAGTTACAAGACTACAAGACAACTAGTGGAAAGTCTATCTACTCTTGGATTGGACATCGCCCCCTCCGAACCAAGGGCGAGCAGGGGAGCACTATAACACCCCCTCTATACCCATACTACCAAATAGCATTACTATGTAATATTATGTGATAAAATGGAGAATGAGGTGATATTGCGCTGTCACGCATGAATATTTCATTGGGCTAACACCGGTACGTATTCAAATGTCAAATATAGCTCACCTGCTTGATATCACATAAAACAATAAACATGCACGTTTCTAGGGTAGAACAATACACATTATAGAACAGATAAAAGAGATCGCAGAGTCATCAACGCATTGAAAAAATATAGTACATAAGTCACGTAGGGCTATATAATATTCCAAGGGCCACACTCTAAAATATACTCAACATTATCTAATTCATATCATCATACATAGATCTACATAAATGAGGTAACAAAAATATATAAAGGGTTCATAATCCTAATCTGTAGACTAGCCTCCAAAAAGTTCCTAAATAGATATAATAGGCTATTTCATCCCTGGTCCTGAAATACCTTGGATTGACCAGTATTATAGAAATAATGAACGGGTCTGACTATATCTAAAAACAATGTCAGAATATACTAAGTAGGCTGCATGACAAGGGTCCTTAATAAGTAATAATTTTGGTCTCAACTAAGTAATCGAGATATCATACCAATAAAACTACGTTTGATGATATATAAATCTGGACCAACAGGTCTAATGAGAGAATAGCATCCCTGATTAATTGGTCCTAAGAGATATGTAAACAATAGGGTATGCAAAGTCTAAACATGAACCTTTTACCCAAACAAAAGGTAATAATGAAATTATTTTCAACAATCAACGTAAAAACTAGAAAACCAAGCTATAGTCGATTTTCAGGTGGGGGTATCTCGAATGAAAAACTAGCACACAACTAGTCTCCAATGTCATGTACCAACGTCTTTAAGGAGTTGAGAACACTAAATATCATACAAAATGAACCTACTTAAATCATCTATATGGGACACTAATTGCAATGCCCGACCTTTAGACCCATACTAACAAAAAATATTACTAAATAATATCGTCAATTAGTGCAGAGAATAATACTGGTTAGAAGCGACCATCTATGAATATTGCATTAGATGCGTATTGATGAGTCAAATTAGGTGATGATTTTTTTTGAAGTGGATTCGACGTATACAATCCAGCTTAAAAAAATACCACGGTGGCTAGAAATTGCTCAGAACAACATAAAATATCATAGTATATAGAATCACAGTGTACATAGCAGAATAAAAACATAGGTTACATATCCGAAGAGCACATATGGACATATACAAAAGACAGTCTACCCAAGGGTGGACATGAATGTTCCACTCAATATACATACCTAACTACCTGAAATGATATACAAAAGGAGTCTTAAGCCAGATACATGAATATATATAGAGTAAAAAATCCCATAGACTAAACAAAAAGATAAAAGGTAGCTAGTAAGAATCATAGATGATAGGCTTCAAGCTAAACATCCCTAAAGATCAATGAGGGGTACCTAAAATAACTCGTTCTGACCTGAGTATTATACAAGATAATAAACGTGTCAGTCTTGTACTAATATGCATTGATGAGATTAGCTAGGCATGAAAATGTGAATACCATAAGTGCATGTATTTTTAAAGGCAAAGCGGTCCTATGAACATCAAGTGTTATCCACTTAAAAATGTAATCCAAGAGATGGTCACCATCCACCAAAGATCTCAAATGAATCAAATGTTATCAACGAAACCAGAAGAAATCACTATGCCAAAGTTTCTAAAAGAATTTTCCATTTAAAGGCGAAATATCATAATATGGTGAAAGAAGAAGAATCACAAAACAAGCCAAGAGATTTAATTCATAGAATATATCAAAAATTGGCTCCATATGAGAATATGAGATGATACTCCCCGATTATGCATATAAATGTGAGGAAGGTCCCCTCTCGGACAAAGGTATAGTCCTATCTCGAACAAAGGTATAGTCCCTGTCTCAGATAATGACCTAAACGCTATGTCAAAAAATGAAGACGAACCTAAAGATTGGGCCGAACACAAGGACCAGCGTCGAACACAAAGACTAGCATGAAGGCTACATCAAGCACAAAGATGAGCATAAAGGCTATGCCAAACACAAAGGCAAACTGAAGCTTATACCGATAAGAGAGTAATATATTTTCAAATAGTATAATGGACTTTCCAAAACATCCCATATCTCCCAACGACATTCCAAACGGTTACTAACTAATAAGGTAAACGCAAATGTTCCATGCCATTTGTTTTACCAAATTGTTTAATTATATTATTCATCCAAATGAAATATAAATTTATTTATATTTATGAAATTTGGTTCATAGAAATCTTTATCCAGAAATACTTATTTTGAAGTTGGTTATTAATAGATAAAAATAGGATTTCCAAAATAATATACACACACAATTATGTAAAACGATTTTAAAATTCAATTGATTGAAAACAAGTTTGAAATCGGTAGATTACAAACAATATTAGATTTGAAAATTGTTTCTTTTAAAACCATATATATAATAAGTAATTATCTATAAAAATTCATGAAACTTATATCAAAACCAACTTCCAAATCAGAGCATTGGAACTTAAGAAATCAGAGCAAAAATCACAAAACAAAATAGGCATTGAATTAGGAAAAAACATAAGAGCAGGGAGGAGAGATGGGGACTTGGAGCTCATGTTCGGGGTTATGACCGATCGACCGGTCATATATCACCGTTCAATGGGTGGGGACTTAGAACATGAGTTCTATGCTCCACTCTTTTCCCCACCGATGTCGATATTTTTTTTCCGATGCGACTCTGACACTTTAGACAAGATGAAATTGCAATATAGACTCAGTAAACAAGCAAGCATTCAACAAGGATTCATTATAGCAATAAAAAAAATTCAATAATTGTGAAATATGAAATATACTAACTAGTTTGTAGAGCTAGAATAGCAACAGATCACGAATAGAGAGCAGTTCACACTTTCATTCATTTCAGCCAAACACTGATATTAGTACAAGAGGTGAGTTTTACTCACCTTGTTTACTTTAATTTTTAGTTAATTTGGAGATTGATTAGAAATTTATTTGCTCAGCTACAACACTTAGAAGCTCATGCAAAAAGGAAAGAACATGGTATTCTCAATGACTAACATTTTGGAAATAGAAATTCAGGAGAGATGAGATTTGGTTAGAGATTCATACCTGGAGTTTATAATTTAACAATCATAAAAATATTCTCTAAAATTAAAAAGGATTTGGGCAGTGATCTCTAGGGTTTTGAGGTGAAGAGGAAAATAGTTTTGTGGATTCAAAAAATTGAAATGAGACAATAACGTATAGGTCATTACCCTTCTCTTTCTAATAGCCTGGTTAGTAATTAACTAGTATTGGGCCTCAATTTAGAGTGCCACTTAACAAATAATTTTATTTTTATGTTAACAAAAGAAAAGGTAATTTCCTCTTATATTTTCTATTGTATAAAACATATAGACTTAAGGCTTTAAACATCATAATTTATACACATACACACACAGACACACACACAAAGATATATATATATATATATATATATATATATATATATTATTAACTTCTATCAACACAAATATGTTTACTATATTTAATTAGTAATGAATACAATTTAATTCACCTCCTTTCAATAGTGTAATTTGTATACATATACTTAAGCTCTAAATTCCTAACTCGGTTTATTTTTAACAAACATCGCTAATTTATTTCAATGCATTCATTATAATAAATAGAATTAATTTACATCCAAATTCTAACAAGATGAATGACATCTTTTATTATGAAAATCAAGTTTTAATAAAAATCCATAAACTCATAAATTTCAAATTAATTCATTTCAAGGTTATCAGGGTATTTTTTCAGCAGTGCCAAAGTAGGTTGTTATTGAATCTTATTTATAATTAAAACAAATATTTCAAGCATAGTTGCTTCCAAATTATTTACTGAAAATAACTTATATTCATTTAATCCACATTCTCCAAAATCACACTTTTATTTCAATTAAAAGAGTCATTTATTTTAATTACCTTATTTAAATCTTTTTAATATATTTCCCCTTTAATTTATTTCTTAGATTTCTTTTTATTATTTAAATAAAAGGACTCAATCATATATTCAATATTCCACTTTGAAAAATCCTTATATTAATTCTCTTTGCCAATTAAACCAAACCAACTAGAATTTGGAAAATAAAAAAAATAAATTCCCAACTTTCATTTATATTCAAATTTTGATTCAAATTATATTTTCCTTTGGATTAGCTACCAATTAATTTATTTCCATGTATGCCTCAAACCTAGAATTGTTACAAACTCCCTCTTAAGAAAATTGCATCTCCATTATTCCCATAGAGGAGAGTGCCAAATAAGCTAGAAGCATGAGTTAATTCAAGAAATAAAGCATAATTAAATAAAGGTCTCGCCACTATTGAGTTCCAAGAAGTAGATCAAGATGTCCTCGCTCGAGTAATTCTCTAGTTTCCTAAGAGCAATCTTTTGGATTATCAAACCATTGCACTTTTACGAGCAAAACATCCTTACTATGAAGTCACATGACCTCCAAAGCTACAATGCGAACATGATTCGTTTCATAAGTCATATTAGGTGAGACTTCAAGTTCTTTGAGAAGTCTAGGCTCAAGGAGAGAGTTAAATTCTCTAATTGCGAAGTTGAGAGACAAGGAACATATCTTGAATGCTAAAAAACCGAACTGGAAGAAAAACATGATAAGCCACATTACTGATGCGTTCAGTGACTAGATATGGTCCAAGGTATCGAGGAGCCAATTTCCTAGATCGACTAAAATGCATAACACTTTCAAGAGGGGATACACGGATGAAGAATAAGTCTCTAACAAAGAATTCCAAATCCCTTCTCATATTATCTGCATAAATTTCTGTCTGCTCTAGGCTTACTTCATTCTTTGTCGAATAAGATCTATTTTCTTGGAAGCCTCACAAACATGAACAGGGCCGAAAACTAACTTCTCTCCAGACTCAAGCTAACAAGAAGATGATCGACACGACCTTCAGTATAGAGCTTTGAAAGGAGCCATTTCGATATTGGATTGAAAGCTATTACCGTAAGAAAATTCAATAAGAGGAACATGATCTTCCCAACTACCACTAAAATTAAGAATACAAGCATTGAGAAGATCTTCTAAAACTTTGTTCACTTGCTTCGTCTTACCATCAATGCTGAGATTGAGTTTCGTACCCAATTCCTTCTAAAGACTCTTCCAAAACCCACTTCCAAGGAGTGGATCTTGGTTGCTAATTATGGCATTGGGAATGCCAAGTAGCTTGACGATCTCCTCAATATAAAGCTTAGGCTACCCAAGAAACTGTCCGGTTAAACTTGACAAGAATAAAGTGGGTTGATTTCATCACTCTATCAATAATCACCACACACCATCGTGACCATATCTAGAACGTGGAAGTCCATCGACGTAATCTATAGAAACTTGTAACTGAGAGATACGATCATCACTAGATCGATTCAAAAGAATCCAAATTTATGGTCATAAGTTTACACTATCCTACTTCTAAATAGGAACAAATAATGGCAGCAAAATCCTACTAGGTTTCTGATGCTCTATCTTTACAAGCTGACAAGTTATACAACTCTTTACATAGCTTGCAACATCACGCTTTATCCCTTCCCAGTAGTAGAGACATTTCATATCTATATACATCTTGCTACTATCAGGATGGCTACTGTATCTTGAGCGATGACACTCCTTTAAGATATCCGTCCTAAGATTCCCAATATTCGATACGATAAGTCTCTTGCGTCTCCGGCCACAACCTCGAGCATCAACTTCAAAATCCTTCAATTCATCGCTTTTAGATTCATCTCTGCAATCTCATATAAGATAAACAAGGTTTGGATTTTGTTTCTGAGCTTCAACTATTTGGTCTAACAAAGATTGACGAGCGTCTAAGATTGCTAACTCCATGGATGAACTAGAATCTGGAATGGGACTTTGAATCACAAGAAGATAAAATCTCAAGATCTTTCCACTCATCCACCATCATAGAAATTATTGTTTGATGCATCCAACTCAGTACATCAGCAACTCGATTCCCCTTCCTCGGAGTATACTAAATATCAAAACCAAAGGAATTAAAGCCACCTTTGCTGACGCATGTTGAGCTCCTTTCGTGTAAACAAATACATCAGAGATTTATGGTTGGTATAGAGGACAAACTTTTTGCCAAAAAGATAACGATGCCAAATCTTAAGAGCAAAAACAATGGCTGCAAGTTCAAGATCGTGTGTAGCATATCTAACCATGTTCAGTTTTAATTGCCTCGGTTGATATGTAACCACTCTATCTTTCTATATTAATACAGCACCAAGACCCAACCTACTAGCATCAGTATGACTACAAGGTCCTGGTTCCCTTCTAGAACCACTAAAATGGGGGTATGAGTAAGAAGTTCTTCAAATTTTGGAACGCTACTACGCACTCATCCAATCCCACATATTTAACTCCCTGCCTTGTCAAACTAGTGAGAGACAAAACTATCGAGGAGAAATCTTTTATGAATCGATGGCAATATCCTGCCAACCCTGGAAAACTCTGAATCTCAAATACATTATATGACCTCTTTTAGTTTCTGATGGCTTCAATGTTAGATGGATCGAAAGATATCCCTGCTTTGGAAAACATATTCCCTAAAAACTTGACTGGCCTCTGCCAAAAATGACACTTGAGAATTTTTCCTTCGGTTGTTTTCTCTAAAATGTCTTATAATAGTTCTGAGATGCTCCATGTTCTCCTCTTTAGACTTGGAATAAACTAGGATATCATCAATAAAGACTAGAATGAATTTATTGAGAAATTATTGAAACACTCAATTTATAAGCTCGACAAAGAAAGCTGGGGCATTTGTTAGCCCAAAGGGCATCATGAGCCACTCACAAGAATCACAATAGTTGCGAAAAGCTATTAAAGGAATATTAACCTCTACCACTCAAAGCTGACAGAATCTGGTCCCGTAGAGTTGATTGAACATATCATCGATCTAAGGCAATGTATATTTATTCTTTATCGTAAGTTCACTAAGCTTATAATAATCAATACAAAGCCTAAGGGTACCATCTGCCTTTCTAACAAAGACCACCTCTGCACCCAAGGAGATGAACTACATTAGCTGAAATGCTTGGCTTCTAATTCAAACAACTGCTTTCTCAACTCCTCATTTTCCTTTGTCGACATCCTTATAGGAGGACGACTTACTGGTTGAGCATGAGGGACCAAGTTAATTTGAAATTCAAGAGCATGTTTAGGTGGTAACCTTGAAATGGATCAAAAGGTGTCATGGAAATCAAAAACAACAAGAATGCAAGATATATCATCTCCTTCTTGAGCTCAAGAACCAACAAAGCAGCTTTAGAACAGGAATCGATATTTGAAGAGCTACATAATTATGCTCTTTGAAATTTGGATGCTTGAGTTAAATAATTCTTTCAGAACAAAGTATACAAGGTTCATATTTATTGAGCCAATCCAACCCCAATATCACACCAAAACCAAGATAGTGGATCACATGTAAAGCAGCAAGAAAAGAATAGCCACAAAGGACAAACTCAACATTTCTACATAACATACTAAGAGTTGTGGACCCTCTGATAGGGTTCGCAATCCTTGGCATTGTAACCAAGCATACTACATCCAAGGATACAGCATCAACAAGCTCTTTCGATACAAATAAGTGAGAAGCACTCGTATCGAAAAGAATGCGAATAGGAAGATTTCTGAATAAGATAGTGCTTTCGAGAATAGATGGAAGAACACCTTTATTCTGCCAAGAACCTCCAGAAGTCTCAACTACATGCAACTTTCCCTCTTATTTCCCAGCTAAAGTGCTACAACCATCAATCAAATGACCTTCATTCTTGTAATAACAACAGACTATGGAGTCGGTGTAATCCTTGGCAAAATGGCCTTTAGCTTCACAATTATAACATCCTCTGGAACCAAAGTGTTAACTTTGAGTAGTAGGACCTTGCTTCATTGCCTTCTTGTTAGGAAAAAAGGCTTCAAATTATTGAAACACTGCTTTTTCTTCATATAGAACTTCCTTTTCTCACTGGGGCATCGTCACTACTATCCTTATCTTCCTCCTCTAATTTAAGAGTCGTGTCCACTAACTTCTCAAAAGACACAGCCAACTTCAAAAACAAAGCCTTCTTACGATACTTATTCAAGCCATAAACGAATTTCTGGTCCTTCTTCAATAGGGTATTAGTATGCTTGACCCCATGTTTAGATAGAGATTCAAACGTTACCATTTACTTGGAAAAGAAGACTTGCCTTGCCTGAGGTCAATAAACTTTCGAGTCAAAGAAGCTATCTCTGCCTCGGGCACAAACTTAATTCGAAGCATTCATGTAAATGCTCCCAGGTAAGCTATGCCTCCTCTATTTTGGATATCAATAACTTATACTAGTCTAGCACTCTCTCTTGGAGTTGATTGGATGCTACCTGAACACGATGAAGACTAGAAAGTCCCATGCGAGAAAATATGCGCTCGCATGTCCTAAGCCATGCTTGGAACTAAATAACACCTTTTGAACCCTTAAAAGCCTGCCTTCGAAATGGGCGAAATCACTACACACACGTGCAAAGCTCGATCTACAGAAAGGAGAACGACATGAAGGACTGAAAGATTAAGCATTCTTAACTAGCTCCATGGTTTGTTGAGCGGACATAAATACTCTATCTTGGCTAGGTTTGCTAGATTGCCCAACATCAGAACGGGTTGCTCTTCCACTAGCCATCTCACTTCTGAAACAAATAAATATGGATTAATGGTCATTCAAAGATTATATTATACGATGATAGAAGTTGCACAAAGATAACGATCAAATGAATATGTTCCTATAATTCCATGGGATATTTCTGATTCCTAAGAAGAAGGAATCCTAAGGATCTAATGAAATCCTAAGGGACGGTCTCTAAGACTTGCTTAGACCTTGATTCTAGCCTTCAATATCATATATTGTTCTGAAAATCACTTTAATACAAATCTGTAATGCCCCACCTTCAGGCCCATACTAACAAAGAATACTACTAAGTAATATTATCTGTTAGTGCAGAGAATAAGGCTGGTTAGGCGCAACCATATGTGAATATTGCATTAGGCGAGTATTGATGCATCGATTAGGTGATGATTTTTTTTGGAATGGATTCGACGTATATGATCCAGGCTTAAAACAATGTTATGGTGGCTATAGAAATTGCTTGGAACAACATAAGATATCATAGTAGTTAGAATCACAGAGTACACCACAAAATAAATATATAGGTTACATATTAGAAGAGTACATATGGACATATACAAAAGATAGTCTACCTAAGGGTGGACATGAGAGCTCCACCCAAATACATATATAACTAACCGAAATGATATACATACAAAAGTAGTCTCAAGCTCAATACATGAGTATATATATATAGTACAAAACCCATGGACAAGAAAAAATAATAGAATAGTATCTAGTAAAGATCATAGATGATAGGCTTCAAGCTATACATCCCTAAAGATCAATGAGGGGTACTTGAAATAACTTGGTCTGACCCGAGTAATATACAAGATAATAAACGGGTCTGACTTGTACTAATATGCATCAATGAGATTAACTGGGCATGAAAAGGAAAATACCATAAGTGCATTATTTATATTGGTAAAGTGATCATATGAACATCAAGTATTATCCACTTAAAAATGTAATCCAAGAGATAGTCACCATCCACAAAAGATCTCAAATGAATCAAATGTTACCAGTGAAACCTGAAGAATTCAACATGCTAAACTTTCTATAAAAAATGCCCTTTAGAGGTGGAATATCAAAATATGGTGAAATAAGAACCACAAAACAAATCATGAGATTCAATTCATAGAATATATCGAAAATTGGCGCCATACGAGAAGATGAGTCGATACTCGTCGATCATCTATGCAAATGTGAGGTACGGTCCCCTCTTGGACAGAGGTACAGTCCCATCTCAGACGGAGGTATAATCCCTTCTTGGATAGTGAGCCTAAAGGCTCTGCCGAAAAACAAAGACAAACCCGAAGGTTGCCTCGAACACAAAGAGGAGCACGAAGGCTATGTCGAACACAAAGATGAGCATGAAGGTTACTTCAGGCACAAAGACGAGCACAAAGGCTACGTCGAGCACAAAGATGAACCCAAAGGTTACGTCGAATAAGATAGTGTAATATGCTTTCAAATAGTAACCAAATGGACTTGGCCAAAGCGTCCTATACCACCCGGCGACAATCCAAACGTTTACTAAGTGATTGTAAATCCCACTTCAAGAGCAATTCAAAGATTATAATATAAATAAAATGTTCGGTTGGGCGAATCTGGTAATTAATCGATAAGGTAAACGCAAATGTTACACACCATTTATTTTACCAAATCGTTTTATTAAATTCCTCATCCAAATGAAATAATAATTTATTTATATTTATGAAATTTAGTTCATAGAAATATTTATCCAAAAATATTTATTTTAAAATTGGTTGTTAATAGATAAAAATAGGATTTCCAATATACACATACACGCTTATTTAAAACTAGTTTAAAATCTAATTGACTGAAAATAAGTTTGAAATGGATAGATTATAAACAATTTAGATTTGTAAATTGTTTGTTTTAAAACTATAGATATAATAAGTAACTATTCGTAAAAATTTCTGAAACTTATATCAAAACCAACCTCCAAATCAGAGCATTGAACCATAAGAAATCAGTGCCGAAATTGAAGCAACAATCACAAAACAACATAGGCATTGAACTAGGCAAAAACACAAGAGCCATGGGGAGAGATAGGGACCTGGAGATCATACTCCAGGTTATGACAGGTCGACCGGTCATATACCACCGATCGACTAGTGGAGACCTAGAACATGAGTTCCAGGCTCCGTTCTCTCCCCCACCGATGCCGATAATTTTTCCGACGTGACTCCGATGATGTTTGGTAACATGAAATTGCAATACACACTTAGTAAACAAGCATGCATCCAAAAAGGATTCATTATAGCAATCAAAACATTTAATAATGGTGAACTATGAAAGATAGTAACTAGTTTACATAGCCAGAATAGCAATCGATCACTAATAGAGAGCAGTTCACACTTTCATTCATTTTTGCCATACACTGGTATAAGTACTAGAGGTAAGTTTTACTCATTTTGTTTACTTCAATTTGCAGTTGATTTGGAGATGGATTAGAGCTTTCTTTGCTCAGCGATAGCACCTAGAAGTTCATGCAAAAAGGAAAGAACATAGTATTCTGAATACTAAAATTATTGAAATAAAATTTCAAGAGAGATGAGATTTGATTTGGGATTCATATATGGATTTTATAATTTAACATGTACAATAATATTGTCTAAAATTAGCTAGGATTTGGGGAGTGGTCTTTAGGGTTTTGAGGTGGAGAGGAAAATGGTATACTGGTTTCAAAAAATGGAAATGAGAAAACAACGTTACTAACCCTTCTTTTCTAATAGCCTGGTTAGTAATTAACTGATATTGGGCCTCAACCTAGAGTGTCAAGTAACAAAATAAAAAGTAATTTCCTCTTATATTTTCTATATTATAAACATATAGAACTAGGACTTTAAACACATCATAATTTACACACATATAGAGAGATATATATATGATATATTATTTAATCCTATCAATAAAAATTTGTTTACTACACTTAATTAGTAATGAATTAGTAATGAATACAATTTTATTCACCTCATATCAATAGTGTAATTTGTATATATATACTTAAGTTCTAAATTTAGCTTTATTTTTAACAAACATCACTAATTTATTTCATTACATTCGTTTGTAATAAATAGAATTAATTTACATCTAAATTCTAACATGGTAAATGACATCATTTATTATGAAAATCAAGTTTTAACAAAAATCCATAATCTCATAAATTCCAAATTAGTTCATTTTTAATAATGCCAAAATAGGCTACTATTGAATCTTATTTATAATTAAAAAAGATTTTCAACCATATTTGGTTCCAATTTATTTGTGAATAATAGCATATCATTCCTTTAATCCACAATTTCTAAAATCACACTTTTTTCAATTAAAAGGGTAATTTATTTTAATCACCTTATTTAATTATTTTTAATGTATTTACTCTTAATTTATTTCTTAGATTCGTTTTTATTATTCAAATTATAGGACTTAATCATAAGTTCAATATTCCACCTTGAAAAAACCTTAAATTAATTCGCTTTGCCAATTAAACCAAACCCACTAGAATTTGGAAAAGAAATAAAATAAATTCACTAATTTCATTCATATTAAAATTTTTACTCAAATTATATTTTCCTTTGGATTAGCTATTAATTTATTTATTTCTAGGTATGCCTTAAATTGAGGGTTATTATACTAACATGCAACAATACTTCTTTGGTAAACATGACACATATCCATTTGCATGTCATAAACATGCCGAAATTTACACTATGCATTGGTACGACTCGTAATTGCCTTTAGTAATGCACTTTAGCCTTTTTTTAATGTCGAGGCAATGGATCTAATTAATAATAATTCTCAGCTTCAATCTCATCAAATTGACATCACGGACCCAGGGCATGACCTCATGATCAGGTCGCTAAGATGGATACTAGCCTATTTGGCGGTATCTAATCGTGCTCTCTATATAGTGGTGTGAACCCTATGACATAGATTCCTACATGTACTCTCGACTTAATGGGAACTAACGAGAGTAGAAGCCTTGAACTGCAATATCCCAAGAGAGCATAATGTAAACAAGCTATCGACTACTACCCCCTTCGAGGATGAATCTAGTAAAATCTCAAAATTACTCTCAACTTGTAGTCCTTGGAGAAGTATGCCTCCCGGCTACTAAGTACTAGGAGTGTTACCTTAAGATGATGTTAAACTAAGCAACCCTAAATCACAACTATGAGTAGCATTTACTTACGATAAGTAAGCGAAAAAATACAACCCTATTTCATGTACTATCGATTGTCACTCGCTCATTTATCCAATGCTCGTAAACTACACTCGCATCACGTAATAATATTTTATATGACAATTCCAAAGAATAACCGAAGAAACATCACCAAAGTCTTATACTAGTTAGCATTACAACTTATTTATTAAATATCCTCGTCGCATAGAAGATTTAATCATACAATTACTCAAAATTATTCATAAAAGGGATATTATTTAAAGGAAAAATATATTCATTTAGCTCAAACACTTTAATTTAATTTAAAAGTCAAAATATAATTTTCCCCATTTATTAAAATTCAAAATATGGATTTTAACTATAGAAATAACTTTTAAAATCTCTTTGTTATTCCAAAATCATGGAAAACCCTTTAAAAATTAAGCAATATTTATCATAAACCATTGTATAATTTTCTACAATTTATTATGATTTATAAATGAATTAAAGTCCAAAATTGAATTTCTATTTAATTTAAATTATTAATTCTTCCACTAATTTATTTTTAGTGAAAATAATTATTTTTTCACAAAATAACTTCATATTTTGAAAACTATCTACTTTCCAAATATAAATTTTATTTTATATTTTAATTTTTTAAAGATAGTGGAACGAACGAAGAACTTAAGCTTCACACTCCAGGAGAGTTCAATCCAAGTTGTCGACCTGGCGACCAGAGCGATTGACCGGTTAAGACTATAGGGGTTAACCATTATGGTCATGCCTTAACCGTGAAGCTCTAGGTTCTTCCCGCCATTTGTTGTCGAGTCATTGCGCATTTCCTTATTCGATCAAACCTAACTTTGTTCACACATCGAAATAGCAATTCAATACTTCATACCACATATCAAGCATCACAAGGCCATAGTATGTTGTAAGAAATAGACAGAGAGTGGGTTTAGTTAATAACTGTGAGCACAATAAATATCAGAGTGATTTCTATACTACTATGAAGCACAGACATAACATTTAACATCAGACGCTACATTTCAAACATAGACATGTGAGCGAAGTTTCATTCACCTACAAGTAGCAGCAAACAATTCTCCACTTAAGCTCTTCTGGTTCTTTTCCTTCTCCTTCTTCACTTACTTTCAAGAACCTTACTCAAGATTACCAAAACTTCAACTTCTTGCTCCTAATGGTGTTACATTGTGTTGAAATGCTTCTACTATAACCTAGGAATTTATAGGATTTTATTTTGACTTTACTTTTAATTTAGAAAGTGAAGCTGGGGTTTTAATTTCCATAGGAATTTGAAAATGAGTTATAAGATGCGATATTTAAAAGTGTGGAGGAAAGCTTTGGAATCCTCAAGAAAAATAGGCTGGCCCTTTTATATTTGCTAGGGTTATGAGTTTCTTAGGCTCAAAATAATTAACTTAACGCATTTTCTTTCCTTCTTTCTTTAGGAAAAATAATTCTACTCATTTCAAATAGTTAAATAATTCCAAAATCCAATAAAAAATGGCAAACACTTTCAACTAATGTTTAGGCCACATCTTATGCTTTTATAAAAAGTTTATTTCCACACTTTAACCTATTTTAGTTAATTATCCCGTAGTCGTCTTTTTTTAAATACATTTATAGATAAATTCCAAATTTTTGTATTAAAAATGTAAAAATTAATATCTTTTGTAAAAAATAGAATCTAAACTCTTATATTTTAATACTTCAGTTTATAAACATATATGTAACCATTTTTCATTCTAAAAATCATTCTAGCTTTTAAAAATAGTTAGACTATTTATAAAAACTAAAGTTAACCAAATTAAATATTTTATCACTTTATAGTTCATTTCCAAGTTACCTCCGTTTATATGCTTTTTATTATTTAAAACTCTTGTAGTTAATTTAATGTTCATTGTAAAGTCCTAAATAATTGCTTCTCAACAACAGGTTATTATAGACAAGGTGTCACTAACACTATAGTGGGCTTCTTCAGAAGGGCATTGTTGGTGGAGGGCATGGTAATGTGTGGGTCATTTTGGTTGGAATACACCAGGCGAAGAGGGACTGCAGAGGAAGAGACCTTGCTCTCTAATGTGTCTGTGCTTCCTACACATTTTCCTGTCCTCTCCGCCTTTTTCATTTCTAGTGCACTTTTGTTACTAGAGGACCATAAGGCATTGTATTTTTGTAACGACTTGGTATTTTCAACCATTCGCATCCGCACATGTCAGACTTGAATTGCTCAAAATATCAGATTGTTAGTTTATTTTGGCAAAACTCAGCATGTACAGTAAATAAATAAATCACAGAATCACAGACACGGAGTAATGTAACAATAAGCAGCGGAAACAAATGAATAGTAGTTCATGAAGCTACTATATATATAACAGAGTTTAAAAAAGATACAATAGAAGTTTCAAATAAATAAAAGTCTTAATACAATAGTCAAATACAAGGTTAGAGTATATCACTAGAGTCAACTGAATAACTAAAAGTCGGATAGATAGATGAGTCTCCAAGTGATGCTCCTACTCTAAAGGTGAGTCTCAAATGTTGTATCACTCAGTCTGACCCGAGCGTAAAGAAAAACACAAAACACTCTGGTCAAGATTAACATTCTTATATCAATAAATTCAAATCAAGTGAAATAACAACTGAAATAGAAGTAACTCAAAGGATATTTGGGATAACCATCCTCTAAGGATCCGTTAAACTATTTACTATGTAGTAATATACACTATTATAATAATGTCTAAAGTAAAGTAAACTATTAAAACAACGTTAAGGCGTTTCCTATTTCCCCCTTAACACATTTTACAGTGCCAATAGTCTATATGATATCGTAATACCTCCTGATTGGGAGGCTACCAGAGGATGCTCCATAGGTATGGCACAAAACAAACTCGTAGTGGTCTCGATAGGGTAGGTGACATGGCACAACTAGGCAATGCCAGGGTAGATATACCAATTACACATGCGGGCTAGTGGTAATGCATAGCCGCAGCTACCGCCCACCTCAGTCCACACTCCAAACATCAAATCAAAGGTGTGCACCAAATCAATCACAAAGGAATATAATGGCATACGATGGAGTGTGTTCAATCTGAGGAGCTACCTCACTTGGCCCGTCAATCGCTCCTGTTTTAGCCACCTTATGCCAACTCACGGGAGTCGGGTCCATGTACATACCTCAATAGGACGTCGCCACCATCCAACTTTATTTTGGAATCTCCACCGCGTACGTGGTTGTTAAAGTGGTTTTTGGCATTGGCAGAGAGTATGACAATAACCGATCCCGGCCTTTTTAACAAACCAACATTATTATAACACCACGGTCATTTCGAAATAGTTTATACTTCAAAACCAAAATATCATTGCCATTTCAAAACCATATCAATACGATATCATTTCCAATTCAAAACCAAATCAATACGGTATCATTTCCAATTCAAAACCAAATCAATACGATATCATTTTTCGCTTCAAATATATATCCATTTCCAAAAACCATAGAACTTTAAAAGTTATAACACTTTCGAAACCAAAACACTTAAAATTATAACACTTTGGAAATCACAACATTTTGAAATCATAGCAGTTTGGAAATCATAAAACTTTGAAATCATAGCACTTTGGAAATCATAACACTTTGAAACCATAACATTTCCTTTAACCGTTTAGATATTAGTAATAGTATATATAATAAAATAGTTATAAAATAAAATAGTTTATATAAAAATAGTTATAAGTTAAAATATTTTATATTAAAATAGTTAGCATTTTAAAATGTTTATATTAAAATTGTTTATATTAAAATAGTCTATATTAAAATTGTTTATATTAAAAATGATTTTATTAAAATAGTTTATATAAAATAATTTATAAAGTAAAATATATAAATAGTTTTAAATATTATTTAAAAATAATTTATATAATAAAATAGCTTCCTCAAATTTCAAAAATCAATTCAAATCAACTCGAATTCCAAAATTCAAATATAGTTCAATCTCAATTCATCAAATTCAATTCAGTTTCTCAATAAACCATTTCAAATTATATCGATTTTAAATACAGACTTGAACCACAAAATAAACCATTTCAATTTCAACATATTTCAAAGCTTTAAATATTCCACATTTCAAAACTAAATTTGATAATTTCATATATATCTTAATTTACTTCATTATTATTTAGTTTTGAAATATCCACTTAGTAAATCCAATATCATTTAAATAAATCTCAAATTACAAATAATCTAAATATTTTATTCAATTCATTTAAACTTGAAATATTCATTAATCACTTTAAACCAAAATCAAGTTATAAAATTATGGCCTTAAATTCTCAATATCCAATGAGTTTCAAATCGGTTTTATTTAAATATAATTCTTAAAAGAATATTATTTCAAATCAACTTAGTTCATCTTCCCAACCTTAACTTATAAAAATCATTATAACTATCCATTTTAAGATATAATTTTAAATAAACACTGAAACATATTACATATTAATTAAATCAACTTTGTTAAATAAATCTTATTATCCAAATTATTTTATAATAAAACTAATTTATACATATTTTAAAATTGTAAAAATATAAGTAAATTCTTAAAATCATAATTTCAAAAACTAACTTATAGTTTTAAACAATTTCAAAACATAGAATTTAAAAATCAAGAATTTTAACTTTATATGATACATTTATATGATATCCAAAATCAATATTTATTAAACCATATATTTCTTTCCAAAACCATAGAAATCATTTTCAAAATATTTATATATAGACCAACGGTGTCTGTAAATAATTTTCTACCCTATGGTCAAGTGATACAGATATTTATCATTTCAATCCGCAATTTAAATATAAAAGAGTATATATCATTTCAAGCCGCAATCCCAAATCCAATTCAATGAAAATCGCTTGGGTTTATCATTTCAACCCATAACGATTTTCTCATATTCTACAGATCGTTCGGGTATGTATCATTTCAACCCATAGGGAATTGTATACTAACAGAGAACTAACAAAGTGATAATAGATATGAAAATAATATAACATGCATATATCATCAATATAAATAATAGATAATAGTGTCAGTTGTCACAGGTGAACAGATACAGAGATCAGCATATGTATAGCAATGAAAATAACTAACAACACCATATTTCAATTATCGTTTCAATTGAAATCAAATTTAATAGATATAAGAACGTTAATCATGAGTGATTGCTCACCTTTTGAGTTTAGAGAGTTTGAAAAGAGAATAAGCTACGAATTCCAAAGCAAAGCTAGATGGACACGATTCGACAAACAAAATTGATAAATAGGAATAGACGAATTCAAATTAGAACTGGATCGATGAAGATAATGGATATAAGTGAACTTATATATAACTATATATATAAAAATTTGCTGAATTCAAACATATATTAAATTATATATGTATTTCAAAATCATTGTTTAAACAAAACTCAAATATTGAAGTCAAACATATATATATAATAAATTTTGAATCAATACATTTAAACTTTACAGTTTAACATATATATCTATATAACTTATGTAATCAACCAACAAACCAAAAGTACAAAACCGATAAGAATATAAACACGATATATTTTATATGTGAATTTGACAAAATACAAAACTTATATAACTTTTAAAATGATATATATATATATATATAATACTTACATCTATATATCTTACAATTTCAAAACCGATACTCACATCAACATTCCCTAACCCACATGCATCTTTCTAAAGTAAATATACGTATATATATATACATATATACATATAAATTAAACAATATGTACCCAAATATTATTAGTAGACTACTAATTATACTGGTGCAGCCAATATATAATATATATACTACATATATAAACTTATAAATTTAAACTTAACAGACCTAATATATGAACTAATAAAATCTAACATATAAATTAATGTATACAAACATTCGTTTTATAGAATTGTACAAACCTTTACATATTAACATTACCATTAACATAAGTATTCAAGATCAAACATACATTTTACATTTAAAAATAAGTATATATACATAAATCTGACATTGAACAAAAGATATGCCCAAACAACTACATATCTGACTCATATTATAAACCTTATATATATATATATATATATATATATATATATGAAGACAACATTTTCTAGAAGACAGAGTGTATATATATTAGTAATTTATCACAAAATCTGTTCAAAGCATTAATAAAAATTTAGATAAGTAAACCTGTAATATATATATATATATCACTAATCACAACATAAAAGTATATGTATATA
Organism: Allium cepa; assembly: GCA_030765085.1. Taxonomy (NCBI): domain Eukaryota; kingdom Viridiplantae; phylum Streptophyta; class Magnoliopsida; order Asparagales; family Amaryllidaceae; genus Allium; species Allium cepa. Next base: position 697,915,820 of record CM060929.1, on the reverse strand, counting down.
CATATACAAACTAATATATGACATCATACTGTAAACAAGCAAAATATATATATATATAACAGGTTTATAATGTACTATAAATAATTTTTAAAACATATATATACTTCTTTATAAAATAATATATAATATATATGTACCTTATACAACAAAAGAAATGAAGTATGGTTGTTCGACGGCTAGAAACTTGAAACCGGTGAAGGGAAACATGGCCAGGATGAGGAGGAGCTTCGGCAACTGGGTAGGGAGGAGGAAAACGTGAAGATGAGGGGGTTTGCTGGTCGGTTGCTGGCATTAGCATGGGCTGAAGGGTGAGAGGATGAGTTTGCGTTGGTGCGGTGATGGAAAATGGTGGAGGCTAGCTGATGGACCCCAGGGAAGCACGGATGAGATCTGGGTTGCGTATGGAGTGGGTGGCGTAGCCATTTGGGAAGTAGAGCAGAGAAGGAGATGAGGCACGATTGTGGTGGCTGCCACTTATTTGCATGGAGTGATGGGAAAGGAGGGTGGAGGTGAACAGCTCGAGCTCAAAGAAAATGAATGAGCGACTACTAGCCGGCTAAAACAAAATGAACAGACATGATATATATTATATTTTTCAAAGCTTAGAAAACCATGAAGGCAAAAAGAAAAGCAAGAGAAAGAAAAATATGAGTGAACCAATGGAAATTTATTGAGCAGGTTGAAATGATAAAGTCGATGTTGAATTCAGGAAATATAAAGGCAACTGGCTATTGGTTATTGGTTGACTCCATAACGCGAAAGGACACAGAAAAACAAAAGGTTGAAAATTGAATACCGGTACGGTCAGTCTTTATACTGATTTCGCGGTGTACCAAACTCCAAAATACAGAAATGAAATATACCATGGAGATCAGTATGACGAGACGACCAAAACGGTATACAGATATCAGTGGTACGAATGAACTATCAAAAGTCGATAATTGGTACCGAAAATGCTGCTAATTTGCCACAAATAAGATAAATGGGGCAATAGCAGTCCAAATTTGATGAAACGAATTATGATGTCTCACTCAGAAATTTTTTTACAAATTTATTGTATAAAAATATTCAGGTTTGGAAAATATTTTATTATCATCAATTATTAACTGATTTGAATTGAAATAGAATTACATAAGGAAATAAACTTCCACATTATCTGATGAAAATTTACCATTTGCTATGTTTAAGTAGATGTATTCCAAATATCAAATTTTTATTTCAAAATATTATAATTTAAAATTTCGTAAAATTTTCAGTTAAATATATTATTAAAACCATCAAAATTTATGGGTCGTTACAATTTTGCAACCATGACTCCAATCCATAGACCCTCTTAGCCGGTGGCGGTCCCTTCTATTTACCTCTCTTCATATTCAAATAAGCATGGGTCATCTGTCAATTACTCACCTGCATCGTCCTAGTGGCTATGATTAAACTCCAATCATTGGCTGGCCTTTTAAGTCCCCGCCTATTCCCTTGGTGGATGGGAGTTGATCTCAATCACCATCTTAACTGCAGCCATTACTACTTCCCTACTCTTCATAAGACTAGGGTACTCCTCCCTCTCTTTCAAAATTATTTGGCTTAGACCCGATATCCCGTCCAAACGCAGGTTGTCCTCCGTAAGAAACAGACCAAGTTTCTTTCGTTCTCCTTGGTCTTACCTATCCACTCAACCAGTTAACCTGACTCTCTCATGTGCCCTACTAGGATACTGCACAAGAAATGGAAATCTAGAAGAAGTCAACCACTATAATTCAACGAGAAAAAATGGTAAAGTTTCATACCCGAAACTCCAAACCCTTGCTCTTGAAGGGTAGGGTGGACGGTCGCTGCGATGAAGAAATATTGATTATGATATCCCAAGTCCTTGCTCAAAAGGCAAAAAAAGAGGGAACATGGATGGAATGACTCTAAAAGTAGTAGTATTGACCGTTTGAGGCTTTGGCTTGCCTTACAGCAATACATGAAACTAACAAATAGTGGGGAAGCTTCAGAGGGCTTAAGTCTGCGATGACCTGGAATTTTGAGCAATATCAATTTAATAATCTTTATTAATAATTAAAATAATTTTTTAATTTTATATTATGAATTGACAAGTTGATTCTTTTAAAAGCTAATAATATTTAATTTGGCAATATTTGTTAAGATCTTTCTAAAAATTAAAATTGGTAAGATTTATTTTTCAAAAGCTAATCAAAATGTTTTCTATTTATAATGTATATATAGGTATATATTATATATAGGAAGTCTTTAATGTAATAAAAGCTATGTTTTTAAATTGTAATATACATGTATATATATATATATATATTGTGATTTGAAATTGTGTTTTAAAATTCAATATAGTAATATTCAAAAATAATGTTAAAATGTTTTCCATTTAAAATGTGTATATTTGTATATATTTTGGAAATGGGAAAAGATATTGTTTTGAACTTAATAAAGTGTTTTCAAACTTTAAATATATATATAGTTTGTAATTTGGAAATTATAATTTAACTTAATACTTTTTTAAGTGATATTTGAAATTTAAAATCTTTAACAGCAAGGATGATTTCTCATTTATTTGAAAGATAATTTCTTATTTATTTGAAATATATATTTTAAGCTTAAGTTTAAAATAGAAGTTAATTAAAAGTTCATTTGTTCTTAATATTCTTTCATTTTTAAAATTCTAAAATAAGACAAATTTGGTTTGAAAATATATATAGAGTTAAAATAAAAAATTTAAGCATATAAACATATAATACATTTAATTGGATAAAACATAAGTAATTTACAAGCATGTACATGAATTCACATATGTATATTTACTAAAATCTAAAGCTTATTTATATAAGATAAATACATTTATATACATGTAAATATTTCATAAATATATATATGAATTTAAGTGAATTAATAAAAAGAAGTGACATTTGTAAGTACATTAAAGTGGTGTGAAGACAATTGTAAATCAATGTGCATATGTGTAAGCAAATTAGAACAATAAGAGGATAAATGGCATTTTCTCTATGATAATTAAAATTAAAAGCTAAAAAAATTGGTAAAATATGAAGGAAGATCTGATTTTACTCTTCAGCACAAATTCCTTCTTCATTTCAACTAAAATGAATACAAATCAAAGATCAAAAGGAAGAAATAAAATTTGGAAATCTGGAAATTCAATTTGAAACAAGAAAAGGTAAAAGCTGGAAATTTAAATTTGGAAACCAAATCTGAAGCAAGAAATTCAAAACTGGAACAAGAAGGAACAACAGTTCAAATTCTTCAATCAAAGGCAAGGGCAAATACAACATAAATCTCCAGATTTTCAAATGTAACCTGGGAATCAGATAAAGAAATCAACAGCAACTAAATGTAAAGAACAACACCAAGATTCAAATTCAAGAGCAAATGAATAAATCTGGAAAACATAAGCTTGGAAACAAACATCTGTTCTCTGTCCTCTGCATTTCTAGGTGAGTAAGAAATTTTTAAAAACAGTTTAAATCTTGTTCTTCTCTTGATATATGTATGGAAAATCAAGATGTTTGCCTGTGTTCTTGAATTGAATTGAATGCATGTTTGTATTATGAGTATATGAATGCCTGTGTAGTTAAAAATAGTCTCTGTGTAATAATAACAGGCTTCGATTTCTTAATAAAATTCAATAACTCAATTTTGAATTCAAATTAGCTTGTGATTTGTAAATGAAAGTTGTTTGAAATCATGTAACATCTCACCTAAAAATAATTACAGGTATTTAAAATGAATAATTGGCTTAGGATTTTTAAATTTATAGTAAAATTAAAATGGGTCAAAAGAATTTATTAATTCGATTTTAAGTTTTGATTTCATAATTGAATTCAATATAGAAAATCATGATTTCTAAAGGATATATCATGATTTTTAGTTTGGAATTTGATGCATATTTCTTTGTTGAACATTTGGATTATTTCGATCAATTTCTGTCGATCTACGGTGAACTAGCCGTCGAGATTGGATCTGAAGGTTGAGTGAGTGCAGAGGATCGTCAAAAAATTGCTACGGTGATTTACAGTTGATCGTGATGGCCAAGAATGATCGAGATAGGTTTTTCTTCCCTGTGTTTGTCGTGAGCATTTAATCGAATCTCGCGATGCTTATATGCGACCGGAGTTGACCGCATGATAATCTAGAGGTACTGGAGGTCGTGAAGTAGCTACGGAGAGAATGGCGTGGGGTCTCGAGCGCTTGATCGTCGGTGGTGATCTGTAATTTCAGTGATGTTGCATTTACAGGTTGGTTTTTTAGGTCGAATACGATTATCGATCGAATCGTGTCATCCGGGTGCTTGCGTTGGGTTGTCGTGGTGGATGTCGACTTGTCAGAGGCCGGAGCGGAGTTCGCCAGCGATCTGCGGCGTGGTGCACGTGGATGTGCACGATTTCATGCATCTGAGTATGCTTTTGGAGAGGAAGGTGTGAGCTCGGGTTTTTGTTCAGTCATATTCGAGTTTTACTCGAAGCAGGAGAAGGGACGGGAAAATCTCGGGTTTCGTTCGAGCATTTGGAAGTTTTGCTCGAAGCAGTATAGGATCCTAGTAGTTTTAAGGCTTAAGAATTTTTACAGGCTTTAAATTGTACTGGTTGCTTAAGTTTAAACAAAGGAATTTGATTTTTAAGATGTTTACAAATTCTTAAAACAAAAGTAAAACAAGTTTTGCTTATAAGATTTATTTGTTCCCAAGAATAAGTTTTGATAAGTTTTATATATTGAAAATATAAGGGTTTTTAAAGAATATAAAAGTAGATTTTTAAAATGAATTTATATTTGAATTTATTCAATAACTTAGAAAAGTTTCAAAGATTTAAAAGTAAACATGAATGTTCAAATTGTTTTAAATATAATTGACTTCGAAAGTATTTTATTTTAAATAAAGTTTAAAGATTAAGATTTAGTAATCAATTATAATAAAGATTCATCTTAAGTAATTAAGAGTTGTGATTTATTAAAGATAAATAAATATGTGAAGGTAATTAAGATGATTCAATTATTATTAATAATTAAATAGTTATTGGTTAATATAAATAACTTAATTAAGATAATGATTTTCTTAATTAAGGATCTTTTTAATATAAGAAGTTGAGGAATTATTTAATTAAATAATTAATTAGTAAACGATTAAAGATGATCACTTATGATTTAATTAAGTGTAGTTACTTGGTGAAGTAATTAAGGAATAAATTACTGGAGGTAATTAAGTAAAGGGTAATTATTTAATGAGGTGATTAGAGGTTAATTACTCTATGGAAGTAATTAAGTGGAAGTGATTAAGGGTTAATCACTTAGTAATTAATTAAAGGAATTAATTAATATAATTAATTAAAGGTTTAAATTAATTAATTAAAGAATAATTAATTAAAGAATTAAGGGTAATTAATAAAGTGACTAACTACTTGTTAGATAATTAATTAAAAAGGATTTAATTAATAGAAGTAATTATTAATTAAATAATTAATTAATAATTAATAATTATAGGATAATTAATTTATAATTAAGTTTTGATTACTAAATGTAATTAAAAAGTAATTAATCAAGTGTGATTAATTAAAGTGTGATTAATCAGGTGCGGTTAAATAAAAAAGAGATAATTAAGAGATAATTACTTGGTATAATTAAGAAGTAACTAATCAAGATGATTAATTAAAATTGTAATTAAGGAATAATTACTTAAAGTAATTAAGAAATAATTAATCAAGGGAGATTAATTAAAGTGGAAAATTAAGTGATGATTAATTAATTAATTTGCAATTAATTAATGGTAAGTAAGTTGGATTAATGATAATCCAAGTGATTAAGTAAGGAATTAATTTAATTAATGGTTAATTAAATTGATTTAGTTTGGATCAAGCCTTGTGTATGAATGGGTAAATGATATTGGATGATATTGGATGTCATTGGTTGATATTTGATGGTTTGAATGTGATATATCTGAGATGTGATATATATGCTGCTTTGTGATATGTGTGGATGAATTAGATAATAGTGGATTATCTATCTGTGTGTTATGAATCATCCATTTATGTAAGTGATACTCTGAATATCTACTCTTTAACCCTTAAGTACAACTTGGACATTAAAATGGCATTTTGGATTCGGTGAGACCTGGATCGGATTTTATATCCGAAAACCACATCGATCTAAATTAACGTTAGGTCGTAAATCCAAGTGAAGTGAAGTGAAGACTCTAGGTGGAAGAACTATGTATCGTTATAACTCCGAGGGTGATTCCAGAATGAGCTTAACGAAGATAGTACTTTAAGATTCGAGATGAAGGTTCGGAGTGCAAGGGCTATGGTCGTTAACTCTGAGGGTGATTCTAAAATGAGTGTAACGAGATAGTGCCTTTGATTCCGTTCGAACCCGGAATGGATTGTATGGATTGAATGCTTTCAGAACATCGTCAGGTGGACGATGAGCATTCTAAGATAGATGTGTCCAATAAAGGCAATCGCAGCCTCAAGCCTGAGGAATGGCTAAAACAGAGGAGGTGCAGCAAGGCTAAGTGAGTCGCGCTCAAGTAGGACGAGATTTACCCCTGTCTAGATGTCTCTTTTTTTATTCGGCTGTGTGGGCAGTTGGATCTGCAGCCAACTGCGGGGTTGTCTTGTTCGGAACAGTTCAGTAAGGAATGGTTCCGGCCTTGTGTTGTAGGGCATTTAGGGTGGATCCTCGATACGTTGATCTAGGCCACGTACTATGATGGGCGGTATCCCAGTAGCCCTGCCATTGATGGAAACTCATTCTTCCTACGTGCCCTTACGGTTTTGATTGTATTACCCACTTTTGTGGCTAGTAGCTGAAATTTAATCATGTAACAATTTCAACTATTTCTTATTTACTTGAAAACCCTAGACACTATTATAATATCACTGGATTTCCTATCAAATGTTTTGGTTAGCGTAAGGTAAAAACTTTTCCATGTTTATGTGTAGGAAGTCTTACGTGATACCTTTCTTTTCAAAGGATTTTCTGAAGTTAAAATTTTTTAAACCGTTTACTCACACCAGACCCCTGTCTGACCCAAGTGTTTATTTTCTGTTTTATTAACTCTTGGGTACTCATATTATGTATAAGTAGTCGAGGGATTCATGTTAGCCTTGACGAATTCTGGAGGAGCTTTGGAGCAGGAGGCTTCAGCGTATAGATATTTAGAGTTTCTGCTGTTATTCTGTATTGATGTTTTTGTGTTGTATATTAGACAGAAATGTTACAACTGTCTAAATTGAGATGTATAGTTGTGTAATATGATGTACAAGATACTATGTATATGTTATGTATTATATTAATTTCATTCGTTCCGCTGTGAGATTCTGATGGGTTGTTGTTCTTTCTTCTCTTTCTTTTCTTCTATTATCCCTTTCTTTCTTAAATAATGATGCGCCTTTCTTGTGGAATGAAGGGCGGGTCGTTACGGTTGGTATCAAAGCACTAGGTTGAGTGAATACCTAGGCTTTGGAGTGACTTCTTTCTTGAGAGAGCGTACTTGTAATTTATATAGATATATATTTATATATCTACCTAACCTGATGGGTTATCTGTTCGGATTTTCCAACATAAGTTATAAAGGTAGATAAGGTAGGAGTGTGTGTAGCATGACTACCACTAATGGAAGAGGCTCATATGTTGTGGTTGGAGGTGTATCTATCGAGATTGTAGACCTACTACCGTCTCGAATAAGCTTTGCAGATTGGTGAAAGGATTTCATTGATCCCAAGGAAAGTCTTTTCAAGGATTGGAGTATATTCTGGAAGTGTGAGTTTGGTTTGCTATTGTGTGAGCAGAATTTCCAAGAGTTGAATCTGTCAGCTGAGCATAAGCGAGTGATGGTATCTTGGCGACTTCAGAGAGGAGTAGCTGTGTGGTGAGATGCAGTATCCATGGATGGCTATGTAGATGTTCTTTTGGAATAAGATTAAGATGGTGTTGAAGGAACAGTAATGCCTACTGCAGGGAAGATTCGGATGTTTAGGGATCTTCTGGATCTCAAGTAAGGGAGTCTTATCTATATTGAAGTATGAGACTAAGGTCGATGAGTTACCTCATTTCGGACATGGTCTCATTGTTTCCCTTAAGAAGAACAAGTGGTTGGTGTTTGGTTTGGAGCCCGAGTTTCTTGAGAAGATGTTTGCCCGTGTAAAGGATCTTTTAGTGGAATTGGGTGATAGTTTTGAGTTTCAAGGAGCTTTTGGTTAAGGAAGATCTTTTGGCTTAGCAGTATCAGTGAGATGAAGTTTGGAAGCAGCATGTGGATCCTTTTCTTCGATGATTCAGAAATCTTTGGGATTCTACTATCAGCAGTCCGGGCAGATAGTGAAGGCGTATCCATTTCTTCTGGAGGCTCAACGAAGCAGGATGTATTTGTTGGTAGGTGATCTATCAATTTTTCTGATAAATAAGCCATTCTTGAAGGATCGACCTTGATTAGGGAAGCCGTTCTAGTTGGTGAAGAGGAAAGAGTTCCTTTGGAATCTGAACTGGATAAGATCGCAAAAGTGACTTGCGATTAGTTTGGGAAATCTTTATGTATTCTTTGGTATGAGACTGAGGTATCTCAAGTGGAGGTAAAAGCTATTTAACTAGTCAGAGATTATCCAGAGGTTTTTGAGGAAATTAGAAATCTACCGCATTAGAGTTTGAGTTCCTTATCAACTTGGATTCCAGAAGTAGTACTAATGATTCAACCTAGTAGAGGGAGGGCTCTTTTAGAGAGAAGAGTTTGGTGAGGCATCTCAGGATTCTTGGGAGAGGGATTGATCACATCTAGTTTTCTAGTTAAGATTCTGCTGGGATGTTTTGACCAAGTGGAATGGTCACTAAGATTTTATGGGTCGGATAAACAGTGTATGGAGAAAGTTTGGGCTTGAGTTCTTCGGTGGTATTCTCATCTACTCCAGATCAGAGTTGAACAGCATAAGCGAGATAGCAGTTATTCTAGAGAGGAAGTGTAACGACCCGCTATTTTGGACCATTCAAATCTACAATAAAACCATACATATCCGACTAGAATAATTCAAAATACCGAATTGTTAATTAAAATTTGGCAAAACTTAAAATATACAGTAAATAAATCAATCACAGATCATAGAGTAATATAATGCAGCGGAATAGATAAAGAATAGTAGTTCATGAAGCTACTATATACATCAGAGTTAGAAAATTACAACCGAACAGTTCAAATGCAGTGAAGTCTCCAATGCAACAGATGACTTCTCTGAACCAATCAACTGGAAAGGCTGAAATCTGAATCGATAGTTGGATTTCCAAATGAAGCGCCGAACTCCAAAGGTGAGTCTCAAATGTTGTATCATTCAGTCTGACCCAAGCGTAAAGCAAAACACAAAACACTCAAGTCAGGATTAACATTCTTATATCAATAAATCCAACTCAAGTGAAATATCAACTGAAATACAAATAACTTAAAGGATGTTTGGGATAACATCCTCTAAGGGTCCATAGAACTTTCTACAAGGTAGAAATATACACTATAACACCGTGGTCATTTCAGCTTAATGTATACTTCAAAACCAAATCTCATTTTCACTTCAAATATCTTTATATTTCCCAAAAATAGTATTTATATATATTAAATAATTTATACAGTAAAGTATTTTCAATTTCCTCATCTTAACAAATCGTTCCAACATCAACCCGACCTTCCCATTCAAATTAAATTCAATCTCGATTTATCAATTTAAATTCAACTCAATTTCTAAAATAACCACTTAAATTTTATCGATCTCAAATTCGGATTTATAGTCACAGATACCCCTTTATATTTCCATATATTTCAAAACTTTAAGTATTCAACGTTTCATCTAAATTTTCATTCAATTTAGTTTTCTAAATAATAAATTCAAATTTAGTTCAACCTAAATTTTCATTTTAATTCAATTTAGTTGCTAAATAACAAATTCAACTACGTTGATTTCAAATACAGATCTGAATCTCAACATAAACCATTTAAATTCCAATATAGTTTAAGGCTTTAATACTTAAATGTTCTATATAACAGTTTCATATAGATCTCGATTTAACCTCATTAATATTTAGTCTTGAAATACTCCCTTATTAGATTCAATATCATTTAAGTAGCCTTAAATTACATTTTACTCAATATTTTCTTCAATTTATTTAAACGTGAAATATTCATTAAATCACTTAAATCAAAAATCCAGTTATAAAATCAAACCCTATAAATTTCCCATTCAAAAATTTCAAATCGATTTAATTAAATAAGTCATTATTTAAATACCATTTTTATAAACACAAATTTATCTCCCAACCTTAATTATTCAATTTATTACAAGAGAATCTATTTGAAATATAGATTTACATAAATACTTAACCATATTATATGTATTAAATTAATCTAATTTAAATCAAATATTACTACTAAATCTATATATACAATTTTCATTTATATAATATCTTAAGAATCAAATTTATTAAACCATATATTTCTTTCCAAAATTAAAGAAATTATTTTCAAAATATTTATATGGACCAACGGTGTCTGTATATATTTCCTATCATATAGTCAAGTGCTACGGATATTTATCATTTCAATCAGTATACTAAATATATACGCGTGGATATCATTTCAACCCGTAATCCCAAATTTAATTAAATGAAAATCGCTTGGGTTTATCATTTCAACCCATAACGATTTTCTCCTAAATCTTATTAAAAATGGGAGCATATGGATTATATTCTAAGTCTGTTCGGGTATGTATCATTTCAACACATAGTGATTTTTAATCTACAGGGAACTTGCAGAGTGATAACAGAAAATACAATAAAATAACAGGCATATATCATCAATAACAATATAATATAAACAACAGGATATGGTGTCATATCCCGCAGGTGATCAGTTACAGATAATAGCATATATAACAAATTTAAATAACTACGTCAGCATATTTCAATTGTCGTTTCAATTGAAATCAAATTTAATGAATAAAAAAATGTTAATCGTGAGTGATTGCTCACCTTTCGAGGCTAGAAAATATAGAAGGAGACACAGATACGCACACTGATACAGACACTGAAATTAAGTTTTAAATCCAATCAAAGCAAAATCGGCACGAATTCAACGATCAAAGCTGATTGGCTCGAATTGATGAAACGGATCAGATCAGAACTGGAACGATGAAGATAAATGGTATAAGCGAACTTTTATAACCACCTATAACTATATATACACATATGAAATTTATATTCTAAGTTCAAACATCACAAATTTAATTTACATGTTTTTCAAACATATAAATAAATAAATCAAGCTTACATTTTAAAAAAAATCAACATACACTTAGAAAAAATATACTAACACCTTTATACTAAACTTATATAACTAGTATTTACATATTCTCAAACAGATAAAATAAATGTTTAAATATGAATACCTAAAAGAAAACTTTTTTTATATATATAACTATTTCTATATATATTAAATGTTATATACATATAATTTAAATCCATCCATATTTTTACATTCAATAACATATTATATTCAACCTATATAAATTTCCAAATTATATATGTGTATTAAAATAATTTATAAAGTAGAGTATTTATAGAATCATCTGAAATCCAAAATAGTATAAATATAATACTTTAACAAAATATATACAATCATCAACTAAATAAGTCAGTACCACATGTTAACCCATATGGTAACAAACCGCATAATATACATATATTAAAGTATTTTATATAGTCTGTAACAAAACAAATATATGACTTACATAAGCGAATAACCATATTATAGGAAACCTGATATCAACAAATAGAAGCTGACCCATATTAAAATATAAAACACAATATATATATATATATATATATATATATATATATATATATTCTTATTAAAAATGAAAGATACTTATTTTATAGTATGTTCCCTTCAAAATGTCGCATACATAATTCAAAATATTAACATGACTTATAAGCTACGAGGAAGATCAAATAGAAACTCTATATAAATATACACTGTCGTGTTATGAAAACAAACTTTTGAAAAAATAGTATTCAATACTTATATAAATAGTATGTATATCACAACTAACAAAAAAACAAAAATAAACAAAAATAAACATGTAATTACGAATATAAATCAAAACATATATGTGCTTACACGCCTATACCTCACTGATCAAACACAAGCAACCAGAAGGCGAGGTGATGGGTTTCATTTGATGAGGAGGTTTGGAAGAAAGGTGAAGTGGCGGATGCAAATAACGGTGACAGCCGCATGCTTCAGTTTGCTTTTTTTTCAAAGAAAAGTAGGGAGGGGAACGAACGGATCTAGAGAAAAGAGAAGTGAAAGCGAAAATAAATAGGCATGAACCGCATGTTTTCAGGCAAATATAACGGAAGAAAATGAATAGGCAACCAAATTTTAAGTGAATAAATAAATAAAAGTGATTGTAACGGTCAACCCTTAATTTGGTGAAAATAATTGTAGCAATTAATAAAAGAAATAAATAGCAACGGTCACGTTGCTTGATTTAGCTGACCCATAAAAGCAAATTATTTAAAATTTAAACGGTAGGAAACGTAAAAAAACGTACCACCATAAAATGAAATTGATAACGTCTGTGCATTGATTCTGCAATATTTATTAAAGCAATTGATTGATGCGCATTTAAATTTGAACGGAAGGAAAGAGAAAAGTCACAATTAAAGGTAAGCTGTAAATTTTTAATAAATACAAAACGTTTCTAAGTTTATACGTTTATAACTTTCCAGCTGTAGTGTATATATATAATGAATGGTCATAAAGAAAGAAGTGGAAACATGGAGCGTAGGAAAGGAAAGGTTAGAAAAATAAAATTTTGTTGAGAAATGTATTTGCGTGAGTTATATAGGTTTGATCAGAGAGGTAGTGTGATTTAAGGAGAAGAAAGAACGACAATAAATCAACTTGCTTTGAAATGGAAAGGAAATTAAACTAGCGTTGATTTTTAATGAGCAGTTATAGGCAAAAAAAAAGATATTGATTTAAAAAAAAGGACCATGATTTTGAAATTAAAGCAAATGGGTTTCGAAATTAAAGCAGATGAAACAGTCAGCTAAAATTAGATTTTGAAATAAGATTTTTAAACAATATTGAATGCGTTTAAAATTTAAAGCTCGCATTGATGGGAACAATGGCAAGAAATTAAAAAGGCGAACGGTTATAAAATTTGTAAATAACGTTCCTATTAAATCAGAAGAGTAAAAGGAAAGTGAATAAAATTAGAATGCGTACAACAGACACGGTGATTTTTGTCCAAAAAAATGAAAATAACGGATTTAAATTTTATACGTTTTCTTGTATGTGTATATACATTATTTATTCCATCAAATAACGCGCCTTTTAAACGCGAAATTAAATAGTTTATTTATACACAAAGTTTTGGAAATTTATTACTTATATAAAAATATGATTTGTTTACACATTTACTAAGAAATTTATTTTCAAAAATGTATATAAGTAAAATATAAAATATTAAATTTTTAAAAGTATAAAATCAATTTTTTTAAAGAACAAAAGGTGAAATAAACGTTGTTACGAATATATTAAATTAAACCAAAAGATTAAAAATTAAAAATTTAAAGATTTATAACTTCAAAAAAAATGTTAAGTTTTAACCAAAATAAGAATTTTAGAATTTTCACACTAATAAAAATCTTGGGTGATTATTTATAATTAAATTTAGATAATCAAATTTTCGAAAAATAAAACCCTAGAGTTATAAATAAAGAATAAAATATTGCTAAAATTTGGACTGTTACACGCTCCGCCACTCAAAACTTTTCGCCCCCGAAAAGGAAGAAGATAGGAGAATTAAAACAACCAGAAAGAAAATAGATTGAAAGACAAGATAAACAATAAATTTTAAAATTATATAAATTTTACTCGAAATATTCATTTGAAAACTTCACTTGGAAATCTTAAGATACTTTCAACATTGTAGATACATCAATAATCATTTTATTTAAGCATGTTTTATTAAATTAATAACTTCAAAATATTTATAACACTAAAATTTTCTATTAAACAATGTAGTATACAAATAAGCAATATTTAAAAAGGATATATCCAACAAGGAAGGAAGGTAGATTTGGAAAACAAAATCAAGGTGAATAACTAAACTGAGTAGATAAGGTAGATGCAAGGAATAGTATCGGGCACGAATAATTAATCTAGAAGCATAAGAATTTAAATTTCAAATATTAATTCAAAATTTCTTTGTTGGGAAAAATACTTTTATAATAAATACCTTTATAATAATACTTTTATAATAAAATACTATTATATCGAAATAGATTTTCCTTTCGAAAATACTTTTATAGCTCGATGTTTCAACAAGTTTATCCTCGTTCTTGTAGGCTTTGGCCATGCGTTGATCAGGCGCAAAGCTAGTATTCTTTAAGTACTTAGTAGACTTGTTTCAACACCCAGTGAAAATACTTGAAAAACCTTTAAAACAGATATGGAAAGTACAATCCAAACAAAACAACCAAACCAAAACCTTTGTCCGACCATGGTTCGCAGATACACAATGGTTACGCCTGGATCCCCCAGGAAACAATTCGTATCCGTAAGCTTTCTCAGCCCTGCGAGTTACGCCATGATGACTAGTAGAGTGCGGGATGCACAATGGTTACGCCTGGGTCCCCTAGGAAACAACTAGGCTGTCTCAGCCAGGCAGTTTCGCTACTATTCGCGACCTACACAGATTGCAGGATACACAATGGTTATGCCTGGATCCCCCAGGAAACAATCCGTACCCGTAGGCCAGACTCAGCCAGGAAATTGCGCTATGCAGACGCGAGAGAAAAAAACCATGGGTTATGCCATGGTGGGAACACTCGAGTATTACATCCGGAAAACCAAAAATCAGAGAGAATGATATCGATAGAATGAATCCACGATGTGGCCACAAAGCGGATATCAAGCAGAAGGCACTTTCCATATCTATACTTCGAAAATATATATCATATAGTACCTTTTCAAATCACTTTCAAATATCGTACTTATGTAAAGTCCATATGTAAAGGATTCCATTTTTCCCAAATCGAATACTTTCCAAAATCAATAGTAAATCAAATCATACTTATATAGACTTCGATTATATAAAATCTCTTTCCAAATTGAGTACCTTTCAAATCAATAGATTTCAAATCAACTTCATACTTATACAATCCATTTTATATAAGTTCAACCACTCCCAAATCAAGTGCTTAATAATATAAGGTTCTCAAATTTCAAATCATTTCAATATCAATTCAGTTTCAAAATCATATATGATTTCACCAAATTTTCTTCCAAATTAAATATCTAAATTTCAACGTTCCCAAAATAATAGGTTTAGAAAATTATCCCATTTTCCAAATTAAAATAATTCAAGTCAAACAAATTCATTTCCAAAAATCACCATAATAGTACTGGTTTTTAATTCCAATTTAATTTCAAAACCAAATATTTTCCCAAAATCAATTATACTCAAAATGCTTTCCAAATTTATAATTATCCCTTTTTTTTAAAACTTTTAAACTATCTATTTCTATGTGAAATATCCAATTTACCTTTCTGAAAACCATTATTCAACTATTTTTTTTTTCAAAACATTTCAAAACTAAATTTTTATTCTTTATCAAACATTTTATACTCTTCGAAATTTCTTAGCTTTGAAAATTTAATCTCGATTTAGACGTGTTCGAACATTCAAAATAGTTAGGGAAATCAAATTTTCAATTCAAGAGTTGAAAATCAACAATAAATCAATTATTAAATCCGAAACTCGAGGACTAAACACCGGTCTCATTTTAAATTGTTTCAAATATATACTTATATCTTTCTAAAATATCAAATTATACTTCGGAATTTGAAATCAAAAACGGTTTTACAAAATCACTTGCATAGCGAAGCTATTAAAGTGGCCTCTCCCCCACTCTGAAACTTGAAATTCAATGGCGATGATGCGTGCACTCATCACCGAAATTGTTTTCCAGCGACATAAGTGAGTTCTGGACTTCTACTTTCTTGAAAACTTCTTTGAAATTTCTTCAAAATTATTGGAATTCATTTGAACTCATTTGAAACATTTCTTATTCAAAAAAATACTTTTAAATCGTATTATTTTTATATATTTTCCAAAATCTTAAAACCAATTTCAAAATACCGGAATTCAATTCTCGAATTTCAAATTTAACTCTACAGTTATAAATCATTTTTATATAAATCAATTTCTTATAATTTTTTCAAAATTTCAAATCCTTTCAAAACCTTTTTATATGGAATGCCTTGTCTTATTTGCTTTATATATATAGGTATATAATCCTTATCGAAAACATTTTCACTTTTATATATAAAAAAAAATCATAGTTATCAAAATAAAATTTTGGTACAAACAATTTCAAAAATACAAACAAAACCCCATTTTCAAAGGATGATTCAAGAATGAATTTCAAAACAAAGATAGCGATTTAATTTAGAGGAACTCCAATCAGTAGAATCCTGATTCGAAGATAGACTCGATCGAAGATGAGATAATTAAATTACAAAATAGAAGATGGATATACTTCTATAAATCGCAGGCGACCTTTACCGGTCAACCGTGATTCCAAAATTAGATCGGTGTAGAATTCTGAGGCATTCGATCGCCAGAGATATAGAATTCGGCATAACAAGATATAGCAGCATCGTAAACCGAGGATACGGAAATCTTCGGTGAGTCAATGCCAATTGAAAAAGAGTTTTCACCCCCTTTAAAAATCATTCAGTGGAGTTATGGGATACTTTGGAATCAAACGAATATAAATAGGGAGAGACAAAATGAATTTCGGAACCGAGGGACATTCCAAAATTCAAAGGAAATTGAGTCAAAAGGAAGAGATTCAACTCGAGCGAAAGTGATTATGCAAAAAAATTTAACATATATGCTAAGTTTTGCCTAGAGCCAAAGCTATGATACCAACTGTAATGACCCGCTATTTTGGACCATTCAAATCGACAATAAAACCATACATATCCGACTTGAATAATTCAAAATACCGAATTGTTAATTAAAATTTGGCAAAACTTAAAATATACAGTAAATAAATCAATCACAGATCACAGAGTAATATAATGCAGCGGAATAGATAAAGAATAATAGTTCATGAAGCTACTATATATATCAGAGTTAGAAAAATACAACCGAATAGTTCAAATGCAATGAAGTCTCCAATGCAACAGATGACTTCTCTGAACCAATCAACTGGAAAGGATGGAATATGAATCGATAATTGAATTTCCAAATGAAGCTCCGAACTCTAAAGGTGAGTCTCAAATGCTGTATCACTCAGTCTGACCCGAGCGTAAAGCAAAACACAAAACACTCGAGTCGGGATTAACATTCTTATATCAATAAATCCAACTCAAGTGAAATATCAACTGAAATACAAATAACTTAAAGGATGTTTGGGATAACCATCCTCTAAGGGTCCATGGAACTTTCTACAAGGTAGAAATATACGCTATAACACCGTGGTCATTTCAGCTTAATTTATACTTCAAAACCAAATCTCATTTTCACTTCAAATATCTCTATATTTCCTAAAATAGTATTTATATATATTAAATAATTTATACAGTAAAGTATTTTCAATTTCCTCAACTTTACAAATCGTTCCAACATCAACCCGATCTTCCCATTCAAATTAAATTCAATCTCAATTTATCAATTTAAATTCAACTCAATTTCTAAAATAACCACTTAAATTTTATCGATCTCAAATTCGGATTTATAATCACAAATACCCCTTTATATTTCCATATATTTCAAAACTTCAAGTATTCAACGTTTCATCTAAATTTTCATTCAATTTAGTTTTCTAAATAATAAATTTAAATTTAGTTCAACCTAAATTTTCATTTTAATTCAATTTAGTTGCTAAATAACAAATTCAACTACATTGATTTCAAATACAGATCCGAATCTCAACATAAACCATTTAAATTCCAATATAGTTCAAGGCTTTAATATTTAAATGTTCTATATAACAGTTTCATATAGATCTCGATTTAACCTCATTATTATTTAGTCTTGAAATACTCCATTATTAGATTCAATATCATTTAAGTAACCTTGAATTACATTTTACTCAATATTTTCTTTAATTTATTTAAACGTGAAATATTCATTAAATCACTTAAATCAAAAATCCAGTTATAAAATCATACCCTTTAAATTTCCCATTCAAAAATTTCAAATCGATTTAATTAAATAAATTCTTATTTAAATACCATTTTTATAAACTCAAATTTATCTCCCAATCTTAATTATTCAATTTACTACAAGAGAATCTATTTGAAATATAGATTTACATAAATACTTAACCATATTATATGTATTAAATCAATCTAATTTAAATCAAATATTACTACTAAATCTATATATACAATTTTCATTTATATAATATCTTAAGAATCAAATTTATTAAACCATATATTTCTTTCCAAAATTATAGAAATTATTTTCAAAATATTTATATGGACCAATGGTGTCTGTATATATTTCCTATCATATATTCAAGTGCTACGGATATTTATCATTTCAATCCGTATACTAAATATATACGGGTGGATATCATTTCAACCCGTAATCCCAAATTCAATTAAATGAAAATCGCTTGGGTTTATCATTTCAACCCATAACGATTTTCTCCTATTCTAAAGTCTGTTCGGGTATGTATCATTTCAACCCATAGTCATTTCTAAACTACAAGAAACTTGCAGAGTGATAACAGAAAATATAATAAAATAACAGGCATATATCATCAATAATAATATAATATAAACAACAGGATATGGTGTCATATCCCGCAGGTGAACAATTATTGATAATAGCATATATAACAAATTTAAATAACTGCGGCAGCATATTTCAATTGTCGTTTCAATTGAAATCAAATTTAATGAATAAAAAAATGTTAATCGTGAGTGATTGCTCACCTTTCGAGGCTAGAGAATATAGAAGGAGTATGCACACTGATACAGACACTGAAATTAAATTTCAAATCGAAGCAAAGCAAAATCGGCACGAATTCAACGATCAATGCTGATTGGCTCGAATTGATGAAACGAATCAGATCAGAACTGGAACGATGAAGATAAATGGTATAAGCGAACTTTTATAACCACCTATAACTATATATACACATACGAAATTTATATTCTAAGTTCAAACATCACAAATTTAATTTACATGTTTTTCAAACATATAAATAAATAAATCAAGCTTACATTTTTTTTAAAATCAACATACACTTAAAATATATACATATACTAACACCTTTGTACTAAACTTATATAACTAGTATATATATATTCTCAAACAGATAAAATAAATGTTTAAATATGAATACCTAAAAGAAAACTTTTTTATATATATAACTATTTCTATAAATATTAAATGTTATATATATATATATATATAATTTAAATCCATCCATATTTTTACATTCAATAACATATTATATTCAACCTGTATAAATTTCCAAATTATATGTGTGTATTAAAATAATTTATAAAGTAGAGTATTTATAGAATCATCTTAAATCCAAAATAGTATAAATATAATACTGTAACCAATTATATACAATCATCAACCAAATAAGTCGGTACCACATAGAAACCCATATGGTAACAAACCACATAATATACATATATTAAAGTATTTTATATAGTCTGTAACAAAACAAATATATGACTTACATAAGCGAATAACCATATTATAGGAAACCTGATATCAACAAATAGAAGCTGACCCATATTAAAATACAAAACACAATATATATATATATATATATATATATATATATATATATATTCTTATTAAAAATGAAAGATACTTATTTTATAGTATGTTCCCTTCAAAATGTCGCATACATAATTCAAAATATTAACATGACTTATAAGCTGTGAGGAAGATCAAATAGAAACTATATATAAATATACTCTGTCATGTTATGAAAATAAACTTTTGAAAAAATAGTATTCAATACTTATATAAATAGTATGTATATCACAACTAAAAAAACAAAAACAAAAACAAAACAAAAAAACATGTAGTTACGAATATAAATCAAAACATACATGTGCTTACACGCCCATACCTCACTGATCAAACAGAAGCAACCGAAAGGCGAGGTGATGGGTTTCATTTGATGAGGAGGTTTGGAAGAAAGGTGAGTGGCGGATGCAAATAATGGTGACAGCCGCATGCTTCAGTTTGCTTTTTATTTCAAAGAAAAGTAGGGAGGGGAACGAACAGATCTAGAGAAAAGAGAAGTGAAAGCGAAAATAAATAGGGATGAACCGCATGTTTTTAGGCAAATATAACGGAAGAAAATGAACAGGCAACCAAATTTTAAGTGAATAAATAAATAAAAGTGATTGTAACGGTCAATCCTAGATTTGGTGAAAAATAATTGTAGCAATTAATAAAAGAAATAAATAGCAACGGTCGCGTTGCTTGATTCAGCTGACCCATAAAAGCAAATTATTTAAAATTTAAACGGTAGGAAACGTAAAAAAACGTACCACCATAAAATGAAATTGATAACGTCTGTGCATTGATTCTGCAATATTTATTAAAGCAATTGATTGATGCGCGTTTAAATTTGAACGGAAGGAAAGAGAAAAGTCACAATTAAAGGTAAGCTTTAAAATTTTAATAAATACAAAACGTTTCTAAGTTTATACGTTTATAACTTTCCAGCTGTAGTGTATATATATAATGAATGGTCATAAAGAAAGAAGTGGAAACATGGAGCGTAAGAAAGGAAAGGTTAGAAAAATAAAATTTTGTTGAGAAATGAATATTTGCGTGAGTTATATAGGTTTGATCAGAGAGGTAGCGTGATTTAAGGAGAAGAAAGAACGGAAATAAATCAACTTGCTTTGAAATGGAAAGGAAATTAAACTAGCGTTGATTTTTAATGAGCAGCTGTAGGCAAGAAATAAGATATTGATTTAAAAAAAAAGGCCATGATTTTGATTGAGCACTGATTTTTCTTGTTATACACGGTTACTAGATTTTTAACAAATTTTCAGCAAATGGGTTTCGAAATTAAAGAAGAAGAAACGGTCAGCTAAGATAAGATTTTGGAATAAGATTTCTAAACAATATTGAATGCGTTTAAAATTTAAAGCTCGCGTTGATGGGAACAATGGCAAGAAATTAAAAAGGCGAGCGGTTATAAAATTTGTAAATAACGTTCCTATTAAATCAGGAGAGTAAAAGGAAAGTGAATAACCGAGAGTTATAAATAAAGAATAAAATATTGCTAAAATTTAGGCTGTTATAGGGAGCAACTGGGAATTGTAGTTTTCTTGGATTAGAGGATTTCTACGGAAAATTCAAGCGTACCTCTAAGTGTGAAGAAATTTTTAGGATTTGGAAAGCAAGGTTGTCATGTGCAACTGTTGGGCTATTCCAAATAAGAGAAGTAGGTTTGTTGTCCACTAATGTTTGTGGAATAGAATTGTATTCTGGATTTCGGCGAATTTTTAGGAGAACCATTTTGTTGAGTAGGACCTAGAGATTTGGTTGATTTTGGTCCAGGTTGTTTCAAGTAACATCAGCAAGGGTTAAGCTGATTAGGAAAGATGGAGGCGACCCAGGATCGCCAGAAGAGTTATGCAGTTAAGAATTGATGGGAATTTGGAATGTGAAGTTGGAATTTGGATATTGTTTAAGTTTTATCTGGTCAAAGTGGGTAAGACAGGAAAGCTAACTCCGGAAACATTTTGAGATTTTCCTATGTTTTCAATAGAATTAGTTCTTTGATCTACAGGATGGAGTTGCCAAGCCAGATAGCTGGAATTCATTGTATTTCACGTATCTCTGAGGAATACGTGTATGATCTATCACGGGTGATAGAATCAGCAGTTCAGAAGGATATGGCAGTTGAGCTGGTCTTGAGTTTAGTCTGATATCTTGTTCAGATTTGTAGATCCAGATGAGAAGGAGTTCTGGGTTATAGTAGTGTAGTTACTTAAGATTCTGTAGAGCGAGTA
Organism: Allium cepa; assembly: GCA_030765085.1. Lineage (NCBI taxonomy): Eukaryota > Viridiplantae > Streptophyta > Magnoliopsida > Asparagales > Amaryllidaceae > Allium > Allium cepa. Next base: position 697,893,733 of record CM060929.1, on the reverse strand, counting down.
TTCCAGTATAGGTACTTGGAAACTCTAGATAATATCAGGAAGTTCTATTTAGAATTTTTTCTGGATAGTTAGAATTGTTTGTTTGAATTGGTTGCTATGATAGCTGTTTGAAATTAAAATTTTTGCTGGGTTATTAAATTATCTTTGCTTTTAAATTTCGGGGACGAAGTTCTTTTAAGGAGGGAGGAATGTGATGACATGGAATTTTGAGCAATATCAATTTAATAATCTTTATTAATAATTAAATTGATTTGATAATTTTATATTATGAATTGACAAGTTTATTCTTTTAAAAGCTAATAATATTTAATTTGGCAATATATGTTAAGATCTTTCTAAAAATTAAAATTGGTAAGATTTATTTTTCAAAAGCTAATCAAAACGTTTTCTATTTATAATGTATATATATATGTATATATTATATATAGGAAGTCTTTAATGTAATAAAAGCTATGTTTTTAAATTGTAATATATATATTATGATTTGAAATTGTTTTTTAAAATTCAATATAGTAATATTCAAAACTAATGTTAAAATGTTTTTCATTTAAAATGTATATATTTGTATATATATTGGAAATGGGAAAAGATATTGTTTTGAACTTAATAAAGTGTTTTCAAACTTTAAATATATATAGTTTGTAATTTGGAAATTATAATTTAACTTAATACTTTTTTAAGTGATATTTGAAATTTAAAATCTTTAACAACAAGGATGATTTCTCATTTATTTGAAAGATAATTTCTTATTTATTTGAAATATATATTTTAAGCTTGAGTTAAAAATTGAATTTAATTAAAAGTTCATTTGTTCTTAATATTCTTTCATTTTTAAAATTCTAAAATAAGACAAATTTGGTTTGAAAATATATAGAGAGTTAAAATAAAAAAATTAAGCATATAATACATTTAATTGGATTAAAACATAAGTAATTTACAAGCATGTACATGAATTCACATATGTATATTTACTAAAATCTAAAGCTTATTTATATAAGATAAATACATTTATATACATGTAAATATTTCATAAATATATATATGAATTTAAATGAATTAATAAAAAGAAAAGTGACATTTGTAAGTACATTAAAGTGGTGTAAAGACAATTGTAAATCAATGTGCATATGTGTAAGCAAATTAGAACAATAAGAGGACAAATGGCATTTTCTCTATGATAATTAAAATTAAAAGCTAAAAAAATTGGTAAAATACGAAGGAAGATCTGATCTTACTCTTCAGCTGAAATTCCTTCTTCATTTCAACTAAAATGAATACAAATCAAAGACCAAAAGGAAGAAATAAAATCTGGAAATCTGGAAATTCAATTTGAAACAAGAAAAGGTAAAAGCTGGAAATTTAAATCTGGAAAGCAAATCTAAAGCAAGAAATTCAAAACTGGAACAAGAAGGAACAACAGTTCAAATTCTTCAATCAAAGGCAAGGGAAAATACAACATAAATCTCCAGATTTTCAAATGTAACCTGGGAATCAGATAAGGAAATCAATAGCAACTAAATGTAAAGAACAACACCAAGATTCAAATTCAAGAGCAAATGAATAAGTCTGGAAAACATAAGCTTGGAAACAAACATCTGTTCTCTGTCCTCTGCATTTCTAGGTGAGTAAGCAGATTTTAAAAACAGTTTAAATCTTGTTCTTCTCGGGTTTTGTTCGAGCATTTGGAAGTTTTGCTCGAAGCAGTATAGGATCCTAGTAGTTTTAAGGCTTACGAATTTTTACAGGCTTTAAATTGTACCGGTTGCTTAAGTTTAAACAAAGGAATTTGATTTTTAAGATGTTTACAAATTCTTAAAACAAATGTAAAACGAGTTTTGCTTATAAGATTTATTTGTTCCCAAGAATAAGTTTTGATAAGTTTTGTATATTGAAAATATAAGGGTTTTTGAAGAATATAAAACTAGATTTTTAAAATGATTTTTATATTTGAATTTATTCAATAACTTAGAAAAGTTTCAAAGATTTAAAAGTAAATTTGAATGTTCAAATTGTTTTAAATATAATTGACTTCGAAAGTATTTTATTTTAAATAAAGTTTATAGATTAAGATTTAGTAATCAATTATAATAAAGATTCATCTTAAGTAATTAAGAGTTTTGATTTATTAAAGATAAATAAATGTGTGAAGGTAATTAAGATGATTCAATTATTATTAATAATTAAAGAGTTATTGGTTAATATAAGTAACTTAACTAAGATAATGATTTTCTTAATTAAGGATCTTTTTAATATAAGAAGTTGAGGAATTATTTAATTAAATTTAAATGATTAGTTAAATAATTAAATAATTAATTAGTAAGTGATTAAAGATAATCACTTATGATTTAATTAAGTGTAGTTACTTGGTGAAGTAATTAAGGAATAAATTACTAGAGGTAATTAAGTAAAGGGTAATTGTTTAATAAGGTGATTAGAGGTTAATTACTTTATGGAAGTAATTAAGTGGAAGTGATTAAGGGTTAATCACTTAGTAATTAATTAAAGGATTTAATTAATATAATTAATTAAAGGTTTAAATTAATTAATTAAAGAATAATTAATTAAAGAATTAAGGGTAATTAATAAAGTGACTAACTACGTGTTAGATAATTAATTAAAAAGGATTTAATTAATAGAAGTAATTATTAATTAAATAATTAATTATTAATTAGTAATTAAAGGATAATTAATCTATAATTAAGTTTTGATTACTAAATGTAATTAAAAAGTAATTAATCAAGTGTGATTAATTAAAGAGTGATTAATCAGGTGTGATTAAATAAAAAAGAGATAATTAAGAGATAATTACTTGGTATAATTAAGAAGTAATTAATCAAGATGATTAATTAAAATTGTAATTAAGGAATAATTACTTAGAGTAATTAAGAAATAATTAATCAAGGGAGATTAATTAAAGTGGAAAATTAAGTGATGATTAACTAATTAATTTGTAATTAATTAATGGTAAGTAAGTTGGATTAATGATAATCCAAATGATTAAGTAAGGAATTAATTTAATTAATGGTTAATTAAATTAATTTAGTTTAGATCAAACCTTGTGTATGAATGGGTAAATGATATTGGATGATATAAGATGTCATTGGTTGATATTTGATGGTTTGAATGTGATATATCTCAGATGTGATATATATGCTACTTTGTGATATGTGTAGATGAATTAGATAATAGTGGATTGTCTATCTGTGTGTTATGAATCATCCATTTATGTAAGTGATATTCTGAATATCTACTCTTTAACGCTTAAGTACAACTTGGACATTAAAATGACGTTTTGGATTCGGTGAGACCGAGATTGGATTTTATATCCGAAAACCACATCGATCCAAATTAACGTTAGGTCGTAAGTCCAAGTGAAGTGAAGTGAAGACTCAAGGTGGAAGAACTATGTATCGTTATAACTTCGAGGGTGATTCCAGAATGAGTTTAACGAAGATAGTACTTTCAGATTCGAGATGAAGATTCAGAATGCAAGGTCTATGGTTGTTAACTCTGAGGGTGATTTCAAAATGAGTGTAACGAGATAGTGCTTTCGGTTTCGTTCGAACCCGGAATGGACTTGTATGGATTGAATGCTTTCAGAACATCGTCAGGTGGACGATGAGCATTCTAAGATAGATGTGTCCTATAAAGGTAATCGCAGCCTCAAGCCTCATTAACCGGGAATGGCTAAAACATGGGAGGTGCAGCAAGGCTAAGTGAGTCACGCTCAAGTAGGACGAGATTTACCCCTGTCTAGATGTCCCTTTTTTTATTCGGCTGTGTGGGCAGTTGGATCTGCAGCCAACTGCGGGGTTGTCTTGTTCGAAACTGTTCAGTAAGGAATGGTTTCGGCCTTGTGTTGCAGGGGATTTAGGGTGGATCCTCGATACGTTGATCTAGGCCACGTACTGTGATGGGCGGTACCCCAGTAGCCCTGCCATTGATGGAAACTCATTCTTCCTACGTGCCCTTGCGGTTTTGATAGTATTACCCACTTTTGTGGCTAGTAGTTGGAATTTAATCATGTAACAATTTCAGCTATTTCTTATTTACTTGAAAACCCTAGACACTATTATAATATCACTGGATTTCCTATCAAATGTTTTAGATAGCGTAAGGTAAAAACTTTTCCATGTTTATGTGTGGGAAGTCTTACGTGATACCTTTCTTTTCAAAGGATTTTCTGAAGTTAAGAAATTTTAAACCGTTTACTCACACCAGACCCCTGTCTGACCCAAGTGTTTATTTTCTGTTTTATTAAACTCTTGTGTACTCATATTATGTATGAGTGTCGAGGGATTCAGGTTAGCCTTGATGAATTCTGGAGGAGCTTTGGAGCAGGAGGCTTCAGCGTATAGATATTTAGAGTTTCTGCTGTTATTCTGTATTGATGTTTTTGTGTTGTATATTAGACAGAAATGTTACAACTGTCTAAATTGAGATGTATAGTTGTGTAATCTGATGTATAAGATACTTTGTATATGTTATGTATTATATTTCATTCGTTCCGCTGTGAGATTCTGATGGGTTGTTGTTCTTCTTCTCTTTCTTTTCTTCTTCTATCCCTTTCTTTCTTAAATAATGATGCATCTTTCTTTTGAAATGAAGGGCGGGTCGTTACAAAGTCAAAGCAATAATACAGGGCCCTTCCAAAAGACTGTAACCATCGAAAACAAGTTGGGTAGGTGTCATTCAGTAGGCATTAAGGAAGTGGACGAAATACAGATACATAGCAGGGTCAACCGGCACTTCATGTACAATATTCCCTAAGTGAAATAATATATGGGAGGTTGGTTTAGTTTATCACCGCAAGTGGATATAGTGGCTCCATACATAGTACTCCATGCCATGCGAGTGCTTCAGAGAGCTTATCCCTATCTTCCTTAACCTTAGATGTGTTGCTCCCAAATAGGTTGCCACTTTCAGATGCATCATCATCATTTTCATTTCTCTTGGCCATTTGCAATAGCAAGAAAAACCTAGTTACCAAACATCCTCGGCCATAGCTTAAGGAGTAGACCCAACTTAAAGGTAAGCTTCCCCTATAAAGATTCAGCCAACCTAGATTTAGGCACATCATAAAGAGGCACCCTACGTGCATAGGGCCGACCGCCATAGAAAGGCACTACCTCATGCGTTTTATCCCATAGAAAGGCCCTGTGGCTTGTCTTAAACATGATTTCCCTACTTTGCAATATCCATGTATAGTAGCTCGTATTGTCCGATGTCGATCAATCAATGTCGACTCCTTAACATCAACTGACCAGAGCCTCGTTTATGGATTACCTAAGAATCTCAAGGGGTTACTCAAGCTTATCAACCATGAGAAAAAATGGAAGAATGCAATTAAAAAAAAGTAAAATAGCATATATATTTCTCAAGAAACCATAGAAGAAAACTCGACACTAGGAATAAAAGGAATGGAGATGACTGCTGATTCCAAAAAAGATTACAAGGATTTTAATATGTTGAGTTTATTAATGGTTCATTTGCATGGTCTTAGTAAATGAAGAAGAAGGGGAAGTGTTGGTATATATAGATTTGGCTTTTGATTTGAACCATAGGGAGGAATGTGAGGGAGTTCATCTCATTCGTCAAGGTTAAATTGATTAGCACACCAATCAAAGATCACATCTCTAAAAACATCTCGAATAATGAAGTGCCATAACAATGGGAGAGTGACACGTCATTAATACTAAATGTGCATAAGATAAGTATGCCCTCCTCACGAAAAGTAATGTTCGAGGGAAAATGTTTCTTGATTTCTCGCAACGGATATTGGACTCGCTAATTAAGCCCCCTTACTACACTGGCCCGCATCGTCAATTGCTTAAGCACCTCAATTAGTTTATCCCATAAGAGATATTGTAACCTTATCACTTATTGGATCTAGACAATGGTCCAGTTAATCACCATTATCAACAAGAAGCCTGGAGCTTCACAAACAAGCCAAGCCCGCCTTGACATTAGACAATCAGTTCCTAACATGTGAGCCCCACCTCCTGCGCACCTTTATAATCGTCGGCTCACCCAGCATGTATCTCCTTAAGTCGCTCAGACTACTCCACTCGCCCTATGTTGTCTTCACTTAAGAGGCATCTAACAAAAGCTCCTGGTCGCCTCTATATAAAGGGACAATGATTTTGTATTGTTCCTCGGATAAGGTGAAAAAAAACACTATTCATTTAACAAAAGCATCGTTATGCACCAAAAACACACTTTCCTTCACAATCCACATGATAACAACATCATTGTTCATCAACAATACTTTATCCCTACGGCGCCATGGTAAAAAAGAACATATTGGTCTAGCTTGCCAATCAGCCCTTATTTGAGCATCTCTCCATTTAGCATCCCAACCAGTCCGCATCTAAACCATACAACTTCATCGATAGCGATAAGGGTTCCATGGTTTGACGCTTCAATCTAAGCCCTTTAGACTAGAATTTAGCTGCAACAAATATAATTTAACATCCACATGTACAATATCTAATTTTCATTTCTTGTACAAAATATGCTCTTGTAACGATTCTCTTGTAACCAAATATAAGCAATAAAAATTAGTAGTTGTAGTGGACGTAGATCTTTATCAAGATTGAACCATCTAAATCTTGTGTCTTTTACCTTATTTTCATTATAATTCATAACTCTTCATTATTCATTTCTTATATATGGAATTAGCAAATTACCTATGCTAATATCTTCTTTAAACCCTATTTCTGAGGTATATAGAAATTTAGTCAACATTGCTACTTATTATGGCTTTAGAATATAATAGGTGGAAGTTAAAACAATGTTTCTAAGTGGTGATCTTAAAGAGACTTTTTATATGCCACAACCAAAGAGCTTCTAAGTTAGTGGGAGCGACAATAAGGCATGTAGAGTCTTAAGATCAATTTATTGTCCTAAGCAAGTATCAAGGAGTTGGAAAAAATGCACTGATGAGGGAATCGAATAGTTTGATTTCAGTTAAAACACTTGGAGTAAGCATGCATGCATTGGAAAGAACAAAACTATGCTATTACATTTTAAGTTTTATATATTGACGATTTACTATTGGTTGGTAATGATGTACCAATGTTACATTAAGTAAAAGCTTAGTTGTCCAATATTTTTTAATGAAGGATTTAGGAGAGGAATCCATTATACTATGTACAAATATCTATGGAGATAGATCTAGAAACTTATTGGGATAATCCCAATCGATGTACAATGGTACCATACTAAGAAGATTTAGTATGTAAAATTCCAAGCGTGGAATTATTCCTATGCGACATGGATTTTCTCTTTCTAAGAAGACTCTCCATCTACGGATTAGGAGAAAAAGCATACAGGTAGGATTCCTTATTCTTTTATAGTAGGATCCATTATGTACGCTATGTTATGTACTAGGCCAAATGTTACTTTGCACAGGGTGTAATTAGCCTATATTGGTCAAATTTGAGAGAAAATCATAGGACAACGGTTAAGGTTATTCTAATGCATCTAAAGATAACAAAGAATTTATTTCTAATATATAGAAACAAAAAAATTTCGATCAAGGGGCACTTGGACTCGATATTTCAAAGTGATGTTGGCAATAGCATATCAGTCTAGGGATTTGTATTTTAATGGAGGAGGCGTAAGTTGGAAAGGTTCTAAGTATCAATAATAATATGTTTGTGTAAAGTAAGCTATAAATGGTTCCCACCATTAAGAATTAAATAACGTGCTATGATCATAAACCAATATTTATTGTAGCGGGAACCGATAGCTTAATAAATATCAGATATGTTCTTGGTGATTGACATGTGATAGGACGATTTATTAATGAAGAAAAAGTATAAGCGGAAAGAGCATATACTAGAAATAATTTCGTAGGTCCATTCACTAAGACCTTTTCTTAGTCTAATTTTTGTTGACTAATTAAAGGTATGGGCATGAGGCACCATAATTAGTCCCAAGTGCAAGTAGGAGATTGATAGAGTTAAAGATTTTCCTTAGGAGAAATCATGTAATTTGATTAAATATTTTAACCCTTAAAGCGAATATTGTTTGAAATGAAATATGCTTATGGTTTAACTTTTCTATTATATGTATTATTATTTTGGATATAAGTAATGTTTTATATATATATTAAATGTATATAAGTAGAATAACCTTAAGAACAATATGTAATCAACTACAATTGTGAATGGTTTGCAACCATGAGTATTAAATTGTGTTTAACAAATACATATTCTTAAATTGCTCCTGTCGATTTGTATTGAGAAAAGGATATCACTGCATAGGTTGAGATTAGTGTATGCATTTCTCTTCATATGATGGATGATGAAATATTCACGACCTTTAGAAATACCAAGGAATTACACACTTAAGGTTGTTTGGAATAACCGTAGAACAACTCAATGAGAGTCTTCTATTGGTTAATATAACTAAGTCAAAATAGAATATCCCATGTAATGATGTATGGTAGTCTTCATACACAAGATTACCGTCGATCTTAAGTTGTTTGGCTATACTTTGATTATGGTCAATCATATGGCTTCTTGATCATGTTACGACCGCAGTAAGGAACCCATTGAACTACTTGAAGTGAAACACAACTCAATAGAGGATCCATCTCCTTTATTGTAAATGTTAGTGATACCATAATTGGTAGTCAATTTAAGTCAAAATCTCTGGCTAGTGTAAAATGATTAATCGATAAATTGTTATCGGATTAAATCATGGACTTTAAAGTGATTTACGAAATTAACTACGAATATTGTTAGAGTTTTTTATCTTTGATTTTTTTTAGATATCTTAGTGCTATAGTGACGATGAAAAGAAAACGTACACAAAATATTATTGCGAGATTTGGATTAATAAAGATTAGAAATTGGATTTCATCTAAATGATCTATAAACTCGTGACCGATAATGTACTTCAGCAATGTCCATATAGGATTTAGTATTTAAATTATTTAAGGATTAACCAAGAACTAAATTTACACCAACGAGTCCTCACAATCGAGTTGTTAGCTATCTTCTGAGTTCAACTAATTTAAATTAATATATAATTGTTAAAAATTAATAATAAAAAGTTAATTGCAAATTTTTTATGGGCTTATTAATTAATGTATGGTGTATTAATCAGACCTGAGATCATGGAAGCCCATGCATAGGTATGATCAATCATACAATGAAATAGGGGAATTGGTGTGATTCTTGATTGCACATGTGCTCTAATTGATATTTTTTAAATTGTTTATCAATATTGAGTAAATGGCGAGGAGGATGGAAACACATATTAATTCCCTACCCAAAGAGAGGCTATAAATATATCTTATTCGATAATTCAAAAATAAAAAAAAAACTAAAACCTAAGCCTCCATCGAAAATTGTTGAATATTTTAAGCTAAGGTTTGCATACCATGTTCAAGGAGGAATAGCGATTCAACTAGAAACAACTGGCAACCAATTTGTCACCAACTGGTTGATCTAAATATGTTTTTATACTTCTAACGGCATACATACATACATACATACATATATATTATCATATATCTATAAATTAATTTTGAACATAAGAAAATATTTATTTTAATAATTCCCTAATATTAAAATCATTTTAAACATTTTAATATCAATAACTTTTTTATATAGCTTGGATATAGGACATCATATATATAATATTATTTTAAAGTTATTTATAAAATAAAACGAAAGCACTTAAATTGTTCAGGACGGGGCTCCCTCCTTGGTAACCAAGATTTATTGGATGTGAGAATTTCCCTTAAGATTCCCATAGCAAAAACAGATTGCAAAGAGATTCCCATTTTGCTATTTTATTTTTTTCAAATTAATTCTTCTTGGTTTATAGCGTTGCATACACACACATTAACAAAAACAAATTAGTTGATATGTAAATATATTTATATATATATACACAATGTGTTCGAGTTTTAAAAATAAAAAATCATTTCTTGCTCAGAGTCAAATTGAAAAAGGAAAGGATTTTTGACAAATTTAAACTTAAATCAGGAAAATTAAAGGATTTTTGATTAGATTTAAATCTAGAATTTAAAATTTTAAACATACATGTTATGCAGATAAGGTTAGTTATGTTTTAAATTTCAAATTTTAGATAAAAATATAGATTTGTACACATATTATAATGAATAAAACATTTTATGTTATATATAAATAGATAAATATTTATATCTGAAAATAAATATTTATATCTTTTCTATGCGTTCGATAGATTTTTATGTGTATATGCACACATACATACACATATACACATATACACATACTTTCAGACATATATATGTGACATATAACTAAGCTTGTATAAATGTAAATATATACATGTCATTATATATGACATTGTGTTACTTGCAAACGTTATATGCACAATGTGACCATAAACCCCAATTATCATAAACCTTTATTTGTAATTCATTTAATATATCCCCTACTTTATTTAATTATATATTGATATTTATAGTGTGAATATGAGTCGTTAGAGTTAAATATAAAATTAGTTAAACCTTAATTAAATAATAATTAAACTTATATACATTTAATTAATTGATTAATTAATTAAATTATATCATAATTAAATACATATAGCAAACTCCCTTTAATTAATGATCACTAAACATGTTTCAGTATAAATAAATTATTCATGTAAACATAAAATAAGTTATGGTGTGAAATTAAAAAAGGAATTCTTTTGAAATTTAACATCTTACCTCGTTGTAAATGCATTTAATCCAACAATTTCATAATCGAAAAGGCGACTACTTGCGGATGCAACATCATGCAAGAGGTGTAACACTTGCTTGTTGATGATTAGGTTTGAGAGGCACCATACTTTCTCGAAACTGTGGACACTCAAAGAAGACATGACCAAAGCAACACATAATGGTGGTCATGGCAGCAGCGTCAGGCGAAATTCGATTCCTTATGGAAAGATGTTAGATTCCATGTAGTGGCAGCGCATGTGTTCATGATGTCGATATTAGAGTATAAAGAATGTAGTATAACATCCCTTATTTTGAGGCCCGAAGCTAAACGTTATAGATGTTGCAATCATCTATTGTATTTACATCCGGTGACAAAATACAGTAATCTAAATGGTATTCATAATATTAGAAGCATATGGATATGAAAAAATCAATAAAGATTTCAAAAAAAGCTTTTCTGAATACATTTCAAATCAGTATTTCACATTCAATTACATATCTCAAAACAGTTCCCAGGTTTTGATCAAATACAATTATTAAAAATACGCTAAGAACAACATATGAAGATTCCCCTTGGATGATCGGAGTATAGATAGACAGACATATAGTCATAAATACATCACAAGGAAATACTACTAAATAACCCCTACATAGCTAGCTTTGCCTCCTACACGTCTTCGGAAGCTTATTCGTCCAGCCTATCAAACGTGAAAAGTTCCTAACTCTCAATCCACTCAAATTTAATTTTTAGCACCTGGAAGTTTAAAGGGAAAACGTAAACTTCGAGCCAGACATAAAGCCTGGTGTGAATAGTTCTATTACATCTCGGTTTACTGATATTAAGTGAGACCACGCCGCTTAGTGAAATGGGTTCCCCTTACTGATATCTTTTTAAAATCATATCTTTTGCAAATCAAAATCCTATAATCAAACTGATTATAACAACAATAGCAATAACATATATGCATATAAATAAGGTAATCAGTGGACTGTTATCCGAACAATATAGTTTTATCGGGTTGTTAACCTCCGACTGACTCGGGCCTACCAGACATAATAAATATTCTAAATTCTATTAGATATAATACTGGGTGGTCTGTACTTAACTTACTTCTCTAAAGGTTAGCTGATCGTAATGGTTTTACAGGCTCACCAATAACCTATCTCTACTCTACATATTCCTTCTTGTGTGTAACATCATTTTAGTCTTACCTGTGACAAAGCCCTACACACTGGAATTTTGGACTTATACAAGATAGGGGATACTAGGTAAAGTATAAGGTACGACCCCACATCAGTCATATCCGATCTTCTAATATCTGAGTTATATACTTAGGGTTAACTACCCTATTCAGTTTTCCTTGAAAACATTTCTTTTAAATTGATTTAACCCTTTTAAATCATACTTAAACAAGGAAAATATATTCTTTGCTTTATTCAGAATACTTATGACATGATATATGCTTTTCAAAACAATGTTAATGAACCTAAAATCAATAGGGTTCTCTATCCCTTTGAAATAAGTTAAAGTCCTTATTAACTAATAAAACATTAGGCTATAAAGCCAAAACCATAGCTTCAAAACCATTGTTTAAAATCTTAAACAATCCCTTTTTAAAATCATAGAAAGCGTCCCTTTCGAAACCATTGCTCAAAATCTTAGACATCCTTTTTCGAAACCATTAAACATATCATTCAAAAGCATTGGAAACATTTCTTTAGAAATACTTAAAACCATACCTTTCGAAACACTTAAAACATGCCTTTCAAAAAACTTAAAACATGCCTTTCGAAAGCATTAGGTTCAAGTAAGCATTTGTGGAAACATAACTTCAAAAACAATTTAAAAGTATTTCTTTCGAAATCATTGGGTTCAACATTTAATATAACTATAGGGTCAAAGAGAACAGAAGCGAAAACATCACTTTTGAAAGCATTGATCTTAAATAAAAGAATTGGAAAGGAAAGCAACTTCGAAACTAACTGTTTAACGACTAATTTTTCATCGGATTAGCGAATAGCCAAAAAATTATAATAATAAAAACTCCAAGAGCATGGCATACAATTTTCGAGTATGGGTTGATCCGCAGGGAATTATATTGACTTTAAAATTTCTATTCAATCAAAGTAAACCAAGAATTGAAGTTGAGATTAGCTAAAATGTAAAAACTAGCAAAAGGAAAGTGGATAAAAATATGAGAGTAGAAGGCAATTTTGATGACCTGTAAATCTGTACCCTTTGAATCGACAATAAACCACACATGTCCGACCCAAAATACACAGACTAACAGAAAGTCATGAGAAAGAAAGGAAGAGAGAAGAAGAGAAGAGAAGAAAGAGAGAAGAAGAAAACTAAATAGAACAATACATAATCTCACGTCACAGCGGAAAACATATAATATCATATCAATGATCTTTACAAAATAGAAAATGTAATATCATATACATCAATCAGAGTTCAATAATCAATCATTAATCATCAGCCTGGATAGTTATAATAACCTGTCCTTACAATTTTTGATAATATAAATAACAAAGCAGTGGAAAATAAACATATACGTGTATACGAAATTGAAAATCTCCAGCTCGCCTACTGAAGCTCCAAAAGCACCAATCTGAACCTGTAAATATACTCGGTCTGACCGGAATATTGAAAGGGAAGAATGCTCGGATCAGTCTAGTAGATCAACGTAAGAAACATACTCAAACTGAATTTATTAAACTACCAAAAAAATTCTTTTCGAAACAAAAGTATCTCGTAAGACACACCCATACATAAACACGGACATGTTTTACCTTACGATAATCAAAACCTTTCATATCAACTCTAGTGTCTATTGCACAAATAATATTAATCATAGCCGAAATTGTTGCATTGCTTAAATTCCAGCATATAGCCGAAAATGGGTAAATAATCAAAATGGCAGGCATGTAGTGGAGTTTGTATTTTCATACAAATGACTAGGTAAAGGGACTACCTTCCGGTAGTACATCTCTAGGGGAATGTCCCGAGGACCATCACAAAGGACCTCTACCAACAGAAAACCGGCTTACCTCTATAACAAGGTAGTATCGGATATGTTGTCCCTCGATCGTTACCGACCCTTCCGAAGGCCCTTATAGCATACAAACCACATTAATTTACATCCCGAACGTCATAGCAGGAAGAAATTTATCTAGAACATGATGATCATATCCTAATTGGGGATGACCCACTTAGCCTTGCCGCATCCAACCTTTGTTTTGGTTATTTTCAGTTGATGAGACCTGAGATAACGATTACCTTTCACATATCATATATCACATCACTTTGAATGCCACATTGCCATTTCTATTGACTACTAATTGCCTTCCATAAAAAGTACAACCCTTGAGCTCATACATCTCAAGGAGGGTGTTAAGCTAAGAGAAGTTGTCTTATCTGCCACCACTGATGTATGTTTTTAAAAACCAATGTACGTAATCTTTAGAAATGCAATGTCAGACACTCGTCCATACAAGTTGTCTAGGAACAGTACAAACCGAAGGTACTTTTCTACTACATTTTGTCAGGAAATCCCTAGGATTAGTAGGGAATAGTCCCAGCATTGGATATTTTATAAAAAAGAGACTACGAATACTGGATGTATATTGTGATTTTAACCCCAAACGATCAACAAGCAGTCCTTCACTATGAAAATTCTAAATATCAATGCCATCAATAACCTACATAATCGCACGCATATACGTTGGTCCGAAGTGGTTTCCGGATAAACCAATCCTGGTCTCTTTGCACCAATAAGTGTTTCTCAACCTCACATAGAAACTAAGTCTCGTAGACTTATCACGTCTCCAAATTTCAACTTGCCATCCTTCGGCCAAGAAGGAAGCACGATAGATTGGAGTAATACTCCGCATTACATGAATCAACATTCTCAACACAAACAATAATCAAGCCTACACAGATGGCTACGTACTAAGTGTACGACTAAAAAGTTCCCACATCAAATCGAGGAACTAAAATGGCTAAATTTTGATAGTCGGTAATTTAACCAACAAAGAAACAAATAAATATCTGGTACCATAAACAATCACTAAAACCTTTTAATTAGCCTTTTATTAATTAAATCACTTTCCAGTATTCACTTTAAATTATCTTTAAAAGGATATACTCTCAAAACTATTTCAATATTTCATTGTTTTGAAAATATTTCCATATACTTATTTTAATAATAAGTGAATTCACAATTTACTTTATTTTCAAACCATTCAAACTTCATTTTAAAATATCACTTTCCAAAACATTCATTTTATTTAAAGTATTATTCACTATCCAAAATCGTGAATATAATTCTCTAACCAAATTCATTATTTCTACACATTTATTAAAGGATAATTCACTGCCCAAAATCATGAGTATAATTCTTTTAATAAGCTTCCATATTTAACTTATCAAAATAAGTTGATTTCAGATTTATAATACAATCTTTAATAATTCCATTTCTATTTTATAAAACTTGCGTACATAAAATTCCTTTTTAATAAATTTCCATTTATATCCCATTTATATTTCAAAATCCAATTATAAATTAATTTACTTATAAATATCTTATTACAAATTCATTCTTTTTATAAATTCATCAATTATAAATCTTATTCACTTATAATATCCATTTACAACTTCATTTTAACACTTATGTAACTCCTTTAAAATTCCATTGCTTTTTATTTATAAAATATCAATTTTATAAATCTTATGTATAAACCATTTATAATAAATTCAAAATTTTATTTTAACTTAATTTACAAAATAACTAACTTCATATTTAAAAAATCATATTTTGATTCCATTTAAATAAACTTCTTCTTTTAATAATTTACAACTTATTATTACAACTTATATAACTTCAAAATCATATTTAAGTATATTTCACAAAATCATAATTTTTATAACACAAAAATTATAACTTATTGTTTATTTAAAATAAATTCATTTCCTTAACAATTATAAAATTAATATAACATATATTTTCAAAATCAGTTTGAAATCCTTTTTAATTTGAAATCATCATTTTACTTTTTAAATTACCAAAAATATGGCCCAATGCTGCAACAGCACTAAATAAGGTGATTCACATCATTCACGACATCCAAACATCATATATCACATGATAATAGCATAACAATATCTGTAATAAAATCAACACTGGTGAGGATCCAGTTGGGCCCCACCAACCTGTCACCTGTTATAAATATACATATGAGAAAATATGTACAATGTCCGCTTTGAGGCAGACGCGCGTATAAAAGGTCATCCGCTCATACACGGGATGTATAGGGTCTCATCCGCTAAAATACGCAAGAATATATCCAAACCAAATCATTATATATATAATATATCATATATCATCTAAAGCATCAATCAACACAAAATAAATTTATTCTCACTTATATAAAAATAAAAGCGACTCGGATAGAGTGAGATGTACTCACTTTAATTCCAATAATTGTTGCAGCGTTTTATTCTAAACAAAATTAAACGAGCATTTAATTTTACCCAAAATTTTCACTAGCTCCAATCAACTACGAAATAGCTCCATTGTGTAGTGTTCATCAATATGAACTGAACGCAACTTGTTTCGTGCAAATCCGACCTCGTATGAAGAAGTTATACAATTTTAAAGATTCACACTAATTTATATACAAATAAATTTATGAACTTTTTTTTTATTTTTAACCTCAGAAGATCAAGCTCGCACGTTTCTGCTAAAAAAGATCAGGGACGAACTTATGCTTCTCCTCATCGTTCGAAAGCTCCATGCAAGAACGAACGCAAAACAACCCATCATTGTTCGACTTCCCATCGTTGCCGCTCCCTCCAAGTGATGCTTGAAGATGATCGGAGGGCACCGTTTGAACGCCATGGCCGAGCTCTACCAACGTTCAGAGACCGGCGACACTCGACTACATCGTGCCTTAGAAAAAAGTGCTCGAATGCACAGCGTACTCGACCAAAATTCTGGTGACCCACCACACGATGTTCGATCACAGCCGTTGAATGTGTTCATCTCTTCAAGCTCTCTGACTTTCTAGTTGGAGTCGTGGCTTAATATTGTGTGGATGAGGAGATCGAAAGGAATAAAGTATGGTACGGTTTTGGCCATTAAACCCAAAGTGGCGGCTAGAGTTTCTAACCTTGGTTTTATGAAAAAATAAAAAAACGTGGCCTTTTATAGAAAATTTCAAAACATTATTCGCCCAAAAATATTTCGAACTCCAAACCAAGCATGTCTCCTAGCGTCTATATATTTTACTCATGTTCCAAACATAATGGAATATATATCGGAAGCTAATTCTACAGTATTTGGAAGATAGGTTTTCGAATCGAATTATTTTAATTAAAAATTTTATAAACAAATTTCTACGCGTTTCAGCATCGCACGACCAAACCCTAAATCTGATTGACACAAAACTTGAAATCCTACAATAATATAACATTACGAATCCAATGAAACTGGTTTCATCAAAATCTGAGACCGTGTCAAAAATGACTATTTTTACACGTTAATTAAAAATTAAAATTTTCAATTTCTATAAATTAACTTTTAAATCAATTTTAAAAGTTTACTAACATCATTTTAATTTAAATTGATTTCAATTCAACTTTATAATTCATTGTCATTCACATTAAAATTCAAATCTTAATTATTTCCACAATTTCAAATATTAAATTAACAATTTACTTATCCAAATAAATCAAGATATTTGAAATATAAGTTATTCAACTTATAAAATTTACTTTTGAATACTTAATATCAATTAAATATCTGAATTTTCGAATGGCACAATAAAATCAAACAACAAATAATTCAAAGAATAGAAAATAAAATCAACTTAATTCCCCAGCAACGACATCATAAACTTGTTTAACGACTAATTTTCCATCGGATTAGAAAATAGCCGAAAAATTATAATAAAAATAACCGTTAGAGTACACATAATATTTTAGTACGTAGCGAGTACGGGTTGATCCGTAGGGAATTGTATTGATTTTAAAATTTCTATTCAATTAAATTAAACCAAGAATTGAAGTTGTGATTAGCTAAAAATGTAAAAACTAGCAAAAACAAAGTGGATAAAAATATGAGAGCAAAAGGCAATTTAGATGTAATTTTCTTCTCATGATCACTTTAATCAACAAAATGAAATTATGATCTCTCTTTTGGTCATTAGTGAATTTAGTAGATATGTTTATCATAAGTATGAAATATTTGTGCTATTAATTAGCCCAGTATAAACCGTCAAACCTTAACATACCCACTAAATCACTTGTTAACCCTCATGAATATTGACAATGAACTTGAAAATAAAATCTATTCTAAGCATAATCTATTCCATATTGATTAGTAATATAGACAATCAAATTTTGATTTTAATATTAACTTCATTATCATAATCATATGTAGATGAAGAGGTTATTTGTGTTTACGTTTGTTTAAGCATAGCCTATTTGGTGTCAACAACATAGGCTATCAAATTCAAAGCTAAAACAACAAAGTTTAACCACATCAAACATTTCCATTAAGCACAAAAAGAAATGAAAAATTATCCAAATGTTGAATCTACCTGATTAAGGAGCTTCATTGCCCCTAAGTTGAAGGGGTTTAGCCTCTCATATTTGTTATCTCATGTCAACAAATGTATTGCAACATAGAACAAAATACAAGAAGAAAATGAGAGCTAACTAATTTTCTCAAATTAATATATGCACAAAAATGACCATTTTTCCCCTATATAAAGTTGAATAAATGATGATTTAAAAATAATTTAAATATTGGTTTAAACATGTTAACTACCCTATATTCTTATTTATTTAATTAAATTAGATTAAATATAGAAGTAAAAATATGCACATTTTCATGCACATCAAATACCTCCACACTTATCATTTTATTCGTCCTCGAATAAACTAAAAACTAAGATAAATACATTTTTATAGGGAGCACGATTGCATTAAGCGTATGCGACAAGTCGTTAAACCTCAGGTGCCCATAGAAGGCGAGTATTGTCTCGTGAGGGTTTTCAACGGATACTACCCACAAAATCCAAATGCCAAATGAAAATGTCTAAATGCAAGATTTATTTACAAAGAGATGAATGCAAGTTTTTGAAAATATTTACAAATGAAGAATTTACCCTTAAATTAACATAAGTTTTGGTCATTATCAAGAAATTTAAGTCCACTTACTTGTCAAAATTTCCAATAAAAATTTAAGTTATCGTAACAAATAGTTTGGCTAGTTGTTTCGGTTGATAACACAATGTAACTATGAAATGGATGCTTAGTTGACTATCAAAGTTTTTCAAAGTGGTATTTTCTTATCTTTTGAATAACAAGTCAAATCAAATAAGGAAAAATAATGCTTGGATTTCAATTGCTTGCTCTCTCTTTGTTTGATAATTTTATTGATATTAACAATATTTACATATGCCTAACTGAGAAAACTGAGGCCAGATATATCACTCATGCACTGGCTTGCGGGTTTATATGAGGTAAATACAGAGCATGGTGAGTGAACACACAAGTGTATACACCTATCGACTGCATGCATAATTAAAAAGAATTTTTATAAACATACACCTAACTCGGATAAACTGAGGCCAGATATACCGATCGTGCACTGCCTTTCGGGCTTACGCGAGAAGGGTACAAAGCATGGCGAGTGTACCCACTTGTGTGAGAACACATGACTCTAGGTGTTTTTTATTTTTGTGAAATATTATATATATATATATATATATATATATATATATATTCTTTTTGTTTTTTAAGAGGGTTTTGCGGAATCATCTTAGCACCATTTAACTTAGAAGATAAAAAATGTTATATCCTTTAATTTAAATTCACCACTTTTTTAAACAAAGATATTCCATTAGGATGTATTTCATAATTATCACCCATGAACCTTCGTATATGCTAGTTAAACCAAAGTTACTTGTAATCCCCTTTATTTTATTTTTGTCTAGATAATTAAATTTTCTAAAATTTCAATCTAAAAACTAAAACTTATACTTATCCTATATGTTTCTTCAAAAATAAATTAAATTTCTAAAAAGAAAATTAATTTTGGATTTTTTTTGAAATTTGTTATACATATTGGAATTTTATTTTAAGTTTTGGAAAGAAAATGCAAAAAATAAACCATGAAAAATCAAAACGAAGATGAGACACCCCCCCCCCACACACACACACACAGTTGATTTTGACTGTGTCCCTACGGTCAACCCATGTGAAAGGAGAAAATTGAAATAAAAATATGACCTATATTTACATGAAAATAAAGCGGTTATTATTTACACGACGGCAGAAAATATACTGTTAAAGAAAAAATGAAATGGTCTTTCAAAGACCAATTCATTTGCCTCGTCAAGTATGAGATACACAGCTCAAACTCGAAAAGTCAAACCATAAACGATTTCAAAGTTGAATGTTGGTTTAGAAAAATGAATGTCATTTTATTAAAAATTGTATGAGTTTTTTATTTTCGATGATTTTTGAGGTAGATAAAACAATTGGTTGAAGTTCAAGTTTATTTTCACAAATTTGAAATTCAAAGTTATCATTGAAAACTTTTTCAGAATTATTGATTTCAAAGTCAAACTGGTGATTTAAATCATCCCCTTCAGAATTCAATAGCTCATCTTCGAAAAGTCCAAAGAATTCATGTTTACTAAATTCGTCTTCCTTTGTTGGATTATCAACAACTTTATTGCATGTATCAATTTCAAAGTCTAAAGTTGTCGTATTCAATTTTTCAACATTGGAAAAAGGAAGATCGAATTTTAAATTTAGTTCCACACTCAAATGAATTAAAATCCAAATCAATTACCATACTATCAACAGCTTCATTAAAATTGTCGTTTTCAATTTCAAAAGTTATTATTTTAAAATCGTCAATTTTGGCAAAAGATGGATTATTATTTGACTCGTCACACATTGGGATTTGATTTTGTGGCTCATATTGTTTCATATATGTATCAAACAAAAATCCATGTGATCTTTGTGAATTTCGTCCATTTGTTCAATAAATCAAATTTATAATTATTAATTTGAGGATATTCAATTTGAAATTGTTGAGAACAAAAATTGTCACCATAATTGAAACAACTCTCATTGCCAAAATCATTTAAGCAATTGTTTCCATTCGGACTTTGAATTTCATTTTGGAGTTCGAAATTGTATATGCATGAGTTATACTCGAAATCTTTAGAATTTTGAAGAGAATTCAAATCTTGATTATTTTGAAATTCTTGACTTGAGTTATTACACGAATATGAATTACACAAATTATTTATCATTTGATCATTTTGTGTAGAAAGTTCAAGTAAAGACGAAATCATTTCAATGTTATTTTCAAGAGTTAAGGGTTGGTCATCATTTTGAAAATTTTGTGGCTCAAAATTCGAATTGTTTACACAATAGCTATTGTTAAAATATCCATAAGAAAATTTGGTGTGAAATTATACGGATTATATTTATTTTCACAACTATCGTAAACTTCATGTGAGTAAGGAAATTCAGACATTTTCAAAAGTTTTTTTTTATTTTCTATAAAGGAAAACTATTTACCAAAAGGGATTTATTTTTCAAAAGGGAAATTTGGTTTATTTTTCTGTTGGATTATTGATTTTGATTTAAAAACTTCAAATGAAAGGATTTAAAAATTAAGTTAAGAAATATTTACAATTTTATTATTTTGTTTTGGATTTTGGATTTTTTCTTTTTTTAAATATGCATGAACTAATGAAACTAAATGAATGCAATGGTTTAATTAGAAATTTTCTATTTTAAGTAGCTCCTAACCCAAAATTGTATAATCACAGTTTGTCTTAATCCAACAAGATAATTCTCAGCCAGGTAATGGGCAGGAGTTATCAGTGCATCAAAAATAACCTTATCAATGCAACTAAATGTTTAAAACCTTCAAAGAAGCAATCAGTATAATATTTATGAATCACCGTAATATTCATAATTGATTATTGCTCTGTCGTAGCTTAAACATCAAGAAAATAAATTATCGAAAGAGGACAACTTGTCAATATATAATTAAGCGCTAGGTGAGCTCATGATACCCTTGTGCCAAATGCCTAACTGTTATTATTAACAAAATTCTAAGATGAAATGCAATTCGTGGGCCAAGGAAGGGGTGATGAAATCCATCACCTTATGTGGATTTGGATGTTGCCCTTAAAAAGGAAAATTAGATGATACGAATGCAAAACTGAAATTAAACGTGGGTTAACGATGCAACCACGAATGAATTTTGATTTTGTTTCTGTTTTCGAATTTTTTTTTCAAATGTAAGCAAACAACAATGCAAATTGAAAAGAAAAATACGAGATAAGGGCACGATACTAGAGCGTGCAAAATTTATTCGTAATTTATTTTAAAAGCAGCAAATTTTTTATATAAGCAAGCAAGCAATTTATTTTTGGTAGCAGAGCAAAACAAGCAAATGGTTATTTCTTATCTGCTTCTGCAACCTGAAAATAAAAACTATATATATATATATATATATATATATACAGTTTTTTCTAGGCAAACACAAAAGGCAAAAGAAACTTAAAAAAATAAAAGAAAAACTTAACCAAAAAGTTTTAACAAAAGAACACTTAAATGAAAAAAAAAATTATTCTTTTTTTCAGTTTTTTAATTAAGAGAGAACTTTAGAAGGATGAATTTTTTTTCTTTTGCTTCATTAAGGCCCAGCCCACTAAAGTAAATAAAACAACGAAATAAAATCTCAAATCGAAACAACAAAAGAAAATTAATATAACACCATGTCCAGAATCTTAAATCGATCCCAATTTCGCAAATCGAATGCTTCCTTCTTCTTTTTTTGTTAAGGGATTTGATTCGCGGTTGTATGCAGGTTGAGGTTGGGTTTAGTGTTTTGGTAAATGGAGATTCCTGGTGGTGATTGGTTGTTAGATTGCCACGACGTTAGGGTTGCCGAAGGTTGTGATTTGGATTTGGGGCTGAGGTGGATAAAGTTGCGAAGTTGATGCTCGACGTATGCTATGCAGTTTATTGGTTGAAATGGAGTTGTAGAGGATGTTAGGTTGGATGATAGTGGAATTGTTGGTGGAGGAAGTTGGCAGATGATGAGGGTGATTGACAGTGCAGTGTTGTTGTAGTGTTGATGGGACAGGGTGGTTGCAGGCAGGTTGGTGCTGATGGTTTGATGCGCAATGGTATGTGGAGGCTGTCAGTTTGATGATGTAAGTTTGGTGGCAGTTTGAGATGCTAACAGTGGGGATTGTTGGTGATTTGGAGTGTTAATGAACTGGTGGAAGCAGCAATGTGATATGTGTTAACCCGTCTTTTGGCAAGGCAAAATACAGGCGGATTTAACCCAACCGACTGCACGATGGTAGATGCCAGATTTTCACAGATATTAAGCGTGTTCATGAAGCAGAATATAGCATGGTTGACAAACAAACACCGCAAAATGTTTAAAATATGGTTTCGACAAAGATCAAGTTGTTTCAAGTTGCTTGGAGTCTGCTTTAAGTCACCTTCGTGTTTTCTTTGAGTCAGAGACAGGTTCACTTCGGGTCAAAGAAGGGCTTGCTCCGAGTCTTTGCTGGATTGACACATTTACAAGTCGCTTCGAATCACCAAGCACCTTTCTTCGGGCCATTAAAGCGTCCACTTCGAGTCAAGAAAGCGACTGCATCGAGCCGCACCCACGCACTAACCATTGGATCCATCAACTTCATGTCCATCCCACAAGCATCCATTCGTGTCCATCCACTTAGGCCTTCCGGTTTGTATCCAAGTAATCATGACGATCGATCAAGAATCATGGGGGAACCTCATTTCGTATCCATCATAGGCAAACTTTCTTCGTATCCATCAAAATCAAGCTAATTCGTAACCATGGAAAATTATCACTTCGTATCGAGCTTATTTCTGCATGTTTTGATCGATCCACCCATTCACATACCTCGCATCGATCGACCATTGATAGATACAAATGATTCATGATAGATCGATGCGAGCGGCATCCTTGCCGATCGATACGAAGCAGCAAATGAACCATCGATACGAAGTGGCTTCGGGAATCGATGCAAAGAACATGGCAGCCCATGGATACGAGCAAGGCAGCATCAACCAAAAGAAGCAGTCAACGGAATGAAAAGTAGGTCTCCCCTGGTTTCTCTAGCCACGTCATCCACACACGTTCGATCGATACGAAGGAGTGATCGATTCGAAGAAGATATCGATACGTACCAGATCGACAACCATGGAAACGAGTAATTCAGCCTACTACAAACACAAACTTGCACCAATCATAACTCAAAATCTACAAGTCCAAATGCCATCAAATTTTCACAAGACCTTACGTACCACCCCAAGAATGTTCATGATCGATCTCAACCCAAAAAGAGGTGTTTTGGATCGATACGAACCGATCATGGATCGAGTCTAAATGTCTGAGGATCGATCATGTGGGCCCATCCACGTGGGAGAAGGAGTCTTCCGAGATTATGGTGAGATATTTGCAGGCTACATCTATAAATAGCAATCTGAGGCCTTCTGAAAAGGAACTTTTGGATGCTGGAACGCTGATAGTCTATCGTAATCATTGTTGCATCTCGATCATACTATTATAAACAGCTGTAATCAACGTGTAGTATCAATAAAACAGCAACTTTCCATAGTGGACATAGGCTACACCGTCGAACCAATCTAAATATTGTCTTTCTACTGCTTTCCTTTTAATTTTTTAAGCGTTTTTCATATTTAATTCTACAACATATGATCTATCTATGATCTGTGACCTAGATTTGTACTTTCATATGCAATTGGGTGTTTGTGACCAATTTTGGTGCAAACAATACGATAATAGTGGGTGACAGTTGGAGTTGGTTGATGTCAAGAGGGTGTTTTGTTGATTGACTAAGTTTGGGTATGTTATGAAGTAGGTTGGTAATGGTGATGAAGTTGCGGTTTTGGAATGTAGGCCAAGGTTGGTGAAGATGTCATTGTCGGGTGTTTATGAATGGCCGTGAATGGTTGTGGTAAAGGCTGAAGAGCACTGTCAGGTGAAGGTTATGATGTTATGTCTTAGTGGTGCAATGCAGAAGTGAAGGGTATGGTTGGGGGTTTGTGGACGAAGTTTATGTGTAGTTAGGTGAAGTGCAGCAGTTGCTATTTTATTATGGCAGGTGAAGACAGTGGCTGGAGATGGTATGGCAGAGGTGGGTGATGACTGATGGCAAGTGGTAGTGAACAGAGAGCAGCAGTTGTGGATTGCACCGATATGTGCACGTGCACTGTGCACAGTTTTGACGGGGGGAGGGGGTAGTACAGTGTAAATGTAAGTGTTTTTGCACTATGATGGTATTGTTTGGAAGTTTGTGAGGGGCAAGTGTATGTGATAGTTATGTTGAATGATGCAAATGTATTACTGGTAAAGGCAACTGCGGTGCGGGCTGTGGTTGTTGGCTTGCTCTGAGTATGAATTGTATACTGAACTGTGATGTCGGTTGGCACAGTTGAAGTTATACGATGCAAGGTAGAGCAGATTGTTGTGCGGGGGAAAGAAGTGGTGGTTGGTTGTAGAAGCAGTAGGCGATGGAGGCAGTTGATAGTAGATGGTAGAAGTTAAAGTAGTGCAGTGATGTGTTTTGAAATAAAATAGAGGCAGTGTGCAGTGCAACGTACACAGTTTGCAGGCAATTTTCTAGTGGTGAATTTTAAATGTTTGGTGTGAAGAGTGAAGTAAATGAAGTAAGTGGAAATGAAGTAAGTGAAGATGGTGGAGGAACAGTTTGTATGGAGAGGCAGCGATGAAGTGGAGTATGTTGTTGTATGTAGTTGAAGGGGACAGTGAAGTGAATGGTGATGCGGTTACTTTTTGTATTGGCAGATGTGGTTTAGTATATTTTTTATGGTAGGAATATGTCCAGAGGGGGTTATGAGGCAGATATAGGTTTGAAATGTAGGGATGTTATGATCGAGGGTTAATGCGATATAATAGTGATGTTTTGTTGGCACTGTTTTGTGACAGGGGGGAGCAATGAATGTAAAAGAGGGTGAATAGAGACTAGAACGAAAATGAAAAACAAAATGCAAATAGTTGACAAAATTGTAAATTGTAAACGAAAATGAATAAAATATTTTTTTAGAAATTGTGTATATTCTTTTTTTTTTTAAATAGAAATGCAAATGCAAAATAAACAAAAAACAAGTACACAAATTAAATCACACAACAACGTACACACAAAATTAATTTTTTTAAATGCAAATTAACATACAAAATGAACACATAATAAAATCAAACAACAAATAATTCGAAAAATAGAAAATAAAATCAAATTAATTCCCCGTCAACGGCGCCATAAACTTGTTCGACGACTGATTTTCGATCGGATTTGAAAATAGTCGAAAAGTTATAATAAAAATAACTGCAAGCGTACGACGTACAATTTTAGTACATGACGAGTACAGGTCCATCCGCAGGGAATTGTATTAATTTTAAAATTTCTATTTAATCAAATTAAATCAAGAATTGAAGTTGTGATTAGCTAAAAATGTAAAAACTAGCAAAAAGAAAGTGGATAAAAATATGGGAGTAAAAGGCAATTTAGATGTAATTTTCTTCTCATGATCACGTAAATCAACAAAATGAAATTATGATCTCTCTTTTGGTCATTTGTGAATTTAATTGATATGTTTATCGTAAGTATGGAATATTTGTGCTATTAATTAGCCTAATAGAAACCGTCAAACTTTAACATACCCACTAAATCACTTGTTAACCCTCATGAATATTGACAATGAACTTGAAAATAAAATCTATTCTAAGCATGATCTATTCGCCATTGATTAGTAAAATAGACCATCAAAATTTGATTTTAAGATCCACTTCATTACTATAATCATACGTAGATGAAAAGGTAATTTGTATTTATGTTTATTTAAGCATAGCCTATTTGGTGTCAACAACATAGGCTGTCAAATTCAAAACCAAAACAATAAAGTTTAACCACATCAAACATTTCCATTAAGTATAAAAAGAGATCAAAAATTATTAAAATGTTGAATCTACATAATTAAGAGAGCTTCATTACCCCTAAATTGAAGGGGTTTAGTTTCTCATATTTGTTATGTCATGTCAACAAATGTAGATTGCAACATAGAACAAAAACAAGAAGAAAATGAGAGCTAACTAATTTTGCATGAAATAAATCTACTCAAATTGCAAGAAATAAAACAATACTAATTGCATAAAATAAAGAACAATAATTAATAGAGCATGAAATTAAATTGCATAAAACTAAAATTACACGAAAGAAGAAAATGGCTAAGTAGCCGTGAAATAGAAGAAGAGAGTTTATATTTATTTTTGAGCCTAAAACTAATTTAACTAAAGAGGAGACTAAAAACTTATTACATGAAACATAAGGGGTATTTATACATGCCTAAAACCCTAATGCATATTTTTTGGGACTACCCAAAATACCCTCTTAGGAAATGTAAGCTCCAAGTAATCATTAATATGACCATAATCCTAAATGTGCATGTACCTCTAATCATGTGCATTAGCTCTTTAATAGGGGATCATGGTAAGTGGGTAGGTGGAGTCCTCCATGTTGCATGAAATGATTTATTTCCATCTTCATTTGTTCTCTAACTCTTGTGGATCCATATTTCCATGAAGACCTCTTCCATTTGAATCTAAATTCCTATAAAATAACACAAAAATGTCCAAGTAAATTTTCTCGAATTAATAGATGCACAAAAATGATCATTTTTCTCCTATATGAAGATGAATAAATGATGATTTGAATATAATTTAAATATTAGTTTAAACATGTTAAAATACCCTACATGATCATTATTTAATTAAATTAGATTAAATATGAAAGTAAACATATGCACATTTACGTGCACATCACTAAACCTTCAAAACCATTGTCTCCAAAACTATTAGCAAAAGTGGAGACACCCCTTTCGAAAGCATTGCGAAGGCGGCTACAATATTAAGAAGACAAAAGCCTTCCTTTCGAAAAAATTGTTTTAAGATTGCAAAGAAAAGCGGCCTCTAACTAATGCGAAATGTATAAAGGCGGCGGGTAGGGTATCGAAGGGGTTCAAAAGCAGCAACCTTTCGAAAGCTTCTTTTTAAAAACAAGGGCAAGTTAACGGATTCGAAAGATAATAAAAGTAGCTTCAACCCTTTCGAAAGCATACTTGTGACATCGTCCTTTTCTCCCGCCTTTCTCCAATACGCTACTTACCAATTGCTTGATACCATGTGCATTAGTTTCGAATGGGTCCAAAAGGTTTACACGGTATGGGGACGGAAGCAAGCAATGGAATTGGCGAAGTTGTAATTCGAAATAAAATTGATTTTATCCCTTTTAAAAAAGTAATTCCTTTTCACCGGACTTGCATAATTTGCCAAAATAAGAATGGTTGCCAATTCTTTGCCATAACTTTTTTCAAAAAAAGCTGCCGAACTCAACATTTAACAACTGAAAATAAAAAAAATTATAAAATTTAAGTCCTCTAACTTAAATAATTTAATAACCATAGTAAAATACTTAGGAAAAATCCCTAAAAATCACAATAATTCGCTTTAAATATGTTTTCTAACATATATAAATTTCAGACCCAAAAATATTAATTAATTGCCTTAAGTAATTTAAACCCAAAACAACTACTTTCTCTCATAGAAAATTCATAATAAATCAAATTCACTTAAAAATTATGAAAATTGAAACCCACTTCTAAAATAATATTTTTGTCCGTATATCAAAAACGCAACTCATTTAGATGTCATTTGATAGGTTTTCTAATCCAAAAATATCATAAAATCTATATTAAACCAAATAAATCATCAATAAGCATATATATTCATTCTATATATCATAACATAGCTTGATACTTGCAAAAATAATTTAGATATAACTTGAAACCAAAATCATTATCAAAAGTGAGATGTAAACTAATTATTCACCTTACCTTTATGTTAAGAAGGTTGAGATTTTCATTTAGATTGATTTGCTTAAGCTTTCTACTTGAATCCTATCTTTTCTTCTCCTTGAATCCTCTTAATGGTGGCCGGCCGAGTTCTTTAGGGTTTTAGTTTTGTTTGTGAAAATTAAAATGAATAAATGAAATAGAGAATGAGAGGGTTTCAGAATATAAAATAAGGCTCTTATTATTTTTCCCTTCTAATTTTCCTCCTCCTTATCTTAATTTTTAATTTCTTATTTTGGTTCATTCATAAGGCACAACTCAAGTTTAATTATTAAATCTCAACCTCATGACCTTCTACATTATTTAATTTAATTTATCTAATTAAATGTCTAAAAAATGTTAACTAAAATTAGGGTCATTGTACACTCCCCTCCATAAAGATTTTCATCCTCGAAATTAAGATAAGGTACACATAACAATCAAACATAAAGGTAAAACATACAATCAAACAAGTCAGGATAAGTGTCTTTGATCCTGTGCTCGGTTTCCCAAGTGTAGTCTCTCTCGTCGTCACTCCACGGGACTTTGACTAATCTGACTCTCTTGTTCCTTGGTCTCTTCTCATCTCTCATTACAGACTGGTTTTCTAACTATGGACATATTCAGTTCCAGTACTTGATCCTCTAACACAGTCGGGATAATAGTAGTCTCTAGATCTCGAATACACTTCCTTAGATGAGAAATATGGGAAACATTGTGGACTCCTGGCATACTATTTGGTAATTGTACCAAATACTTGAGTTTCCCGATCCTATCTATAATAGGTAATGGTCCAATGAATCTTGGTACCAATTTTCCTAATTTTTCAAATCTGATAACTTCTTTCATCAGTGATACTTTGACGAAAACGTGATATCCAGCTAAGAACTCTAAGCCTTTTTGTCTCTTATCAGCATAACTTGTCTGCCTAGATTGAGCTTCCTCTATTCTAGCCCGAATTGACTCAATCTTTTCAATGGCTTCTTTAACCAAATCTGGACCAAGAATTAATCAATCCCTGGTCTCTAACCAACAAACATGAAATTTGCATGGCCTTCCATACAAAGCTTCAAATGGCATCATCGCTATACTAGTCTGATAATTATTGTTATACACAAACTCAATTAAGTGTAAATGGTCTGTCTGTGATCCTCCGAAAGCTAGCATGCAAGCTCTTAACAAATTCTCTCTGTCTGTCCATCCATCTACGGATTGTAAGCAATGCTCATCTTGAGCTTGGAACCTAAAGTCTTCTGTAGACTCTTCCAGAACTCACTAGTAAATAAGGAATCTCCATCACTTACTACGCTACTAGGAATTCCATGCAATCTAACTATATTCTTCATGAGTTCTTAGTT
The DNA here is from genome assembly GCA_030765085.1 of Allium cepa. Classification (NCBI taxonomy): domain Eukaryota; kingdom Viridiplantae; phylum Streptophyta; class Magnoliopsida; order Asparagales; family Amaryllidaceae; genus Allium; species Allium cepa. The sequence goes on along the minus strand of CM060929.1, from coordinate 697,863,648 downwards.
AAACCCGGTATTTTCCTGGTCGACTTGATGGGTATAAAGTGAAAGTGACTAAGGATCGTATAATATGGAATATTAACTACGTTATTTACTAGTGCGGAATATAAATATAAAGGTAAGTAATAAAGTAAATGACACTAGAGATTTTTATACCGGTTCGAAATTTCCGTTCTACGTCCTGTCCCAAACTCCTTTAGGAATTCAACTATAAACCCTCACTTGATCCGAAGGAATAGGTATTACACTGCCTGAGCAACTGAATAGAACTTCTACCACCTAAGCAATAGAATAGGACTTCAACCGCCTGATCAACCAAACAGGACTTCTAATACAAATAGTAAAATTGCTTCTGATCGAGTATGCTCTTGAGTAGCACTGATAAGTCAATAACGTACACCCTTCCTATAATCTTCTCCTTTGTGGTATATAGTGTAATTCGTGAAGATGGGAAGTTTATTTAATCGCTAATGAAGTTTGCTTGAATAAACAAGTGATTAGTACGAAAATTATTGAATGCGAATAGCAAGATTGTCTAGATAATAAGAATGAGAAATAGAATCAAAAGTAAGTGATTAAAACAATTGATTTCATGGCTATATATGGTGATTAAGAGTTGCAATCATTCGTCAAAAGTAGTCATGAAAGAATATGGAAGTAATTCTTAAATCAAGAGTTATTTCTATTCGCTGAAATGAAGTGTCTTTTCAAAATATAGCCGTTATGAAGATTCAGCCGTCTGAATATTTAAGTGTAATTGTGCATGTGCACAGGCATCCAGTTGACTAAACTATATGTTTTAGTCAGTTGAATTGCTTGTTTTTTCCATGTCAATGATTTTTTCAGAGAAGATTTTGTGTATGAGCTATGGTACTAAAAATTTATCTTATAAGCTATGGTTTGAAAGATGTTAAATAGCGTGTGCGTGTAGATACCATTTTAGAGAAATTTTAACAAGAATTAACTACTAGACTTAGACTATAGACAAAATACATTACTAAAGCTTCTATCTGGAATCTGGTTTGCAATCCGTTATATTACTTGGTTAAAAAGCCTTTGATTGAGTTTAGCTTTTTGTTCATTTTAGACACATTCTTTCTACGTTAGCTAAACATCGACCAAGTTTGCTTTGATTTCGAGATAATGTTACAAGAGCTTGTTTCGAAGGCACGTCAACATGAATTTCTTGAATTTCATCGTCGTCTTCTTCTTCTTGTCGAGCAAGTTGAGAGGAGGAAAAGCGATATTTGTGTCTCTCGGTTGAGGGATTCCTTAGTCACGATTAGCGACCAACTATTGAAAGCTAATAATATGTTGATGTTCGGGGCATTTAGGAAGACCCATTAGACTTAGAGTCTTCGAATTAAGCTCTCTGATGGTCTTGAAATCTGAATCGGGTAATGGAACTCTGAAATTTTGTAGAATGCGCATGATATAAGCTCCATAGTGAAGCATCTTGTAGCTTCTCTTGTGATTGACGGTGAGGAATTCATCCAATATAATTTTTCCCCAATTTACTTGTTGAGATGAGTAAATAGCATATAGGGCTTGAAAATCCTGTTCGCAGATCTTTTCAGAGCTTTTGGCCTGGGGTTGTAATGATCGAACGAGCGCTCGGTGGATGCTTCGTACCTTTGGAACTAAGACACTAGATTTCAAAACTGTTAAATCGTCTGATAAAAAGAGATGTCATACTTCATCGTGATTATACATATCCACTCAACATCATCAATATCCAATCCTTCGGATGGACATCTTAGTATATGGCCCAATCGTTGAAGAGGTAATAAATCTTTACTCCACACACCATGGTCCATATGCAATCATCTTTTTCTTGGGGATCTTGGTGGTTGAAATTTATATTTGCAAAGAAAAGCTTAATTAAGAGAGGGTAGATATTGACATTGTTGGAATCACACCCAATGAGCGAATCGAAGCCATGAGCTTCAGCTATTTCTCTAATTGCGTAGCCGTTGAAATCGGGGAACTTCATGAAAGCTCCTTCAAATAACTAAGCACTCCTAATGGTGTTGAATCTATTGACCGCCGTTTCGTTGTGTAACCAAACATGAATTTGGCTCTCGGATGGTCCAGTTGTTAATTCAAGAGCTCTTTTTGATCTTGATGCCATTGGGTTGATGAAATTTTGAAGAAAAATCGAAGTTTTCAAGGAGGCTAAGGTTTGTATATGAGTTTCTTTTGAAATAAAGAGTGTTTAGGTAAGGTAAGAATGAAGGGGTATATGGGAGTTATGTAGGGTTTCAGTAAATAGGTATGTTGGGGAATGTGCAGACCTATTTTTATAAAATTGAAAATTGATGGGTCAGCTGACTGAAAGGGTGAAAACAGGTGGCTATATGCTGAGAATTTGATCCCGCAAGTTTACAGTGAAAAATGCCGTAATTCAATCGATTGATAGATGATGGTTAATTGGCTAATTGCTGGGTTGAATTATGTAATTTTGAATGTTCAGTCAGCTGTTATGTGGAGTCAGTTGGCTGATATGTAGAGAAGTTCAACCCATAGAAATAGAGTGCAAATATGATATAATTCAGTCGGCGAATGAGTGGGGTCAGTCGGCTGAGTTCTGGAATTTTTTGTATTTCTTTGAATGTTAAATCAGTTGAGTTTCTACTATCAGCCGGTTGAAACTGTTGTTTTTGCCAAGGTCAGGCTTCCCTTTAGTTTATTCTTAAATTAGTTAATTTAGAAACTATATATATGTTTTTTTAGCTTTATTCCCATGTTAAACATAAATATAATAATTATTTCAATAAACACGTTACTTATCCATGTTACAGTATTAAATTTATAAACGTAAAAAAAAATAGATTTTATTTCCCGAAGTCTTAGAGTCGTCTAAATTTGGTTCAACTTCGATGATTTCATGTAATGTATTTATAAGAGACCAAACATTACGTTGAGCACCTTGTTCCCAAGAATTCGGAGACATGTGAGGTTGTTGAGGAGATGGATGGTGCATACTTTGCTTTGGAGAGGTTCCATAGAATTTGAGAGCGAATTGTTCAAGAAAATTTAATCGTATTTCATGGTGTTTTTTTCATAATATATTTTACATTGTAATCCTAAATTCTTACGTTGATAGTGATGGATTTCATCAATTTTTCTTTGGTAGATGGTGAACCGAAGTCTAAGTTTCTCTTAGCTCGCATCCCTGTCGGTGTATATCCAGTATGATGATTCGAAGATGGAGTAATCTTCACCGGAGTATACACCAAAGTAGATTTGTTTGAGGAATCTGTAGAAGAGGTGCTGAAGACGATTGATAAGAGTTTGGGCTTTCTTGAGACGACATTGTAAAGAATGTTTATTTGATTTTTAAAGTTGTATATATAAGTTTAAGAAAATTTAGATCATGTATATATATTAAGTTGATTATCTATTTAAGGTTACTGTTTTAAGGTTAATATTCCTTTAAAATCTTCAGCCAAGATAAAATGTAAGTTAAGAAATAGAAAGAGATTATAACCACATATAAATATGTATGGTCTTAAAACAAGAAATATAGTAGAACATTAGAAAGACATGCACTTCCTTCCATGAGTGCAGAGTTCTAGTGCCATCATCTCCAATTTTTGTGCTATGAAATTTATATTTATTTTTTAAATTTTTATACTTTAATATCGAATTATAAATCATATAATGACATAATTCCTAGTTCACGTCTTAATTTAAGAAAGATATTTTCATTTAAGGGTTTAGTAAATATATCCGCTACTTGATTTTCCGATGGTACAAAATATAGTGAAATATTCCCTTTCTCTATATTATCATGAAGAAAATGATGTCGAATATCAATATGTTTAGTTTTGGAGTGATTTATAGGATTTTTCAATAAATTTATAGCACTTGTATTATCACAATAAATTGTTGATTTAGACAGGTTTATTCTAAAACATTGCAGTGTTTGTTGCATGTATATTACTTGAGCACATGCCAAAGCAACAGAAATATATTCTGGTTCACACGCCAAAAGTGAAACACAATTTTATTTCTTACTAAACCAAGATACTAAAGATTGTCCAATGAAATAACAAGCACCACTTGTACTCTTTCGATCCTACCAACATCCTCTAAAATCAGCATCACCATATGATACTAACTCAAAAGGATGTTCTTTTGGGTAAAATAGACCGTAGTCTTTAGTCTTGCTTAAATAGCGAAAAATTCGTTTCACTATCCGAAAATGTGATTCTTTGGGATTTGCTTAAAACTATGCACACAAGCATACACTCATCATTATATCTGGATAACTAGCTGTTAAATAAAGTAAGGATCCGATCATACTTCGTTATAGGTTTTAGTCAACACTTTTTCCGTTTTCATCTCATTCGAGATGTACCATAGTGCTCATACGAGTTGGTTTAGCAGAAGTGTTTTCCATGCCAAAACGTTTTAAAAGATTATTACAATATTTTTCTTGATTAATAAATATTCCATTATATAATTGTTTAATTTGTAAAGCAAGAAAATATGAAACTTCTCCCATATGAGACATTCCAAATTCTCTTATCATAATATTTGAAAATTCTTGACATAATTTTTCGCTTGTGGAACAAAAGATGATGTCATCTACATAAACTTGTATGATAAAATATCGTTTTTATCTTTTTTTTATAAATGAAGTTTGAACTACTTCTCCAATTTTAAAACCAGAATTTATAATATAACTTTTAAGATGATCATAACAAGCACGAGGTGCTTGTTTTAAATCATATAAGGCTTTCTTTAGTTTATAATAATAGTCTAAAAAAAATTCGTGTGCAAATAAAAGTGGTTGTTCTACAAATACATTTTCTTTTATAAAATCATTTAGAAAAGCTCTTCTTACGTCCATTTGATATAGTTTAAAGTTATGAAAACAAGAAAAGCTAATAAAATACGTATTGCTTCTAGTCAAGCTATAGGAGCAGATGTTTCCTCGTAGTTTATCCCTTCTTCTTGATTATAACCTTGAGCGACTAATCTAGCTTTGTTTCGAATAATCATTCCTTTATTATCGGCTTTATTTTTGAAAATCCACTTAGTACCGATGACTGTTTGATCACTAGGTCTAGGAACTAAGTCCCGAACTTTGTTTCGTTCAAATTGATTCAATTCTTCCTGCATAGCTGTAGATCATCAGTAGAGGCTTCTTTAGCATTTGTAGGTTCAATGTTTGATAGGAAAGCCACATGACCCATTTGGTTTAATTGATTCCGAGTTCTTACGTTGGTATTTACTTCTATAATGACATTTTCAATTGGATGATTTCTTAGAAGTCTCGGTGGAGTTCGAAGTTCATGTTCATTTGGTAAATTGTTGTTTTCAGTTCAACAATATTTTCATTATTTTCAATGTGATCTTCTGTGATGTTTGGTTTAGGAATTATTTCTTCACCTTCATTTTTATTATTAAATTTGAAATTTTCATCGAATGACACATGAAGTGTTTCTTCCATTATTTTAGTTCTTTTATTATAAATTCTGTATCCCTTGCTATGTTCCGAGTAACCAATGAATATTCCTTCATCGTATTTTGGATTGAATTTACCAAGTTGGTCTTTTGTATTTAACAGAAAACATTTTGAAAAAAAAACTTTATGATATATTATGTTTCCTTCCATTAAATGTTCATATGGGGTATGTTTTGTTAATGGTCTAATGGAGACACGATTTAAAACATAACAACCAGTTGCTAAAACTTCTGCCTGAAAATGTCTAGGTAGAGTGCTTACATTTAATAAAGTTCTAGCACATTCTTGAAGTGTTCTGTTCTTCTTTTCTACAACTACATTTTGTTTGGAATTCTAGAAATGAAAAATTATGAACAATTCCCTTCATATTGTAATATTTTTCAAAAATATCATTATCGAATTCTCCACCGTGATCGCTTCGAATGTTTGTAATTTTTACATTCTTAATATTTTGAATTTTCTTACCAAAGATTTTGAAATTTCATAAATATTGTCCAGGTGCATCTTGAAAAATCATCTATAATTATGAAAACATATCTATTACGAATTATAAATTGTACTTGAGTTGGTCGAAAAATATCTAAATATAATAACACAAGTGGTTGTAGTGTAAGAATTATTTTCTTTGATTTAAAATAAGATTTGGTTAATTTTCCTCACTGACAAGCATCACAAAGACTATTGACTTTAAAATTCATTTTCGGTAAAACTTTCACTAAATTATTTTTAGATAACTTGCTTATAGCTTTAAAGTTTATATGACAAAATCTTTTGTGCCATAATCAAGGATCTTTTCTTTGGCTAATAGACACATACTTATGTTATGATTTACTTTCATATTTAATATGTATAAATTTCGTTCTCTAGTTCCTTTAAAAGTTAGATTTTTTTGATCAAATATATTACATTTATTTTCAGAAATAGATATATTTAAACCTTTACCGCATAGTTGACTTATATTAAGCAAATTATGTTTAAAATTTTTAACTAGCAAAACATTAGTAATAAGAGGTAAGTTAGATGTACCGTCATTGCTCACATCGCCTTTGCTGGTGATATAACCTTTAGAATTATCTCTAAATGTGACAGATCCTACATCTGAGTAGATAATGTTAGTCAGCATATCTTTGTTTTCTTTTATATGTTTTGAGCAACCACTATCAAGTATCCACTTTCCTCTTTCTTTAGTTGGTACCCACAAAAAATATAGAGATGACGTTGGTACCCACATTTTATTAGGGTCCTAAGAGTTAGATCTTGGGAAACCAAACCCAAGAGGGTTTAGAATTTCCTTTGTAAGTAAAATTTTCAATTTTATTAACAGAATTTATAAATGACTTAATGTACTTATTTCTGATTGAATTATTATTAGTTTTTGGTACCCAAATCTTTATAGTATTTGTATCACAAATATCCTTCTTTTGAGTGAAAACCTTTGGTTTAGGTTTTGCTTTTACCAAGTTCTTATGTATATTGAAATTTTTATATGGTGAAATATTACTTTTTGAACTAGATTTTGAGAAGTTTTATATCCTAACACTTTCTTATTAAAATTAGTTTGAGAAATATTAATAATCTTAGAAAGATTTTCTCTACCTTTATTAAAGTTAGATATATATTTAGCAATATTCTCTGACTCGAGACTGGTGTTGTTTAATTCAAGAATTTTGAAATTTCATTCTAAATCATAATTTTCTGAAGCTAATGTCATATTCTTTTCTTTTTGAACTTCAATTTCTTTTGACACCATAGCGAGTTAAGAAGATATATTAGACAAAGATTCTTGTGTTTTAACAAGTTCTTCTTCTAAGATTTTTTTTTTTCATCTCTGAGCATATCAACTTCTATTTCACTTCTATTTAGTTTTTATAAAGAATCTTTATACTTTATTTTAATTTCTTTTAGTTTATTGAATAGATCTGAATTTATATCTATTAAATCATCAAAAGTCAGATCACTTACATCATTAGTCAAAGCCATAAAGCAGACACTGGCTTGTTCAGAATCACTGTCGGTGTCACTATCTGGTGATGAAGGCAATTCTAAATCATCCCATGTAATAGAGAATGCTTGCTTCTTCTTATCCTTCTCCTTTTTATTCTTGTATCTTTCTTCCTTTCGATCAGGATAGTCCTTCTTTATGTGACCCTTCTTGTGACATTCATAACACGCGAGATTTGATGCTGATGGTTTATTGGTATTGTCCCTTCTGTTGTTTCTGAATTTCTTGTTCTTTCTAAATTTCAACAAATTTTTGAAATTCTTTGTTAGGACTGCCATGTCATCTTCATCTGAGTCTGAATCTTCTTGTTCAACTAGGAAAGCTATATTCTTTCTATTTTGGGCTTGATCTTGTTTTGCCTGCAAATTAACTTCATACGACATGAGGTTTCTTATTAACTCTTCAGGTTTGATGGTAGAAATATCGTTAGCTTCTTCAATAGTTAAGACTTTTCATTCTCATTCATCCATTAAAGAGTTTAGGATTTTCGAAATAGTATCAAAATCAGTATATTTTTCTCCTAGTGTTGATAGTGAATGATAATGTCTTGGAATCTAGAATACATTTCATTTATAGTCTCATCTGGTTTCATTCTGAAATTTTGAAACTGATTTTTAAGAATAGAAATTTTGCTTTGTTTAACTTTGTTTGTTCCTTCATGTGTAACTTTAAGAGTTTGCCAAATTTCATAAGGAGTCGTACACATGCTAACTCTATTAAATTCATTCTTATCTAAAGCACAAAATAACATATCAATGGCTTTTGCATTTGAGGTAGCATCTACCTTTTATGTATTTTGCCATTGTGCGTATGGTATAGTGGGTATAGTGTATTCATTCTGAGTGATATTCCAAGTATCATATTTATTTGCTTACATATAAATTCTCATGCGAGTTAACCAAGAATTGTAATTCAAACCAATAAATAGTGGTGGTCGTGCAATGGACTGACCTTCAATAAAACTTATGCTGGAGTTATTTTCCATATTAATTGAATATCAAATAACTGTTTTAAGGTTATACGATGACCTTGCTCTAATACCAAATGAAATTGACTAAGGATCGTATAATATGGAATATTAACTAAGTTATTTACTGGTGTGGAATATAAATATACAGGAAAATAATAAAGTAAATGACACCAGAGATTTTTATACTGGTTCGAACTTCCCATTCTATGTCCAGTCCCAGACTCCTTTTGGAATTCAACTATAAACCCTCACTTGACATGGAGGAATAGGTATTACACTACTTGAGCAACCGAACGGGGCTTCTACCACCTAAGCAACAAATAGGACTTCAATCGCCTGATCAACTGAATAGGACTTCTACTACAAATAGTAAAATTGCTTCTGACTAAGCATGCTCTTGAGTAGCACTGATAAATCAATAATGTACACCCTTCCTATAATCTTCTCCTTTGTGGTACATAGTGTAAATCGCGAAGATATGAAGTTTATTTAATCACTAATGAAGTTTGCTTTAATGAATAAGTGATTAGAACAAAAAATTATTGAATGCAAATGGAAAGATAGTTTAGACAATAAGAATGAGAAATAGAATCAAAATTAAGTGATTAAAACAATTGATTTCTTTGCTATATATAGTGATTAAGAGTTGCAACCATTAGTGAAAATTTTCCATGAAAGGGTATGGAAGTAACTCTTGAATCAAGAGTTATTTCTATTCATTGAAATGACATATCTTTTCAAAATTTAACCGTTATGAAGATTTAACGGTCTGAATGGAATAATTCATCTAGATGAATCGATTGAAAATCGAATCGAAAAGAAAATGGTGCAAAAAGTCATGTAATTCAATCGATTCAATCATATAGTTCGACAGAATGAATATTTAAGTGTAACTATGCACGTGCACAGGTATTCAATTGACTGAACTATATGTTTCAATCAGCTGAATTTCCTATTTTTGCCATATCAAAGATTTTTCAGGGAAGCTTTTATATATGATCTATGGTACTAAAAATTTATCATATGACCTATGATTTAAAAGATGTTAAATTGCATGTGCACGCGTATACCACTTCGAAGAGATTTTAACAAGAATTAACTACTAAACTTAGACCATAGACAAAATACATCACTGAAGCTTCTATCTGGAATCTGATCTGCAATCCGTTAGATTATTTGCCAAGTAAAATAGTATCTTCTCCTGTAAATATGGTTTGTTCATATAATATTTACTTATATATTTGTCACAATCAAAACATCAAAACTCCAGTTTCTAACATAAAGTGCGCACTCTTAGTTAGTCTGTCCACTATAACCTAGATAATCTCGTTTCCTCTATTCGATCTTGGCAACCCATCTATGAAATTCATTGAGATAGAATCCTATTTCAAGACTGGAACATCCGAAGGTTGAAGTAACACACTCAATTTCTGATGTTCAGCCTTTATCTATTGACAGTTCAAGCACTGCCTCACCCATAAGCCTACATATCTCTTTATACCTTCCCGGTAGAAACCCCTCTTCATATCCTGATACATATTGGTCTCCCTAGGATGAATCATAAATTTTGATCGATGACATTCTCTAAGGACCTCTGTCCTTAGGTTTTCTACATTTGAGACACATAATCGTTCCTTCTTTTTCAACCACCCTCTCTGGTCAGGACTAAAATCCTTCAGATCGTCGATCTCGATTCGGACCTCTAGCCTTCTAATCTTCTCAGCTAACATTGGGTCATCTTTCCGCATAGATGCAATCCTTTTGATCATCATCGGTTAAACTTCTAAAAATGATAACATGGCAGTTTTTCGACTAGAACTCGCGTCAGATCTCTATCGTACTCCTCATGTAGTCAATGTTTCTAAATCTTTCCACTCAACTATCATTGCCAATACTGCATTCTGATGTTTTCTGCTAAGTGCGTTTGCAACCTTATTTCCTTTTCCCAGTGTGTACTCAACACCAAATTCGTATGAGGCTATGAACTCTAACCATCTCTATTATCTCATATTCAACTCCTTCTAAGAGAATAAAAATTTTAGTGACTTATGATCTATAAATAGCTCAAATTTTTCTCCCAAAAGATATTGTCTCCACACCTTCAATGCGAAAATTACCGTAGCTAATTATACATCATGAGTTGGATATTTAACTTCATGCGGTCTGCGCTGAAGAGTAGCATAAGTATTCACTTTAGCTCTCTGCTTTAACACAGCTCCTTATTCTATTTTGCATGTATCTGTGTACACCGCCAAGTCTTGATTCCCCTATAGAACAACTAATGCAAGTGCATTAGTCAATAAATGTTTCAATTTCTGGAATGCCTCCTCACATTTATCAGTCCAAACAAACTTCATGTCTTTCTGAGTAATCTTAGTCATCAATGCGACTATCTACGAGAAATCCTTAATGAATCCCCGATAGCTAGCTAACACCAGAAAACTCTTTATCTCAGTCATTGTCTCGGGTCTCTTCCAGTTATTCATTGCCTCCTTCTTAGCCGGATCAACTGACAATCCTTTTTCAGAGATAGCATGACCAAGAAACCTAACTTCTTTCTTCCAGAAATGACACTTTGAAAACTTCGCTTTCAACTACTACTCTAAGTTGATGGAACCCTGCTGCCAAATCCAACTGGTCGAAAACACCATCAAAAGGAATACTATCCTTTGCTACTCTAAGTTGATGAGTTTAGACGCCATCAAAGGAATACTATCCTATGCTATGCTAAGTTGACAAGTAGCATAACCATTCATGCGATCTATATATGGTCCTAAACATATCCTCTACTACTCTAAGTTGATGGAATCGTGCTGCCAAATCCAACTGAGAAAATACTTTGGCTCCACTCAACTGGTTAAACAAATCGTCAATCCTAGGTAATGGATATCGGTTCTTTATCGTCTTCTTATTCAACTTATGATAATTGATACACAACCTCAACAATCCGTTCGGTTTCTTAACAAATACTACGGCTGGTCCCCCAATGCGAACTGCTTGGTGTAATAAAATTCTTACCTTCTAAATCCATTAAATGCACATTTAGCTCCTCCATCTCGGTGCGTGTCATTCTACTTGGCCGTCTACTTATAGGTGCAACCCCTAGTACTAAATCTATCTGAAACTTAATGGCTCGTTTTAGCAGTAATCCTATCAGGGGCTCAAGAACTTCTATGAGTTCTCTAACAATGTAGACTCGATTCAACTCGTCTTCTTCGTCCATAATACCCAACAAAGCATTAACCTTAAAACTAGGGTTTTAAAGGAGTATATAATCTGATCATTACAACTAGGGTGTTTAAGTGATATTGTCCTATCATGGAAAAATATCCTAGCATCGTACTTACTTAACCAATCCATAACCAAAATAATTTCGAACCCTATGAAATCAAATACATGCAAACTTCAAGGAGATATATGACCTAACAATTCAAACAAAAGCCAGTTAAATCTCATGCCAAGCGTTACGTACCCTCCTATCGGGTTCGCAACCCTTAACTAGGTATGAAGGTTCTAGGTTAAGCTTATCTATCAAATAATGAGATATAAAAGAATGTGATGCACTAGTATCAAATAGAACTCTAACTGAGACGCCATAAATCTAAAGCGTATCTCCCAGCATAGTTTTTCCTTTCTCCTCTGTTGTTGGACTTGAGGTAGCTGGTTCCAATGCAAACACTTTCCCCTTTCCATCCTTGGTCTGTTCTTTGCGGTGGTTCTTATAATGTCCAATATGATCATAGTTGAAGCATTTGATGTTCTTCATTCTAATCACCTTCTTTCCATCTCCTGAATGACATCCATTGGCAAAATACCCTTTCTTATCGCACTTGTAGCAAACAACTTCTGTCTTTCCTTTTTTGGTAGCTCCACCTTCTGACCTCCCTTCATATGGAAAAACTTTCTCTTTTGGCTCCGCCCACCTTGAGTTTCCACTACTTTGTTACCATTAAAGAATGCAAGCATCTCCTCATTCCTCAAAGCCATTTCAACAACTATATCGCATGGATTCCTAATATGTCTTAAAGTTGCTTTAGCAAGCTTGGGTCTCAGTTCACGGATGAACTTCTCATTCCTTTTAATTACCGTATCAACGGTAGCATATCTATATCTCAGTAGTTCCTCGGATCTAGTAGCATACTCAAGCACTTTCCCCCTGCACCAACTCAGCAAACTTCCTGAGCAGAATTGACTTGACGATCTCTAACATGAATCTTTCCTCAAAGCTCCTACTAAATTATGCCCAAGTCATATCCTCTTCAGCTACCCTATAGTAACACTATTTCAATAGTACAATGCGTCTCTTTGCAACTATCTAGATGCCAATCTCCTTTTCCTCATCGTTAAGTCCTAAATCAGCAAAGGTCCTTTCACAATGAAGCAACCAATTCTCTACTTCAATTGCATCCTTAGTCCCAATAAACGGCTTTCCTCCGAGCCTAGCATAGTCTTTGCTCAATATTGCATAGTTATTGACCACCAAAGCTTCTTGATTACCTCCTTCAACATTTCCTCTAAATAATCCCGTAGCAGCTCTAGCTTGCATCATGTTGACAAAGAACTGATACATAGATCCCGTATCAACTTGCGGTGCTACAGCACCCACCGTAGCAGCTTGTGCTTGGTCTGGCGTATCCATTGGTTGTGTTGCTTCCTCCACCAAAGTTAGCTCTTCCATTCCTAGCATCCATATCTTACGTCCTTAAAATATCCATTTGAGTCTTTATAATGCACAAAAAAATAGCCTAAGAAAAATGGGAGAATGGAGATAAAGAATATACTTATGTATAGCAAATACAAGTACGTTACGATAGCGTTATCCCATACCCCAATCATTGCTCTAATTCTTTAGGATTATGTTTTCAAAAATCATTTTAAGTTTAAAAATCATTTTAAGTTTAAAATTTATTTTAAGTGTCCATAAACCTATGCTCTCTTACCAAGTTGTAACATCACCCATTTTGAGGCGCAAAGCTAAGCGCTGCAAATGCTGCAGTCATCTATAGTATTAACTTCCGGTGACAAAATACGATAATGCTAATGGTATCCATAATATCAGAAGCACATAAATATGAAATAAAATCAACACATATTTCAAAAAAAACTTTTATTTTTACATTTCAAATCAATTTTTCATATTGAATTACATAATCCCAAAACGATTCCTAGGCTTTAATCAAATATAATTATTACAAAATACACCAAGAGCGACATATGAAGATGCCCATTGGATGATCAGAGTACTTGACAGATAGACATATCATTCATAAATATATCACAACGAAAATACTACTAAATAACTCCTACATCGCTAGCTTTGACTCCTGCACATTTTCGTAAGCTTATTCGCCCAACCTACTAAACCTAAATAGTCCTTAACTCTCAATCTACTCAAATTTAATTTCGAGCACCTGAGAGTTTAAGGGGGGAAACATAAAATTCGAGTTAGACGTAAACCTTGGTGTGAATAATTCTATTACATCTCGATTTACTGATATTAAGTGAGACAACGCCGCTTAATGGGATGGTTTTCCCTACTAATATCCTTTTAAAGTCATATCTTTTGCAAATCAAAATTATGCAATCAAACTGTTTTAACTACAATAACTATAACATATATGCATATAAATTAGGTAATCAGTGGACTATCTGTCTGAACAATATAGTTTTATCAGGCTGACTATTAACCTCTGGATACTCAGGCCTACCAGATATAATAAATATTCTAACTTATGTTAGATATAATACTGGACGATCTGTCCTTAACTTACTTCTCTAAGGGTCAACTGATCTTAATGGTATTGTGGGCTCACCAATAACCTACATCTACTCTATGTACTCTCTTCTATGTGTAACATTATTTTGTCTTACCCGTGACAAAGCCCTACGCACTGCAATTTTGGACTTATATTAGTTAGAAGATACTAGCTAATGCATAGGGAACGACCCCACACCAGTCCCATCTGGTCTTCTAATATTTGATTCATATACTTAAGGTTAACTACCCTATTCAATTTTCCTTGAAAACATTTCTTTTAAATTGATTTAACCCTTTTAAATCATACTTAAACAAGAAAAATATACTCTTGCTTTACTAAAAATACTTATGCCATGGTATATGTTTTTCAAAACAATGTTGATGATCCTAAAATCAGTAGGGTTCTCTATCCCTTTGAAATAAGTTAAAGCCTTTTTTAACTTCGAAAACATTAGACTATACAGCCAAAACAATACCTTTGAAACCATTGTTTAAAACCTTAAGCTATCCCTTCCAAATCATAGAAAGCATCTGTAACATTCCTGTTTTTTAGCTAGATTTAAAATTGATAATTAATTTAATTTATGGAATTAAATTGTGAATTTATTAGCGTATTAATTAGAAAAAAATTCCAGAACAAAAAAAAATGTATTTTAAAGAGAATTTTAATTTAGAAATTCAAAGAATAAAAAACTTGAAAATAAATTGGATTCAGAAATTATATTTTAAAAAGTTAACAAGAATTTTTTTCTAATATCAAGAATATACACACACACACACATTGTGACTTGAAAATGATATTTTGAAAATTAATATGATAATTTTTAAAAGCCATTTAAGGATTAAATTCTAACACACACACACACACACACACACATATATATATATATATATTAATTAGTTATTAAGGTAAAACTGGATTTTAAAATCATGTTCTTTAGAATCATTAATATATATATGTATGTATGTATGTATGTATGTATGTATGTATGTATGTATGTATGTATGTAAAAGAAAATTGACTTATTTAAATTGAAAATATAATACATATGTATAATTAAGTTTAAATCATTTTCTTTTAAAAGTTATGTAAGTACAATTTATATATACGATATTTAAATTTAATAAAAAGGTTTAATGTTCTTTCTTTTTTTTAAAAAATAAATATTTATGAACTAAGTTGTAAATATATTCAAAATTTTAAACATAAAAACCTAATGGTTCAAAATTTGAATAGGATTTGATAAAAGGATTTAATATACATTTTTCTTTTAAAAGTTACATGTGATAAAATCAAATTTGTATATATATACACACACACAATAATTAATACAAAAGTACAAATGTAAGCCGAATACAACTTGAATTAACATTTGTAAACTTGAGAATTCATACATTAACAAGTGCATAGACAAATGTAAGAATATGATAACGGATTATAACATGTGTAGCTTATGCATGCCTTAAGATTAACAAATAGCACTACAGTTTTCTTTCAAAATTTTAAAAATAAATTACATGTTTTAGAAAAACCTGGTTACTTGTTTTTTCAGTTCAAACTCTTTTTCTCTTCACCTTTCAACAAATAAACCTGAAAAGAAAATGAAATCAAACCACAAATTCAAATAAACATCTCAACCTGAAAATAGATTCAAGTTCAATTCTGGAAATAAAAGCAAACAAAATCTAAAATAAAAGCAAATAAAACCTGGAAGAAGAACATAAATCAACATCAAAGTTCAGGAAACTGAAGCAACTCTTGGATTTCTAAACGTGAAAACATGCAAGTAAATCAAGATTACAGAGTTGAAAACAATTCAAGCTTCAACCTGAAGCAGTAGATCAAAGTCCAAATTCAACATCAAAGCAAATACAAGCTTCAGATCAAAAATGCTTCCAAAATAGAAACCAGTCCTCTGTTCTTCCGAAAGTCAAGGTGAGCAAACTTACTTTATTGAGCTGATCTAAAATCTTGATGCACTTGTGATAAAATGTTTTCTGTTGTATACATATGCTTGTGCATGTCTGTTATATAGGAATAGTTTTCGCTGGTTCAAATATGTGTATGTATTCATTTCTGTGTATTCACGGGTTCAAAGAACAGAAAGAAAAAAAACCATATCATCTCAAAGAATAAGTTTTAGATCCTGATCTTTAAAAATAAAATGCTTAAAACAATGTATCTAAAAATAATTCCAAGTGTTTATCTTAAGTAATAAATTCAAAAACAAAGAATTATAGTAAAAATAAAACAAAGTCAAAAATTCGATCGTCAGATTTTCACGAATTGATCATATGATTAGAATCGTCATCAAAAATGATGAATTTTAGAAATAAAATGATAATTTTTAGTTTAGAATCGAGTGAGTAATTCTAAGTTGATCAGAATTGGAATTTTTATCAAATTCCGACGAACTATTATGATTTGAGGGTTGTGATCTTTGGTGATGATGGTTAAAACATTAGGGTACCTGCGAAAAATGCTAGTTTAATTTTTTAGCTATCACGATGGCAGAACGTAGATGATTTAGGGTCTAAGCTTCAGTTTAGTTCGACAGAGAAAACAGGCGATTTTGTCACCATTGATGCATCGGTCATGTTTAGGGGTAATGGAATCGAGACATGGGTGAGTGGTGAGGCTCTGGTGGAAGTAGTATGGATGATCGTAGCCAAGTTCATCGCAATGAAGGCATTTTAGGTTGATGGTTTAGGTTCTAGGAAAATCGATTTGGTTTGATTTTGAGTTCTAGAGGAAATCGCCGATTTGGGTGCTCGTAAGGCTTGAGGGATTCGCCAGCAACTTGCCGGAGTTCGTGGTGATGGTCGAAATTGACTCGATTGCGTATGCACGTACACGAATATTGGTGTGTATCGGTTGATTAGGGAAGACAAAGATGGCTTAGGAATTGCTCGAAGGATTTGGTGAATTGACTCGAAGGACAGTAAGGTCGCGTGTTTCTCGGGGATTCGCTTGGGAAACGTAAGGGTTGACTCAGGTTTGTAATGTTGTAGTTTGAAAATTTTAAAATAATCAAGTTTTCCAATTAAATCAAATTTTAAACCCCTTTTTCTTGATTTATTTTCATAAGATAATAAATTTTTATCTTTGGTTTTGAATGAATTTAGGGTTTTATAATATTTGAATTAAACTTGAGGTGTTATAACCCTTTGTTTATTTCTAAATTCATTTTAAATAAATATAATGGTATAATTAGAATTTAATTAAGAGGCTTAAATGTTTGTTTTCTTAAAAAATTTAAGTTAAATTAGGTTATAATGATAATTTGTCTCAAAGGATATTTAAAATAAAATTTAAATAATGACCTTGCAATTAATAAAGATAAATAATTTATTTTTTAAAATCAGTTAAGGTCTTGAGTAATTTCTTAATGAATTTCAAAGGATAATGTTATTTACTTAATGAGATTAATCAATGGCTGATTATGTGGAGACTAATTAAAGGTAAATTGATTTTATTATAATTACTTAATTAGAGAATAATTAACTAATAATAAGTAATTAAAGGTTATTTACTTAATGAAATTAATTAAGTATAATTATTTAAGGTAATTAATAAAGAAAATTACTTAATGTGATTAAGTTAAAGATTTATTTACTAATGTGGGTAATTAAGGATAATTAATTAGCAAAAGATAATTACTTAATTAAAAGTAATTAATTAATGATTTAAATTGATTAATCAAGTAACTAAAAGATAATTACTCAATGTAATTAATTTGTGTTAAATTTATGTAAGTGATTAGGATAATCACTTATTGTAATTAATTAATGATTAATTAATTAAATAATAATTAATTAAGGGTTAATTAATTAAATAATAATTAATTAAGAGTTAATTAATTAATTAAGTATAAATAATTAGGGGTTAATTATTTAAGGGTTAAAGGTTGATTTATTTATTAATTAAGGTTAATTAATTGATAATTAAAATCTACTATTAAAGGTAATTAATTAAAAATGGTTTGTAATTAACTAATATTAATTAACCAGGATTAATGATTAATCTGATTTAAATTAATCAGATAATTAATTAATCTTACTTGTGGATGTTTGGATTGCATTGAATGCTTTGAATTGTTGATATCTCTACCGTGTGAATGCTTTGTGATATGAATTGAGTTGTGATAAATGTAATTTATTTATTTACCTGTGATAAATTTATATTATCTGTGAATTTGTGAATGAAGATAAGCGTTATAGATTATACCGCTTATCGATATTGATGTATTTGAATCTGTGATGATTGATGTAGTTGCACTATTGTATAATACCCCTAGACTACACTACACACGCACAAATATGGATTGCACGAGGAAATGGGTTAAGTCACAAATTTTTGAAATGGTTTTAAAGTTGAATTTTGAATCCAAATGGTTTTGGAAATGGAACTGGGTTAAATATGAAAAGTTTTTGAAAAGGAATTTTGTACATTAAAGTTATTTTTAATAACTTGATAAAATTTTGAAATTTAAATAGTTTGATTTGAATTTAAATTCAAGATTTGAAATTGAATCATATGTTTGGAAATTTTGGTTTAAAAGGGTATACTAGTTATAAATGTGTTTATATAGGTTTTAAACCATTTTAAAATTATTGTTTTAGGAATTTAAATTTAGCTCACGTTTAATACTTGAAGGGCTTTAACTTGTGCAAATGTAATCGGATTTTTCTGAAACAAAAACTATTTGTTTTCAAATAATAACAGCTTTCATATAAAGAAAGGATTTCCAATTTGTATTGAAAGATTTCAAGTTTGAAATAGAATTGAAATTTTTTTGAAAGCTATAAATAGTGCCTTTGATTTAATGATTGGACGAGTTAATACAACTTGAAAGGGAATTTGTTTAAATATGGTGAATGAATCTTTGTGAATGATTGGTGAACTTTGTGAAGTAAATCTTTTGTTTAAAAGATTTGAAAATAGTAATTTGTTTTATACCATTTGAAAGAAAAGTTTTAGGTAATAAGTTGTGACATAACTGAGATCCCAATATCCATATGTTTTTAAATATTACGCTCATTATTTGGTTTAGCCGGGAGAGGACCTTGTGTCCTATAACCCATTCCAATTAATGATACGACGTTATGGATCGCATTTGCTACAAGTTCAGCATGATAGGGGGTTCTCGCTTTGCGTTTGGTGGCGAACGGGTGACTCTTACCCCTACATGTCCCTATGAGGTATTATAAGGCCTTGGGTTGGTTGTGAGTCGAGAGGCTGGCCGTAAAAGCATATTTGAGGTACCACTGTTTGCCAGGGCAGAGAGTGGCCGCTGTCGATGGTTGAAAAGCCTAGACCGTCACAAGTGGTATCAGAGCTAAAGGATGAGTAAGAACTTTATCTACGGAGTGTAACACATTAGATGGCTCATTAGAGATAGGGTGATGTATACACTAGAATGAGTACAACCCGTGAAACCAAAAACCCAAATTACTCAGTCTATTTTCTTTAACTATTGTTATGCCCTAAGGTATCCGTCTGTATGCCTCAATAAATTCCTTTACTATCCACTGATAGTGAGTATGAGTGCAAGAAGTGGTCGAGATAGGGGACAGAGAAATACCACTTCAAATGGTCAATACCCTGAAACAACAAGGAAAAACTCTTCTCCTCAATCTCCTTTGATCCAGTTTCAATTCTTTGATGGCTTCGTGGCAGCTCCAGAAAGAAGTTTTGGTGTAATGGTGGCCCTATAAATCGTTGTAGAAAATCCTTACTTCGTATCTTCATCGGTTTCTAATCAATCTTTCTGTTTTTAACTTCAATGAATTTGAAATTTTATTGGAATAAATTGGTAAACTAAATATGAAGTTAAATTAATTTGTATCGATAAGACAATTTCGATTTAAATCAAATTTGGAATTCTGTTGTAATTTCTTGTGAGGATTAAAGTCTGAAGATGGACAAGTTGGTATATATTTTGGGATATTCCAATTGGAATTGTGTATCCAACGTTTGTTCTGTTGGGTCCAGATATATTCTACGAATGGTTAGTTATCCCTTCGGACTAATCAATACCCATGTATATTCGTAGATCAGGTAACCCGAGTATCTTGTGTAGTATCAAATGAGTTTGTTCTCATATTTATAGATGATATTCTGATTTGGTAAGCCAAATGCAGAATAGATATTCAGTTTGACCTGGAAAACTGTTTCTCTATCTTTGTGTATCTATATATTCTTTGACCGTCTCCCTGTCTAGCAAATTTCGAGGACGAAATTTTCTTAAGGGGGAAATCTGTAACATTTTCGATTTTTAACTAGATTTAAAATTGATAATTAATTTAATTTTTTGAATTAAATTGTGAATTTATTGGTGAATTAATTATAAAAAAAATCTAGAACAAATAAAAATATGTATTTTAAAGAGAATTTTAATTTAGAAATTCAAAGAATAAAAATCTTGAAAATAAATTGGATTTAGAAATTATACTTTAAAAGCCATTTAAGGATTAAATTCTAACACATATATATATTAATTAGTTATTAAGGTAAAATTGGATTTTATAATCATGTTCTTTAAAATCATTAATATATATATATATATATATAATATGTAAAAGAAAATTGATACTTGCGAAATCATACTTGCGACACCATTCTTTCCTTCCGTATTTCTCCAATACACTGCATACCAATTGTTTGATACCATATACATTGGTTTTGAATAGGTGCAAAAGGTTTACTGGGTATGGTGAAGGAAGCAAGCAATGGAAGTGGTGAAGTTGTAGTTCAAAATAAAACTGATTTTATGCTTTTTAAAGTAATTCCTTTTCACCTAACTTTCATAATTTGCCAAAATATGATTGGTTGCCAATTCTTTACCGTAATTCTTTTCAAAAAAAGCTGTCGAATTCAGCATTTAACAATTGAAATATTTTAAGCAAATAAGCCCTTTTCCTTAATAAAATATTTAGAACATTTAAGTCCTCTAAATAATTTAATAACCATTGTAAAATACTTAGGAAAAATTCCCAAAAATCACAATAATTCGCTTTAAATATGTTTTCTAACATATATAAATTTCAGCCTCGAAAATATTATTTGATTGTCTTATATAATTTAAACCCAAAATTAACTACTTTCTCTCATAGAAAATTTATAATAGAGCCATAATCGCTTAGAAAACTATGAAACTTGAAACTCACTTCTAAAATATAGTTTTTGACCATATATCAAAAATGCAATTCATTTGGATGTCATTTGATAGGTTTTTAACTCCAAACATATTATAAAATCTATATTAAACCATATAAATCATCAAGAAGCGTATATATCCATTTAATATATCAAAACATGGCATGATACTTGCAAAAATAGTTCGGATCTAAATTGAAATCGAAATCATTATTAGAAGTGAGTTGTAAACTAATTATTCACCTTGGTTTTGTGCTAAGATGGTTGGGATTTGCCTTTAGATTGATTTGCTTAAGCTTTCCACATGAATTCTAGCTTTTCTTCTCCTTAAATATTAATGGTGGCTGGCCAAGTTCTTTAGGGTTTTAATTTTGTTTGTGAAAGTTAAAATGAATGAATGAAATAGAGAATGAGAGCGTTTTAGGATATAAAATAAGGCTCTTCCTATTTGCCCTTCCAACTTTCCTCCTCATTATCTTAAGTTTTAATTACTTATTTTAGTTTATTCATAAGGCATAGCTCAAGTTTAATTATCAAATCTCAACCTCTTAACCCTCTACATTATTTAATTTAATTATCAAACGAAATGTCTAAATAATTTAACTTAAATAAGGGTCAATATAGGTCACAAGGTTTTTCATGGAGAGGTAGTAATATCTTTTTTAATTTTAGTCTAAGTTATGAAATTCACACAATGAACCCTATAGAATTATAACCCTAATACTTTACACATACGAATTCCATTTACACTCAACTTTCCCAGTGAGTTTGTATTGAAATATTAGACACACTCACATCCCTTTTAAAAGAAAAATATATGTTTTCATCCGATATATAGTTTAAATATTAGATCCTTAACGTGGTTAAACACATATACATACATATATCCACATATATACACACACACACGTATATATTAGCTCTATCAATCATAAATTATCACGCTACGATATTATTTACTCAATTTTCTTATATGTTGTTAAAAAATTCATATATTACTTTTTGAATAAATTATAAACTTCTTAAATATTTATTTTGTAGTAATTGAATTAAAACAAATGAATTGTCTACAGAAGTATAATTATTCAAATAAATGTTGTTCTAATATGCTTATATTTTTTGCTGGACATAAGAACAATAACTATTCACATATTATCATTCTAGATGATAGCACATATGATATTCTTAACAATATAATTTTCATAAGAATATGTACAAAATTAAGTGACGTTTTAAATGTAATTAACAATTTAATAAGATTTGAAATAAAAATACAAACACCATTATTTAACATCCCTGTTAAACATTAAATGTGATTTAATGTTAACTAATTTTATTCATAATAACACGCTAAAAGGTTTAGTGCATAATGAATTTAAAAACACTTTTTCAAAAATTTCCCTTTTACCCCAATTGCCCAATGCACATGATCCAACAATGAATACCAATTCAATAATCTAAAATTTTTGAAATACTTAAATGGTAAGAAATGTACCAAGTTTATCTCTACTCAAATCTCAATTTTATCATCTTGGTTGATGTTACATATCTGAGATCTATAGAAACTAATGTGCCTACGTATCTTCCTGAACCGTTAGCTTAATGTTGATAGTGTGTGCATTCTCATCAGATGCTTCTTAGTGTAACTTTTTTGTATTCTTGACCAAGAAACCTTTGAACTATGGTTGTTACCATTAATTGAGTCTTTCGAATAGTGAGCCCATTGTACGTCGGAAGAAAATCTTCATCATTAAGCCACATTGCAGTGATGTGATGCTCTACGGATGAACGGCTAGCATCCGTATGTATGTATTTATGGAGTGTTTTTATGTATGACATGTTTGTATGTAATTGTGACATGTTTCTACATTTACTAGTAGCATGTGTACGCATTGGTATGGTGTTTCAATATCTAATAGTTGCGTTTTTATACATGTATTTAATGACATGTTTTTGTATATACATTCATGACATGTTTTATATGTATTTCTAATGCATAGAGTATCATACAAGACTAATGGCCTATACCACATGAGATATATTGTTAATGTCGACTCCCATTACTAGAAGCTCATATTTGTTAGTCTAGTTTATTAGATGTGATATGATATTTCCAACATAAAAGAATAAGAAGTCAAATGAAGGAGCAGAGTTGAAGTAGAGAAGAGATGGAGTGAGAAGGCATGGGACTAGCGAGCTGTAGAATTTGCTACAACTTTCCAGTCGATCGCTAGGATTACGAATCAACTGGTGACAATTCCAGTCGATTGTTAATCCTACCATTCGATTGAGTTTTAAGGCATTTATAGCCTAAATGCTTTCCTTCTTTTGGAGTTGACTGGAACTCTTTTCAAGTCGACTAGACTAGTTGGCTAAAAAAGTTCCAATCGATTGATGTTGACAATTCTAGAGGAATTCATAGCTTGAATTTTGAAGAGCAATTTCGTCTTGTTTTACAATACTAAAGTTTCCATCTTATATCCAACATATCTTCTACATGTTTTTCGACCCAATGACAGATAGCATCTAAAAAGTTCTATAAATATACCTAGGGTTTATTGTTGTATGTATCTCATATCCACAATACAATTGAAAAAAGGATAAATCTCTTCTAGGTTTAGCCACCAAAACAAAAAAAAATCTGGTAATCTCTTTTCTCTTATGAAATTAATAATGATATCATGTTGCTAAAGTGGATGTACACTATCTTACGATAGAGGAACCACTATAAATCAAAGATTTATTTTCCATCGATTTCCGTGTTTGCTATTTTGGGATATCAGTCTTTTGTTTGTTCTACTTCACCATCAATACATTCTTACTTAATTTCCCCTACATTGATTTGATTTGGATTAATGGAATTCCTCCCAACAGTTTGGTATCAAAGCTATTTAGTTGGTTGACAGAGGTGTTAGGTAGTATGGTAAGAAATAAAGATACCTAGTTGAAGCAAGGCCCTATGAAAACCACTCTAAACCCCTAGCATCCAATATAACCTATAGAATGCCCTGGGGCGGTACTTGACCAATGTAGGAGGATTTTCAAGGTGGTAAATTAAAACTCCAAAGCAAACCTATCATATGTCTCATAAAGTATATGATAACATATAATAATCACATAGCTATAAAATAGGCAAGACAGTAAATATAACTAAACGGATCTAAATCAAATCAAAGTGCATAAAGATCCAGCACAAGTATACAAACAGATATTAATAGATTTATATATCAAATAATAAATTCTAAACAAACCATCCCTAAATAAATATAACATAGCACCAATAAAGTTCCAAAGTGCTGCATAGTGGAAATAAAGCGGATAAGCTCCAAACATAGATGCATGAACAATGTAGCCTCATACCCGTTCTTTGAAAAACTTCATGCGCTATCTCATACTTGATATCTAGTTTACTCATTTAAGAGTAACCAAGATAAAATGAATTACATAATAAAACCTTGAGTCGGACGATAGTCTGGTTTGAGCGAGTCTTATTCGAGCGATCTACAATCTCAAAATATTATAGAAGTCGATATAACAAAATAGGAACACAAGGCATGGGGAATCATACTTGACCCGTCCTTTCATCCAAAGAGTTAGCACATAATAGCATATGTTAATCTACTATCATCATGTGGGTGTTCGTGTACAATGTGGTGGTATCTAGGCAGTCTAACTCAGTAGTGCCTACATTATAAGACGTCCCTAATGGGATAAGGAAACGCAACAACCATCAAGCATCCCCACATCACCCACTCAAGCGCATTAGATATATGATAACTCATGTACCATATTAAAGGTCGGAGACTACTCAATA
Source organism: Allium cepa (assembly GCA_030765085.1). NCBI lineage: Eukaryota > Viridiplantae > Streptophyta > Magnoliopsida > Asparagales > Amaryllidaceae > Allium > Allium cepa. The sequence goes on along the minus strand of CM060929.1, from coordinate 697,838,475 downwards.
TCTCGGTTTCTCAATGCTCGAATCCATGCCACTTTGAAGGCTAAGAACTAATTTCAACATCCAAAATAGTCCAGAGTACACAGATCTACATTCAAATGATCTAAGATATGATTAAATCTAAGTGAGCCTCTTTACAATCCGTCTTTTTATGAGCGTGCCTTAAAACCTCTGAGTATCAATGATACTCACACATCTCTACAGCAAAACACATCAACATTATACTTCACAAGTTCACATCAATGAACGTGTTCTTATTTATCATCTTCGCAATTCCCATCATCGAGTCATTGAAATCTGGAACATCTATAAACATCCATCATAATTGTAGAGTCCTCACGCTAAGTCCTAAAGTTGTCCCTTGGAATCCTTAAGTAAATCTAAAAGCAACAATGCAAATCCCCTAGGCTAGCCTCGAGTCTCATCAATGATTCAGATCGTTTGTTCAATCATGGGGCCCTAAATTTTAAGTTGAACCTTATCAAGGTGTGTGATCGACTTGACACCATTCCTTAGGCCCCTTTACAATTCCCTAAAAATAGGATGGTTCGATACCGACACATTTCTTTTTACACTTAACCATTTTTGGCTAAGTTGTTTAGTTTCTTGTCACTCTATAGCCTTACCTGAAGTTGTTCCTATGTAATTTGCACCTAAGCCTAAAGTCACATCAAGATTCACCAAGTCAAAACCGTTTAGGGTTGACTCCATCAAAATTGTTTAATGGTACTTCATTTTACATTATTTCTTGAAGTGAACACCATAGCTCCATAACATTAACCCCGAAGCATCTCCCAAAAGTGTGTTTTACACAAACTCCACCATCTACATCATTCAGTGTCGACCTATATGGGTCGGTGCTAAATTATGTACTTAGCCAAAAAATTATATCGTTTTTCTTCATTCCAACTCTAACTCATCTTCATTTGCTGCTTTATTTTGTATAGAATCTCCAATTTTGCATTCATACACCCCTAGCAACAATTACTCCAATTCATACACTTTACTTCATCGATTAAAATTCCTTTCATTTGTGAACTCTCCTTTGGATGACCATCATAGCTGATCCATATGCATGAGACTCTATATCTATAAATACTTTCTTAACTCTAAATCATCTATCGATTAGAGTTTCATCTAATAAATCAAACATACGTACATATATTCAAAGAAAAACATACATACATTTAAAAAACACATACATACAACACACACAACACACCCATAATATCAACATCGGATTGAACATCGAATTAACCCAAATCTAGCATTTTTCATAAAATGGGGTATCCATAAGAAAATGTGCAAAAGATACACTAAATTTCACTTGAAAATATTTCAAATCATGGTTAAGTTTAAATCAAATCAAAATCACATTTTAGGTTTAAAAACATTTTAAAAATAAACATTTTAAAAATAAACATTTTAAATATATAAACAAGTATAATAAAGTGAGAAGAAAAAACCACTCACAAATACCAAGATTTCACCAAAAATGAGGTAAATGAGATCCAATCAACAAAGGCATGTTTTCCTAATGTAGTGATTTCAAAGTCCACCGTGCTCTTTGTTAATCCTTATGCTAATCACCTTTTAATCCCCTATTCGGCAAATTAAAGTAAGGACTTAGTTTACTTTTTCGCTAAGAAAATGATTAATTGAGGTTAGAGTATTTTTGAAAATAGTGAAAATCATTAGGGGTTGTCCCATCAGATTGGTTAGACACAATTTTTAAATTCATTAATGGGCTTAATTATAGGCTTAGATTAATGATCGGCTAATTTTTCAAAAACTATCTAACTTCAAATGTCCATATCTCTTAATCGGTAAAGTTGAAATTGTATTATAACCATTACATGGAATGAAAAAACCATTATATCTTTCCTTTTGAAGTGGTTTCTGACCCTAATTCGACCATTATCAAGAGTTATAGGCATTATAAGTTTTCAAGGTCAAAACTATGCAATAAAATTTATAAGGGTCAAAAATATCAATAGCTAACATTCCACAATGTTATAGCCTTATACGACCTAATTTGGATTTAAAAATTATAATCTACGATCCTTCGATATGTAAAATATGAGTCGCTATAGACCCTATGTTAGAGGATCGTACATTGCATCAAGATCTCAGTTGTAATAGAGAAGTGGAGTGGGGATAATGACCTTGGGCAGTGGCAACTAAGGATGGAGGTTGTTCTAAGGAGGAATAGGATTTGTCAGATAATATTCAACACTAAGTAGTTTTATGTTGATGTTTCAGTCATGGAGAAGAAGGAGGTGGGAGAATGTTCTTTTTTTACTCTACAGTTGGTCATGCAAGAGAATGTTATCTCAGAGAGTTCAACAGTGACACCACTTCTAGAGAAATTTGGACCAAGCTAGAGTACCTCTCTTAAAGAAGTCACTCATTAACCATTTAATTTCACTTAAGACATTTTTAAACATAAAGATGAGGGCAGGTACTCTAGTTAAGGCACATTTTAGTTTCTTCAATGATCTTTTGATGAAGATGAAGACTATGGATTAGAAGACGGATGGAGGGCAGAAGGCGATGGTTCTTTTTTGTTCCTGTTTGCGGCACTATACGGGTTTCGTTGATAGTTTGATATATGAGAGAGACACTTTAACAGTAGAAGATATGAATTTGGTTCTTCTATCTGAAGTCTTAAAGGATCTGATGAAGAAGATGGGTAAAGGTAGAGGAGGGAGTAGTTAGGTTCTATTTGCGAAGAGGATAAGGGAAGAGAAGAAGATTTAGGTCTAGGATGCTTAGAAATAGTTAGGGAGGAAACTCAAGAGATGGAAAGTTCCACCATTGTAAGAAACTAGTCCACTAGAAAATATTGTCTAAAATTGAAGTGGAAGAGCGAGGATGGATCTACATTGACTGCGGTGGAGAATATTGTATATGAAGATGTGTTAACTACAACAGTATTGGATGTATTAAACCATTGGGTGCTTGATTTAGGGGTGTCATACGCCTAATAAGGATTGCTTCAACTCTTATTTTTTTCGAAATTAGGGAAGTTCAATACTTATGGGAAATGACATTAGTTATAGATCCATAGAAGAGGTACAATATGGATCCAAATGTTGATGAACTGATTCGCACTTTGATAGGTGTCCGCTATATTCCAAGTCTTCAGCATTCATTCATATATTTAAGACAATTGTCATCCATGGGATGCAAGGTGACTATGGAGAAGGATAGTTTAAAAGTTCCCAAGGGAATTCTATTTCCAACGAAGGGAGACGTGTTCTCGATCTGTATCTGTTAAAGGGAACCATGGTATTTAGGGCGTTTTTTGTTCAGATTGATAGTTCTCATGCTTTAGATGACACCTACATTGGAATTTTAGAGTGCATCATACTTTTAGGAGAACGGCTTGGAATTTCTTTACAGACCAAAAATGATTAAAGGGGAAAGCTCAACAAGTTGGATTTTTGGCAGAAGTGTGTTTTAGGAAAGCAGACGAATGTATCTTTTGGAGTTGGACTTCATAGATCAAAAAGCATACTTGATTATGTCCATATAGAAATTTAGGAATCAGTAGCTACCACTTGGAGAGGAAAAGTGTTTTACTTCCTTGTTGATGACTTTTCTCAAAAAGCTTGGGTGTATGTGATGAAAGCTAATTCAAAAAGCTTTGACATGTTTAATGCTTAGAAGACGATAGTTGAGAACTAATTCAATTGTAAGTTATTGGTGCTTAGATCTGATAACAATGATGAATTTGTGTTCAAGGCATTCCTCAATTTTTGTAAGAAATATTGTATATATAGACATTTTACTACATCAGCCGATCCACAATCAAATGAGGTTGTTGGGGGGATGAATCTTACTCCACTTCAGAAGACCCGTTGCTTGAGATTGAACGGCGAGCTTATCTAGAGGCTCTTGGGCTAAAGCTGTGTCAACTACATCACATAATAAAAATCGAATTTCATGCCCATCCATAGGTGAGAAGATTATAGAGGAGACATGGAGTGATAAAGCCATCTATCTTGGCTATTTTTTCATTTTCGATTGTCTTGTGTATGTGCACCATATGGGTGACAATTAGTTGGAGGCTAGTGCATAAAAGGGCTTATTTGTAGGATGCACGAATGGAGTCAAAGAGTATCGCATTTGGAACATTATTGATAGGAACATTTGTATATTTCAGACATGTTACATTTGATGAGTCTACAATGTTCAAGTCTAAGAAAGAGTTACTTACCACATTGGTTGATTTTGATAGGCCTAGGGAGATTAAAGAAATTCCCACATTTTAGCCTAATAGTACAATTAAAATTGTTGATAGAGGTGAAGATGTTGTTGATGAGACAACACATAGTAGGCACAGTTGCCTTCTAGTAGTGCTGGCAATGTGCATGAAACTAAAGGAAGTTCATTTCAAGGTGAAGATGAATGGAGTTTAGGCAATGTTGTGCATAATCGAGTTGGTCGTAGGACTATTAGGCCGCCCAAGAGATATGGTGATTAACAGTATGCAAATCTTAACCTTGACGATGACTACGCTCTATATGTGGCTCCTAATGATCCATTTGATCTTGATGAAGACATGAAGTTGAGTGATATATCGAAGTGGATGTGCGCTATGGAAGAGGAGTTAGAGTCTTTGAAGAAGAATGAGACTTGGGAGTTGGTACCACCACCTTAAGGAAGTTAAGCCATAGGTTGCACATGGGTGTTCAAGGTGAAGGACAAAGGGAGATACAAGGCCAGATTAGTTGTATAAGTGTTTCAAAGAGGAAAAAGAATGGAGCATGATGACATATTTACTCCTATAGTGAGACACACTACTATCTCGATTTTGTTTGTCTTATTTGCTACTCATGACTTGGAGTGGGAGCAACTTGATTTAAAGATTGCTTTCTTACATGATGACTTAAAGGAGACCATTTACATGAAGCAACCATAAATATTTTTTGTAAGTGGGAAAGGACAATGGGTTTGTATGTTGAAGAAGTCACTTTGTGGACTTTATATGGTGGTACAAGAGATTTGACTCTTTTAGGATTTCATTTGATTGTAATATCAAAAATGCTTGTGTGTATTTAAAGCATCTAAAGAGCCATAGTTGAGTGTATTTGCACTTACATGTGGATGATTTGTCGATTACTTCCAAGGATAAAGCTGAAATCGAATGATTGAAGTTGAAATTGAAGGCAAAATTCAAGATGGAAGACCATAGGGAAGCAAAGAAAATTTTGTATATGAAAATCCAAAGAGATAGAAATCTAGGACTTTTGAACCTCGCTCAAAAGGAATATATTTGGAAGGTTCTATCTCAATTTAGCATGGAGGGAATAAAGGCAATCAATGCGCCCATGCCTTTGGACATACAACATTCTAGTAATGGCTCGCCGATCTCAGAGAAGTACAAGGCCTATACAAAGAAGGTGCTTATGTAAGTGCATAGGTGACTTGATGTATGCTATAGTTTGCACTAGGCCTGACATTGCATATGCTATTGGATTGTGTAGATATATGGAAAATCCAAGAAAGACACACTAAGAGACAATGAAGTATATTTTTAGATATCTTAGAGGAACTCTAGACCATGGGCTTGTTTTTAGCGGTAGAGGTAGAGATTTCGTACTGGTTGGATTGTGTGATTCTAACAATGCCAAGGATAAAGATCCAAAGAAGTCAACCTCGGCTTTTATATTCACTCTTGGAGGGACAACTATTGTTGGATGTGATACGATAATTCCATCATTGAAGAAGAAAATGTTGTGTGGAGGAGTAGAAGTGGAGTGAGAAGGGAGGCACTAGAGACCTGTAGCATTTCCTATAACATTCCAGTAAACTGGTATGATAACCAGTTGACTGGTTGTAGTTTCAGTCAATTGATAATCCACCAGTCAACTGAGTTTTGGAGCATATTTAAACCGAATGCTCTCCGACTTTTGGTAAGTTGCATGTGTGATATTTGGATTTAGGATACCTTTGTGGTGTTATTAGGTTTGATTTAAAATGTTTATACCCTTGACATGCTATATTAGTAGTGTAGTACACCAATACTATTGAAGATTGTTAGTAGTGATATATTATTATGCTACCTCTTTCTTAGTAGGAGAAGAAGCGGGTCGGGTACAATCCTACATGCCTTATTAGCTTGTACGATTGTTATTACATATATTAGAATGTCGAGGTACAATCCTACATGCACACACACACACACATACACACACACACACACACACACACACACACACACATATATATTATTTTGATCCCCTCACAGCAGACTATATGTTAGACTTACATTTATCATTTTTTTAATGACATCATTGGAATATTCTCACGAGTAGATTGAGTTTTAGGTAGTTGAATTAATCTTGGCTAGTAGGATACATAATCCTATGGAGGCTGGGAGACCCCTTTATTCATTTATTATCTATACAGTATAACTGTATTACAATTATGACAAACTTATTTTTTATAAGGCATGTAATCTATATTTATCTTCATTCAATACTTATTTTATGTATGAATAATTACCGATGTACTTTGGTTTAATTTTATGACATTGAAATTTTCATTTTTACATTATTTCTCGTATTATCTCTATCATGGTTATGTTTTATTGATTTACCGTGTTATATTTTGATCATTCCCCATTGAGTTACGTTATATTGTTTTGTGATGAAAAAATTAACTTATTTTAAACCATTAAACTCTAGAATTCTCTATATTTTAGTATCAGATGCACTCTTTAGGCATCAGTTTCGAGTGACAAGAATGGTAGAGTGCTATAGATCTAGTGAAGTCTATGAGTTTAAACAAAAATATAGTGATCAAAATCGTAATTACATGCACAAATTCAATGGGATCTAGAGTTGCTTAAGTAATCATAAATTGATAAAGTCATGTTTGATCAAATTGTAGATTAAGATAAGGTAGGATCACGGAATTAGTGAAATTACATGACATAGTGTATAATATGATAAATTGTGTTTAATAAATTTAATTAGGAAAATTAATGATTAAAGATGATATACTTGATCACTGGATCAAGGAGTGTTACGAGATAAGATGTCTCGTGGAGAGGAAAATCATGATAAGAAAGAACTATTTATATTTTGCTTGATATAAAATCATGGCTTTGTATAGAAAGGACTGTATACATGCAGATAATATTTTGTTCAAATAAGTGCAATTTTGGGATATTGTGTTGACTTCTAGGTATGGTGATCAAACAACAGAACAAACTTCATATTTATTATATTTGCTTCATTGTGTGGTTAGCTCGCCTGATGATGACTTGACTTTGTATCACTATCTGACTCTTTAGTGCAGATATTGACCTTGTGTAGTCTAGGAGCAAGTCACTATTGAAACAAGGGATTGTGATAATTGAGATAAAAAGAAACAATGCTTCATTCTTTGTTCTTTCAAAAGGATAATTCACTTTTGTAGCATGGATAATGAAGGGCATTATAATTATCTTGTGGAGTCGCTATTGATGATTCAAGTGACCACCGCCGACAAAATCATATAAATGAACCCTTTATTTCCACATATACACCAGTAATAAGTTAACTAAAAATAACCATGTTAACATTAACCCTTAAACACATTTAGGATTGTTTTTGACACTAGGATTACTAATGATATTATTATATGCCACTACAAGAAAAGATACCATTTACTTACTTGATATTATCGGTGCCTCATTGACGCCATTATTAAAGCATTGATGGGAAGTCGTAAGTAAATCATTACCTACCTAATAATAGTGACACGTTGCGGATGCCCTAATTTTGGCGTCGATACAGCATTGGCTGGGCATTGCTTCTCTCCATAACCCCTTAGCCGATGCTTCTCTTCGTCATTTGCAATTCATTACAACAAAAAAAGGATTTAATTCCCCTACCTTTGCCCTAGCCTCCACCGCCGCCCATCCCTTCCTTCCAACCACTAGCCTCCATCCACCCTAGCTTATCAACAGCCTCCATCCAACATAAATGATCGCAAGCCTCCTCTGTGAACCAGCCTACCACAGGCCTCCTCCATTATTAACAAGAATTCCCTCCACCGCCCTAGCCTATCTCTAGTCTCCATCTAGCCACCATCCCTAGCACCCTCCTCGAACTTTCCTCCATCTACCCTCCTCCATGAACAAGCTCAAGCATCATTTCCTACCAGTCCTAGCCCCTTGCACATCTACATCTGCCAATAGCCCATTGCAAGTACTAGCCTACAGCTCAAGCCTCCTCTTGTTGCATCTGCAAGCAAGCAATCGTCGTAAGCAACCACCGCCTCCAGTACCCTGCCTCCATCGGTATAATTAAATGCTATCATTCATTATTTGTTCAATGCTATAAATTTAGTATAGATTAATGTTACAAATTCGTTGGTGCATGGTAATTGGTATAGATTTTTAATATGATCATTTGTATATAAATTGATCATTCGCATTGTTATGATAAAGTCATTGTCAGCGATATGGTATTAGTAATGAAACTCTTAGATGTTTAATTTGGCCCCATTTGACAAGTACTATATATGATCGTTACATAGGTATTCATTTTTTAAATGAATTGGAAATCGATATTCATCTAATGCTTTATTTGTCGAATTTGTCCCAGTATTGGACAAGTTATAAATGCAATGATATTTATGTTCGTAAGTTAATATTTCAAATCAAACGGTTAACGAAATTTCAACAACACTTTCTTCTTGTTCCTTATGTATGCTCTTTTGCATGTGATACGAAAAACAAGGGGAAATGCTATCAAAATTTTATTACTCGCTCGATTTGAAATGATTTACGAAACATAAATATTATTGCACTACAAATGGAAAGTTGGATGGCCAGCCATTTAAAAAAGTGTAGAATCCCTAAGTTATATGGCTTTGAAATTATTTGTGAATTCCATTATTTTATAATAAAATTAATAATGTTATTTAATATAATTAATAATGTCATTTAAAATATTAATAACCTTAATAATGTTATTTATATAAATAAAAAAAATTAATAATGTTATTTAAATTAATAATAAAATAATAATATTGTTTATTTAATAATAAAGTTAATAATAAAATTAATAATTTCATTTGAATTTATAGTGTTACTAAAAATATTAATAAACTTAATAATGTTATTTAAACTAATAACCAAAGAAATAATGCTATTTAAAGAATATTCCTAAATTTAAGGTTAAAAATGGAGTCAAAACCTGCCCTAGTTTCTATTCATTCTCCCTCCACCTCCCTTAGGCCTTGTTCCCTTTGGACCAGTCATCTTCTGGAGCAGGTTGTCGATTTCCCAAGTGGAGCCTGAAGACTCCTGTTATCCAATGTGTTTGAAATCAAGACTTTCTGATTCCTCCTCGAATTTTCATGACTCTAGATCTTATGCAGAAGTTGTCAAAACCTCCCATTACCGCAGGGACAAGGATAAGCTTTTCTCTCCTACGATTAGCATTTGAATTCAAGTTCTCATACGACGCCTAGGAAAACTATTATTAGGCGCATGGCATCCTTCGTGGAAATTAAATCAAGAAATAAATGCTTTTGCTGTGGGTTCGGGGGCTACGTGGTTAGGCATTGCAGAAATGCTTTGCTCTATTTTAATTATGCAAAATATGGCCATTACTGGAGTAAATGCATTAAATTAGAAGCGATAGGTAGGAAATTTTAGAACAGTGTCACGTGCACAGTCTCCTTATCTTTGCTAAATATAGATCATGTCACTCTGATATCCCCCAATCTTTCTACTTTAAAAAGTGACATTCTGTGTCCTACAAGTACAATCCTGGCTCCATGAATTCGTTAGCTACCTCTTTGCATGTTGATAGGGTCATGCTTCTCGACCATCAGCTTCATGTCATTTTTTCAGTGGTCAGTGGCATTTGGTCGTTGGAGGATCTGAGAAAATGTCTTGAGTACCATTCCTACTGCAGATCCTAGTGTTTCACTATCTACTCCAATCGTTCATTTTAGTTTATTTTCCAAACTACCGTATGCTTGGGGTCACAGTCAAGAAGAGTTTCTTTCACAAGGAGAGTGGTATTGTGTTCGGTAGACAGTGGTTATTGTGGAGAGAGAGCTACAGCCGAGAATATTTTAATGCTTCCTGGTTGTGCATCTCGAGTCTGCCTCCTTTCCTTCGCGGTGACGACGTGCTTAAGTCCCTACGGTCTGCTATTAGTGAGTTCGTTGCGGTGGACCATAGCTCTTAGCCAACCATTTATCATAGATTCACTTTGCTAAGATCTACCAAGTGAGACAGTCGTTGTCCCTGGGTCCTTTATTGTAGGCTCATTCCAGGGCTTTTTCAGAGTTAGCTTTGAGTGTTGGGTTCATCATCATCCTGTTGGGGAATTTGCGGTTCGAGACGGATTTGACGGCGATGGTGATGAAGACAATGTTGTACTTCCGACTTCAAGGATCTATGGAATAGATTCTTTCAGACAATAGTTCAACCCACCAGGTACAAACGGGTTATCGAACTATCGACTTTCAGGATTCAATGAAGCCCTACAACAGCGTAATCGGATTCAAAGTTTGTACGACTTTGATCCGACCAAGAACACTTCAGAAAATGTATCTGATGATGCAATTTATATAGAGTAGAATGAAGAAGAAGAAGAAGAATACAATCCTGCAACGCTTTCTGAATTTGCAACACCTTGGAGGCGTCACAAAACAGAGCGTTTAGTAACGCTATCCCGGCGTCGCAGAACTGTTGTAGGAAGAAGAAGAAGATGCGGAACTGATTTGCAACTATTTCTGGGCGTCGCTATTTATAGACATGAGGAGGTGTCTATTTGCCAAGCGTCACGATCGTTTGCAACGGTTCGTAACTGTTGCGATTCAAACGTCGCATCCATTCACATTTGCAACGTTCAGAAAACGTTACAAATTCCCGCTATTATATAAATTCTGAATTCCGGTTCTGGGTCCTTAACGGGCCGAAATCTAGCCTGTTACTGTACATATACGGTCCAAAAATATTTTCAGAACCGAACCCGAAACCCGTACCCGGCCCGGTTCGGTTCGGTCGGACGGATGGCGGCGGCGGCGCGCGTGTGGTGTTGCATGACTTCTCTCCTTACAACAAAGCAAACATGTGGGAGCCCCAAGGCCCCATCATCCACTTGAGAAAGCTATATTTATACGAGTATATTGTATAGCTTTCTATAACGTGGGACTTTGATTTCTTCTTCCTTCCTTCTTTCTTTTCTTCTACTCTTCCAAAACTAAAACCCAAACCCAAATCATTTTTGAAAATTTTACAACAATCTCCCCCAATTTTCAAAAAATTAAATAATAAGACGGCTGCATCACTAGAGTGATTTCCTACATACCCAAGTGGGATCAAGCCTATGTAGTTCTAAGATCAAGTTTTGCATCATCCTGAAAACCAACACATAAATAAAAGGTATCTTTTGGATTTGAACCTTTACTTAGTGTAAACCATTCAAAGCCTTATCGAGATTCTATGGTGAACGAATCTTGAACCAAGTATCCCTAATGATAAAACCGGAACAGTCACACATGTTGATTTCCTTAGGTAAAGTGTTTTGTATTGCTCAGCACGTTAATGGCCATGTGCTTAAATCCTGGTTCATGAGTCTACTTAGAAAGCGGTCTTACTTTCCTAGGAAACGTCCTAATTTCCATACTCATATAGGTAAGTCTCTTAAGGTGTTTCTGAGATACACCTTTCAAGGTTTCTAGACTTATTAAGGAAGTATATCCATCCTTTGTTCTTGTAGAATCCAACACTAAATATTATGGGATTATCAATTTAGTGTTCCATAATCATTCGCTTAACTTGTTGGTACCCATTGAACTTTGTCTATCCTTTTCAAGACATAAGTTGGGTTTCTGTTAAGGATGATCAACCTTCATTCACAGACCTTAGTCCCATTTCTTGTGACTTTATAGAAACCATTGCCTTTGGAAGACCTTTTGTAAGTGGGTCAGCCAAGTTTTTCTTCATTTCTATGTAGTCAACAGTTATAACTCCTCTTTTGAGTAACTGTCTCACCATTTGATGTCTTAGACTCACATGTCTAGACTTTCCATTATATGTCTTATTAGACACATTGTATATTGTTGCTTGATTGTCACAGTTAATCAAGACTGCTGGAGATGGCTTCTTCCACAAAGGGATTTCCATTAATAAATTCCTAAGCCATTCCGCTTCTTTACATGCATCTGCTAATGCAATCAATTCTGACAACATTGTTGAGTCAGAAATACAGGTCTGCTTCTTGGAAGCCCAAGACATAGCAGCGCCTCCTAATGTAAAGATCCATCCAGTCGTAGACTTGGATTTGGATTCTACATTGTTCCAGGTTGCATCACTATATCCTTCTATTACAGAAGGATATCCTTTATAAGATAAACCATATTCAATGGTTCCTTTCAAATAAGCTAAAACTTTGGAAATGGCTTTCCAATGTTCGAAACCTGGATTACTCGTAAATCGACACAATATACTTATAGCATGCGTGATGTCTGGTCTAGTGCAATGCATAGCATACATAAGACTCCCAATAACACTGGAATACTCTAGTTGAGAGATAGTACGTCCAGTGTTCTTTTCTAATTTAATACTAGGATCTAAAGTAGTTGTTGCTGGTTTGTCATCGTAATGACCATACTTTTGTAGGAATTTCTCTATGTAATGGGATTGGGTTAGTAATAACTCCCCCTCTTTCCTAACAATTTTAATTCCCAGAATTACATCAGCCTCTCCTAGATCTTTCGTATCGAATTTAGAAGACAGAAACTTTTTAGTTTCATTCACACAGGATATATTGGAACCAAATATTAGCATGTCATCAACGTATAAACATATTATAACAATTCCTTTGTTATCCGATTTGCTATAAATACATTTATCAGCATCATTAACAATGAATCCATATGACAGTGCAACTTTATCAAACTTCTCATGCCATTGCATGGGAGCTTGCTTCAGGCCATAAAGAGATTTTACTAATTTGCAAACTTTCTTTTCATGGCCTGGGGTTTTGAAACCTTCAGGTTGTTCCATATATATCTCTTCTTCTAAATCTCCATTTAGAAAAGCAGTCTTTACATCCATTTGATGTATGACTAATTTATGAATTGATGCAAGTGCAATTAAACAGCGTATAGAAGTTATGCGAGCAACTGGAGCATATGTATCAAAATAATCTACTCCATGTCTTTGCTTATATCCCTTAGCAACTAATCTGGCTTTAAACTTATCAATGGATCCATTTGTATTCAACTTTTTCTTGAATATACATTTACATCCTATAGGTTTAGCACCAGGAGGTAAATCAGTTAAAACCCAAGTTTGGTTTAACATTATGGAATTCATTTCATCACTGATAGCTTCTTTCCAGAAATTTAAATCTCTGGAACTCATAGCTTCAGAATAAGTTTTGGGATCATCATCAACGTTCATTACATATTTAGTCACATTAAGGACTTCGTCCTTACTGCCTTCTACAAGATATGTAATGAAGTCAGGACCATAGTCCTTCTCTATTCTCGCTCTTTTACTTCTCCATTGTTCAGTACTATTATCTGGTACTGACACTTCCTTGTTGTTTTGAGCAGGAGCATAATCATCGTCATTGATATCATTAGTCATACTACGTTCTGAACTAGATGATCTCAATGGGATCTCAACAGTTTGATTTTCAAAAAATTCTACATCTACAGATTCTATAACTTCTAGGGTGTCAAGAAAAAGAAATCTATAAGTTATACTATTAAGTGAATATCCTATAAAAACACATTTAACTGCTCTATTTCCTAACTTCGGTCGTTCAGGGTCTGGTTTTCTAACATAAGCTAAGCAACCCCAAACTTTAAGTCTAGTTAGGTTAGGTTTCCTATTAAACAATAATTCATAAGGGGAAATATTATTCTTTTTAAGTGGTACTCTATTTAAAATATAACATGCAGATAACATAGCATCACCCCATAGATTATAAGGTAAATTAGAACTTATGATCATGGAATTAACCATTTCTACTAAGGTTCTATTCTTCCTTTCAGCAACACCATTTTGTTGTGGTGTATATGGGGCAGTACATTGGTGAATTATACCTTGTTGTTTGCAAAACAAGGTGAATTCATTTGAGAAATATTCACCACCACGATCTGAATGTAATATTTTAATTTTAACTCCTAATTGTGTTTCAACTTCTGCTTTGTAAATTTTGAATTTATCAAAAGCCTCATCTTTAGTTTTCATTAGATATACATATGCATATCTAGTATAATCATCAATGAATGTTACCACCATAGGTGATATGACTTTTTAAGTCACCCACATCCCTATATACCAAATCAAGCAAACCAGTTTTCCTTTCTACGAATTTAAAGGATTTCCGGTGTATTTTTGCTTGAACGCATATTTCACATTTAGAGATGGTATCGAAATCACAATCAGAAATTAATCCTAATTTATTCATATTCCTAATGGAATTATAATTAACATGTCCTAATCTACCATGCCATAAATTAATAGAATCAACAATATAAACAGAAGATTTCTTTATTAGATTCAACTTAATCATGCCGTTACAAGAGTATCCCTGTCCAATGAATTTACCATTCTTAGACAACACTAGCTTATCAGACTCATACACCATCTTGAATCCTCCTTTGTTATGAAGGTATCCAGAGACCAAATTCTTACACATATCAGGTACATAAAATACATTGACTAATGTAAGAACTTTTCCAGAGGTGAGAGGAAGTTCTATAGTGCCTTTTCCCAGTACTTTACTTGGAACCTTATTTGCTCCAGTAACTTTATCGGCTTCTCCTTTATTTTCTTCGTAACTCTTGAAAAGATTACGATCTTTGCAAATGTGAATGGTTGCTCCAATATCGAACCATCAATCGTTATCATTGCCACTAACGGAGTTTGCCTCTTGCACTACAGCCACAAGCGAGTCTTCGACCACATTCACTTTTTGTTGTTTCTTCCGCAGACGGCAGTCTCGGGCATAGTGGCCGGGCTTGTTACAAAAACAACAAGCACCTTTCTTTTTGTTGTTAGTTTTGGAATGATTTTTCTTAAACCGTGTCTCATTCTTTGGCTTTAATTTATCAGTAATTTCAACATTATTTGCCTTAGAATGGGACTCAGTTTGTGGATTATCATCTAGATCGCGTTTGCGAGAGTCTTCTTCAATACGAAGATGACGCTGTAAACCGTCTAAATTATAATCCGTTTCCGCATGCTTCATCTTTTTCTTATAATCATTCCAACTATGCGGAAGTCTAGAAATTATAACTCCAACAACAAAAGATTCAGGGAGATCAATTCCAGCATCTTTAAGTTGATTCACCAATAGTAAGATTTCGCTTACTTGTCCAATTATGGGCTTATTGGTGACCATTTTGAAATCCATAAAATTAGAAATAAGAAACTTTTTATTGCTTGCCTCGGATATGCGGTATTTATTCTCCAGAGCAGTCCAGAGTGCCTTCGCTATTTCCAAGGTCCTATGAGCATTGTAGACTAGGGTAGATAGCGCATTCAGAATATGGCCTCTGCATAGGAAATCGTCCTTTTTGCGCTTTGCACATTTAGCCTTTAGAACAGCATCGTCCTTATCAGTTTCCTCCGGGATTTCTTCCAAGTCATCTTCCAAGATGTAGAACAACTTGACGGTGACTAGGAAAAATTTCATCGTCTCTTGCCAACGAGTGAAATTGTCACCATCAAAACGCTCCAATCGAGTTAGATGCTGATTCATAACTTGTAGAGCGCTCGAACCTTCCATGGTTGAAGAGTATTGCCTGAAAATTTGTTGGGGAATTTGCGGTTCGAGACGGATTTGACGGTGATGGTGATGAAGACAATGTTGTACTTCCGACTTCAAGGATCTATGGAATAGATTCTTTCAGACAATAGTTCAACCCACCAGGTACAAACGGGTTATCGAACTATCGACTTTCAGGATTCAATGAAGCCCTATAACAGCGTAATCGGATTCAAAGTTTGTACGACTTTGATCCGACCAAGAACACTTCAGAAAATGTATCTGATGATGCAATTTATATAGAATAGAATGAAGAAGAAGAATACAATCCTGCAACACTTTCTAAATTTGCAACACCTTGGAGGCGTCACAAAACAGAGCGTTTAGTAACGCTATCCCGGCGTCGCAGAACTGCTGTAGGAAGAAGAAGAAGATGCGGAACTGATTTGCAACTGTTTCTGGGCGTCGCTATTTATAGACGTGAGGAGGTGTCTATTCGCCAAGCGTCACGACCGTTTGCAACGGTTCGTAACTGTTGCGATTCAAACGTCGTGTCCATTCACATTTGCAACGTTCAGAAAACGTTACAAATTCCCGCTATTATATAAATTCTGAATTCCGGTTCTGGGTCCTTAACGGGCCGAAATCTGGCCCGTTACTGTACATATACGGTCCAAAAATATTTTCGGAACCGAACCCGAAACCCGTACCCGGCCCGGTTCGGTTCGGTAAGACGGACGGCGGCGGCGGCGCGCGTGTGGTGTTGCATGACTTCTCTCCTTACAACAAAGCAAACATGTGGGAGCCCCAAGGCCCCATCATCCACTTGAGAAAGCTATATTTATACAAGTATATTGTATAGCTTTCTATAATGTGGGACTTTGATTTCTTCTTCCTTCCTTCTTTCTTTTCTTCTACTCTTCCAAAACTAAAACCCAAACCCAAATCATTTTTGAAAATTTTACAACACATCCTCCAATTTCGCTAGAGCACGTCATCTTAGGTGATGCAGACAACCTTACCTTTTGGTCTGAGAAATCGATATATCTCTTCAATGACAAAGGTTTGCAGACGTAGTCTTCTATTTCCTCTCCTCTTTTAAGCTTCATCAATAATGTGCCAAGGAGGCATTGATTGAGACCAAGAGGGATGAGATTGTGGAAGGTAAGCAGGTAGTAAATATTACATCATTTGATGAAGTTGAAATGAATGCATTTGCCTGGTCCCCAACCTAGTGGCCGCTGCTTCCAACTGCCTCATTGAACTCCAATGAACAAAGCTTCTATCTCAGCTGGAATATGGACCTGGATTACCAAATGAATTTAGGCCTTGGTGCTTAAAATGATAATGCGCAAAAGATGGATGTTGAAACCATTCTCTAGTTGTTTAGTACCATGCCTCCAGCCATGCCCCCTTGTCCTGTGTTGCTCCTGCTTTGAAAGTGCCGATAGTTAAGAGCAGTGGACGGCTTACGTCTAGAAGTGGTGGTCATCCGCTCGAAGGTATTATTTTTGTTCCTAATATTTTAAACTGTTATTCTTCGTCTTTGATTGTTTCAATTGGGAATAAGTTTGGTATTCGCCTTTCACCTAATGTTATTTCCTTCATTAAAAATCTTGAACCCGGGAGGTATTTGGTTCTTTATGAAAATTCTAACTTGGAATGTAAGAAGATGTGACGCCCCACCTCTATACTCACACTAGTTAAGGACACTATGGAGTAATGTCATCGACTAGTATGAAGAATAAGGCTATTGAGGAGCGACCATCTGTGTAATTGCTTTGTGCGAGTGCTGATATGCCAGATAAAACATCGCTTTCATTTCAAGAGGAAATCCAAAATACCGATACAAACTCAAAGCTACTACACGGTGGCTATGTGGTCTTCGGAAACAAATATAAAATATGCATAACACAAAATCAGTCATGGATATTCATCTCACTAAGGCAGAAACAGATACGAATATAACACATAAAAGTGTACATCAAAGTAGTGGTCATGTAAGATCCACTACATCACAAAAGAATAGGTACAAGTGCTAGACAAAAGAATATGTATACATCAAGGAGTCTCTATCTCGAATGTATAAAACAAAAACTACTAAGCTAAGTAATTAGCCAAAAGTCAGATGACGGACCCTGATAAGAAGTCAAGTTGAAGCACCTGAAATACCTTGGTCTGACCCAAGTATTATTAAGAAGAAAATAATAAACGAATCAGTCTAGCTATAAATATCATATAAAATGAGATAGGATAAGAGATATGAAAAAAAGTATGATAACAATAATGTCATACTGTGATAAGTATACATTAAATAACAACACAAAAATCATACAATATCTCAAATTTTCTCAAACACCAATAAAAATATCATATTCTTTATTTTATCCCCCAAACCACAAATATTGACAAAACATAGCAATGCCAATCGCAAAAATTGGTGAAACACAAATTCGAAATCATCAATTAGAACTCCAGAAATCTCCAAAGGGGGAGGCCTATCACAAACGGGAGCATGAAAACTCACAAATACGTACATCAAAAACTGGTCGCTATCCCATGGTCGCTAACCATAGAGTCGATGCAACGAAGTAGTACAATAACGATACGCCCGAGGAATCTGAAACTCGAATAATTCGAAACAACGACGTAGTACAATAATGGTACGCCCGATGAACTTGGTAAACCGGAACAACGACGTAGTACAACAATGGTACGTCGGATGAGCCGTACTCCATAAAAGAACATGGGTCGCTAGCCCATAAAAGAAATAAGACGAAGCTCAATAAAACGAGGTACAATCTCCCACGTGGACAAAGAGACATTGCATATCGCTAGTCTAAACCATAAAATGATCATTATTGATCAATAAGAAGTGTGAATTACACTAAGCTAGTAAATAAATGAGTTTGGCTTCATGTCTCATAACCACCGGCTTAACTTAAATATTTACAAACAAATTGTAGATATCCACTTGAAAATTGTCACAGGAGTTCAATCGAATAAGTCCAAGAATTAAACGACAAAGTAAACACAAACGTTTCATACCACCTGTTTTGCTAAGTCGCTTAATTTGATTTCTCATACGAATGAGGTAAAGGTTTGAATTTACTAATAGATTGAAAAACGGTTTTAAAAACGAGCTTTGTATTAAAGTACCGTTGAAATCATTTTTTGTGAAAGAGTTTGAATATTTACTACTAGTATAGAAACCTTTGTATTTTAAAGTGACAAATCACACAAAACGATTGTAAAATAAATCGATCACCAAAAATTCACATTCGACGACGTGAATTAAAACCCCAAAAATCTATATCAAATCAAATGGATGTTCCCAAAAATTCAAAAAAAAAAAGTAATCAAAGTCGAAAATAAATGACAACAATCAATCGGATCAGCAAAAATCGATAAAAATTGAAAATCCACTCAAAAACAACCAAAATAGGCAAAAATATAGTTCCAGACGTCTGGTAAGTTTAGTGAGACATCTTGCCCTAGGTTTTGGAAATATATATGTTTTTCCCCTTTCTCTTTTTAATTCCAGAACACTTTCAGACGTCTGGATTATGTTCCAGACGTATGGATTTTGTTCCAGACGTCTAGATTTTAGCTCTGTCTTTTTTTATTTCCAGAACCCTTTCAGACGTTTGGATTTTTCAACCAGACATCTGGATTTTATTCCAGACGTTTGGATTTTTCTGCTAGGCAAAAATCAGCCTAAACCAAAGAGGGTGAAAAATCCAAACCGGAAGCGATCGAACGAGCGACGGATGCCAGGGATTTATACCAATCGACAACCCAGCCTTATAGGCTCTTCGATACACCACCAATAACATGTTCAAATATTCAAGATAGGATCTTTAAAGATTTTGACTTCAAAATACCAAAATTGGAAAATTCACCAAACCAATTCAAATCAAAAGCAATTGAACATGAATAAATGTTAGGAATTCATACCTAACAACAATGAAAGCTATAGACATAGATGTGAGTTCAAGAACTCACCTTTAAACCCAAAAACAACAAATTAGAAGCTTTAAAACAAAGGAAAGATAAACTGCTCTTCACTTCAACTCTAGAAGCTCCAATCTAAGTTCATAAGCAAATATTTTCTAAGTTAGGGTTTAGGAATTTCTGAAAATTGAAGAGATATTGAGGTGGAAAAGATGAAGAGGATGCTTACCTATGTTTCTCCTTGATTTCTAGAACTTGAATTTGAATTTCCTAGTAAACTAGGGCTTAGGAATTTTAATTTTCTCTTCTTTCCTCCATTTTTACTTTAGCTTGAGAGTGTTAGGAAATGAAAATCAATGAAGAGGAGAGGGGGTGGAGTTAGGGTATTATGTTAGGTTAATGGGCTGAAACCCAAACCCAAAGCCCAATAGAAAAATAGCAAAATTTAACTCAACTCCAAACATATCGATGTTTATACTCAAAAAGGTCGCAAACATCATTTTGCACTCTATGGAAACGGTTTCGAGTCCTAATTCGACTGTTTGCAGAAAGTAGTATTTTGGACTTTAATCCGACTAACGATGCTATACTTAAATAAATCATTTAAATATTCAATCGTAAAACATGCGGGTTGTTACAGAAGACTTGGGTGTTTAGATAGTGTGCTATAGTAAAGAATTTTATTCGACATTTTCATTTAGATGTCTTGCTTCTGGAGGAGTCTAAGCTTTGTTACCCCACACTACTAGTCTAAGTTGAATGGATGGGAATTTCCTTTTGGGTTGGGCAACTGTAGATGTTATAGGTTCAAAAGATGGCATTTTAACCCTTTGGGATGAATCTAATTTGTCCCTTATGCAAGTGCTCAAAGATCCCAATATTCTCCACGTTATTTTAAAAAATATGACTTTGGGTGTCCTATGTTTCATTTAAATATTTATGATCCATATTTCTCATCCAAAGGCCTAAAGCTATGGAATGAATATTTGAAATTCGCAACTCACGTTAACGTTAACGGTCGGTGGGTTCTGGATGGGGCCTTCAATATCACTGGATTTTGTACCAAGCGAAACAGTAACTTCTTGTCCCTTGATATGGGCTCCTTTAATGATTTCATCAATACCTATGATCCTGTATATTTTTCTATTAATAACTATGCATTTACTTGGCTCAGTAAACAAAGTATTCCTACTCTAGCCAAGTTAGAAAGATTCTTCTTTAACAATCCTAGGGAAGACATGCATCCTCTTTCATCTGAAGGGGTCTTCCATCCTTAATCTCTGATCACTATCATGTGCTTCTTCACTCTATTGAGGATTTTCCACACTGCCCCCATTTAAATTTGAGTATTTCTGAACTCTTGAATCGGGCTTTGATTATATGCTTTCAAGATTCTGACCACTAAACTTCGCTTGCTTCGGCAAGCTTGTAAAGGTGGTCTTATGGACTGTAGGGCTCCATTAAGGCCAGGAAGGAATCTCTTTAGAATCAATTCTTGAATATTAATATATTGGAAGAATCGATACCTCTTTCCCCCACTGGCAAATCTCATATTGATGAACTCAAAGCTAAGCTGGAAAGAATTATGAAGCAAGAAGAGGTGGCTTGGAAGCAAAGATCTAGAGGTCGGTGGTTAAAGGAAGGTGATCTTAACATAGCCTATTTCCGCCATATCACAAATGGTAGGAGTGGAACTAATACTGTTTCATATATTTCCCTTGATGGAAAGAGATTTCAAATGAGACCACCATGCTTAAAGTTTTTACTTTCCAATTTAGATCTATTCTTCAAAGGCTGGACCCGTGCTAAGGTATTGTCAACTAGAACCTTCTTTACCCTGTAGAATCTAAAATCCCTCTTCTGGTTGATGGTGACTTCGGCGTTGGCAAAATTTGGGAAGCGCTCTTTGAGATGGCAGGAGACAAAGCCCTACGCTGTAACAGTTTCCCCCTTCTTTCTTCAAAGGATTATTTGGGTTTTTTTAAATTTTAGTATCCTTCGAGCTTTTGAAGAGTTTATATCTACCCCGAAGCTAATCTCTAGAGTGAACTGTGTCAACATTATCTTAATTCCAAAATGTGAGGAAGCCTCCAATACTTATGAATTATGCCCTATCAACCTTGAGAATACAATCTTGAAATTAATAACTAAGGCACTGGCAAATAAATTAAAGCCTTTCATAGATTCCTTGACTAACCACAGACAACCTGCCTTCACTTCGGGCAGATCCATTCTATACAACGCGGCTTAAATTCAAGAAGCAGATAATTACTATAACTCTAATCGGATTAGCCATGCTATTTTTAAATTATATTTTGTTATACGTCTAGTATACCAAAACAGAGAATAATCAATGAAGCCCAAAAACTGTTAGACAATGGCCTAGCAAAAGAGACGTCATTTTACACCCGTACCCGACCCGGTCGGACGGACGGCGGCGGCGCGTGTGTGGTGGTGATGCATGATCTCCCTCCTCACAACGAAGCATACATTTGGTAACCCCAGGCCTCCAACCTTCTCATGAGAAAACTATATATAAACCACTATGGCTTTCAATAATTTGAAGATGTGGGACTTTGTATATTTCATTCATCTTATTAAGGAATTCCAACAGATTTCACTAAAGATTTCGACTCCATTAGCTGGAATTTTCTCCTAAAGGTTTTAAGGCATAGGGGTTTTTAGAAATGGTTCATTACTTGGATTAACCACATTCTCGCTTCCTCCTCTTCTTCTATTTGCATTAATGGCAGGAGAGGTAAACTTTTCTAGCCTACTAGAGGTCTCAAGCAAGGGGACTGCATCTTTCATTTACTTTTTAACCTAGCTATTGACTCCTTCACTCAAATGATCGATGTTTCTTACACCTTAGGTCTGTTAGATTGCACTGGTAATGACCTTATTTCTTTTGGACTCAACTCATTTCAGTATGCCAATGATACCATATTACTTTCCATTCCCCGTCCTAGTTTAATTTCTATGCTTAAGTTAACGTTGTACTGTCTTGAGATCATTTCTGTCCTTCAATTAAATTTCTCCAAAAGTTCAATGACTACGACTGATCTTGAACCAGTAATTGCTTCCTTTGTTGCTAGCACCTTGAATTTCTCAAATGGATCCTTTCGTATCTCATACCTTAGCTTATATATTCAACCTGGTAGACTGAAGCGTTTTGATTGGACTATATTATTAGATAAAATTAGCAGAAGGTTGGCTGGATGGAAGGGCCCCTCTCATTCTCGTATGGGAAAACTAACATTAGTTAACTTTGTCCTTTCTTCCCTTCTATCTTTCTAGTTGTCCTTCTACAAAGCTCCAGACTGGGTCATCAAGAGTACTAATTCCATTATAAGGGACTTCCTTTTGAAATGTTTAGACAACATCTCTCCCACAAATTGTCTGGTTGCTTGGGGTAGGGTCTACAAACCTAAGCATGATGATGGTCTTAGTGTAATAAATTTGGTCCAATTCAATAGAGCTCTTCTAGGAAAATGGGGTTGAGACCTGATACGAGGGAGCTCCAAGCCTTGGGAAATTTGGATTAACGATTACTATTACCAAGGCAACTTCTCTCTTTTCGATCTCAAGTTCCAGCCTCCATCTTCGGCCTCAAACTTTCAGAAAGCTACTCTACTTTGCTGCAAGGAACTTCATAGTGGCACTGCGATTAAAATTGGAAACAGCTAGAGAATATCTTTTTGGCTAGACCCTGGGCTGAATGGAATTGCGATGTCTTCCATCTTCCTAAACCTATACAATTTGGATTATATCCCTTCTATCTCTGTCTCCCACATTTTTCAACATGGTGGCTACTACATTAATTTCATTTTTATAGTCGCTGATGACAACATTTTTTATTTATGTCCGTTACTGCTTTCAACTGCCAATGTCCTTCTTTTGGAAGATAATGACAAGTTCTTCTAGGGTTAAAATCGAAGTGGCTAGTTCTCAGTGAAATCTATATACACATTCTACAACTTCTCTGGCATATATCTGAACTTGAATTCGCTTTGGCATCTTAATGCATTGCCGAGATATAAAGTTCATATATGGCTTGTCATGCTGAATAAGCTAAACACGACTAATCTGCTAACTAGGAAATCTCTAGGTTTAACCATACCTGTTTCTATGTTCTGGTTTTAAGGACTCGTTGGTACATGTTTTTTTCTACTGTGATTTTAATTTTCAGGTTTGGGCACTATGTTCCTCGAAACTCAACATTGACATGGTTATCTTTATAGATGAACTGTAAAAGTTCTGGTTTCCTTGCCCTCCCAGCTTGGTTGAGGCCCTTCTTGCCCTGGCATTCTGTTTGGCAATTTGGTTGGAAAGAAATGATCGATGTTTTAATTCGAAGTCTCATGCCTATATTTTAGTAGCTAACAGGATTATGTATCTTTACTGTGTTTGGACATGGTAACAGCATGGATCGCTTCAGTTTCTCATCCCTACCGCTGATCATGTCGAGTCGGTGGGAAGCAGTAGCAATAACATGGCATGCTGATGGTGGTTCTGACTATGTTTGATAGGATGTTTTGTGTACTTCGAGGAGTTCGTTTTATGTATAATTATGCGTATGTATGTATTATGGGTACTTGCTAGAACTATCGCTATATTATGGTTGTTTATTATAGTTGGCTACCGACTAAGCCTGTTAGTCAGATGTACCACTATTTTATCGTTATGCATATGGTTGTGTGACCTAATGTCGCATATCCTTTTCTTCAAAAAAATGTTATTTAAATTATTAATAAAAATAATAAGGTTATTTAAATTAATAATAAAATTAACAATGTTATTTAAATTTACAATGTTATTTAAAATATTGATAAACTTAATAATGTTAGTTAAATTAAAAAAATAAAAATGTTATTCAAATTATTAATACAGTCAATAGTGTAATTTAAAGTAATAATAAAATTAATAATGTTATTTGCACTATTAATATTATCATGCGAAAGGTAATATTTTTTTTTACATGTAGAGCATAGAAGATGGGTTATTTGAAAGATTGAAGTGGGTGTACATAAGAGGTAAAAATAGAGGAAGGATTCCATTGCACTTTAGAAATGATGTAGATGCGTTCATGAAAGTGACATCTTGTAATAAAAAAATACGAAAGAAGTTCCTACCCAGAAGATATATGAACAATTCTTACAGCAGTAGGACATAGAGGAGTGCAGGACGATATCAAAAAATATGCCAAAAGAAGGAATAGAAACCTAGATTGCATACAGGTGGCTCTAGATCATACATAGATCATCAAAACGATTTGATACGCATTTATTTGTTAAATTTATTTAACAATTAAAAAAAAAACCTCTATGATAGTGTAAGTAATTTAAAATTCAGTAGAAGAGAGCATAGGGAGCCTACACCTTAGCAACTCTATTGCATGACTCATAAGATTGAGCATCGGATAGGTCCACCGTCAATAGCTGGGTAGATGATGCTTCCATCGAGTTTGCAGTATGTTATCCATAAAACTTCATTTACATAATATTTACATATATATGCATGTATAAAATTCTAATGAATATGTAAAATGCAAAATAGGTCAAATAATAGGCTAGGATTGAGGACTTCAGAGTCAAGGCGTGGAGATTACTATAGAAGTGGACAAAGATTCATTCCGTACAATCACTAGAGCTGCTGCAAAATAGGCAGATCATAAGCCCAGCTACGACAAAATTTTAGAGGTGCGTTATAACTTAAACATTCATGATATACATATGATATTAAGTATATATGTATATAAAATTATATATATATATATATATATATACACGTATAGTATACTATATGTATATATACATTGGTTTTATATCCCAAGAACCACACTTATGTGTGTGTATAAGATACAAGTGATTAGTATAATCACCACCCTACGTTGTTAAAACAATGCTCAATTCCCTTAATTTCCATTTATAAATGCTTCATTTCCATTGTCATTGTTGCGCTATTCTTGAAAAATTAAAATCAATGGCTCCCAAATATATAATTAAGTTAAACTATAAATATTTGTTTCAATAAATTAAACAAGAGTAAATTTGTATAAGTTGGAAATCATGCAATAAATTAAATAAATAAATAAATATATATATATATATATATATATATATATATATGCATAATTAAGCTAAACTACTAATTTTATTAATACAAGAGTTTATATAAGTTGAAACATCCATTGTTTCTAAATCACCCAATAAATTAAATGAATGTATAAGTCAAATCACTCAATCAATTAAGTAAATGTATATATTCTTGAGTTAAATTATAATTGTTGTTTCAATAAATTAAACAAGAGTATGTCTGTATCGGTTAAATCACTTAATAAATTAAATATACATACATACATATATATATATATATATATATATATATATATATAATTAAGTTAAATTATAAATTTTGTTTTAATAAATTATACAAGAGTTTATTCAAGTTAAAGTACCTTTTGTCTATATCACCCAATAAATTGAACAAATATATAAGTTAAATCGGTCGATTAGTTAAACAAGTATCTGCTTAATGCAAATTTAGAAATTGTTTCTATAAATACAGTAGTTGCTAAATAATTACTTATTATTAACAAACAAATTTGGTTTAAATGTAGAGATTGACAATAGATAGAGTAGTTATATTTAACAATAGATAGAGTAGTTATGTTTAACACTTGTGTAAATGAAGAAAATAGACAGTTGAAGTTACATGTCAATAAGCTAGAAAAGAAGCCCATATTGCTTATAGATGCATTTTTGCAACACTTTCCAAATGAGGAAATTTCTATTGGAGGTGGTAATGGTGATGAGGATGGTGCAGCTGGGCATAGTTCAGGCGAGTATGTATTCGTGTTGAAATTGTTTGGATATTTGGTTTGTTTGGATATTTATTTTGATGCTGTTGGTATTGTTTGAATATTTGCCTATGAATTATTTGGATATTTGGTTTATATTATGATGGTGTTGGAATATTTTGGTTCGAATGTTTGTTTAGACATTTATGCTTATGGATTGTATATATTGAATGTGTGATATATGTGAGAAATGCAACAGAATCAGCAATGACGTCGACAGGGCATGTGCATGGCATCAGGTTTTTTTTTGCATTTTAGTAGGGCGTCACTATGGTGCCGGAATGTCGTCAAATATGCCTCGGCAATTCCTATTTACACAAATTAAAATGTAGTCGGCATGGCATCGCAATGACATCGATAGGACATCAGAAATAGTTTTTTGTATGGTGTCCGTAAGAACTCCGTGCGAGGCTTCTTTTTGTCGTTGGAAATAATTTTTCGACTTATTTTTTTCTGACGTCCTATATGCCATCAATAAGTCTTTTGTCAATGCCCCGTCAATGCCTTTATGTCGTCTGTGAATGACTTAGTTTTTCTATTGTACCTTATTATTAGTAACATTATAAAAAAATTAATTGAATGCTCATTAAAATAATATACATTGATTATATGTTATGTAAAATAAGTTAGATTATGTTCACGTATTATCCATGTTGCTATGATTGTATACATAAGCACACACTCATGTGTGTATGTTTGTGTATATATATGTATACGTACACAGAATCCAACTAAGCGGTGTTTAAACTTTAGCGAAGTATGCAGCTATCAAACACGTACATTGGTATATGTTGTAGGATATTCGATTTTAGGGTTGGAGCTAGTAGCAACAGGTCTCATAGTTTGGATCATACATTCAACGGAGTAACGGAGTCAACGCTGTTGGCTATCCTATGCTATGATAATTATAATCTATACTATTATATTATTAATGAGTTGCTTTTCAAGAGCGCGCAGGCCCCTGCATATTTTGGAATATGAACAGTCGCGTTTTTGTTTTTCCTCTTTATTCGTGCTCATCCCTCCGCTTTGTTCCTTCTCTAATCCCTAAATACTTACGTTCTTCCTTTTTTCTACTCTCTCTCTCTAAAAGTTCTCCTACTATTCCATCTCTGTAAATCCACTTATGTAATTTCTCTCACTCAGCTTAAACTTCGAAGAGGCATACGATATTCATCAATAGGTCCAAATGTTGATTCTTTCCAAACTCAACCGATCCCAAATCAATTTCTTCCCAAAATACAAATCTTAAACCCCTTTAATTCAGTCAGCAAACTCCTTTCCCTCTAAGGAAACCATCCTACCTCCAACCATCGATCATCTTGCCGATTTCAACCCCTTTAGCAATTTCATCTAGCCTGGACGTTGCGCTATATAAATTCTCTCATATCTATGCTAGCATGAAATTTTTAAAGATGTTCTATACAGTTGATCTTTTATCGTACCATACCTTCAACAGTTTCCATTTATAAAGGACGACTGGGAAAAAAATTGTTATTAGACAGGATATGTTTGGCTATTTTAGTGTTTATTCTATAAGAAGCGTTAAATTTTAACTAAATTCTTTATATGCGAAGTGAATGGAAATGATAAACTTACTCATTTTGAATCAGCATTTTATTTGATTACTTATTGATTCAGGTAAGATTGATAATTATCTTCTCTTTTTCATTATTAAACGAAAATCATAAATCCTAATAATATTGAAACAATATTGCTCACTGGTTTGTCTTATGCTGAACGTATTTACATGTCATTTTTATTTCTTTTTTCATGGTTTGATACTATAAATTTATAGTAATATGTCATTTTAGGTTTTATTTTGATTTATAATTGAGAGAATAAATAGTTTAAGATACCAGTATTACATAGATCTATAATACCTTTTCGTCTTACTATTACCCAAGAGGCTTACTTCGATTTTGTTATTGACTGTCACAGCAAAGGTACTTTTGTAGATTGTTTATTTGAACTTGCAGAGCATATTTCACAAAGGTTTTAAGAATTTCGTGAGTTATTGTTGCGTTCTCTCATGGTTATTAGTGTTTGCACAATCATATACAGTAATAAAAAAAATTTATTGACAAGATATAATTCTTTTTCTTAAATACATTCATAGTGTAATAGCTTTAAAAATTTCCTCTGAAAAAAGATTTAGTAAGTATTTTACTTGGGTATCTGAAAGGAAACGTCAGTGGTAATTTGACCTGTGTAATAGTCTATTAACACTTAACAGTTATCAAATAAGACTTTCACTTGCGTAAAGTTAATAAAATTTTAGTACTTAAAATTATTAATAATTTCTTTATGAATTTTGTTTCTTTTATGAATTTAAACTACTAATACCCAGTGATGTCACATACACCATGGAATGGATGCAATTTGGTTAATTTCATCATGTCTTTCTTTTTCTTCATTGTTGGGATGGCTATTCCATTATCTCTTAAGGTTGCCTTAATTTTTAACTTTCTTATTGCAAATTATTACAAGATTGATTAAATCCCCAGCTAAATGTGTTAGTTTATTGTCTAATGTTGTAGAGTATTCCATATTGACATCTTGCTGTTAGAAGAGTAATGATAAGGACTCTGAAGTTACTTTTTTGGGGCATACTCTTACAAGGGCATTTATGCATGTCCCATTAATATTTCACCGTAGTATTACTCCAAATTCTAGGATCAACTGACAAAAATTGTATTATGATTAAGGTGGGTACTCTTATGCTCTAAATAAATGAAGTTATGGTGTTGATATGAAACATATAAGGTGGTGCGGTATCCTCTAGGTAAAATTGAATATTGCCTACTCCTTATCATTGTTCAGCATAAATTTTCTAATCGGAACATTGTTATTTGGTAGTGCAGAGAATTGCTCTTCCATACTTGGTAGCATCCCTTTTTGAAATTTTGACCAAGAATGAGAATGTTGAGGCTGATTCGCCTTTTTGCCTTTCAATATTTAAGCTTATACTGTTGGCAGTGGTAAGCTTGATGTGATCTTAATTCTAAAATTTGAGAATCTTCTTATAATTTTTATTAGTACTACAAACTAAACAGGCTTCTTGGGGCATGCATTCTTGCTATCTATTTGGTCATCATGTATGCAACTTTTGTTCTATTATTAAGTGAGGCATATATATTATAATGTATATATACATGGCTGTTACCCATATAAAAATCATATATTAACGACCAACTAAAGCCTTTTATAAAGCACTGTATCCTGTACTATCTATTATAAACCAAGACTATGCATATTTCGCCCTACAACAACCTATGCTTCAAGCCTCTTTTAACATTTAATATTGAACCCACTTGCAGGAACAAAATGACGGAACCTAACTGAAATAAGAATTTGGATTCGCTGGTGTTGGGCGACCTTTCTCACTGGTTTACCATCCAACAACCGCCTTGCTTTCAACTATGGATATTACTTCTTCCACCCGCTGTATTTTCTCATACATTTGGAATTGAATTGTACTACTGTTAAACAACTATATTTTGCTTCTTTACTTTAACTAAACTTTGTTTTATAAATTGTTGTCGTTTGAGTTTACCACTACTGTTACAACTGCTACCTCAGGGTAATAAATGGAATTTACACTGCTGAGTTTTTCTGGGCTTCATTTCTTGTCATTCTGTCCATTCTTTGATTGAAATTTTTAGTCACTACCACTATTAGTTCGTTTCTCTCTTCAATATTGGGTGGGTTCAACCTGCTATCTACACATTCTACCCGACATATGATTATTGACGTCAATAAATACACATACAATGTTTCTTTTTGCATATGTATGCGTTGTCTCCTCAATGTCAAAGTGACTAGTACCAATATTGATGTGTAACATGTTCTTAACAAAAGGATCTCCTGCCACTGTCACTTTATTTTCCCTTTAATCCTGTATGAAACAAATTACATGCTACTAAATTGTACAACTTGCTCTGTTTTTTCGTTGTTGTTTCATTTGGGTGCAATAGCCATAGGAGATCATAATGCTAGATGATATACTTATAGAGCCATGTTTGGTGAATATTGCTTTGAAATTTATGTTTAAAATTAACATTAAAAAATGTGTACTTTTTCCAGTTAAACCGTCGCATGGTTGTATTTTAAATTTTATGTACAAGAAAAGAAATAAAGATTCATGGATAACATAGAATCAAAGTATAGATACAACCCCATGTGCAAAGAACGGGTTCATCCTAGTTTACTTTGATTTAATAATTAGAAAAGACATTTGGAAGGTCTTATGTTTCGTTTGGCTTGCTAGATATACGAAGCATAGGATGCAGCCGTCCATCATATCAGTTTGTCCAGGAAAGGACTGCAAGGGGCTTTTAAATCGACTGGGCCAATATATACACCACAATTCGTAGGCAAAACCAAGACTTCCGAAAATCCAATAGTATTTCAGCAGTAATCAAACGTCATCAGTTGTCATAAGATTAAAAATTATGTATTGAGAGCAACCTAAAGAGAAAATGACGTGGTTTTAAATTACTTAGTCGTACTTCAATTTATGTCAACTTCATCGTTATATGATATTTTTATACTAGATATATACATTAATATATAGTTGCACTATGTTATCTTATGTATGCATGACTCACAGTTTCCACATTCAATTTTAAATTGGCTCCTGAGCTGAGTGGTGATGAAAATGTTGAACAAACAACAAAGAATATATTTATAAGTTAAAGACAGCTACAAAAACGACCGTCTTCAGGATACGGGAAAAGAAAAGAAAAAAAACGAAATTAAATAAGATAAGTAAATAAATGGAAGAGAAAAGAAAAGAAACCTTGCTATCACAGTAGCAAAAATTACTTTGAAGTTACGCATCCATTGCTGGGAATAAAAGGAGAAAGAAAGGTTGGTGAGAGTGTAGAAAGGTTCAACTACTGCAACCGATTCAAATTATTTATGCGTGCAGCATCCAATGATGAAGTTGAGTTGGTGAGAAGAAGGCAAGTAGTTCATGTGTCAAAGTCAATAGACCAAACATATCTCTACAAAATTATACACTTTCACCATTCCACTCCTTCATGTCAGATGAGAACGACTCATTTATTCTCTTTTTTTCCATGACGATGACTCCTGTGTATGATCTACTAAACCTTTAAAATTCAAGTTGAAAATAATAATTAATTAAAATACCATATTTCAAAATGTAAAGGATGTTTTTTATTTAAGATGTAAGGTTTATATCGAAATACTGATAGAAGTAGTCTGACAAGGCCGGTTTCAGAGCTGAACGGTCGAATGTGGCAACCCACCGTGGAGAGACGGTAATTGATGAAGATGAAGTAAGTATCAAAGAAAAAAAAAATCTAAAAGTACAAGGTTGTTAAATATATTTATTTTTAGAGCACAATGCTATAATTTCCTAAAAAAGATAACCGATTACATCTTCAACATCAACTAAATCCATTCAATCCAACGCGCATGTCCGAATCTGCAAAAAATGCTAATCACAAGTGTAAGGCCAGTGTGTATTTATTATATATGTGTGTATGTTTATATATTTGTGTGTGTGTATGACAAGCATCGGCTACACCTCAATTTGGTAACATCTCCAATCCCCCATGATTTTTACCACACATTCGGAATGTGTGATAGAAATCAAGAGAGATTAGAGGTATTGTTGATCCTTGCCCATTATGTATATGTTTATATGTATGTACATATATATGTATGTACTACATAAGTGTGTGTGTGTGTGTGTCTATATATATATATATATATATATATATATATATATATATATATATATATATATATACAGATATACGTACACACATACATACATATATATGGGTATATTAAATAAAGATATAATAATTGTTAAGTCGCCTTTTTGCAAGTTAAAATACAGACGGATTTAACCCAATCGACTGCACGATGATCAAAACTAAACTTTCACAGATAGTAAGCATGATCACGAAGCCAAATGTAGCATAATCGATGAACAAATAACACAAGACATTTAAAACATAGTTTCAACAAAAATCGAGTCATTTCAAGTTGCTTGGAGTTGGCTCCATGTCATCCCTATGCTTCCTTCGGGTTTCTGGAGGGTTTACTTTGGGTCATAGAAGAGCTTGCTTCGGGTCTTTGATGGGGTAACATGTTTACAGATTGCTTCGAGTCGCTACATTACTTGCTTCGAGTCAAGGAGGCAACTGCTTCGAGTCACAGCCACGTATCAACCTTTGTATCCATCCCCATGTCATTCGTATCCATCCCGTGGACATCCATTCGTGTCCATCCACTTAAGCCACCCAGCTAGCAACCAAGTGACAACCGGCAACCGATCAACAAACAAAAACCCTACTGGTTTCGTATCAATGCAATTCGTACCCATCATGTTGCACTCGATCCTTTCATATCCATCGGAGATTATTCACTCGTATCAATGCATGTTTGGTATCGATCCATTTTAACATGTGCCTCATATCGATCACCTAGGCCATCTATACGAAATTGTTATGCATTTCGTATCGATCACTTTTCACCGATACGAAACCGACATCAAGTGATCGATACGAAGGCTATATGTCAGCATCGATACGAAAAGAATTTGTGATTGACACAAAAGATAATGCACGTGATGGATACGAATGTATGGGACGAAGGAGGTTACGCTGAAGCAATACGAAGTAAGCGCGATCGAGTGAGGAAGCAGTTAACTCGGCATGAAAGTGGGTCGATCCTAAAAGATAGCAATGTGTCATTTAGCAATCACGTGCATCCTATGGATATGAACGAGAGCGATACGAACGTATCGATACAAATTCGGCTACACATTGAAAATTCAAATTTACATCGATCGTAACTCGAGATTTACAATCCCAAATGCCACCAAATTTTCACAGGAGCTTGCCTACAACCTCAAGAATGTACCTGATCAATTTCAGCCAAAAAGGATCAATTCTTGATTGATACGAATTCCATTCGTATCGCTCTGATATCAACTCGAAATCACCTGAACTCGATCCCGTGGGCCCACCCACGTGAGAGAAGAAGTCTTCGAGATCAGGGTGAGATATTTGCTGTCTGCGCCTATAAATAATGACCGTAGACCTATAGAAAATGGATCTTTTGGCTCTTCTACGCTGATATTTTGCCGGAATCATTGTTGTAACTCAATTGTACTGTTGTAAACCTCTGTAACCAGCGATCTATAATTAATAAAACAGCAAATCTTCAAAGTGGACGTAGGCTACAATGCCGAGCCACTATAAATCTTGTGTTTCAACTGCTTTCCTTTTAAATTTTGAGTGTTCTTCATATTTATATTCTCTACGTACTTGTTATCTGTGATTTGTGATTGTTAACGGGTGCTTTCGGCGGCTATTGGGTGTTTGTGACCAATTTTGACGCAAACAATAATCTAATAAACAATATTATGATTAAAACTAAGTAAGAAACAATTTAGGGTATAACACATTCCAGTTAACTAATAACAAACAATTTAAGGAGAAATCTAATTCCAAACTAATATCCTAATAATATTAAGGTATCAAATGTTTCATTATTAAAAGTGTCCAAGGAAGGTAAATTAGGTTCATTACTATTTTTCTATTATCGAGAACAAATATATTAAATTTTTAGATAACTACTATGTAAAATTGCAAACTAAATTCTAACTAATTTCTTAAATGTATTTGTTATACCCATTCTTACCATAAATTATAATAAAGAAAACTAGGACAGAGCGTAAGATTAGAAAAGCCACCTTCGTGTTAAGAAGATTAGAGGAAAAGAAATGAAAAGTGGATCCATTAAGTTTGCTTTGAATATTGAACCAGTTTGAAGTTACAACACCTAATTTGACATGAGCCCTGCAAACAAGGGACCATGGAAAAAGACAAACACTACATGCATTAGGAAACAAGGGCAGGCCATAGTCGCTGATAGAGTTGGGGGTATGCCTTAGGGGCAATTATGTAATTTGTTACATATATCTAACTGGTTGACTAATCTTGTTCGAAAAAAAAATATTTTCTTCATATCATATACTTGATATAATGTGATTATATTAATTAATTAACTTAGTTAAAAGTATATTTAATACAAAAATCCATAAACGGTATATTTTGTGATAATAGTTACAAAGTGTTGTAACCGTGAATAATATATCACAATAAAACAAATATATCATTTTAAATATTCCTAGTCAAGATGCATCGAGATTAGATATCGATGTATTCGTTGAGACTGGAGCACGTAGTACTCTTCAAATGTTGGGCAGTGCACTACTCATGACTGCGACAACTAGGGGTTACGAACTAATAGTTATTGGATAACTATGGAACGACTCACTCGATAGTTTTCTAGTTGGTTAATATAACTCAGGTCAAACAGAAAATATCGATGTGACTGATTTACACAGTTCTTTCGACTTGAAAATACTATGGATCTTCAATATAAAAGCTCCGTTTTGATTATAGCTAAATCATGGCATGGAGTCTATCGAGTACTACAGTTGGGTTGAGTGGAAGTATTGGAAATGAAGCACTATTCAAGAGAGGATTTGTCTCCTTAGTTATATGTTGTAGTATCGTAGTCAACTCAAAGTCAAAGTCTCTGGCTAGAGCATTTCAATTAATAATAATTGTTTTTATTGAACCAAGGACTTTGTATTTGGACTATAAAGTTGAATGTGGACGGGGCTGGAATTTTGACTATTACCAAATTCCATAAGTCCAAAATGATATAGTTTTGATGAAGAGAATTGGTGTAAACAAATGCCACAACTGGAAAACGCTTATTAAACTAAAACCAGATTTTTACCGAAAATGAGTAAGCGATAAATTTGGCCATAATGTCACACCACTTTCTAAGTGATATGTGAACGTTGGCATTCGAATAGTTGGGTGTTAATTGCTGACCAAATTTACACTCAAAAGTTACCAACTAAAATGATGAATTCCCTCAAGACCGAATGATTTAATTAGTTTATAATTGTTATAAATAAATTGAATTAATTAATATTTATGAAATATTAATTATGAAATTTGAATATGATTTGAGAAATAAAAATTGTTTTATATTTATAGTAGTTATAAATATACCAATCGGTATACGATATCGATATACGATTAAATTAGATTTAATTGTATAGCATTTTGACTTGGGATTAAATGTGTTTAAAGCTCATCATTAGAGCTGCAAATTTTGGTTTTTACAAGCTATTGGAGGCGGCTAAAACTTAGGATTAGACTAGAGATGGATGGCTAAGATTAAGAGACAACAAGTAATGAGATTGTCCTAATATCTCTCTTGTACAAGGCTATATATATGGATCTCTAAACCCTTAGTCAAAAACAACTTTTGGCTGCCATAATTATCAATTTTGCTGGCCGAAATTAATCCCCATATCATTTCTAAGAATCCTAAATCAATTCAAGTTAAGTAAAAGCACTATTTGATACGAAAGGTCGACGATTCCATACTTGCAATCTGACGGATCGAGCATAATAGAGAAGGGAATTCATTGATTCAAGTAGACTCAGCATCATCAATTGGTATTTTATTTATATATTATAGTAATCATGTCATATTTTATGATTTAATATTGATTAATCCCAAATCTGTATATATATTAATATTGTATATCTAGTTAGGTGAGATTTTCGTAGGTATATGTAATTGTCACAAATTAGTTTGGTTATATGCATGGTTATGTTATTATGTGTTATGATTTATGTATAAAATAAAAATCAAATTTGCTTTAAAAAATTAACTTTTGTCATTATTAATTATTTTATGTATATTTATATATTAATTTAAATATAGACCAATGTATATTTTAAACATATAATTACATATATGTATTTTTATAATGTATAAACAGCTTAAAAAATTTCCTTACACCTATTTATACATAATATGAATTATCAAATTCGAAAATAAATTTTTTATATATATAAATAATTTTAAATTATCTTTTACTGATTATTTGAATTGTTTATTATATCTAAAATAATTATTGCACTAAAAATTCAATTTTATATTTTTTAAAATTACTACATCTATGTAGTAATCCATGAAATTTTTTTAGAATTATTTGTAATATTTAATATTTTTAATAATTAAATTACTTCAGTTGAACATTTCTCTTATTTATTAAAAATAAAATTTTATTTCAAAAAATCATAAAAAATAATTTTAACCCATATTTTATGATCCTAAATTTTTGGAAATTTTAAATTTTGATTTTTTTAATATTTATTACTAATAATTTTAATTATTATTATCAAAACTATGTATTATATATATAATAATGATAAATTATAAAATTATTATTTTATGTTTGTTATGCTAATTTCGATCTGGAAATAATTTTAATATATATATATATATATATTAAGTATTTGAATGCAATTAATTATTCATATATATACATATTATTTAACCTTATATATAATTTTAATTATATATACATATATATATATATATATTGAAGGTAAATTATTATATGTATATGTATGTATAATTTTATATGTTTAATTATGTATATATATTTATAAAAATGTTTTAAATTATATATGTATATGTTTATTTATTTAATTTTGAGACTTTTAGAATATATTTTAAATATATGTATACATATTTATATAAATATACTTTGCATTATAGATTTATGCACATATTTAGACAACAAACAATACATATGAAATGAGCTAATGTGTCTGTTGCGATGTAAATCCCAACATCTATATATAGATATGCTATACACTTCACGGATTATTATGTTACACATGCACACATGTATGTATATGATAAATGTATATATATAAATTAAATCGTTCAAATTAACTTTACATTACAAATACTTAAATTTAAATAAAATACAGTATTTTATTTAAAACAAATTTAGAATTGTTCTAAATAAATTAGACTTTATAGGCCCAATAAAGGTCCAATGGGATCAAAAAAATTGAAATACACCCACCACTACCGCTGTAGGCTGGCGCAGTTCCAACAATGGTATCAGAGCCCAATAGCCTGTGCGGTCTAAATTAGTCATGTTAAGGCAAACTTATTAAGCTTGTCAATTTAGTATGGTATCTAGAAAGATAATGTGTAAGATTGGAATTAGGTAATCAAGTACCATTTCCTACCAGTTACCGGCCTGGCCCGAAAGGTAAAGAGAGCCCAAAGGTTGCTCCTAATAGAAAAGGTTCAACTTAATTTGGGTCTTGTGCTATGTTTCAAAATTGTTTTGAAAATTAATGTTAAATATTTTAAATTTAATAGTTAAATTTAAGTTTATTATAAAAATTATAATACTACATAAGGTTTCAAAATGTATGAAAGGATAATGATATTTTCAAAATGTTTGAAAATATTTATATAAAATTTTCAAATTTCAAATTTATTAATAAGATTAATTAAATATGTTAATTAATTAACGTATGTATGCATGTATTATATATGTTGATATATGTTATGTTATTTTAAAATGTTTAAGATAACATAAGTATACATGCATGTATACAAGATAAATTTTGAAATTAATAAATTTTAATAAAAATTGTTTAATTGAATAAATTAAGTAAAGGTAAATTAATTAAAATAAAATACACATATAT
This sequence comes from Allium cepa, assembly GCA_030765085.1. NCBI lineage: Eukaryota > Viridiplantae > Streptophyta > Magnoliopsida > Asparagales > Amaryllidaceae > Allium > Allium cepa. The sequence continues at coordinate 697,800,316 of CM060929.1, read as the reverse complement.
ATGATATATATGTATTATACTATAAAGGTTATAGTATACACTATAAATGTTATAGTAGATATGTCCAATATACAATTTATATTTGAATACTAGTTTAAAATTAATTAAAGAGTTAATTGATTAAAATTAATTAGATAATATTTAATCAATGATATATTATATGTAAGACTATCATATAAGTAATATGAATTATAAAAGTTATATAACAATACAACTTATATGATATGTGTATAAACTAAATGTGGAACAGTAAAGAAACCCAAATAAACTTGAGAAATAAATACATATGTAAATGGGCATATACCGTGATTTCTGATGTGTCTGACACTTGAGTCGCTGGGGTATTTCGTAAGAAATATATTATTCTATAAGTCGATATCACTCGATATATATTGAAGATTATGAATCTTCAATATAATGTTGTCCTCTACCGTATATATTAATAAATTACTTACATACGCCTTAGTTGTTGAGCAAACTCAAGCTGGGGAGGTTATGCATAGTATTATTAATATATTGAACAGATGAGGTAAGATAACTATATATATTTGTTGAGCAAATTCAAAGTACACATACTATACTTAGGCCATCACGATATGACAAGTATGAGTGAATAATCTCTTTCGATTTGTTGAGCAAACCCAAGGTCGGAATGAGATTAGAACAAGGAAAAATGAGTTAGGAGTTGTATGTGATACAATCGATAAGGAGTTATCCATCGTTTGTGGGGCTATGATTTGTTGAGCAAACTCAATGTCAGAATATCAAAACAAACGATCTTAACACCCACTAGTGAAGTTGTAAGACTCCTATGTTTCATCTTAGGGTTTGGAGAAACATAAAAGACTAGTGGGAGTCTTATTAGAAAAATGAAATGGTAACATTTAACCTTTCTAATATTGTAAGAACATATGCTATATAATGTTATAATTACCTATAATGATAAAATTGTGCATTTAATACGATTGACAAAATGTTTGTCAACTAACATATAAAAACAAACTAAATTGAAAGTTGACAAATAGAAATATAATATATACTTACTAATAATTCTAATTGCATGCTATATAACGTTTCTATACCCATGCAACTACATAATTTCAACTACTTAATACATTCATAAGTTGGTCACTTATATGTTTATTTGGTTTAGACCGTGTATTGCATTTTATGAGTTTTTTGAACTCTAAATGTAATTCAAGACTATGGATATATGATCCATGTACTTTCATATATAAATGTTATATGGTGAATAACCATAGTTTGTGGGGCACAATATTTCGATGATCATTTCAAAGTAATCCAATAAACAGTATTTTAAGGTCATGTACTCAACTTGAATGATTTCAAAAGAATCATATTGTGTTAATGTACCAAAGACCATAGACTACGAGATACATCTAAGAACTCGATCGTTGAAATATCGTCTTGATTGTTTATATAAAGTGCAACATATTTGTTGTCTTAAATGTTGAGAATAATCATATGTGCTTTTGTAAAAGATTTGTTATGATATTGTAGTAAGGTTTTCTTTTGAATAGTTTGACCATTTGAAAGAAAATCAAATGTATAAGAATATATTTAATTAAGGTAAAGTTGGAATGAAGAAATGAATAGTCACTTCTGCTTCATAGAGAAACATTGAAAACAAGAATTGTAATAATAATTAATACTTAATATTGGAATATGAAATAAGATTTTTATTCGAAAATGCATTTTCATATAGAAAATTGTTTTCTATAACATTTATTTCTTTGAGTTCAAGATATTTGATCAAAGAACTCTCCACCATAAACTAATTGCAGCATATGAAATAAGTAAACTATATTAACAATATTAAGTGAATGGTGGACCTCTAAATTTAGTACACTATTATAGTAATGGTGGAAATAGTGGGAGCATGCCATATAGCACCTAATGATTGCATCAAATTGAGGAAATTTTTTTTTTTGTAAAATGTACCGAACATTATTTGTGAAATAATGTTATTTTTTATATTGACTGAAAAATAGATATAACTAAATTTCAATATGAGTATTATGAATATTCATTATGAAATAGAACTATATTATGGAATTTGTTTTCATAGTAAAAGTGATGCAACAAAAATACGTATGTGTCTACTATTATTTACAGTTGTTTTGAAATTATAGACTAAGCCATAGTATTGAGAAATAATTTTACTATATGATTATGAAGTATATGATACATGTTAATTATATCTCAAACAATTAATGGCTATGCACCCATTCAGTGGAAGCATCATAAGAGTTGATGAGTTCTTTGAATTAATACATATTGATGTATGCAATCACAAGTCTTTTAATGCCAAAAGGGTTCCATATACTTTGTTATATTCGTCGATGATTTATTACCAACATGAACATCTGTATTAGATAACATGTAGTAAATTTTTGATAAAATCATAGAATATAAAAGAAAAGTAAATAAAATAACATGCAATAGAATAAATTGATTTGATTTGGTCGAATAAGTGAGTATATTAAAAAGAGTTCCAAATGTACCTAAAAATAAATATAGATTCAATCTCATAAGTCAGTCCTCCATGTGATACGTAATGATACATCGATAAGGAGTAATCAGACATTGTTGGACAACTTACGATTAATTATGAGTTAAGCTGAGTTAGTTTCTTTCTATAAGGTCATGTACTTAACAGTGGTACACAAGGTTGATATTATTTCATCTAAACAACAATTTACAAAATCTTACAAGATAAGGGATCCCAACATATCCTAGGCCAATGGGTTGGCAGGTTGTGTGATTTGAAAGATTGCACGTAATAATTGTTCATGAGGGATCTTGTATGAATCTCCAAAAAAAAGTTTTGGAAAGGTCTGTCATCAAATGACATATTTATGTTGTAAACTAAAATCAGTTTTATAAATAAAAAGGTTCATAGAGCATTTATGAATCCCTGTTCTATTTTGCACTAAGAAACAATTGTTGTTTCAAGATATATCATCTTCATTGTGAAGGAATTTCTTTGAGAAATTTTTGATAGTTAAATGGAATTAGATCCGATCCATAGATACAACTGATTATATGAGGTAAAGTGAAATTAACTAAGCTAAATGAACACATAGTATTAGAATGTCTAATAAGTATTCTCGTACATCGAAGAGAAACTATGAGTTTCTTATTAATGTCGAGAATATACATTACCCTCGGTTGTTCAATTAAACCATTAAGATTGTTGATTATATACGGTATAATGCGCAAATCTAAAAGAATTCGGAATACACTATCAAAATATGATTTTGGTGGTTGGAATTAAATGAGCAATGTTGATAAGAATATTATTGCAAAATTCAATTGTTGAAATCAATATAACATACTCGATATTCAACATGCTCAAGTTAATTCAGATTTACTCACAAATTTATCTCTCGATAAGACTTAGTATTTGGTACTTATGTATTGAAACGGAAAATTATAAATAATGATTTAGAGTAAGCCGTTTACACATATTAACCAAAAATGCATCGAAGTCAGTGGGAGCGATATTGGGTTTGTGAGTCTTTAGACATGATCCAAGAAATGATACGAATGTATCATTTTATAAGCATCATGATTGAATAAGTATTTTGATATAAATATAAAATAGTTTTATTTTTAATCAAAGTGCAGAGGAAGCGTGTGTTCATAAGAAAGAACGTTAAAAGATACATTGATATTTCTAACTATAAGTAAACAACACGTTGTTGATTTTAACAATATGTTTGTATTAAAATCAAATTTAGTTGTTTTAATACTCAATTTTGGATTGTAAATGATGTCTTTTATGATGAGTATAAAAGATATAGGGAATGACCCAAACGGTATACAAGAGCACCCTATTAAAAAGAGAACACATAAGTTGGATTCCTTATGCATTAGCAACAAGAATTATCATACAGATAATGCTGTGTATGATATTATGTTTTGTTTATGTATTTGATACATGGAGCAAATATAAAATCCAAATTGATGTCACTAAATGATTATTTGAGGTGTTCTTGCGTATTTATGAAACACAAGAGAATTGTTTATAGAAACAAAGAACTCGTTATGATGGAACGTTAGGACACAAAATTTTATAAGTGATATTGAGTATAACATGTCAATGATAAAATTCAAGTTAAAATGTTTAATTTGAAAATGTTTCAAAATAAAAGTGATTGTGGTTAATTCAACGAAATGTTGAGAACATTAACTTGAACATCGCTACAATAAACCAATATATATAGGTATAAATGCACAAATTTATAATTGAGCCAAAGGTGATTCCAAATGTTGAGAATCCCATAATACTGTTATAAGATAACAATGTCATGAAATTGGTCATGATAGAACTTAAAGCTCACTAGAAGTCGAAAGACATACTTCGAATCGTTCCACATGATAAAGGCAGTTTATCAGTGTCAGAGAGAGTTAATCGACAAAGTTGATAATTAAATCATAATAGTATACCCATTCATTAGGGGACTGACCTAATTGGTTTGGAGAAAACTGATTGGAGAAGTTGGAATTAGATTACATAATTGACCTCAAGTGCAAGTGGGAGATTGATAGAGTTAGGGGTATGCTCTATGGGAAATTATGTAATTTGTTATATGTATATCTAACTCGCTGACCAATCTTGTTCGAAATAAAAGGATTTTCTTCCTATTATATACTTGATTATATTAATTAATTAATTAAAAGTATATTTAATAGAAAAATCCATAAATGGTATATTTTGTGATAGTAGTTACAAAGTGTTGTAACCGTGGGTAATTAATCACAACGAAACAAATATACCATTTCAAATATTCCTAGTCAAGATGCACTGACACTGGATCGATGTATCAATTGAGACTGGAGTACATAATACTCTCCAAATGTTGGGCAGTGTACTACTCATGACTGCTGAGGGCACCTAAGGGTTACATACTTATAGTTATTGGATAAATATGGAACGACTCACTCTATAGTTTTCTATTGGTAGTTATAACTAAAGTCAAACAGAAAATATCCATGTGACTGATTTACACGGTTCTCTCAACTTGAGAATACTATGGATCTTCAATATGAAAGCTCCGCTTTGATTATAGCTAAATCATGGCATGGCGTCTATTTAGAGATTATAGTTGGGTCGAGTGGAAGTATTGGAAGTGAAGCACTATTCAAGGGAGGATCTGTCTCCTTAGTTATATGCGGTTAGTATCACAGTCAACTCAAGTCAACGCAAAGTCAAAGCCTCTGGCCAGAGCATTTCTGTTAATAATAATTGTTATTATTGAACCAAGGTATTTATACTTAGACTATAAAGTTGAATGTGGATGAGGTTAGAATTTTGACCCTTATCAAATTCCATAAGTCCAAAGTGATATAATTTTGATGAAGAGAATTGGTGTAAACAAATGTTACAATAGGGTATCACTTATTAAACTAAAATTGGATTTTTACCGAGAATGAGTAAGCAATAAATTTGACCATAATATCACACCACTTGCTAAGTGACATATGAACGTTAACATTCGAATAGTTCGGTGTTAATTGCTGACTTTACACCCAAGAGTTACACAACTGAAATGATGAAATCCCTTAAGACCGAATGATTTAATTAGTTTATAATTATTATAAATAAATTAAATTAATTAATATTTATGAAATATTAATCATAAATTTTGAATATAGTTTGAGAAAAAATAATTGTTATATATTTATAATAGTTAATAATGTACCAATCGATATACCATATCGATAAGCGATTAAATTAGATTTAATTGCATAGCATTTTGGCTTGGGCTTAAATGAGTTTAAAACCCATCATTAGGGCTGCACATTTCGATTTTGAAAAGTTATTAGAGGTAGCTAAAACTTAGGGTTAGATATAGAGATGGATGGCTAAGATTAAGAGAGAATAAGTAATGAGATTGTCCAAATATCTCTCTTGTACAAGGCTATATATATGGATCTCTAAACCCTTAATCAAACTTGCTAGTCGAAATTAATTCTGATATTAGTTCTAAGAATCTCAAATCAATTCAAGTTAAGTAAAAATACTATTTGATAAAAAAGGTCGACGATTCCAGACTTATAATCTAACGGATCGAGCATAACTAGAGAAAGGAATTCATTGATTTAAGTGGACTCAAAGGCATCATCAATTTATATTTTATTTATATATTACAGTAATCATATCATATTTTATGATTTAATACTAGTTAATCCCAAATCTATGTGTGTGTGTGTGTGTGTGTATTAATGTTGTACATCTAGTTAGGTGATATTTTCGTAGGTATATGTAGTTGTCACAAATTAGTTTGACATTTTGCGTGGTTATGTTATTGTGTGTTATAATTTATATATAAACAAATCTAATTCGCTGTACAAAATTTAAATTTTGTCATTATTAATTATTTTATGCATATTTATATATTAATTTAAATATAAACTAATGTATATTTTAAACATATAATTACATATATGTATATTTATAATGTATAAATAGCTTAGAATTTTTCCTTCCATCTATTTATACATAATACGAATTTTCAAATTCGAAAATAAATTTTTTTATATATAAATAATCTTAAATTATCTTTTATTGATTATTTGAATTGTTTATTATATTTAAAGTAATTATTGCACTAAAAATTCGATTTTATATTTTTCATATTACTAAATCTATGTAGTAACCCATGGAAAATTTCCAAAATTTTTCACAAATATTTAATATTTTAATAATTAAATTACTTCAGTTGAACATTTATTTTATTTATTAAAAATAATATTTTACTTTAAAAAATCATGAAATTTTTTTGAACCTGTACTTTATGATCCTAAATTTTCGTAAATTTTCAATTTTGATTTTTTTAGTATTTATTACTAATATTTTAAATTATTATGATCAAAAATATTTATTATATATATAATAATGATAAAATTATAAAATTATTATTTTATGTTTGTTATGCTAATTTCGATTTGGAAATAATTTTAAAATATATATTTATATTTTACGTATTTGAATGCAATTAATTACTCGTATATATACATTTTATTTAACCTTATATATATGTATGTATATAGTTTTAATTGTTAAATATATATATATATATGTATAAAGGTAAATTATTATATGTATGTATGTATGTATAATTTTATATGATTAATTATGTATATATATTTATACAAATGTTTTAATATATATATATATATATATACACATACATATATATATATTTGATGGTAAATTATTGTATGTATGTATTTATGTATAATTTTATATGTTTAATTATCTATATATATTTATATAAATGTTTTAAATTATATATATATAATTTGAGATTTTAGTTATAAAATATATATTTAAATATAAGTACACATATTTATATAGATATATTTTGCATTATAGATTTATGCACATATTTAGACAATATACAATGCATACGAAATGAGCTAATATGTCTGTTGTGATATAAATTCCAACGTCTATATACAAGCATGTTATAGCCTTCATAGACTATTATGTTACACATGCACACACATATGTATATGTATATGTATATGCATATGATGTATGCATATATAAATAAATTAAATCATTCAAATTAACTTTACATTACAAAATACTTAAATTTAATTAAAATACATGATTTTATTGAAGACAAATTTAGAATCGTTCTAAATGAATTAGACTTCATAGGCCCAATAAAGATCCAATATGATGAATTTTTTCTGAAATACATCCACCGCTACCACTATGGGCTGGCATAGTTCCAATAATGACCATATCCAAATCAAAGACATAAAGTGAACTGAGGCAACCAGGTATGCTCCAGCACATATCGAGGGAACCTAGTCATTGCCGCACGGAACCAAAAGCACTCTAAAGAGGTTGTATGTAGGGCCACTTGAAAATACGCCTCAACACAGAACCAAACATACTGGCAAACGACAGGTGTGAAGTTCCTTCTCCCTCATTAGCAGTCAATGCATACATGCTCAGAGGGCGACTCAAGTCACAAATAGCCTCAGGCATATGCCAACTCAACCCTTATAGTAGAATGAGAAAATGCTACTCCATTCTGACCCGACACATTATCAGGTCAAGCAAAAGTAGAAAAGTAACAGTAAGGCAGTGCGACCTAAGCACCAGGAAATATTAATCATTGCTCCTCTTTATATGCATAAACAATATAGCGAAGCTATAGGGTGGTCTCATACCATTCCTCTCAAGACATTTGCCATTCCAAGGAGGACACCAATCCATATAGAACTGGATTTCCTGCCCAAATTTTTTTAGCATTCCACTTCGAATTTACAGGATCCTACCAAAGGCATGATTTCCCTCCAAAACTCATCATCAATCCAGGCACAATGAATATACGTTGTAGATGAATGACAAATGGCAAAATCTGAAGGTGGAGAATGAAGAGAAAAGGTCAAAGATGATCGCAACAACTAGCAAAACACTTTTCATACTATGAAAAAAAAGTACTATAGGACGAAGAAAGGGGATCTTCGTTTCAGCTTTTTCTTGTTCTTCACAAAATAAGGAGAATCAAAAATATTGTATGCCACTGGGCCATTATAATTTGCATCAAAAGGGAAAATATCTAGTGGATTATCCCGTCAACCTAGGATTGAATAAAATCTTAACCACATAAAAATTTCAGCATCCTTTACTTTTATTATTCTGCTATTTGATCTTGATGTTCATTTATTTACAAAAATCACTTCGACATTTCAACAAACAGTTGAAGTGCGACTACAAGGCTATGTAAGCATCCAGCGACATGGCCGCTTCTCCAAGGCAGATTTGATACAGCTTAGATATATGCATTCAAAATCATGGATAGTTGGCAGCTAAGATTTCTTCACGATCTATTTGAGTGTGGTGAAGACGAAATACTCCACTAATATTTTTCAAACTAGAAGGAGGGCATGAACCTCTGTTTATCTTTCGTCAATGCCAACAAACTTCCAATTCCAACTTCCGTTTCTCTATCATCTAGGGCTCACTGCCATTGCTTATCCCCTACATGTTTCACACAGTAGATAAATGATTATGTCACTCTTGAAAATGAGAACGTTGAGACCGTCCACAAACTGCTTGCTAGACTGCCTTAATCATTCTTCGACCGAGAAATTAATAACCATGATTGCGGTAGGATCCCAGTGTGTTTGAACTTTTCATCTTCATTAATCGCCGCCTCTACCTCCTCCAATCCTCCTCCATTACCAAACGATAACGCCCAAACATGCGAAGATGCATTAGTGTTGTCAGCAACTCCGATAAAGGAACGAGGGGGTCTAGGAGAGTGCTACGGCAATCAGGTTGACGGACTTATCCGCACTTCTCAACAAAGAACAAAGAATTCATTTACTAGGACTTCAACATCAACCATCGTCCTGCTCGAACGACATGCGCAGGCGACTGAGTTACAAATCAAGTCAAGATTTCAGGCAAGAGCCACACCAAGGACACCAGAGTTGTAACGTCCCGTAAATTTTGGTAATTAATTAAAGTAAGAAAGAAATATAAATGGTATACCTTGGTTACAAAATTTATTTACGGAAGTGATGAAAATATGAATTAATTAATGTACGAATTATTTTATAATGGAATAAAACGTAAATTAATGTAATAAATATAATGCAGGTTGATAAGTATTCATAATGGTTGTGTTGATGTTAAACGTTACTTTAATGATTATAATATAAAATAACGGAAGTGGAAATGGAAATTAGTAGAAACGTAAACTTATTTTAAGGTGGTAAATTGGAGAATTAGGAATTTATTTCAATGGTTATATTAATTAAGGAAATTATACATATTAAATTACAATTTGATTAAATCAATGCAAATTAAGTAATTATAATAAATTGTAGTTGGTAATTAAGTATGAATGTGAGTAAATTTGGCATTAGTGATAAATATAATATTTTATCCATTCATCTAATTTATTTAACTAAATCTATATCAATGGCAACATTGTTGTTAATGATAGTTGTAAGTGAGTTTAAATGTTAAAAGGTAACAATTATTTAGATTGACCATTTATTTAGTATATTAAGTTAAGAATGGCAATCGATTGCAATAAATCTAAATTAACTATTTTGTTTTGTTATTGTGATTTAGTTAATATAGGGGAATTTATATGAAATGAAGCATGCATTAATGAAATGTATTATAATTCATTTGTTAATTACACCCATACAATGTTAAATTATTAAATAGCAAGATTTTAAATTAATAAACGAATTTATTTAGATTTCAATTTATAATTAACAACATTTAAATTGAAATTAAATAAACTTTAATGTATATTAATGAGAATTCACGCTATAACTAAAGGTGTGAATGTAATAAATACAAACCCATGTGAATTGTAACTATGAGATGACAATCTAGTGAATAACAGGATTTAAAAACTAAATAAATAAATTCCTTAGGAATTTATATTTTAATTTCTGGATAAATTTAAAATGTAATTTAATATTGTAACTTGTGAATTATTCAATGATAAATTGATGTGGAAAGTTGTTAAAGGATTCTAAATTTACCAAGTAATCCAAACTGACAAAATTTGCAAATAATTAAAGTTGAATTGCAAATTTGATTTAATTAACTTATTATTAACATATTTATTAATTTATTGGAATTTAAATTATAGTAATAGGATTAATTGCAATTAAAGGTAATTTAATTTATATGTTAATTGAAATTAAGTCAAAATGGGTGGATATTAGGAACCAAGACTTAAAAGCAATGTTAGCTATATTTTTATTGTAATAAGACTCGAATAATAAGGGTTAAGAATTTAATAAATGGATTTTTGGAGTTTTATTTCATAATTTAAAATTTTAATAAATATTGAAATTAAGGTTAATATTTGAATTTATGAATTAACCAACTCAAAATTTACATTTAAAAAATTGTTTAAATCATTGTAATTATTTGAGAATTATAAAGCGATAAAGATTGCAAATTTCAGAATTTAAATGCGAAATTTGATTTAATTAATTTATTTTAAAATTTATTTAATTAATGGAAAAATAGCCATTTTGGCCACCGACTCGGGATCTGACGAAACCAGTTTCATCAGATCTGTAACAGTGAATTATTATAGGATTTCAAGTTTCGTATCGATCGGACTTGTCGTTTGATCGTATGAGCTTGAAACGCCTTGAAATCAATTTAATTGAAATCAATTGAAATCAAATTGAAAATATTAATTTCAGCATAACTTCTTCATACGATGGAATTTGGACGTGAAACCTTTTCCATTGCGTTTAAAATATTTTAAAACACCTATTTTGATATATGGGTTTACCCAATTTCGTTCCGGAGTCGAAACGGCTTTTCGGGCCATATATCGTTTAGCGCGTACATCTATCTTATCTGATCCATCCTATTTCAACTTTTTCTATAAATATATCATTATAAACCCTAATTCCCCTCTTTTTCATTTGGCTATACGTATATCTCAACTCTCTCCTCCTCAATGGCAGACAACATAATTTCAGATCCAATCCCAAATCAAATCAAAGTCAAAAATTCAAAGTCCTCAGAAAAATTTGAAAAAATTATATGTCGAAGCTCTTGATGCACGCATCTCAAAATTGAAATTCATTTTTGGATCCAAATTTCTGTGTAGCCGGAATTGGATCGTTTATTCTCAACCGTTCATCACGCGCTAATGAACTACGTCGGATCGTCGAATCGAGAGTAGGGTTTTGTGGAGATCGACGAGGGAGGTTCATCTATATGGTTTGTTTCACGAACTAACGGCTAGATCGAGCTAAAAAAATCAATTAGGTTAAGATGTTGGAGGCAGCCATGGGGATTTTCGGCTCGATCGAGCAACACGTGGAGGGGGGTCTGCGACTGGAGGGAGCGGCTCGGCCTGGATTGGCCACGGCAGAGGCGGCGGCAGCGTGTGGGCGACGGGTTTGGTAGGGTGGACGTGTGTTTGTGGCGGCTGGACAGGGTATTGGGTGCGAGCGTTCAAATTGAGGGGATAGGGTTCTGTAGCATGAAAATCTCCTTGATGACGTGGCGACGTTGTGGAGGATGAGATTATTTTTAAATTTAATTTTGTTTTCAATCGTTCTGATCAATATAACTTTCACATACGAACTCCGTTTCACGCGATTTTTTTTGTTAGGATCGTAATAAATTCCGGACGTTTTGACGCTGGTTTGGTTGGATTTGGAGACTGTCCAATTTTTGGGTTTAAATCGGATTTAAATTCGATTTAAATTCAAAAGGTGAGTGTTTTAACCCACTCACAACTTCTAAAGTTTCTTATGTCTGTTAAATTGATTTATGATGTGTTTAGAAATTTATTTATAGCTGTTTGGCATATATTTCATCATTATCTCAGTTATTTGCATTCATATAATTTACTTGTTGTTTAATTCATTTTGCATATAAACTGCCAGTTAAAATTTTAGTAAAATTTATTTTTGCATATGAACCGCTAGTTAAATCTATTTATTATTGCATACAAACTACAGTTAAACAGTTATTTAATTCATTATTGAAAAATTAACTGCCAGTAATTAGTTATTATTTATTGATGTGATTGTTTGAATTGGATGATAAATTGATAAATGTTTGATGATTGATATGATTGATGAATGGATGCTGTATTTATATTGTATAAACGGCAAGTTACTATGCATTTTCATTTCATTCGGGATTGCGGTTTGAAATGATATACAACCGCATTTTTATTTTTAAATTGCGGATTGAAATGATAAATATCCATATCACTTGACCATAGGATAGAAAATTATATACAGGCACCGCGGTATATATATAAAATTATTTTTGAAATGATTTTTTTATGGTTTTGGAAATAATATGGTTTAATAAATATTAAATTTTGATATATATATATATATATAGTAAAAGTTCTTGAATTTAGCTATGTATAAATTTGTTTCGAATTTTAAGATAAGCTAAATAATGAAGTTGATTTCGTTTATATAATATGGTTAAGAATATATTTGAAATTCTATTGTATATAGAGTTTATAATAACTCAAAAAAAAGTAAGGTTAAAGATAAATGTGAATATGATTTGAATTGATGTATCTAAGAATTTTCCTCGAAAAATTTGTTTTGAAATGTAAATAAATTAAGATTTAAAGGGTATGATCTTATAACTTGATTTTTGAGTAGTGGGTTTAAACCGATATTAAATTTATTTAAAGAATATTATCAAGCTAATTTAATTAAAAGAATATCCTGTTATTGAAGTTAAGGGTTTTACCTGAATAATATTTGTTTAGTAAGTAAATATTTCAAATTTAAATAATAGGAATTGGATTTGATATATATTAAATTTTCAAAGAATCCATTTTGAAATAGTGGAATATTTAAAGATTGAAATATATGAACTATAAAGTTGTGAAATATAGAATATTTAAGCTTTGAAATATATAGGAATTAAAATGGCTTATTTGGAGGTTCAAATTGATATTGGGAATTTATTGTGAAATTTGAAGAAGCTGTTTATTTTATATAGTAATATAGTATTCGAACCATTAAGTATTGAAAGTTATGTTTCAAAACTATGGTTTCAAGGTATATATATTTGAAAAATATTATGATTTTTGGAAAGATATATTTATAAGATAAAAAAGATATCATATTGATTTGGGTTTTAAAAATATTAATGATATCATATTTATATGGTTTGAAAGAGATATTATATTCTGGTTTTAAAGTATAAATTATTTTGAAAACCACGGTGTTATAATAACGATTGGTTGTTGAAGAGACCGGGATCGGAAGTTGTCATACTCTCTGCCAACCCCGAAAGCCACTTTAACAACCGTGTATGCTGTGGAGATTCCAGAATGAAGTAGGATGGTGGCGGCGTTTCCTTTGAGGTAAATACATGGACCCGACTCCCGTGAGTTGGCATAAGGTGGCTAAAACAGGATCGATTCTTGGGCCAAGGGGGTTAGCGCCCTTTATCGAATACTCCTCTTCGATATTATACTCTGACTTTGGATTGATTCGGTGGCCACTTTTGATTTCTTTGATTTTAGGGGGGAGTTTGTCCGAGGTGGGCAGTAGTAGCTACTACACGTTACCACCAGCCCGGATGCATAACTGGTATATCTACCCTGGCATTGCCTAGTTGTGCCGTGTCACCTACCCTATCGCGCCTTGTATGAGTTTCTATTTGTGTCGTACCTATGGAGTATCCTCTGGTAGCCTCCCGATCAGGAGGTATTATGATACTGTATAGACTATTGGCATTATTTGTGTTAAGGGCTATCTGGGTAACCCCTTAACGCTATTTAAAAGTAAGTTTATTTTACAATTAGACACTATTATAATAGCGAAATATACTACATAGTAAATAGTTTAACGGATTTTTAGGAGGTGTAATCCCGAGCATCTCTTGAGTTACTGCACTTATATTTATTTCTGTTGATTTAACTTACATAAGATCTTTTAGTTCCGACTCGAGTGTTTTGTCTTTCAATTCGCTCGGGTCAGTCCGAGCGTTTCAGGATTTCGAAGACCTTAGCTCTGAGGGACGAAGACGGAGATTTATTATAATTATTATTATTATTATTAGTCCACTACACTCATATTGTTCCGCTGCATTGTTATTGGTATGTGTAACTCTGATAAATGTTGTAAGTATAATCGAATAATTTGTAAAACGGCTTTATAAACTGTATATTTGATTATTATATTTTATCCTTCCACTGTGAGATTCTATTTTGTTTTATTTCTTTCTTGTTTTTTGATTTACCCCATAACAATCCGTCCTTTCGTATGGTTTGAATTGGCACGCGTGTTGATTTAAAGCGTGCGAAAAGGCGGGACGTTACATTTAGTATCAGAGCTTTGGTTTAGCGATAAACCTTAGCTTTGTGGGGTTTGACTCTTTACTAATAGGGTAGTAATACCCTATGGGAGTCGCTGAGCGTATATATATGAGAAAGCGTATTTGTTAGTGTTATAATTTTTTTTAATATTGTGTTAATTTTTTCCGTTTTGTATTTATAAATTCTGGTTGATGCATGGGACGCTATGACATCAATAGGGATTTCTAAACACTTAATAGGACAGACCGACGTAATATTTGTTTTTATATAGGTGAATGAAATTATTTTGCCTATTATATTTTCTATATGTAGAGTAATAAATTTTATAAAGATTATAGTTGGTTGTAATATATTGGTTGTTAGGTAATGGAATTTATAGATAATAGTTGAAATAAGATTTGAAATGTAATAAATATTGGAAATTTTAGAATTTAATTTCTGGGGTTTTGAAAATTTCTTTTGAATGATTTTGAAATATAATAATAATTTTATTAGAAGTATTTTATGATATAAATATTTCAATATAATTGGAAAGAATTGTTTTAAAAGAAACTTTGAAAAGAAATAAATTTTGTACTCCCCTCTCTGTCGCTGGAAAATAATTTCGGTGATGAGTGCACGCATCATCGACATTCATTTTCGAGTTTCAAAGTGGGAAGGCCACTGTAGTAGTTTACTGCTGATCCATTTCTGATAGATAAATATAAATTTTAAACTGTTTTGAATATAATTGGATATATTAAGTAAAAGCATATGTTTATCTGTTATTATAAAATGATTTTGAGTAAAAACTCGGTATTTAATTCTTAAGTTTCCATTAATTAATAGCTCAATTACTGTAGTGAATTTGGAACGGAGGTAATTAATAAATTGAAACCTCTAAAGGAAATAAGAGATTTAATGCTAGGTTATAAATGGGATTAAATAAAATTTGAAAGTGTAACCTATGAAATAAAGGATATAATTATGGAACATTAAATTAATTAGAAAAAACAGAATAAAACTTGTATAACTTTCAAACTACATTCTTAAAAAGCATATATATGACTTACCAAATATTAAAAGTTGAAATGTTAATAAGAGAATGTAATAGATATTATACAAGAAATAAACTTGAGGTAATGAAAGTAATTAATGAAATTCTTTAATAAACAAGGATTTGATGCGTAATTGTTGTAAACTTAGGTTACAATTGGAATTTTACTATATTTAAATATAATAGATGATTATACACTTAAGTAAATAAAATGAAATGCTACTATAATAAAATATGATGCAATAAAGAAGAAACTTACATGACATTAAAATGGAAAATGAACATTGTAAGTAATAAATGAAAATAAATGAAAGAATCACTGAATGAATGAAAGAAAGGAAATCAAACAACTAATGTATGAAATAAAATTAATAATAAATAAATTTGATTTATTGTTTGAATTTGTTGTTGTTTTGGTTTATGGTTGTTTGGATAAAGAAACTTTAAAATTGTTTGGAAGTATGACTAATCTATTTAGTTTCACCTAAAACTATTGAGTGAAGGATACACTTAGTAGTTTAATCTTCATTCTGTACAATTTGAAGTTTTGAACCCGAACAATTGTTTGTTTTGTTTGAATGAATAATTGAATTGTGTTGATTCTGTATGAAGGTCGTATGCCGTTTGTTGCAATTGGTTGTTGAATTGATTGTTTATTTGTGGTTGAACAACTTAAATATTTCATTCTATATAATTGCTAACTCTTATCAGATTATATAAGTGAAATACAGGTTATGAAAGCATTTGCTACTGCTTTTGGTTTCATCATTAAGCGTTAATTGCCCGACAAATATGTATGTTTTCGGATTACGGTTTTGTAGCGCTATTTATTTATTTTCCCGGGTTGGGATATATTATTTTGGAAAGTATATGTTGTATATTGTTGTTTTGATATTATATTTTCTCCCGAGCCTATCCGTACAAAGGAGACTCTGCCGAAATTTTTCGTAAATTTTGGACTTAGAAATTTTTGAAAATGATTTCCAAACTTTAATAATTTAAGTATAAAAAGATTTAATGGTTATAAATTGATATATTTTATCTAAATTAATTAATTTTGTAGACTTATTGTTTATAAAATTTAATATTTTAAAATAAGATATATTGTTTTTTATTCTTCTTTTCCTTCTTTCCTTTTCGGGGACGAAAAGTTTTGAGTGGGGGAGAGTGTAACGACCCGCAAATTTTGGTAATTAATTAAAGTAAGAAAGAAATGTAAATGGTATACCTTGGTTACAAAATTTATTTACGGAAGTGATGGAAATATGAATTAATTAGTGTACGAATTATTTTATAATGGGATAAAACGTAAATTAATGTAATAAATATAATACAGGTTGATAAGTATTCATAATGGTTGTGTTGATATTAAACGTTACTTTAATGATTATAATATAAAATAAGGGAAGTGGAAATGGAAATTAATAGAAACGTAAACTTATTTTAAGGTGGTAAATTGGAGAATTGGAAATTTATTTCAAAGGTTATATTAATTAAGGAAATTATACATATTAAATTACAATTTGATTAAATCAATGCAAATTAAGTAATTATAATAAATTGTAGTTGGTAATTAAGTATGAATGTGAGTAAATTTGGCATTAGTGATAATTATAAAATTTTACCCATTCATCTAATTTATTTAATTAAATCTAAATCAATGGCAACATTGTTGTTAATGATAATTGTAAGTGAATTTAAATGTTAAAAGGTAACAATTATTTAGACTGACCATTTATTTAGTATATTAAGTTAAGAATGGCAATCGATTGCAATAAATCTAAATTAATTATTTTGTTTTGTTATTGTGATTTAGTTAATATAGGGGAATTTATATGAAATGAAGCATGCATTAATGAAATGTATTATAATTCATTTGTTAATTACACCCATACAATGTTAAATTATTAAATAGCAAGATTTGAAATCAATAAACGAATTTATTTAGATTTCAATTTATAATTAATAACATTTAAATTAGAATTAAATGAACTTTAATGTATATTAATGAGAATTCACGCTATAACTAAAGGTGTGAATGTAATAAATACAAACCCATGTGAATTGTAACTATGAGATGAAAATCTAGTGAATAACAGGATTTAAAAACTAAATAAATAAATTTCTTGGGAATTTATGTTTTAATTTCTGGATAAATTGAAAATGTAATTTAATATTGTAACTTATTAATTATTTAATGATAAATTGATGTAGAAAGTTGTTAAAGGATTCTAAATTTACCAAGTAATCCAAACTGACAAAATTTGCAAATAATTAAAGTTGAATTGTAAATTTGATTTAATTAACTTATTATTAGCTTATTTATTAATTTATTGAAATTTAAATTGTAATAATAGGATTAATTGCAATTAAAGGTAATTTAATTTATACGTTAATTGAAATTAAGTCAAAATGGGTGGATATTAGGAACCAAGACTTAAAAGCAATGTTAGCTACATTTTTATTGTAATAAGACTCGAATAACAAGGGTTAAGAATTTAATAAATGGATTTTTGGAGTTTTATTTTATAATTTCAAAATTTAATAAATATTGAAATTAAGGTTAACATTTGAATTTATGAATTAACCAACTCAAAATTTACATTTAAAAAATTGATTAAATCATTGTAAATATTTGAGAATTATAAAATGATAAAGATTGCAAATTTATGAACTTAAACGCGAAATTTGATTTAATTAATTTATTTTAAAATTTATTTAATTAATGGAAAAATAGCCATTTTGGCCACCGACTCGGGTTTCGACGAAACCAGTTTCATCGGATTCATAACAGTGAATTATTGTAGGATTTCAAGTTTCGTATCGATCGGACTTGTGGTTTGATCATATGAGCTTGAAACGCCTTGAAATCAATTTAATTGAAATCAATTGAAATAAATTTGAAAATATTGATTTCAGCATAACTTCTATCTTATCCGATTTAATTGTAGGTTTACCCAATTTCGTTCCGGAGTCGAAACGGGCTTTTCGGGCCATATATCGTTTAGCGCGTACATCTATCTTATCCGATCCATCCTATTTCAACTTTGTCTATAAATATAGCGTTATAAACCCTAATTCCCCTTATTTTCATTTGGTTGTACGTATATCTCAACTCTCTCCTCCTCAATGGCAGACAACATAATTTCAGATCCAATCCCAAATCAAATCAAAGTCAAAAATTCGAAATCCTCAGAAAAATTTGAAAAATTATATGTCGAAGCTCTTGATGCACGCTTCTCAAAACTGAAATTCATTTTTGGATCTAAATTTCTGTGTAGCCGGAATTGGCTCATTTATTCTCAGCCGTTCATCATGCGTTGATGAACTACGTCGGATCGTCGAATCGAGAGTAGGGTTTTGTGGAGATCGACGAGGGAGGTTCATCTATATGGTTTGTTTCATGAACTAAAGGCTGGATCGAGCTAAAAAAATTAATTAGGACAAAATGTTGGAGGCGGCCATGGGGATTTTCGGCTCGATCGAGCAACCCATGGAGGGGGGTCTGCGATTGGAGGGAGCGGCTCGGCCTGGGGTGGGCACCGCAGCGGCGACGGCGTGTAGGCGACGGGTTTGGTAGGGTGGACGTGCGTTTGTGGCGGCTGGACAGGGTATTGGGTGCGAACGTTCAATTTGAGGAGATAAGATTTTGTAGCGTGAAAATCTCCTTGATGACGTGGCGACGTTGTGGAGGGTGAAATTGTTTTATTTTGTTTTCAATCATTCTGATCAATATAACTTTCACATACGAACTCCGTTTTACGCGAATTTTTTTGTTAGGATCGTAATAAAATTCCGGATGTTTCAACGCTTGTTTGGTTGGATTTGGAGACTATCCAATTTTTGGGTTTAAATCGAATTTAGATTCGATTTAAATTCAAAAGGTGATTGTTCTAACCCACTCACAACTTCTGAAATTTCTTATATCTGTTAAATTGATTTATGATATATTTCGAAATTTATTTATAGCTGTTTGGCATATATTTCGTCATTATCTCAGTTATTTTCATTCATATAATTTACTTGTTATTTAATTCATTTTGCATATAAACTGCCAGTTAAAATTTTAGTAAAATTTATTTTTGCATATAAACTACTAGTTAAATTTATTTATTATTGCATATAAACTACAGTTAAACGGTTATTTAATTCATTATTGAAAAATTAACTGCCAGTAATTAATTATTATTTATTGATGTGATTGTTTGAATTGGATGATAAATTGATAAATGTTTGATGATTGATATGATGGATGAATGGATGCTGTATTTATATTGTATAAACTGCAAGTTACTGTGCATTTTCATTTCATTCGGGATTGCGGTTTGAAATGATATACAACCGCATTTTATTTTTAAATTGCGGATTGAAATGATAAATATCTGTATCACTTGACCATAGGATAGAAAATTATATACAGGCACCGTAGTATATATATAAAATTATTTTTGAAATGATTTTTTTATGGTTTTGGAAAGAATACGGTTTAATAAATATTAAATTTTGATATATATATATAGTAAAATTTCTTGAATTTAGCTATGTATAAATTTGTTTCGAATTTTAAGATAAGCTATAATGAACTTGATTTCGTTTATATAATATGGTTAAGATTATATTTGAAATTCTATTGTATATAGAGTTTGTAATAACTCAAAAAAAGGTAAGGTTGAAGATAAATGTAAATATGATTTGAATTGATGTATCTAAGAATTTGCCTCGAAAAATTTGTTTTGAAATGTAAATAAATTAAGATTTAAAAGGTATGATCTTATAACTTGATTTTTGAGTAGAGGGTTTAAACAAATATCAAATTTATTTAAAGAATATTATCAAGTTAATTTAATTAAAAGAATATCATGTTATTGAAGTTTAAGGGTTTTACTTGAATAATATTTGTTTAGTAAGTAAATATTTCAAATTTAAATAATAGGAATTGGATTTGATATACATTAAATTTTCAAAGAATCCATTTTGAAATAGTGGAATATTTAAAGATTGCGATATATGAACTATAAAGTTGTGAAATATAGAATATTTAAGCTTTGAAATATATGGGAATTAAAATGGTTTATTTGGAGGTTCAAATTGATATTGGGAATTTATTGTGAAATTTGAAGAAGCTGTTTATTTTATATAGTAATATAGTATTTGAACCATTAAGTATTGAAAGTTATGTTTCAAAGCTATGGTGTCAAGGTATATATATTTGAAAAATATTATGATTTTGGGAAAGAGATATTTATAAAATAAAAATGATATCATATTGATTTGGATTTTAAAAGTATTAATGATATCATATTTATATGGTTTGAAAGAGATATTATATTCTGGTTTTAAAGTATAAATTATTTTGAAAACCGCGGTGTTATTAACGATTGGTTGTTAAAGAGACCGGGATCGGAAGTTGTCATACTCTCTGCCAACCCCGAAAACCACTTTAACAACCGTGTACACGGTGGAGATTCCAGAATGAAGTGGGATGGTGGCGGTGTTTCCTTTGAGGTAAATACGTAGACCCGACTCCCGTGAGTTGGCATAAGGTAGCTAAAACAGGAGCGATTCTCGGGCCAAGGGGGTTAGCGCCCTTTATTGGATATTCCTCTTCGATATTATACTCTGACTTTGGATTGATTCGGTGGCCACTTTGATTTCTTTTATTTCAGGGGGGAGTTTGTCCGAGGTGGGCGGTAGTAGCTACTACGCGTTACCACCAGCCCGGATGCGTAATTGGTATATCTACCCTGGCATTGCCTAGTTGTGCCATGTCACCTACCCTATCGTGCCTTGTACGAGTTTCTATTTGTGTCGTACCTATGGAGTATCCTCTGGTAGCCTCCCGATCAGGAGGTATTACGATACTGTATAGACTATTGGCATTATTTGTGTTAAGAGCTATATGGGTAACCCCTTAACGCTATTTAAAAGTAAGTTTATTTTGCAATTAGACACTATTATAATAGCGAAATATACTACATAGTAAATAGTTTAACGGATCCTTAGGAGATGTAAATCCCGAGCATCTCTTGAGTTACAGCACCCATATTTATTTCTGTTGATTTAACTTACATAAGATCTTTTAGTTCTGACTCGAGTGTGTTGTCTTTCAATTCGCTCGAGTCAGTCCGAGTGTTTCAGGATTTTGAAGACCTTAGCTCTGGAGGACGAAGACGGGGATTTATTATTATTACTATTATTAGTCCACTACACTCATATTGTTCCGCTGCATTGTTATCGGTATGTGTAGCTCTAGTAAATGTTGTAAGTATAATCGAATAATTTGTAAAACAATCCGCCCTTTCGTATGGTTTATTTCTTTCTTTCTTGTTTTGTTTCTATTTTGTTTTATTTCTTTCTTGTTTTTCTGATTTACCTATAACAATCCGCCCTTTCGTATGGTTTGAATTGGCACGTGTGTCCATTTAAAGCATGCGAAAAGGCGGGACGTTACAAGAGTTCAACCAAAGTGGCTCATAGTACCAAATACACATATATATATATATACATACATAAGAATAATTATATATATATTATTGTACCAAACTGGTTGTAGGGATAGTAGACAGCCCAAACCAGTGTAAAAAATCTTTGTATTATTTCTGTTTCAAAAGGTTGAATACACCTTCATAGTTCACTATCAATGTTTGTTGATTAAGCTTAATGTAAGGTCGGTAGTTAAAACGACAATCTCAACAATGAGAATGGTAATACTGGCCACACTTGGATTTGGACCAATCCAAGTCTGACTTTTTAGCTAAAATACTGCACTGGATGGGAAGTTAAACTGCCCTAGCCCAGTATGAATATTCCTATGACAACATCATAGAAACACCAGTATAAGGGACATCAGGACTGCCTAAACCAGTATAAAAAACCTATTTGTTAGTTAATTTGATGTACTGTACTAGATCTCTGAATATTAGACAGTCATAACTAGTACAAAGAAAACATACCCATGTGACAAGGGTTGTATATACATGACCTAGCTTCTCAGTCAAATCTTTTTTAGTTCTCCCCAAACAGCTAGAAGGATCGTGCCAAGTGCACGAACAAATTACTCTTCATAGTTCACTGCCATCACTCCAGAGGTGTAATGCCATATACGAAGGACAGTGACAATCTCAGAAATGAGAACGGTGATGCTAGTGAAGAAAGCCGCTCGGTATGTGTATGGAAGTATGCCTTTGAATAAGAGGGCAGGTCGTACCAAGCATGCAGCCAAGGGCATTGCCCCCCCAAACAAGGGGTAGGTTACACTAGATATACGGCCAAGTATACAGCTAAGGACATCATGCCCCCCAAATATGGGGGCAGGTCACACTAAGTATGCGGCCAAGCACGGCTAAGGACTTTACACGCTCAAACAGGGACAGTCATATTCAACCCACAATCAGACCGAAAAAGGGTATCATGCCCTCAAACTAGGGGCCGATTGTATCGCACATATGGTCAGGCCAACGCAGGATGCTACACCCAGATAAGGGATCGGATGACATCAATATGTAGGAAAAGCCTATGGCCTATAACGTCATGACTATAGGGCATATGCTACTTTAAGAGCTTATCCTAAGCATGACAGAAAGCACAATATATAGAATATACCAAAACCTATCAGTCAGGTACGAATCCAGATGCAGCTCAAAGCTTACATGGTATATATCAAAAAACTGGGTTATTAATAATTACTTATGAAAGTACTAAAAAAAATGTTGTCTATTTTTACATACTCCCACGTAATCTACAAAAGGTTACAATCTAGGTCATATTACAATGAATAACACCCCCTAATGAAAAATTAAACTACAAATTTGGTCCAAACCCAAAAAAAAACTGGACATGACCACTCTATGCCGTTACAATCTGTGGAAATACAATGCTGTGAGCTGAGAAAAACCATCTACTAAATGAAATGCAGAAAATATATCTTCCAGCTCAGTAATCACGACTAATGGTTGAGTATGGGTAGCCCTACCATGACCAGAGCCATGGTACGAAACGCAAGGATCATAATTAGCTCTGGCCTAGACATTTTCATAATCTGAGGACCTATACTCATAATCGACCTAATTATACAAGAAGGAAAAATCAAGTCTAGGCTAGAAACACTTGAAAACGTCAATTGCACGTTGTCAGCCGATTTCTACTATTTTTTCTTAACTTTCTCTTTATGAAGCTCTTCCAAAAGAGATGCCCTATAACCCATCTAGAGAAACCGCGATAGAACCTATCGGGCCTCACACTTTAAATTGTATATTTGGATTTCTAAGGCATTTGCTCACCTCACAGCCACTTTCCCGGCCCTCTCAATTTCTCCCAAGAGGTGCTCACTTGTCTTTTCGACATCCCTAGAGAAAGGACCAAAGAACACATCCTTAGCAGATTTGAATGGTGAAACAAGAGTATCCGGCGTCCCCAATTCCCCCTTATAATAATTCTCTAATTCTTTAATTTTGATTTCATAATAACTCATCACATCGTTTTTCCATTTAAGGATCCTGTTCAGGTCCGCTCCAAACATAAGCATAAGAATTGCATCCGACTTGAGGAAGGTATGGGTAGCTAGGTCGTTAAAAGATCGTCTTCTACGCTTATGTTCAATGCAATCTCTTTTTCCATCTCCACAATCCTTCTCTTTATCTTTCCCGTATATGCTTTTAACATTCTTTAATATGCCTTCTAGTTCTGCTACTCTAATCAGAGCGGAATCTTACTTCTTTGGAATAATGGTTACCTCTGAACCCTAATAGAAAGAAGACAGCCCAAAAAAAGGTTAAATAAGTCCATGCATATTAAACTTATATAATAATATAAATAAGCAAAATGCCAACATAAGTTTGAAATTTGTACAAAGAAAAGTTAGTCAAGAAGCTTCTATATCACAAAAAACATTGTCAGATTGCAAAAATATTCTTATTATCCTAAGGCCCTAGCTGTTAAGCACTAGAATGACGCCTAAGGAGCATGAGGAAGAGATAAAGTCGTGCTAACAACAAATGTAACGAGGGTCATAGTATGTTCCTGCTCAATGATCCATAGGTTGGCTAATTGATGCTTCAATATCTTCCTTGTCATTCGGAAAACTTTGGTCCAATGTGGGCTAGAAGAAGTCATTGACATCTCAAGACCGTTGTAGTAATGCCTCAGCGCTCTTGCTTTTAACTTTCTCTTTCTCTACCTTATTCGAGTAAGAAGTAATCCTATATTAAGAAACCTGCAATGAGTCTTCAAGCTCACACACCTTTATTACCGCCCTTCTCCTGGTATAATTTAGGATCTCAATCAACTAAGACTTTATTTTCCTACTTTTATCTGGAAAATCACCAAATGATCTGCTAGCAATAATCTTCCATCCATCATCACAATAATAATAAGATCCAGAACCCATGTGAAGAATAGAAGCAGTACCCAAGTGGCACACTGGAACCATCCTCCCATATTCTACAGCCTCTTTCTCACTAAGAAATCCGGTAATCTCTATAAACATGTCCTCTACTTGTTTCGTATATTATGCAATCTCTTCTTTATAAGTAATACCATAGAGTTCTTCACCTACCTTTATGG
The DNA here is from genome assembly GCA_030765085.1 of Allium cepa. Lineage (NCBI taxonomy): Eukaryota > Viridiplantae > Streptophyta > Magnoliopsida > Asparagales > Amaryllidaceae > Allium > Allium cepa. The sequence goes on along the minus strand of CM060929.1, from coordinate 697,774,864 downwards.
TTTGCTTTATCCCTTCCAACTCTGATGCAGCATCACCTGACTACGCACGCAGTTTTCTATTAAAATCATGCTGATGTTTGAGCACACTCTTGGAATTTGCAAGCTCTTCACGATTAAGCTTCAGCTCTGTTTCATGCCTCTAAATTTTGTATCTGAGTTGGGTAACTTCATCTGTAGAAGTATCCCAGCTGAAAAAAAAAATTAATGTTGAACAGAGCTTGAAAAGAACCAACTTAAATCACTATTGGAATAAAAATTAGTTACATAATAAAAATGTAATAGACATAGTTTCAACATAAAACATCCATTACTTATTACATCATCTCTACTTGTCCACGTAATAAAATTCATATGTAAATTAACAAAGATATGGATAGGTCATTCGTTAATCAAGGTCTAAGATTAAGCCTAAATCGCTCTAGGTAAGGACTATCAAGTGGAAACAAACCATTCTCTAACAAATATCGCCATCGGCACAACACAAAATCACTAAGAGCCTCTTTCTTCTAAACTGCTTGATTTATTTAGGATAATAACTCTTGCATCTTATCCTTAAGCTCCATGAACTTTTTGTCTGACTCTTTTTCGTGCTTTCACATAGCCGCGGCACTTAGTCCAAGATGGTCTAACTTTTTTTTCAAACCTAGCTCAGTCTCCCTCAATAATTTTATTGAACACGTTCTCTCCAGAATACTAAACAAAACAGTGAGGAAAAAGCGATCATTCGCAAGAAAAACGTAATGAATACTATGTTTCATCACAAACTCTGAAACAATCTCCAATGTCTTAATACAATAACAGACAATAGAAATTCGGGATTAATCATCTAATTCTATAGGAGAATGTGGATTAACCTTGCTTATAGATATTGTGCCATTATCCACAGGTTGCAAGTTCCCCCCATCTCTATCAACCTTAGTCGTGTCCTCCTAAAAAGGGTGCTCAGAATAGTTTGGGTCAAAATTTTGCTCTTCAACCTCTTCCTCCTTCCACTTACCCTGGAAATACTCATAAATTGGAGAAGCCGCGGACTGATCCTCCAAGAGATAAGGCTTAACCTCTACCCTAAAAGTACGCTTAGCTGAAGCATAAAAACCATAGGTCATATTGGAAGTGACTGTGTCAAGGTCTTTCTTCGATTGGGATGATTCCTCCTTCACCGCCTTCAACTCTCTCTTAACCTTGGCAAGTGCCTCATCCTTCTCCTTTAATTCCTATGCTTTAGAAGCCCAAGTATCCTCACCAGCTTTGGCTTCTCTTTCGACCCTCTCGATCTTCTCTTGAAGCACCCTAACCTTCTTTTTGGCCTTGGCCCTAGCAAAAGCCTATGCGATCTTCTCAATACTAGCTAAAGCAAGGTCAACTTTAAGTTTAGCCATCCGACCCGAAAGCAAGGTTTGGGCAGTTTGCGTCTCATGTGATTTCACCATCAAGGCCATAAACTACAAGGAAGTGAAGTTTGAATAATATAAGTAATAAACTTGCAACTTAAAGAAGAAAAAGGGAGAAAATATGATCACCCACATAAGGCTAGAGCTTCTAAAATTCAAACGGGACAACAGAAAGAGACATCTCAGAAGCCAGGGTAGAAAGGTGGGGGGGAACTTGTGCAGTTATTCCTATTGTCTCTATTAAAACAGAGATGGAAACTTCATATGTGGTCAATCAGCCCGCATTGGGGCTAGGACCGCAAGGCAGGGAAAAAGAAGTCGGTCCAATAGATGCAAAAATAGGAGGGCATAATTCTATACGTTCGAAAGGGGTGGAATATTTGAAGCAAAAGAGAAAACTTTTCGAAGCAGTGAGAGAATTACTGGATCCCTCTGTTTTCTCTTCGATTTTTTCTTCTCCTTCGTCCCCATCAAGGAAGCATGAAGTTTAGCAATAGCCTCAACGTCCATAGTATCTACATAATAAGAAAGATAATAAAATTAAAATCACGTATATGACAATTTCCAAAATCCATTACAGGAAAATAATATCCTTGGATTTAGTGGAGGAGGAAGCTGGCTTAAATATGCTATGAGAGAATGTATAATGAGGACATAGTAAACGATGCTCAATCAATTTCGGCTTATTGAAAAAATTATTTATCTTTCCGTCCTTTTTCGCCAATCCCAAAATCTGTTACCTATGAGAGTTAAATATCTGCTCATTTTTCTCCGAAGAGATGGTATAGTATGAATAATGATGGGAGAAAGAAGGCAATTTATCAAAATCTGAAATAAAGAAATAGAATTCAGCCTATTTTTTAGTTCTACTTAGGATGAGAAAACTGATTCCCTATATTAGATATAAAAGAAGCCATTAACTCCCTTTATAGGATTCTTCCTAATTTCAAAAAGAATCCGAAGTTCCTCGAGATTGATGCCATTTTCAACACAAAGAATGAAGGTGACCAAAACAAGGGTATACGAATGATGGGGAAGTTGAAATGGAGTAGCACCTAGTGTAGTAAGCCATTAACGGATAATTGAATGAATAGGAAGATACAACCCACACCGGATATGTTCGGGACTGATAGCAGTATATCTCTTCGACAGTGTATTAAAGAAGGCTAGGGTTTGACTATGGCAGGGTTCGAGGAGGAGATAAGCAAAACGGAGAGTGTAGTCACGTTTCCTATGGCGGCACGACACTCACGTTATAGTACTGACCGTCGGAGCCTCTACCATCTTTATGAGGGTGCCACTATTTAAGGCTGAATAGAGGAGCATCGGGTTGCATCTTATATGGGAGGCTCAGGTAGCAATGTTCATGTCCGGTGCAATGATTTTGTGAAGAGGAGCGTATCGACGAAGTCAGTTCATCGATTTGTCGTGTGTGGAGCGAGAATTGGAAAAGAGAAGTGGTGCGTGAATGGGTGTATGTGTGCACGTGCATAGGCATATTTTATGGGAAGAGGAAGATGGGTTAAGGTAAATGGTTAATTAATTTAGATGATTAAGTAAATTCATTTATTTTAATAATTCATGTTCTTAAGAAATTCATATCTCTTACATATGAGGTCCAATCAAGACATGGTCTTCGCTATTGCACTCATAGGGAGATTTTCTACAAAGTGGTAAAGGGTTGGATTGGATACTTAGGAATTTACATCTGGTGAGGAAATTATAACTCTGAATTTACATTTCAATATAAATCCCAGCAGTTTTAAATATTGAAAAATATTACCTAGAAGATGTAGAATAATATATATATATATTCTATTTGATTGGATTGGTTGAAATAGATATTTGGGATAATTAATTAAGATAACATATATATATATATGGATATTGTGTTCTATTTCTATTAAATAGAGTTAGACGAAGCTGAAATTAATTTATAATGTAGTTATAAATCAATTAATCTCTAATATCATAATTTGTTAGTGATATAAATATTATTATATATTCTATCACAAATATTCGAGATGATTTCTTAAAATCCCATATATATAAATGTTATGTTTCATTTGCATTGAATAGATTTAGATAGAGTGAACATTAATTTATAATGTGGTTATAAATTAATTAAACTATAGTTTGTTGTTATAATAGTAATAGAGGTATTATTATATATCTTATTATTAATCCGACATGAAAGTAAAGCGATGTTGAAGTGATCGGTAGCGGTAAATAGGCGTTCGGGCGAGTGGTCAAGGAAGCGATTGAGACAAGAACATAGGGAATAAGCTATTCCTATGGGAATAGTAGGATATTGAGATAGCAGTCAAGATCTAATTGAATACTAGATTGGTATGGATATAGGTTTCACAGTCATGCGCGACGAGTGTGTACGATTAGGAGGAGTACATGAAGGCAAAGAGTCAATTACGGACTCAGGCAGATGTATGATTTATTAACTTTGGACCATAAAAAACAGTTAGAGGTATATGTGTATACATATATATACAGAAATTATATACATGAGCTATGTAATATTCTACGGCCTTATTAATAGATAAACTTAATTTAAATAGAAGAATTAAGTGATATTGAGCTATATTATAATTAATAGGCAAGGTTGTGAGGGTATATTCCTCGATTCCGGGCATAGATTGGCGCGATTTGGCTTGACTTTGGGAAGACTTTGGGATACTCGAAAAAGTAAATGCATTGAAAAGTGGTACATATGTGATTAATAATGATTAGATATGTATTCGTGCAGTGGTTGGTTGCACTGTCATATTGGTAAGCATGTACGATTGAGCGGAGTTAGTCAATGTCTCTTGGCTTTGACCTTGGGACATATATGTTTTGATAAATGGTACTGGTCTTATGATAGTGACCATATGTGTTGATAGATCTTTGGTAAAAGAAACTGTTTTGAGGTCCGAATCCAGGTTTTGGGGTTCGGCTTTCAGAGAGATTGTTTAGGATCAAAGAGATTCTAGTTTAGTTTTAGCAAAGCTATTGGAATGTTATATCTTGATGGGGCTTCAAAGCTCTATTAAATTTCAGTAGCGTGGGATAGTTTTAATCCGAACTGTCTATCCATAGACAATTCAGGTAATATCAGTTTCGTAAAAGGAATCCATTGTAACATTGATTTGCATGACCTTCATCCATAATTCTAGAGCAGGGGCGGAGAGAGACTGATATGCCAGTCTAAAGTAGGTCATATATTATTCCTCAGTACGATTGGATGTTGTGACGGACCTATAGGCCAACTTCTTTTGAGGTGTTGGTTTTTTGGGCAGTAAATAATATAATTGTAGCTCTTGATAGGTATCTTTGGTAGCTAATGTCATTTCAGCACAGGTATCAGTTATAGATATTCATATTTCTTTACGGGGAACTATGAGATCCACATAGGTGTGGGATGCAAAGCCAAGCTTGTGATTCGAATGATATCGGTTTCGTAAAAGGAATCCATTGTACCATTGAGGGCACGATCTATATAAATGGTTCAAAAGCAGGGGTGGAGAGAGACTGGGATGCCCGTCTAGAATAGGTCATATACTATTCCGTAATATGAATCGGCGCTACGATAGGACCTACAGGCTAACTTTTTTTGAGCTGTTGGTTTTTAGAGAAGTCCACAATATAGCTACGGCTCTTGATAGGTCTCTTTGGTAGCCAATGCAAATTCGGCATAGGTATCGATTTTGGAAATTTGTATTTTTGTATGGGGCACAGTGAGATCTACGCGAGTTCAATCTCACTGGATGCGGCTCGGGACCTATAATACGATTAGTACTGACTCTATTTATTTCAGACTTTGGATGGGGATCATTGAACTAAGTTAGATATTCTTAGTGGGCTTCACCCACTAGCAACGATGGTGTCAATTTGCATTCTTTGTTTTTTTTGTTTATTATGAAAATCGTGTGTGTTAGTAGTTAGTTATTATTATTGCATGTTATGTGCTAGACTTATATTGTGATTTCTTTATTGACGTTTCACTAGTATGGGTTACCTGTATCGTAGTATATTATTACATGGCATTTATATTATATTAGTTGTGTTGAATCGTTAGTGACAGGAGAAGAGCAGTTACGATATGATATTATGCCTTTTGGATCAGTTTACTTTACTTATTTATGGACATACCAGATTACACCTAAGCCACATTTGTAGAGTGGACTGGCTATGCTGTAGTAGTTGTTAATGCTATATATATATTGATTTGAATGATGACAACCACATAAATAAGTATAAGTACTAATGATTTTCCAAGTTGAATAGAATATTTTACAGGATATTATATAGGTTTACGCAAGTATAGAACAATCGAGTTTGAAGACAATCAGTAAAAAGAATAGAGATCAAGATATTTGAAGACTCGTGAGTTTAGAGATAAAGACATAAAGAGTTCAAGACTATAGTTTATAGTTAATAGATAATAGATTAACTTGTCAAAGTCCCTGAGTAGCAATTTTCTCTTCTTTGATTACTTTGTTATAAAATTATTTATTTTATTATCTAAATATTTATTTATTTTCAAAATATATTTATAAAAATATTTATAAGAGTTTTATATATTAAAACTATTTAAAAATGTTTTTATAATTTTAAAAAATTATTAGAGTTTTATAAACACTTTGAATATATTATTGTTTTTCAAATTTAACAAGGGTATGTCAACATAGGCTACATAGGTATGTCGAAATATGTACTGTTAAAGAGGTGTCTTTTGAATTTTAAATAGTTGCGATTTTTGGTTACATCTCTTTGAGAATAGACACGTTCCTCCAAATACTATATAAAGAGGACTGGAAAACGAATTTTATTAAATACTTTCTCCACTTTCTTCTTACTCCAAATTCTCATTATATATCTGTCACAATTCCACTTTATATACTATTAAAATTCATTCAAATTCAATCTCTGCTTTATTGCATTCATTTTCTATAATCTACTTACTAATTTGAAAGTATTCCCTCACTAATTCAAATATTAAAGTGCTATCAAAAGGGCTGTAGAATAATCTGTATCCAAAGTTCAACTGTTTATATTTGGAATCAACAACTCTCTAGTATTATTTGTTTAGGTGAGCTTGTTGCCATTTCAAATCAAGTGGGTGTAAATCTAGTAGAGGAGCCTGTTGCCTGATCAAATCAAGTGGATGTGCTTGTTACTCAATAAAATCAAGTGAGTTTACCCTGAGCTCAAAATGTCGGGAGAGTGTACCTCATTGCCTTGAAATCGAGACCGCGTTCTAGTTTGTTTTCTACAAGTTTAAAGTAGGCACTGGAAAGGAATTTGTACATACTATACATAACTAGATTTAGGATTGATTGATCTAAACTAGCATAAAACTTGCGGTGTCATCTCTTTTACTTTTACTGCATATATATATATATATATATATATATATATATTTGACTGCTTGTTAATATATATATATATATGTTGACTTTCTACGTTTGAATTTAAATCTTGAAAATTTTTAGAAAAGTTTCATATAAGTTATAAAACATATTTACCCCTTCCCCAATATTGATGTCGCCTTAAGATCCATTCACGTTAGTACTAAACTGTTTCCCGCATTTGGTATCAGAGCATTAGGTTTTCAAAAACTCATTATTTGATTTTTGAAAAGTATAAATGGCTAGTAACACTGGTAGTACACCTTTTAACACTTTTGTAGAAGGACGGTCAACTACTAGACCTCCACTTTTTAATGCCAGTAACTATACTTACCGATCATGTAGGATGAAAATTTATTTACAATTTAATGATGTGGATATTTAGAACATTTACACTAAATCCCAAACTAAATACTCGGCATGGAAACCAGACGCAAGCACTCAATAATTTTTAAGGCCATGAATATTTTATTTTGCTCTCTAAATAAGAATGAATTTAATTGAGTTTCTATCTATAAGACTGCTTATGAAATTTAGAGAACATTGCAAGTTACACGTGAGGGTACTTGTAAAGTAAAACAAACTAAGATTTCCATGCTAACCAACTAATTTTAACTTTTTAAATTGAAACCAAATGAGTCCATTTTTGATATGTATTCCATATTTCAAGATATAGTTCATTCATTGTTATCAACTGGTAATATTTCTCAAAAGAGAATCAAGCTAGAAAAATTCTTAATTCACTCTATTCTAAGTGGGATCAAAAGACATTAGTAATAGAGAAAGCCAATGACATTTATTTATTGAAAATTAAAAAACTAGTTAGTAATCTGATGTCATATGAAGCACGGTTGCAAGGTAGAAGGGAGAACAAGGCGAATAAAAAGAAATCAATAGCATTCAACGCAACAATTAAAAATCAAGATTCAGATGACGATGATAATGATGAGGAGATTGCTCTTATGACTCTCGAAATTTCATAAAATTTCTAAAATATAGAAAGATGAACAACTTTCATAAAACTGAAAATAAAAATTTCTAGAAATGAAGAAGTTTTTAAGTGTTACGATTATGGTGAATCTAGTCATCTACGAAGAGACTGCCCGCTGGAAAAGGAAACGAAGAATCCACCACACACTGATTCATTCAAAAGGAGAATAAAAGCTTACAATGCAACTTTAGATGATTTTGATACAACATCCAGTGACGACAAAGCAGACACTAAAATCATCAACATGTGTTTCATGGCGATGGAAGATTAAGCAGATCAAATAAAGGGAAAAAAATTGATACTTTTTACATTTCATATAATATTTTTATTTTTCTGGAAATTACTTAATAATGGAATAAATATATATAATGATAATAATAAATATATATAAATATAAATATTTACAATAATAATAAGTGCATATATGTAAATAAATATATATAAATGATAAGTGTGTGTATATAGTATATTTTTTTTTGATTCTTTGATGAAATTTCGACCTATATGTCAACATATATTACATGGATATGTATATGATAGAATTTAGAGAATCTATTCAAAATTTAAACTATTGAAGTTCTCTCTCTTTTGCATTAATTTTAAATTTTGAAAAACCATCTTTTCACTTGTCACATGACAATTCAACTTTTATTTATTCACTCCTTCTTATCTCATCTTCTACATAAAATTTATTTGAAAAATTCATACTTATTCTTCATTCTCTTTCCCCTAAAAGAATTCAATAATATCTTCCTCAAATCAACGCTCTCCATCCAAAGCCTTACGCTTACCAAAAGAATCAAAAATCAACTTTTCAATGATCAAGAGTCCATTGAAACCTTTATTGAGTATGCTACTTATGAAAAAGTATTTTTGAAGATTTGTAAATTTCTAATTTTATTCTTATGGTTTACAAGATCTTGTTTTAGAATATGGTATCTATTGTTAGAAACTGAGATGTTGGTTTTGATAACAATAACCTTTTTAACTTAACTTATTATAAAGTATATACTAACATTATTATCTAGATAGATATGTATATGCAGGATATATACATATATATATGGAGGTATTGATTACTAAAGACTGATCAATATAAAGACTCAAGACTCAAGATTCAGAATGGAGATATCAAGATTGAAGACTCTAGAGTATCAAGATCAAGATTTCAAGATAAGTGTCTAGTTTTTGTTAAAACTTCATAATAGCATGGAAATCTTCATTTCAAATTTCATTTGGGATGGAACCCATTTCTACTTTCTTAGTGGCTTACAAACCCACGACAAGTAGTTTACAAACCTACGACAAGTGGCTTACAAACCCACGAACATCCTGGTTTTGTACAAGTTCTCGAGTCTTGATGTGATGAGATATTCTGCAGGAAGAAGCTTGCAAAACTACTTTAAAATGGTTTTTCAAAATGATTTTCAAAACTTCTTTACAAAATGTTTTAGCCTTAAAAATTATCTTTTCAAAAAGATGTTCTAGCCTTAAAATATTCTTTGTTTTTGTTTTTAAGTAAACTCTTGTTTTAAACTTAATTTGTTTTTAAAACTATCCTCTAATTTTTAAACATTCTTTATAATGTTTATATACTTGAGATTTAAAATAAAATTTATATATACATTCTAAAAATATAATTTTCTACTCTTCTTTATTTTTAAAAACATAGGAAAATTAGTTTATTTCACTCTAGAGTTATTTTATCTTGTTTTACTTTGAATACCATTTTCAAAACAAATTTTACATTATTTTTAACTAAGGGATGTCAACATCATGGGATACTCCGTGTCGACATGGTGGCCGTTAAATTCAAAAGTTTCAATTTTCAAAAGAAGTGTCTGTTCGTTTAAATCTCTTCACGAATGGTTATGACCATTGGTGGTCTATAAATAGCCTTCAAAAAAAAATTAACCAACAAATTCCTTATTTTCTTCGCTCCTTCTTCTCCACAAATCCATATTCTAAAATTTTCATATTTTTAAGATTGTGCTGATATTCTGCTGAATTCTCAAGCGAATCAAATTAGAATCTCATTCTTGTTTAATTCTCTGCCCTCTCTCGAAGATCAAAGTGCTATTTAGAGTTATATGATCAATTTGAAATCAAAATTTTATCGAGTCTCTCTGTAAGGTGTGGTTGTGCCTGGAAATCAATTGGGTGATCTTGTGTTCCGTAAATCAAAGAGTTTTCCGCGGATTCGAGAGACAGAAGGTACCTCAAGGCCTTTAGAAATCGAGGATTGCAATCTCGACATTGGTATAATAAAAATTTATACGAGATGTTTTCCTTGGTACATGACTAGATGTAGGGTAACTCCAAACCAGTAAAAAATCCGGTGTGTTCTTCCCTTTTACTGCTTTTTATTTACTTTCTACATCTGTGTTTGATACTGTGATTGTTTTGTGATTAAGTTCTTCATTTGTTTATATCATAATTTTTTAATTAGTTCATATAAGTCTTATAATCCATTAAACACTATTCACCCCCCTCTAGTGTTAAATTAGCCTTAAGATCCTTAATCCGCACTCTCTTTCAATTGGTATTAGAGCATAGGTTTTCATAGTTTTCATAATCTGAAACTTGAAAAAAAAATTAATGGATACCAACACTGGTAATGTCAACTCTGGCACTAGTTCTGTTAACACTAATTCATTTGTAGAAGGTCAGTCTACTATCAGACCACCATTTTTCAATGGCAGTAATTATGCATATTGGGCTTGTAGAATGAAAATGTATTTACAATCAATAGGATTAAACACTTGGAATATCACACAAAAACTGAGTATGTTGAACCAACTATAAATTTTTTTCCAGTGGATAGCTGAGCGAAAGGGTGTTGCACAAAATAGCTCAAAGGCCATGAATATATTATTTTGTTCACTAGATAAGAATGAGTTTAATAGAGTGTCTGTTTATAAGTCCGCATTTGAAATCTGGAAAACTTTGCAAGTTACTCATGAAGGAACAAGCAAAATTAAGCAGACTAAAATTTCCATATTATCTGATCAGTTTCAATAGTTTAAAATGCATGCAAATGAGTCCATTTACGACATGTATTATCGATTTCAAGATATTTTTCATTCACTAATTGCACTAGGAAAAAAAATTCGGAGGAAGACCAAGTTAGAAAAATTCTAAATTCACTCACTCCGGAATGAGATCAAAAGACACTTGCAATCGAAGAAGCAAATGATAGCAGTCTAATGAAAATAGAAGAATTGATTGGGAATCTGATGTCTTATGAAGTTCAACTGCAAAGAAGAAGAGAAAACAAGGTTATAGAAAAGAAGTCAATGGCATTCAATGTAACAACTGAAGATTCAGAACCAGACAATGATAAAGAGATTTCTTTCATGACAAGAAACTTCTGGAAATTCCTAAAATACAGAAAAATGAATAATTACGAAAGAAATGATCAAAGGAATTCCAAAAATAATACGAAGAATGTCAACAATGATAGATGCTACAATTGCAATAAAGTCGGGCATCATAGGAAAGATTGTCTGTATCCAGATAAACAGATGTTCCCTTCAAATAATGATTCATCAAAGAAAAGAAAGAAAGCATACACAGCAACCCTTGATGACTCAGACTCATCATCCGGTGACGATAAAAAGAAGACGGATAATTCAAATCTGCATTTCACTTTTACGCATGAATCAGACGATGATGGGAGTATAGATCTAAAAATAGGTATGCATTTATATTATTTTTAATTTTTCTTGTCTGAATGGATGCTTGTTTGTTTGCTTGATTTTTTTAAATTCCTTGAATTTTAAATTCAAATTTATCCTTGAAATTTGAATTTTAAATTCAAAAATAATATTATTTTAATAATATTTTGAATATTAAATTATTAATATTTAAGTATTATTATATTTATTGTTATCACAGGAATTATATAAGCAGAATATGAGATATAATATATACATTAGAATTTAGAATAGACACTTGTCCTTTAATTCAATAGGCACATGTTGACATACCCACATACCCCATGTCGACATGCCCCTCAGAATTTGATTTCAAAATTTGAATTCCAATTTTTTAATTGCCCTCCACCTTTTCACCAACTTCAATGCTCTGAAAAGTTGGTTCTTGACCATAGGACATGTCTATAGAATCTCTTTTAAATTCACTCTCCTTGTCATCACTTTTCACTTTTATTTCAAATCTCAAATTTATCTTCATTATCTTCAACTCCTCTCAAACTTCTTCAATGCCCTCTTCAAGCACTCCTAACACCATTAGGCTTCCAAAATTAAAAAATTTCTTTTTAATGACCCGGAAGCTATCAAAGCTTACGTCAATTATGTAAACTGTGGTAAAATTCATACGGGGAAATTTGCTATATTTGAAGATTTTCCTTCTTATGAAATTGAAAATCTTTTTCAACAATGTTTTATTCTTAGTGTCGTACATAACAAACAAAATGATTTTGTATGTTATCCAAATCTTGTTAAAATGTTTTGTGTGAATTTGATTCGTGGTTTTTATGATGGGCAAAATGGACAAATTTGGGGCAGTGTTAGAGGGACACAAATAGTTTTGGTTTGTAAAATTTTAGGAATATTTTGGGATGCAAGTATATCGGAATGAATCTATTGGAATTTCAAATAAATAAAACTAATCGAGAGATATTTCATCACATCTTTGAAGGGGGTGACTGTTATACCGCCTTTTGGCAAGGCCGTGACACCAAGAGCTTGACTAGAAACCAAGGATGAATCATCCTGGATATTGTTAATACATAAGTCTACTATGGATATCGGTAAAAAAATTCCAAGTCGCTGCTAGGTCACGTTCATCGTCGAGTCGAATTGATCGATTCGAATTAATCGATTCGAAGGAAGCAGTGCAGTCGAAAATCCAATTTCGTATCGACCATAACTCAAAATCCACTGATCCAAATGCTATGAAATTTTCACAGGAGATTACATACAAGCCAAAGATTACTTCCACCAAGTTTCAGCTCCATTGGACACGATTTTGATCGATACGAATTGATTTCGTATCGATCATGGATCGAGTCGAAACTCTCCAAGATTGGTCGCATGGTCCCCCTCACGTGCCAGAACGAGTCTCCCGAAGTTTGAGCACGATATCAGCCTCCTACGCCTATAAATAGATCCCCAGAGCCTACAGAAGAAGGATCTTTTGATTCTAAAGCGCCCAGACTCTGTCGGATCAAGATTTGCACTATACTCTTGCTGTTGAATTCGAATTCCAAGTTGTATTTTGCTGTTGTTCACTGTAATCACTTGTAATTGTTCAAAGAGAATCAATAAAGTCATAAAAACTTCATAGTGGACGTAGGCAACACGCCGAACCACTCAAAATCGCTTGTCTGTGCATTTACATTCCTGCTAGTTGGAGTTTTTGTTAGATAATATACATTTTAAATTTATATTATTCACTGTTATCTCTTCAAAAACTTCCAAAGAGTGTTGTCCCCAATTAAAGTATTAATACTTTGGTGCTTTCACTGTGAAAACCCAGATTTTCTCCTGCTCCTTGGATCTATCATCGATCCTGGATTGCAAAAATCTAAGAGAGAGATCCAGATAACTAATCCAAATTCCTTCCATCTTATTCAGATTTGCGTAAAGTCTTGGAAAGGAGTTCGACCCCTAGGATGGTTAGCATAAGGACCACCTCCAACGTTGGCGATCTAGAAGATCGGGACAGACAGAATCCCGCTCAAGTACCTCCGTCTAACCAAGGCGCTACCGGACCCTCGGAACAATTAGGTCCGGTTACCCGATAAGAGTTCCAATTGCTGCTTCAGGAACTGACCCAGAGTCGTCAACAACTAACAGAGCAGCTACGAGCCAATGCCGAGCTGACCAGCCAGCTGAATCGCCAGAAGCGAAAGAGATATAGGAGAGATCATGCTTCTCTCTCCTCCACCGAAAGTTCTTCCTCTTCTGATTACCATTACCGATCTCCACGACCCCGACTGGATGGGAGTCACATACAAACTGCTGGACATCAACCGGAAATGACCGTTGGACAGCTGAGAGTTGGTCCATCGGCTAGTTTCCAGACCGGACCCTCCTTCCGAGGGGGTACCGCTCCTCACTACACCGCAGACTACCGCGCCACGACCGTCACGGTTGAATCAGGGGTCAATGCCCAAAATCAATCGAACCTGGACCGTCGTCAGCATGGACGTACTCTTGAACCATACGTCCCAGAAGACTATGAGCCAAGAAGGCAAGATGTGGATCGTCGACGGCATCCGGTCCAACCTCATAACATGGAAACTAATCATACTCTGGCTCGAACCGCACAGAACGTACAAGTGTCGGATCTTCCGACCATGATACGTCAGATGATTCGTGAGAGCCAGGGTCTTACGAATGACGACTAGGCAATCTTCCGAAGTCACACTCCTTTTACAAACGATATACTTACTGTTGAACCCCCTCGGCGATTCAGGATGTCGAATCTACCCATGTACGAAGGAAACTCCGACCCCAACCAATATATTCTGAAATATGAATTGTCGATGAGCGCTGCTAGAGCTGATGATGCAGAGAAGTGTCGTAGTTTTTCCATTTCCTTGGGGGGCATCGCTACCATGTGGTTCACCCGACTGCCACCACGATCCATTTCCTCCTTTGACCAGTTGGCCACTAAATTTGTTGAGCAATTCCGCATGCACGTCGCAAGGCCAAAAGATGTCAACACTCTATCTAGTGTTACCTAAGCTCCTGGAGAAACACTCAGATGCTATTTAGAGAGATTCCACGCTGCGTGTGCGGAAATCAGCAATCCGAACGATAACTCCATCCTTATGGCGTTGACTAAGGGGATTGACCCCGACTCTGAATTCGGCAACTGGCTGGCCGGGAAACCACCTGCATCATTGGACCGTTTCTATGCTAAGGCGGCTCAATTCCTGAGAAGGGAAGATGCGAAACAGTCTAGGAAGCAAGATGATGCAGGGCCAAGTACGGAAGGGATCCAAAGCAATGTTGCGGTTAAACAGTCTGGTGAAAGCTCCGGAAAAGTTCAGTTGAACATTCAAAATAAACAAACTCAGCGGAGGGATAACGTGAATCAAAATAGAAAGCGAGATCAGAACCGTGGCCCATAGCGCAAGAATCCTATGTTTGACAACTACACTCCTTTGAATACATCACTGGATAACTTGTATTTACAAACCTGTAATACAATTCAATACAAAAACCTGCACCAAAACCGTCGTCAGAAAGGCAAATCCAAACGTGAAAATTTTACAGGTTTCATGAAAGCTACGGGCATAATACGAATGAATGTCGTCACTTGCAGGATCTCATGGAATTGAATAGAGAAAGGAAGCTGGAACAGTTTGTGCGGGCTCCGCAGCCTGGAGGAGCAGGCCCATCAAATTAGAATAATGAGCCCGATCGGCCAAGACAGGGGGACTCTGCACGTCCCAGCAGGAGATTAGTGATAAACGCCTTCAGTGGCGGACCTACTTTGTCAAGAGCCTGGAATGACGAGGATCTTCGGCACAATTACACATGACATGCTTTATTTATTTAGTCTATAAATACTTTGCAATTTGTCTTTGCATTCTGAAGTTCAAATTTGTAATAAGGCAATGATTTTACCATGTTTTTCCGTTCCAGCAATAAATTGCTATCTCTTCAAGCTAGAGCTGTGATCCACCGAATGCGACATTCAACTATCACAACGCACGAAGAGCTATGTTCTATCGTACGACGGAATTTATTCAAATAGCGAGTGACTGTGATACGACCGGCCACTCACTAAGTGAAACCTCAGCTCGGGGGCAAGCCATCACATTAAAGGCTGAACTGGACCGACAAACGACAGTCCTATAACCAACTCCAAATTCCCAGAGTGTGAATTGGAGTATAAACATCAACTCTAGATTCCCAGAATGTGAACCGGAGTATAAACACCAACTCCAAATTCCCAGAGTGCGAATTGGAGTATAAACATCAACTCTAGGTTCCCAGAGTGCGAACTGGAGTATAAACACCAACTCCAAATTCCCAAAGTGCGAATTGGAGTATAAACATCAACTCTAGGTTCTCAAAGTGCGAACCGGAGTATAAACACCAACTCCAAATTCCCAGAGTGCGAAATGGAGTATAAACATTTACTATAGGTTCCCGGAGTGCGAACCGGAGTATAAACACTAACTCCAAACTACCCAAAGTGCGAGTTGGAGTATAAACATTTAAATGCAGTTCCGGAGAGGGTGGACCCATCCGCCTAACGACTTCGACCGTATCCTAACCAAGTTCAAGGAGGATGGACCCGTCCGTCTAACGACCTCGCTTGTTAACTCGGGGTGGATGTGATCTGACCATCTACGATCCCGATAAATCCGTCGTTCCCAGAATGTGAACGAATTCCTAAAAAGCCTAAACAGATGTGACTGATCATCTGTCGTCCAACTCCAAATTCCCAGAGCATGAATTGTAGTATAAACATCAATTCCAGGTTCTCGGAGTGCGAACCGAAATATAAATGCTAACTCCAAATTCCCAGAGCGTGAATTGGAGTATAAATATTAATTCCAGGTTCCCGGAGTGCGAACCGAAGTATACATGTTGACTCCAAATTCCCAGAGAGTGAATTAGACTAAAATACTAAGTCAAGATTCCTGGAGTGCGAACTGTATTACAAATATCGATAATTCTCAAATTCCCAGAGTGCGAACCAGATTGTCGATCACAGATTATCCTAAGTCCCCAGAGTGTGGACATGTGCTCAAGATTTGTGATAGGTGCGATTGACCACCAAAATATAAATACTGATCCCCAGAGTGTGGATGTGATTATTATCAGTGAACGCGCACGATTGAAACCGCTCACCTTTCACTTACTTCAACATCGATTTGACGGTGTTAAGCTTGGAAGGCAGAGATAGAATTGCAATCGTTAGCCAATCATTACAACCGGTTCCCCAATCTGAGGGCAGTGCTTAAGTGTGAAACATTGGCTGGAACAACACGACATCGAGTGTCCAGCTTAGTCTTGAGTTGCCGCTTGTATCCACGATTTTAAGACTTGTGTATGAAACAGATTCGGCTCCAGAACCAATACTCCGCAAGCATGCCAAGCTATGATTCGAACATTACAACACTTAAGCATAAAAGACAGGAAAAACAGTTGAAGCAAAGAAAATAAAGTTTTATTTCAACTAACTGAAGATAAGAATTTATGTACAAGTTCTTCCAAAAAATGCCTCCTAGCGGGGGCCGAATCTGCATCTATACACGACCTACTAAAGCAAAAAGTAAACTCCTATCTACCCAAAAGTGTGCCTAAGGAATATATCTATTCCTTCTTCTTCCTCGACTTTTTCTTCAGTGTGGAGCCGCCGGCACAGCTAACGACCTTTCGTTTTGAACTTTTTCGTTCAGGCGGGGAATCTCCGGAAGAAGGCATAATATCAATCTCTTCCTCCGAACTTGAGTCTACGGGGATGCTCTTTTCAGGAGGAGTCATAGGAACTGGATCTACGACCGAGGGCAGAGTAGACACTCTAGTATCAACCAATGTACCCCCGGGTGATATCATCCTAAGTGGAACTGGACCCGGCGCCGTCACTCCACCCTCAGAATCACCGCCATGAGCCGCTGCCTTCATCTCAGCATTGATTTCAACCAATATCTCTGCTTCTCGAATAGCACGAGCTTCGCTGGGGGAAGCAGTGGACAGTGACGAAGCACTAAAAGAGGCGGGAATGCACCAAGAACGAATGACATGTCCGCAAAAAGGTCGCTGTGTCGGCCCTGCAGCTCATTCATCATCTGCTCGTTAAAGGAAATTGTTCTTCCCTGTGTTATCTCAATCGGCGCGGCCGCAGTCGTGGTGATTGCCTCAGTAATAATGGCCCCCTGCACTTGATGTGATTCTTGGATTGCAGGAGATGCTGTCAATGTAACTTCGCTCACTGGATAAGGAAGAAAAGAAGTTGTTAGAACACACTTCAAAAACAAGCCCTTCATGTCAAATACACATGAAATTTGTTTAGAATACCTTCCTCAGTTCGACTTGTGGTTGGCTGAACAGCTTCAGATGAATGTTCCTTAATAGGAGATAAGCGTGGCTGTTCTAGATCATAAGCCGAGACGGGTTGAGGCTCGGTCACTGGAGCAGACTCGGGTCGAGGCGGAGTAGTAATTTCTGAGCTTGTAACATGATGCGTAACTTCGGAGCCTTGCTCGGCTTCTTGGTGCTGGATGCCGAGTCTTTCTCTTGCATGAGAAATCATAAAATCATGAAGAACCTTCTTCTCATCATCATTTAGTATGCGGCTTTCCAATTCAAACTCGTCAAAGGATCCGCCGGATTGCCCAGTTTTCTCCTCCTCAACCAGCAAATTCCAGGCGTTATACAGATGTGTTGGGTAGTCATCAAGCCAGGCTAATCCCCTGTGCCTCAACACATTGGCATTGTAAATAATGAGAAGCTCCTCTATGTCATCCTCTAACCTAGTTTCCGCCAATCGGACCCTCTCACTGACATCAACCTCAACCTCGCGGACCTTTTCAATGGCCGCATCTCTTTCTCTCCGGAGCACCACCGCTTGATCGCATGCTTCCTGTGCGGCAACGTTAGCAGCATCCTTTTCCTTTATGATTTCACAAAATTTGGACTTAAGCTCGTTAAGCTCTTTAAGGGCTGCATCTCGCTCAGCGGTAACGATGGTGTTCCTGTGGCCCATGTCCTCCACTGTGGCATAATGCTCCCTCTTCATTCTATCTATCGCCGCTTGGGCCTCATCGGCTCTCTTAAGAGCCTCGATCTCAGATTGGAGAGAAGACTCGGCCTCATTATTGAGCGCTTGAATAATACGATCTTTCTGGCTAAGCTCTTTCTCCAGCTTTTCAATCATAACGCTCGATCGAAGGCCACCTTCGATGCTTTTTTCGTGGTTTTCGACCATTCCTAATACTGAAAGAATATGTCCACGATGTAATCGTGCACAGTATGTTCGGCCGACACCGGAATCCTTTTCAAGCGTGGAGGAAAGACAAACCCATCAAAACACATATCAAGAAAATCCTTTTTCAGCTGAGCGAGCCTCATCGCTCCTTCGCCAGTGGGTTCGGCGAAGGCCCGTGCAGTAGTGGAAGGGTCTGTAACCTTAGTTCTACGTTGAGACTCGGACCTAGAAGATTGGGCGGATGGTTTATGTCGCGGAGCTTCCAAAGGTCGCGAAACATGAACTTGCGGCGGTGCAGGAGCTCTGGGAGGGGGTGTGCGAGATCGGGATCGGCGTACATATCCTCTATCCCTATCAGACCGCTCTTGGTTGGAATAGCCTTGATCGCAATCCCTATCTCCTTCCCTCCTGTGTAACTCGTAGTAGGACGAAGATTTACGTTTGCTGCGTAGATTACCAAGCATTGAGCCTCGACCAGACATGGTATCTACAAAGCAAAGCAAAAACGAAGTTAATAATCTTCAGAAAAAGGCAGCTTATGGTCAGAAATCATGTAGTGCCGTGAAGTGTATGTATGTGCAACCCCCCCGACCAACCGGATGTTCAACCACGCTAGCGGGCAGAGATTCGCTTAAAACTAGGGCGTGTTAGAGTTCGTCCAATCCGGCATCATGTTGCATGGACACATCGTCCGGAATTGGAAGATCGGTGAGCCCTTCGTAAAGACTTTCTGTTCTCGGGAGAGACATCTCCGAAATTCTAATTCTGAAGGCAGGCCGAGACATCCAAGGTTGCATCCGCAGGCCTAGGTTGCATCCTAGGTTGCATCTGCTGCCTTGCCTTTTCTCTTCTCTTCAGCATCCTAGGTTGCATCCGCAGGCTCGTCCAACGGTTCCTCGTCGGTGTGGGTTCTTTCAGAGTCAGCTTGTTCGACTATAACAACTCTAGGCTTTTTATGCTTAACTCACTCCCTCGAGATAGTTCTTAATGCACCATCGAGCCTTATACTCTATCTTCGCTCGATCAACCCAAGAATTCTGAGATTTCTATCCGTCAGGACCAAGTCGGTTCCTCGCTTGGGACCTCTTGAAGAACCTGAACTATCTCCTTGTAATATCCGCCTTCGGGTCGTTGAATTATCGCTGCAAAGGAAAAGAGATATGAGTTGGGTCTCGTTTACAATTATTTTGTCAACTGCTCGAAAAAATTGCAAAACTCACGTCTAAATAGCCATCGCCTGGCAAATCCTGGGGGGCATCTAACGTAAAACCACTCCGTCTTGAAGAAGCATAGCCTGGTCCAAGACCCTGTGATTATTTGACAATTTCTCACGTGCTCTAGAAATTTGAAGGATGGACTGTCTGTCCGACTCTTGAAATTGAACAGGTATCTTATCTCGGTCAGTCGGGATGGTCGATAAAGGTGCTCCATAAATGCAATGAACAAGCTATTTAGTAAAGCATATCCATTTGGGTGTAGCTGAGATGGGGCGATCCCTATAAAGGAAAACACTTTTCTTATATACTGATTAAACGGGGGGAGTGTCCCAGCTGCGCATGCATGTCGATTGAAAGTGCTATACCCCTCCGGTGGGTTGTGTGGTCTATCATTTGGTCCCGGAAATAGCACGTCATCCATCGACAAACCATGCCTTAGGCATATTCTCCCTAGCATATCTTTCGAAATGTTGGATGGAACAGAGTCTGGTGGATTATTGATAAGAGATGCATCGGGTGCCTCATCCGGGGCTGGATCGATAACTTCAACCTCAATCTCCGGTATTTCAAGCACGGGAGGAGTTGAACTCTGAGTTTCCTGTGGCTGTGAGCTTGGAGTTTCCATAACTAGCTAACTCACGAGAAACCATCATTAGAAGACAAAGAGCCCATGTGTTCCCCATGTATAGAGTGTGTGTTGTGCAGTGATGTGCGTTACTTGAAAAGATTTTGTAGAGTTAAAGGAAGTTTGCAAACGACAAAGATAATCGGGGTCCAGTTGAGTAACCGTCATTGCTGACCGTCATCACCAAACCATCCGGATATTAGCGATCGATCCAAATTAAATCACTTATCATGTTATTAAATTATGGTTCCATCGACGAGCTTCGAAGGGTAGTTAAATATGCTATTCTACTGTTAAATCCAGATATGCGAGAATGAAGCTTGCCGGAATCAGGTGTTCAAATATGCAAAAGATTCCCAAATTTATCAAATTTGGACTTGGAATCGATCACCATGGCTCAAGCTCGTGTCGGTCGAGGGGGGCCTCACTTTCGTATCGATCACATTCGAACCAATATATTTCGTATCGTTCAGGATCGACTCGATGCACTTTGTATGGATAGATTCGTATTAACATCGTATCGATCGCAACTTGGCAGTCTTGTATCGATCAGGGTATGCATTGTTTCGCATCGGTCGAAGATGAGGAAGTTCGCATCGATCACTTACCCAAAATTTCGTATCGATTATTTACCCTGTGGTTTCAAGTTAATAACCTTGAATCGATACAAATTGCCTCCACCCTGGATCGATAAGAACTTCATCACACATCGGTCAATTTTTCATCGGTACGAACTGTGCGCCTTGTGATCGATACGAAGCCATTTCTTTTGTTTCATCAGTACGAAATAAAGGCAAAGCAACCCTCGATTGATCCGTATCCTTAGCCCTCTTCAAGCACTCCTAACACCATTAGGCTTCCAAAAGCCATTAAAAAAATTCTTTTTAATGACCCGGAAGCTATCGAAGCTTACGTCAATTATGTAAACTGTGGTAAAATTCATACGGGGAAATATGCTATTTTTGAAGATTTTCCTTCTTATGAAATTGAAAATCTTTTTCAACAATGTTTTATTCTTAGTGTCGTACATAACAAACAAAATGATTTTGTATGTTATCCAAATCTTGTTAAAATGTTTTGTGTGAATTTGATTCGTGGTTTTTATGATGGGCAAAATGGACAAATTTGGGGCAGTGTTAGAGGGACACAAATAGTTTTGGTTTGTAAAATTTTAGGAATATTTTGGGATGCAAGTATATCGGAATGAATCTATTGGAATTTCAAATAAATAAAACTAATCGAGAGATATTTCATCACATCTTTGAAGGGGGTGACTGTTATACCGCCTTTTGGCAAGGCCGTGACACCAAGAGCTTGACTAGGAACCAAGGATGAATCATCCTGGATATTGTTAATACATAGGTCTACTATGGATATCGGTAAAAAAATTCCAAGTCGTTGCTAGGTCACGTTCATCGTCGAGTCGAATTGATCGATTCGAATTAATCGATTCGAAGGAAGCAGTGCAGTCGAAAATCCAATTTCGTATCGACCATAACTCAAAATCCACTGATCCAAATGCTATGAAATTTTCACAGGAGATTACGTACAAGCCAAAGATTACTTCCACCAAGTTTCAGCTCCATTGGACACGATTTTGATCGATACGAATTGATTTCGTATCGATCATGGATCGAGTCGAAACTCTCCAAAATTGGTCGCATGGTCCCCCTCACGTGCCAGAACGAGTCTCCCGAAGTTTGAGCGCGATATCAGCCTCCTACGCCTATAAATAGATCCCCAGAGCCTACAGAAGAAGGATCTTTTGATTCTAAAGCGCCCAGACTCTGTCGGATCAAGATTTGCACTATACTCTTGCTGTTGAATTCGAATTCCAAGTTGTATTTTGCTGTTGTTCACTGTAATCACTTGTAATTGTTCAAAGAGAATCAATAAAGTCATAAAAACTTCATAGTGGACGTAGGCAACACGTCGAACCACTCAAAATCGCTTGTCTGTGCATTTACATTCCTGCTAGTTGGAGTTTTTGTTAGATAATATGCATTTTAAATTTATATTATTCACTGTTATCTCTTCAAAAACTTCCAAAGAGTGTTGTCCCCAATTAAAGTATTAATACTTTGGTGCTTTCACTGTGAAAACCCAGATTTTCTCCTGCTCCTTGGATCTATCATCGATCCTGGATTGCAAAAATCTAAGAGAGAGATCCAGATAACTAATCCGAATTCCTTCCATCTTATTCAGATTTGCGTAAAGTCTTGGAAAGGAGTTCGACCCTAGGATGGTTAGCATAAGGACCACCTCCAACGTTGGCGATCTAGAAGATCGGGACAGACAGAATCCCGCTCAAGTACCTCCGTCTAACCAAGGCGCTACCGGACCCTCGGAACAATTAGGTCCGGTTACCCGATAAGAGTTCCAATTGCTGCTTCAGGAACTGACCCAGAGTCGTCAATAACTAACAGAGAAGCTACGAGCCAATGCCGAGCTGACCAGCTAGCTGAATCGCCAGAAGCGAAAGAGATATAGGAGAGATCATGCTTCTCGCTCCTCCACCGAAAGTTCTTCCTCTTCTGATTACCATTACCGATCTCCACGACCCCGACTGGATGGGAGTCACATACAAACTGCTGGACATCAACCGGAAATGACCGTTGGACAGCTGAGAGTTGGTCCATCGGCTAGTTTCCAGACCGGACCCTCCTTCCGAGGGGGTACCGCTCCTCACTACACCGCAGACTACCGCGCCACGACCGTCACGGTTGAATCAGGGGTCAATGCCCAAAATCAGTCGAACCTGGACCTTCGTCAGCATGGACGTACTCTTGAACCATACGTCCCAGAAGACTATGAGCCAAGAAGGCAAGATGTGGATCGTCGACGGCATCCGATCCAACCTCATAACATGGAAACTAATCATACTCTGGCTCGAACCGCACAGAACGTACAAGTGTCGGATCTTCCGACCATGATACGTCAGATGATTCGTGAGAGCCAGGGTCTTACGAATGACGACTGGGCAATCTTCCGAAGTCACACTCCTTTTACAAACGATATACTTACTGCTGAACCCCCTCGGCGATTCAGGATGTCGAATCTACCCATGTACGAAGGAAACTCCGATCCCAACCAATATATTCTGAAATATGAATTGTCGATGAGCGCTGCTAGAGCTGATGATGCAGAGAAGTGTCGTAGTTTTTCCATTTCCTTGGGGGGCATCGCTACCATGTGGTTCACCCGACTGCCACCACGATCCATTTCCTCCTTTGACCAGTTGGCCACTAAATTTGTTGAGCAATTCCGCATGCACGTCGCAAGGCCAAAAGATGTCAACACTCTATCTAGTGTTACCTAAGCTCCTGGAGAAACACTCAGATGCTATTTAGAGAGATTCCACGCTGCGTGTGCGGAAATCAGCAATCCGAACGATAACTCCATCCTTATGGCGTTGACTAAGGGGATTGACCCCGACTCTGAATTCGGCAACTGGCTGGCCGGGAAACCACCTGCATCATTGGACCGTTTCTATGCTAAGGCGGCTCAATTCCTGAGAAGGGAAGATGCGAAACAGTCTAGGAAGCAAGATGATGCAGGGACAAGTACGGAAGGGATCCAAAGCAATGTTGCGGTTAAACAGTCTGGTGAAAGCTCCGGAAAAGTTCAGTTGAACATTCAAAATAAACAAACTCAGCGGAGGGATAACGTGAATCAAAATAGAAAGCGAGATCAGAACCGTGGCCCACAGCGCAAGAATCCTATGTTTGACAACTACACTCCTTTGAATACATCACTGGAGAACTTGTATTTACAAACCTGTAATACAATTCAATACAAAAACCTGCACCAAAACCGTCGTCAGAAAGGCAAATCCAAACGTGAAAATTTTACAGGTTTCATGAAAGCTACGGGCATAATACGAATGAATGTCGTCACTTGCAGGATCTCATGGAATTGAATAGAGAAAGGAAGCTGGAACAGTTTGTGCGGGCGCCGCAGCCTGGAGGAGCAGGCCCATCAAATTAGAATAATGAGCCCGATCGGCCAAGACAGGGGGACTCTGCACGTCCGAGCAGGAGATTAGTGATAAATGCCTTCAGTGGCGGACCTACTTTGTCAAGAGCCTGGAACGACGAGGATCTTCGGCACAATTACACATGACATGCTTTATTTATTTAGTCTATAAATACTTTGCAATTTGTCTTTGCATTCTGAAGTTCAAATTTGTAATAAGGCAATGATTTTACCATGTTTTTCCGTTCCAGCAATAAATTGCTATCTCTTCAAGCTAGAGCTGTGATCCACCGAATGCGACATTCAACTATCACAACGCACGAAGAGCTATGTTCTATCGTACGACGGAATTTATTCAAATAGCGAGTGACTGTGATACGACCGGCCACTCACTAAGTGAAACCTCAGCTCGGGGGCAAGCCATCACATTAAAGGCTGAACTGGACCGACAAACGACAGTCCTATAACCAACTCCAAATTCCCAGAGTGTGAATTGGAGTATAAACATCAACTCTAGATTCCCAGAATGTGAACCGGAGTATAAACACCAACTCCAAATTCCCAGAGTGCGAATTGGAGTATAAACATCAACTCTAGGTTCCCAGAGTGCGAACTGGAGTATAAACACCAACTCCAAATTCTCAGAGTGCGAATTGGAGTATAAACATCAACTCTAGGTTCTCAAAGTGCGAACCGGAGTATAAACACCAACTCCAAATTCCCAGAGTGCGAAATGGAGTATAAACATTTACTATAGGTTCCCGGAGTGCGAACCGGAGTATAAACACTAACTCCAAACTACCCAAAGTGCGAGTTGGAGTATAAACATTTAAATGCAGTTCCGGAGAGGGTGGACCCATCCGCCTAACGACTTCGACCGTATCCTAACCAAGTTCAAGGAGGATGGACCCGTCCGTCTAACGACCTCGCTTGTTAACTCGGGGTGGATGTGATCTGACCATCTACGATCCCGATAAATTCGTCGTTCCCAAAATGTGAACGAATTCCTAAAAAGCCTAAACAGATGTGACTGATCATCTATCGTCCAACTCCAAATTCCCAGAGCATGAATTGTAGTATAAACATCAATTCCAGGTTCTCGGAGTGCGAATCGAAATATAAATGCTAACTCCAAATTCCCAGAGCGTGAATTGGAGTATAAATATCAATTCCAGGTTCCCGGAGTGCGAACCGAAGTATACATGTTGACTCCAAATTCCCAGAGAGTGAATTAGACTAAAATACTAAGTCAAGATTCCTGGAGTGCGAACTGTATTACAAATATCGATAATTCTCAAATTCCCAGAGTGCAAACCAGATTGTCGATCACAGATTATCCTAAGTCCCCAGGGTGTGGACATGTGCTCAAGATTTGTGATAGGTGCGATTGACCACCAAAATATAAATACTGATCCCCGGAGTGTGGATGCGATTATTATCAGTGAACGCGCACGATTGAAACCGCTCACCTTTCACTTACTTCAACATCGATTTGACGATGTTAAGCTTGGAAGGTAGAGATAGAATTGCAATCGTTAGCCAATCATTACAACCGGTTCCCCAATCTGAGGGCAGTGCTTAAGTGTGAAACATTGGCTGGAACAACACGACATCGAGTGTCCAGCTTAGTCTTGAGTTGCCTCTTGTATCCATGATTTTAAGACTTGTGTATGAAACAGATTCGGCTCCAGAACCAATACTCCGCAAGCATGCCAAGCTATGATTCGAACATTACAACACTTAAGCATAAAAGACAGGAAAAACAGTTGAAGCAAAGAAAATAAAGTTTTATTTCAACTAACTGAAGATAAGAATTTATGTACAAGTTCTTCCAAAAAATGCCTCCTAGCGGGGGCCGAATCCGCATCTATACACGACCTACTAAAGCAAAAAGTAAACTCCTATCTACCCAAAAGTGTGCCTAAGGAATATATCTATTCCTTCTTCTTCCTCGACTTTTTCTTCAGTGTGGAGCCGCCGGCACAGCTAACGACCTTTCGTTTTGAACTTTTTCGTTCAGGCGGGGAATCTCCGGAAGAAGGCATAATATCAATCTCTTCCTCCGAACTTGAGTCTACGGGGATGCTCTTTTCAGGAGGAGTCATAGGAACTGGATCTACGACCGAGGGCAGAGTAGACACTCTAGTATCAACCAATGTACCCCCGGGTGATATCATCCTAAGTGGAGCTGGACCCGGCGCCGTCACTCCACCCTCAGAATCACCGCCATGAGCCGCTGCCTTCATCTCAGCATTGATTTCAACCAATATCTCTGCTTCTCGAATAGCACGAGCTTCGCTGGGGGAAGCAGTGGACAGTGACGAAGCACTAAAAGAGGCGGGAATGCACCAAGAACGAACGACATGTCTGCAAAAAGGTCGCTGTGTCGGCCCTGCAGCTCATTCATCCTCTGCTCGTTAAAGGAAATTGTTCTTCCCTGTGTTATCTCAATCGGCGCGGCCGCAGTCGTGGTGATTGCCTCAGTAATAATGGCCCCCTGCACTTGATGTGATTCTTGGATTGCAGGAGATGCTGTCAATGTAACTTCGCTCACTGGATAAGGAAGAAAAGAAGTTGTTAGAACACACTTCAAAAACAAGCCCTTCATGTCAAATACACATGAAATTTGTTTAGAATACCTTCCTCAGTTCGACTTGTGGTTGGCTGAACAGCTTCAGATGAATGTTCCTTAATAGGAGATAAGCGTGGCTGTTCTGGATCATAAGCCGAGACGGGTTGAGGCTCGGTCACTGGAGCAGACTCGGGTCGAGGCGGAGTAGTAATTTCTGAGCTTGTAACATGATGCGTAACTTCGGAGCCTTGCTCGGCTTCTTGGTGCTGGATGCCGAGTCTTTCTCTTGCATGAGAAATCATAAAATCATGAAGAACCTTCTTCTCATCATCATTTAGTATGCGGCTTTCCAATTCAAACTCGTCAAAGGATCCGCCGGATTGCCCAGTTTTCTCCTCCTCAACCAGCAAATTCCAGGCGTTATACAGATGTGTTGGGTAGTCATCAAGCCAGGCTAATCCCCTGTGCCTCAACACATTGGCATTGTAAATAATGAGAAGCTCCTCTATGTCATCCTCTAACCTAGTTTCCGCCAATCGGACCCTCTCACTGACATCAACCTCAACCTCGCGGACCTTTTCAATGGCCGCATCTCTTTCTCTCCGGAGCACCACCGCTTGATCGCACGCTTCCTGTGCGGCAACGTTAGCAGCATCCTTTTCCTTTATGATTTCACAAAATTTGGACTTAAGCTCGTTAAGCTCTTTAAGGGCTGCATCTCGCTCAGCGGTAACGATGGTGTTCCTGTGGCCCATGTCCTCCACTGTGGCATAATGCTCCCTCTTCATTCTATCTATCGCCGCTTGGGCCTCATCGGCTCTCTTAAGAGCCTCGATCTCAGATTGGAGAGAAGACTCGGCCTCATTATTGAGCGCTTGAATAATACGATCTTTCTGGCTAAGCTCTTTCTCCAGCTTTTCAATCATAACGCTCGATCGAAGGCCACCTTCGATGCTTTTTTTGTGGTTTTCGACCATTCCTAATACTGAAAGAATATGTCCACGACGTAATCGTGCACAGTATGTTCGGCCGACACCGGAATCCTTTTCAAGCGTGGAGGAAAGACAAACCCATCAAAACACATATCAAGAAAATCCTTTTTCAGCTGAGCGAGCCTCATCGCTCCTTCGCCAGTGGGTTCGGCGAAGGCCCGTGCAGTAGTGGAAGGGTCTGTAACCTTAGTTCTACGTTGAGACTCGGACCTAGAAGATTGGGCGGATGGTTTATGTCGCGGAGCTTCCAAAGGTCGCGAAACATGAACTTGCGGCAGTGCAGGAGCTCTGGGAGGGGGTGTGCGAGATCGGGATCGGCGTACATATCCTCTATCCCTATCAGACCGCTCTTGGTTGGAATAGCCTTGATCGCAATCCCTATCTCCTTCCCTCCTGTGTAACTCGTAGTAGGACGAAGATTTACGCTTGCTGCGTAGATTACCAAGCATTGAGCCTCGACCAGACATGGTATCTACAAAGCAAAGCAAAAACGAAGTTAATAATCTTCAGAAAAAGGCAGCTTATGGTCAGAAATCATGTAGTGCCGTGAAGTGTATGTATGTGCAACCCCCCCGACCAACCGGATGTTCAACCACGCTAGCGGGCAGAGATTCGCTTAAAACTAGGGCGTGTTAGAGTTCGTCCAATCCGGCATCATGCTGCATGGACACATCGTCCGGAATTGGAAGATCGGTGAGCCCTTCGTAAAGACTTTCTGTTCTCGGGGGAGACATCTCCGAAATTCTAATTCTGAAGGCAGGCCGAGACATCCAAGGTTGCATCCGCAGGCCTAGGTTGCATCCTAGGTTGCATCTGCTGCCTTGCCTTTTCTCTTCTCTTCAGCATCCTAGGTTGCATCCGCAGGCTCGTCCAACGGTTCCTCGTCGGTGTGGGTTCTTTCAGAGTCAGCTTGTTCGACTATAACAACTCTAGGCTTTTTATGCTTAACTCACTCCCTCGAGATAGTTCTTAATGCACCATCGAGCCTTATACTCTATCTTCGCTCGATCAACCCAAGAATTCTGAGATTTCTATCCGTCAGGACCAAGTCGGTTCCTCGCTTGGGACCTCTTGAAGAACCTGAACTATCTCCTTGTAATATCCGCCTTCGGGTCGTTGAATTATCGCTGCAAAGGAAAAGAGATATGAGTTGGGTCTCGTTTACAATTATTTTGTCAACTGCTCGAAAAAATAGCAAAACTCACGTCTAAATAGCCATCGCCTGGCAAATCCTGGGGGGCATCTAACGTAAAACCACTCCGTCTTGAAGAAGCATAGCCTGGTCCAAGACCCCGTGATTATTTGACAATTTCTCACGTGCTCTAGAAATTTGAAGGATGGACTGTCTGTCCGACTCTTGAAATTGAACAGGTATCTTATCTCGGTCAGTCGGGATGGTCGATAAAGGTGCTCCATAAATGCAATGAACAAGCTATTTAGTAAAGCATATCCATTTGGGTGTAGCTGAGATGGGGCGATCCCTATAAAGGACAACACTTTTCTTATATACTGATTAAACGGGGGGAGTGTCCCAGCTGCGCATGCATGTCGATTGAAAGTGCTATACCCCTCCGGTGGGTTGTGTGGTCTATCATTTGGTCCCGGCAATAGCACGTCATCCATCGACAAACCATGCCTTAGGCATATTCTCCCTAGCATATCTTTCGAAATGTTGGATGGAACAAAGTCTGGTGGATTATTGATAAGAGATGCATCGGGTGCCTCATCCGGGG
Source organism: Allium cepa (assembly GCA_030765085.1). NCBI lineage: Eukaryota > Viridiplantae > Streptophyta > Magnoliopsida > Asparagales > Amaryllidaceae > Allium > Allium cepa. The sequence goes on along the minus strand of CM060929.1, from coordinate 697,745,043 downwards.
CTGGATCGATAACTTCAACCTCAATCTCCGGTATTTCAAGCACGGGAGGAATTGAACTCTGAGTTTCCTGTGGCTGCGAGCTTGGAGTTTCCATAACTAGCTAACTCACGAGAAACCATCATTAGAAGACAAAGAGCCCATGTGTTCCCCATGTATAGAGTGTGTGTTGTGCAGTGATGTGCGTTACTTGAAAAGATTTTGTAGAGTTAAAGGAAGTTTGCAAACGACAAAGATAATCGGGGTCCAGTTGAGTAACCGTCATTGCTGACCGTCATCACCAAACCATCCGGATATTAGCGATCGATCCAAATTAAATCACTTATCATGTTATTAAATTATGGTTCCATCGACGAGCTTCGAAGGGTAGTTAAATATGCTATTCTACAGTTAAATCCAGATATGCGAGAATGAAGCTTGCCGGAATCAGGTGTTCAAATATGCAAAAGATTCCCAAATTTATCAAATTTGGACTTGGAATCGATCACCATGGCTCAAGCTTGTGTCGGTCGAGGGGGGCCTCACTTTCGTATCGATCACATTCGAATCAATATATTTCGTATCGTTCAGGATCGACTCGATGCACTTTGTATGGATAGATTCGTATTAACATCGTATCGATCGCAACTTGGCAGTCTTGTATCGATCAGGGTATGCATTGTTTCGCATCGGTCGAAGATGAGGAAGTTCGCATCGATCACTTACCCAAAATTTCGTATCGATTATTTACCCTGCGGTTTCAAGTTAATAACCTTGAATCGATACAAATTGCCTCCACCCTGGATCGATAAGAACTTCATCACACATCGGTCAATTTTTCATCGGTACGAACTGTGCGCCTTGTGATCGATACGAAGCCATTTCTTTTGTTTCATCAGTACGAAATAAAGGCCAAGCAACCCTCGATTGATCCGTATCCTTAGCCCTTTCTTCCCTAACCTACACGAGCGCCGCCATGGCCACTCTCAGCAAAAACTTTGACCCAGATCTGGCCTTAGCATTTACCTAAATTGGCAATCGGCAAATAAGGATCTGAGATTTAAACTTTGTCGTGTGAGTTTAGTTACAACTAATTCATTACCTAGATTGAAGCCGAAGTTTAAAGGATTAAGGGGATGAATCTGATCGATTCGAAGGCAATATACAGTTCCTTTTTTTTCTGGAGCTCGTGGTTCGATGCGAAAGTAAAAAAAGAAGGCTGCAGTAAGAAGTAAAAAAGTGAAAATGGCCGAAGTCCTGAGTATTTATATGGAACCTAGGGAGAGACTGGGTCGATTCGCCTCCCAGTCAATGTGACCAGTCGCAACCAGTCAACCCACGAATCGATTCGAATGCTCTATTCGAACCCATCGGCCCTTGCCTTCATCTAGGTGAAGTTACCACCAAGGTTTATTGGTTCAAAACTGCAATTCGTTTCGATCGGTTCGACTCCACACACAACGCGTCGATGCGTACTGTGCCGCTCGAATCCATCGGCTCACGGCATCCAGAAGCCAACTTTCATCGATAAGAATTATGAGTCACCTATTCATACCAAACAACAGAGACCATCGATACGAAATGATGATTCGTATCCATTATTGCCAAACATATCGATGCGAGAACAACCTTTCAAACTCCTATATGGATCTAGGAGAGGATCGATACGAAGGAACGTCCAAAAACAACCATCAAGCGTCGTTACAACTCGAGTTTCATATTGGTTCAGGAGGGATCGATGTGAAATTCGGTACAAGAAAGCTGACAACGACTCGTGAACGTGCAACGTTAACGAGAGTCAGGCTAACATATATACATATATGTCAAACTAATATTCCATTTTCAGCATTAACAGGAATAGGATATTCATTTAAACGATTACGGCGACAAACAATTTAGCATTGTCATACAGCAATCGATTATAGCAGCGTAGGGTTGCAACCTTCAACAAAAAGACAATGACTGTTCAGAATGAAGACTGCAGCTTTTCAAAGCACGTCATGTTTCCACAAGACGTACTTTGGGGGGCAAATGTTATCCAACATTTTGGCAAGGCTGTGACACCAAGAGCTTGACTAGAAACCAAGGATGAATCATCTTAAAATACAGAAAAATGAATAATTACGAAAGAAATGATCAAAGGAATTCCAAAAATAATACGGAGAACGTCAACAATGATAGATGCTACAATTGCAATAAAGTCGGGCATCATAAGATAGATTGTCTGTATCCAGATAAACAGATGTTCCCTTCAAACAATGATTCATCAAAGAAAAGAAAGAAAGCATACACAGCAACCCTCGATGACTCAGACTCATCATCTGGTGATGATAAAAAGAAGACGGATAATTCGAATCTGCATTTCACTGTTACGCATGAATCAGACGATGATAGGAGTATAGATCTAAAAATAGGTATGCATTTATATTATTTTTAATTTTTCTTGTCTGAATGGATGCTTGTTTGTTTGCTTGATTTTTTTAAATTCCTTGAATTTTAAATTCAAATTTATCCTTGAAATTTGAATTTTAAATTCAAAAATAATATTATTTTAATATTATTTTGAATATTAAATTATTAATATTTAAGTATTATTATATTTATTGTTATCACAGGAATTATATAAGCAGAATATGAGATATAATATATACATTAGAATTTAGAATAGACACTTGTCCTTTAATTCAATAGGCACATGTTGACATACCCAGATACCCCATGTCGACATGCCCCTCAGAATTTGATTTCAAAATTTGAATTCGAATTTTTGAATTGCCCTCCACCTTTTCACCAACTTCAATGCTCTTAAAAGTTGGTTCTTGACCAGAGGACATGTCTATAGAATCTCTTTTAAATTCACTCTCCTTGTCATCACTTTTCACTTTTATTTCAAATCTCAAATTTATCTTCATTATCTTCAACTCCTCTCAAACTTCTTCAATTCCCTCTTCAAGCACTCCTAACACCATTAGGCTTCCAAAAGCTATCAAAAATTTTCTTTTTAAAGACCTGGAAGCTATCAAAGCTTACGTCAATTATGTAAACTTTGGTAAAATTCATACGGGGAAATTTGCTATTTTTAAAGATTTTCCTTCTTATGAAATTGAAAATCTTTTTCAACAATGTTTTATTCTTAGTGTCATACATAACAAACAAAACGATTTGTTATGTTATCCTAATCTTGTTAAAATGTTTTGTGTGAATTTGATTCATGGTTTTTATGATGGGCAAAATGGACAAATTTGGGGCAGTGTTAGAGGGACATAAATAGTTTTGGTTTGTAAAATTTTAGGAATATTTTGGGATGCAAGTATATCGGAATGAATCTCTTGGAATTTCAAATAAATAAAACTAATCGAGAGATACTTCATCACATTTTTGAAGGGGGTGACTGTTATACCGCCTTTTGGCAAGGCCATGACACCAAGAGCTTGACTAGAAACCAAGGATGAATCGTCCTGGATATCGTTAATACATAGGTCTACTATGGATATCGGTAAATTTCTTCCGAGTCCTGACCAAGCTACAACTGACAAGACATGATGAACTAAGCCATGGAAGCCAACATTCCAAATTTCAAGTCAATCCGAGTTCACATGATCAAGTTATGATCGATTCATTTTGAAGGAGGCAGCCTTACTTTCGTATCCATCAATCTATGTCAATTTGTATCGATCGCGTTCGCATCGATCTGATTGCCTCACTTCGCATCCATCGTTATGCCCTACTCTGAATCGATCGGTTTCGTGTCCATCAATGAGTAGTATGTTTCGTATTGGACGTTCAGTGTCTAATTCGTATCCGTAGCTGAGCCTCTATTCGAATCCACTATCTTCATATCGATAGGATTCGCATCCATCATCACACCTCAATTCGTATCCATCAGATTCGCATTGATCCAGTTCGAATCCATCAAGAAGCCTCAGCTAAACTCAATCTTGTTCGAATCCATCGACATAGCATGCATTTCGTATCGATCGGCTAAAGCCTACTTCGTATCCATCAAGTATCTACTGGCTCGTACCCATCGGGGAAAGTCCTTTTCGTAACCATCAGCCTTCATCGGTTCGTGTCCATCGATGTTGCTGCTGCTCGAATCCATCGAGTTATCACTACTTCGTATCCATCAACACGAATTAAATAACAGTCATCGATACAAATGAGGCGAGATTCATGGAGTCGAAACGGTCAAACCGAAGCAAAGAATGGATCAATGCGAGGAGTGTGCGCCACGTCACTGCTAGGTCACGTGCATCATCGAGTCGAATTGATCGATTCGAATTAATCGATTCGAAGGAAGCAGTGCAGTCGAAAATCCAATTTCGTATCGACCATAACTCAAAATCCACTGATCCAAATGCTATGAAATTTTCACAGGAGATTACGTAGAAGCCAAATATTACTTCCACCAAGTTTCAGCTCCATTGGACACAATTTTGATCGATACGAATTGATTTCGTATCGATCACGGATCGATTCAAAACTCTCCAGGATCGTCGCGTGGGCCCCCTCACGTGCCAGAACGAGTCTCCCAAAGTTTGAGCACGATATCAGCCTCTTACGCCTATAAACAGAGCCCCAGAGCCTACAGAAGAAGGATCTTTTGATTCTCAAGCGCCCAGACTCTGCCGGATCGAGATTTGCACCATACTCTTGCTGTTGAATTCGAATTCCAAGTTGTATTTTGCTGTTGTTCGATGTAATCACTTGTAATTATTCAAAGAGAATCAATAAAGTCATAAAAATTTCATAGTGGACGTAGGCAACACGCCGAATGTAATGACCTAGAATTTTTAACAATTTAAAATGGAACAATTAATAAATTTTAAATATTTAAAGGTTGATTTTAACTTGAATTCCAAATATTAGTATTTACCTGATAATTAAATTATTGAATTATATAATTCGTAATTGAGTAAGATGTTGAGTATGGAATTTTAAGCCTGTTAAAATAATTTGAAGGCTTATAAAATTTATAATGATGATGCTGAAGGTAATAGAATGGTTGAAATTTAATTTAAAGGTGATTTGTTCAGTTTTAATAATATATCGTTTGAATCGATATTTAAAAATAGCTTTCCGAGGCACGGTCTCGGAATTTGACGAAACCAGTTCCATTGGATCCATAATAGTTAGTTATTATAGGATTTCAATTTTTGTAGCGTTTGGATCTTCCGTTTGCTCGTACGGGTGAGAAACGCGTCGAAATTAAAATCGATAATTTAATATTTTAAATCGATTTAATAAGCTAACTTCCACATACGATTAAATTAGCCTCCGAAACACGTTCCATTGTGTTCGGAATACGGGTAAAGCCTTATAAACGATTGGCGGCATGTCTAATTAGGAGTTCGAAATTTCATGGCGCAACACGAGATATTTTCAATATTTAATTGTATAATAGTCAGGCGTACTCAAGAAGCCATTCCCATTTTTATTATACGTCTTCGTCCCCTCATGCTTCCAGATCAAGATCGAACTCAAATAAAAAAAATAGCAGCCGAAATTCAATTCCACGAATTCATAATTAACCAACCAAAATCGATCATTGGGGGTCGCGCGCACACTCGGAGGACTAACTGTGGAAGGCGACGCCGTGAATGGCGGCGATGATCAGGAGGTAGTCGATCTCGAGTTCGTCAATTTGAGGTTCTCTGATCAGGAGGTAGACCCGACCGACATTAGGGGGGTTCGCGACCCTTGCGATGGCGATGACGGAGAAGGACGAGGCGCGTGATTTGATGCTGACAACGATGAAGTCGCGTTCGCGCCTGATGGCAAGGGCGTGTACCGTGTGAACGCTAGGGCTTGGGCACGATTTTTGGGAGCTGTGTTCGCAAGCACGGCAAGGCTGGGTGATCGGTAGAGCGTGCATTTGGGGTGAGATATTTATATTTGTTTAAAGTTTTGTTCTATATAAAATAGCTAATTAAAATGTCTATATATCTGCAGGACAAAAATATATGTAAGGATTTAGAGAAAAAAAGGGAAAATTAGTTTAGAAAAATTTAATTATTTGTTTAAATAAAGATTTAGTTAAATTAAATTTATAAAATGGAAATCAATTTATTTAGTTAACTTATATAATTATTTGATAATTAGAAAATATTTTATAATCGGAAAATTAGTTTGAAATTAACTTATTAGGTAAAATGAAATTTATTAAATAGAAATTGATTTGTCCAAATTGTTCGAATATTCATAAAATCATATAATGTTTATACAAGGTCCAAAATTGGGAGATAAGGGTCGAGATGGAATTGGATTGCCAAACAAAAATCAAAGGTGAGTAAATCTCACTCTGTTGGATTTTTATTTAAATTTAAATGGTTAAATTTAAATAATTGGATGAATGATTGAATTGTTTGGATGTGTACTGATGATCTGGTGATTTAATTTTGGTTGGTTCTCGGGTTAATTGTTGTTTGACTCGAAGTATTCGGGGTTTAAATTATTTTAAACTTAAAACATAAATAAGAAAATATTTTCTTTCTAAAGTTAATAAGGGCTTAATAAATCGTGATTCGTTTAAATAGTAGGGTAATTAAAATGGATAATTAATTAATTCAATTAATTAATGATTTGGGTTGATTAATTTAGTAATTAAGGGTTTGAATTAATTAATTAAGGTTTAAGTTAATTAATTTAGGATAATCAATGGATGGTTTGATAGATAATTACTTAATGTAATTAATAAAATATAATTACTTTGTGAAATTAATCAAGAGATTAATTAAGATGGTTGATTAAGGAGTAAATGATTTATTTAATGAAGTAAATAAAAAGTTAGTTAATTACAGTTTGGGATTAATCGGAAATGATTAACACCGTGTTTTAATTAACGTAATTAAATTTTGATTAGGATATATTAAAATATAATTGGAAATCCTTAATTCATATAGTTAATGATGTAATTAACGATTGATTAATTAATCAATAATAAGTGACTTATGGAAAATTAATTAATATAAGAAATCAAGGATTAATGTAATTAATTATAGTTTAAATTAATTCATGAAGTAATTAAGGTTACTTATTGATTTTGGGTTAAGAAGAATTAATATTGTTAAATTAATTAAAGTTAATTACTTGAATGTAATTGAAGGATAATTAATCCAGGGAGATTAATTAAGATAAATAATGAAGGGATGATTGATTAACTTATTGGAAATTAATTAATGTTAAATGAAGAAATCTAAGTGGTTGAGGTTAGCAATTCAATCAGGATTAATTAAATTAAATTTGTATGTGATTAAGCTTTGCTTATGGATGATTGAATGGTATTGGATGTTTTGAATGAGTTGATATCTCTGATATGAAATGTTATGTATTTCATTTGGATAACTTGGGTTAGGATGACATGAGACTCGAAGAGGCCGGGATCGGGTATTGGGAAATACCCGAAACCACTTCGAATTCTTATAAATTGTTATGTGAAATTAATAGTTGGGATGAAATGATTTAAGTGAATCGGACTATTTGATCTAAATTTTGGCACTTAGAAAACTTATGTGTGGAATAAGTGATGTCTATAATAAATTGTGGCTTTGTGAATTGAAATGAGTTACCCCGGGTTTTATATAAGTTGTATGCTTGTATTCCATGTTAGATGGATTTACTCATGTTGGTTTCCAGCCTGACTTGGGTGTTACTTTGGTGTAATGCTCGGGTCAGACCGAGTATTACAGATTCTCAGGTAAGGACGTTCTGGAGCTCAGGAGGCGAGCTGGATGGCAGGAACGTGTAGAGTATTTCCGCTGTATTATATTATTGTAAATCTGAGACATGTTGTTTTGTATATGTCCAGTGTTTGAATATATGTGTAACTCTGATGTATTAAAATGTAATCAACAGAACATTATTCTTTGTAAACTGTTATTATTTATTATTATATTTTATCTGCTGCGAATGTGACATGTTGATGTTTCTATTCTTCTTATTCTTCTTCATCTCTTTCTTATTTTTCATAACTATTTGGAATTTTCAAGATCGGAAATATCGAGTCGTCACAGTTGGTATACGAGCTGAAAGGTTAAGCGAGAACCTTGGCTCTGGTGGGGATTACTCATTAAATAGAGTTCGTAGTACTCTAGAATGAGTTGAGTGTGTGTGTGTGTGTGTGTGTATGAGCGCGTACTTGTTATTTTCTTATATAAAGGTTTTAAATGATTTTATATAAAAGTATATTTTGATATATATAACAATATTTCCTTCTAATAAATATTAAGGTGATTGGATGTTAAATAAATGTAATTAAATTAAGAAGTAATATAATACAATCAAATTGAAATCTTGAATTAAAATTAAGTGGTAACAGAAATACAACCCAATTAAAATTAAATTGATTGAAATGAAATTCTGGAATTTGAGCTTAGAATTTAAATTATTTAAAAAACTTTAAATAAAGGTAAGTTTGAAATGGATTCAAACTGAAATTCAATCTTAAATTTATAGAAGTAAGAATAATATTAAAAAAAGGAATTGGTATCCAGATATGATTACCTTCGGTATTATCGTAAATGGTTATTGTGTTTAATAATGATATATTTGTTATTGAGTAAGCCAAATGAAGTAAATTTATAAGATGAGTATAATTTCTAAATTAGAGTGGATTTTAAAATTTTGAAGTTTTAAAACCTAAGTCTAGAAACAATTAATTGTTTTAAAGAGTTAAATAAAATAACAAGTAATATAATTCAGACTATTTTGAATATAGTCTTATTTTAAAACAAAAAAAATGTTTGGAAGATTTTTAAGGGATTTGTTTTGAAATTAAAACCAAGGGTGGTTTAAAATTTAAAAGTAGCCTGGTGTGTAAAGAAATTAAATTGTTTAAAAAAAATTAAATGAACAAAATTAATTTGGTTTAAAAAGTTAAACCAACCTTTGAGAATTTAACTCGAATTTATATAATTCGAGATTGTTTAAATTTAAGATTGAAATTGAATTAGTTCAAACTTGTATTTGGTTTGAATTAATTGGATTTGTGATTGAAGATGTAAAAATTTTAAAATTTTTAATGGGAAATTGAATTGGATTAAATTGAAATGATTTGAATTTGAAATGGGTTCAATTGATAATAATTCAAATTGATTGGAATAATTTGAAATTATAATTAAAGTTGAACAGGATTAAAATCAAATGGAAGTTGATTTGGATTGGGAAAGAAATCAAGATTGATTCAACTTGAATTGGGACTAAATAAATTTCGATGGGAATTGAAGTTCTTCAAATTGGAATTGGGTCAATTTAAATGGAAGTGGAAATTTAAATTGAATTTATGGGGAAGTGAACAGTTTGACTCTTGACTATTTTCAATATAAATTGTTTTAATATAAATTTATCCTTCCAAGCTATTTAATAAATACAACCTTTCTTTTAAAGCCAAATTATTTTATATTTGTTTTACGATTATTTTTGAAACTATTTAACAATTTTTCAACTGTTTTATAAACTAATTACTATTTTTCAACAATTTCACAAACTAATTTCTATATTACAAATATTTTACAATTATCTAAAATCTCTGAAACTATTTAACTATTTCCAACTATTTTACAATTACGTAACTATTTTACAGCTATTTTGCAAACTAATAATTATTTTTCAACTACTTGTCTATTTTTAAAATTTTCAAGCTATTTTCTAAATATAAACTGATCGGAGTTCAAACTGTTATTGATTAAATACCCAACTGAGATAAAGATTGAAGTGATAATTCAATGGAATTGAGGCAATTGTAAATAAGTGAATGAAAATTTAGGTGAATGTGAACAGAAAGGAAATTGATTTGGCTAATAAATCAATGAAAACAAATACGTAGGATGTACGTATATTATTCTATTCGCATAGTGATTTGATCCAGATTCGAACATAGAATTTCGAGATAGTTATATCAATCCGAGTGGGATTTTTCATTCGATTTTCGACGGCAAACCTGAATATGGATTGTTGATTGGTTCTGGATATTCTCTATCATAGTTATGGCTACACAAGGAGAATGACGGTTTCTGATCAAAAAACCAGATCTGTGTCCGCACTAGGAAGTCGGATGGACGATACTAGTTCGGAAGTGAAATTGTGTGATCGATTGAGCGATCAGATTGGTATAGAGTATGGATGATAAGTGTACATCGTACAGTTTTGAATGAAATTGATACTGGAAAGAGTAATCAAATTTGAATATTTGATTTTGAATAGACGAAGCTATATATCTTTGTTATATAAGATAAAACTCCCCTTATTAAATCTATAGCCAGAAGAAAATGTTATTGAAAATGTTTGAATTATAAAGGAATTTTATACAAGTTTGAATGATCCAAAGTCTTAAAAATTATATATATCTGAATATATATAAAGGATCTTATGAGGATTTTGGAAAAAGGTTTTGGGAACCTTTGGATTTCGAAATGCTTTTGATTTTTGGGTAAAATCAATATTTGAATTTGGAAAGCCTAGTTTGAGAATTATCGATTTTGGGATAATCGATTTTGTGTAAAGGAGCTTTGTATGAGATCATACTAGGTGTATGATTTGAAAGATACTATATATGTATAGTATAAAGTGTTTTGATGATGGCTTTGGGGAAAAAGGCGCTCCCTTGAAATGAACTTCTCAAGAGTGCCACCGGGTGGTGCTGCCTTGAGCCCCAAGGGGGATTCTAAAGTTGATCATGTAAGGAGTCCGGACAAAACTAGTTCCTGAGGATTATGAGTAGAGTATACCATAGCGAAAGTCGTGTGTGCCGTTGAGAGCCAACGGTCTAGTTTAATTTTATATCGGTAGACTGTGATCTATGGTAACATAGCGAAAGTCATGTGTGCTGCTGAGAGCCAATAGTCTGCGTTTGATTTTACATCGGTAGACTGCGACCTATGTAGGAGTGGAGAAGTTTCATTTTGACAGCGAAAATCGTGTGTGCCGCTGAGTGCCAACAGTTACATGGACTTTTGCTGCGATGGCAACGTAAGCCTGAAATGTAACTGCGATCTGTTGTGGGTTCCATGGCGTAATCGAGGGGCGCGGAGTGCCTACAGTTACATGGACTTTTGCTGCAATGGCAATGTAACCCAGGATGTAACTGCGACCATGGATGGGGGTGATGATTTCCAGAGCATTCTCACCAAGATATTTCCTCTATTTTCAAAAAAAATGTTTTCTATATTTTTAATAAAATTATTTTCCAAGTATCTTCACTGGATGTTGAAAACGGGTTTACTAAGTACTTATAGGTTTTCAGTCCTACGCATGATCAACGTATGACTGAATTTCTGTGAGAACATGGATGGACTGGTTGAGACATCAAGTTATAAGAAGTATTTTTATAAAAAGCTATTTTAATAGTATTATGTTAATTTAAAAGCTTTTCAAAAATTTTAAAAATAAAATGTTGGAATTTTGGAAAATGAAAGAAATCCAAACTGGAATTATGAAAATTTTTGAATTCGGGGAAATTTAATGAAGTGATTTTTGTAATAAAATCAAACATTGACTTAAAAGTTGGAAGTAAGCTAATTAATTAAATAAATTCTTTGATAAAATATATTGATGAAATTTAACTCGGTTAAACAAATGGATTGTAAATTAATAATGGAGTTTGGAAAGGAATTTGACTTGTAAATAGAATTCAACATGGATTTTGATAATGAATTAAATAAGTGGAGAGGTTATAAAAATAGAAATAAAATAGAGTGGGATCGAAATAGTGATGGGATGAATTACAAATAAAATTCAAGTGTGATTATGAATAATATTTAACAAAATTTGCAAGTAAATTAGATATAAGGAAAGTGTTGTAGAATGAAATGAAATTGAATTTGAATAGACATGGTTTGAATTGCAAACAAAACCGAAGTGAATAGAAATAAATTGAGAATGGCTTTGTACTAATAAAATAAATTCAAAAATGAATTAAGTAAGTGAATTAAAAATTTAGATATGGGGTGGATAAATTGGTTAATCGAATTAGATAATAAATAGATAAAGTCTGCTTGAATAAAAATTAAATCAAAGTTTTAGTTGGTATTGGGTTATTAGAATGGAAGATTATTAAATAAAAAGTTAAATTATTTGTTTAAGTAAAGATTTAGTTAAATTAAACTTATAAAATGGAAATCAATTCATTTAGTTAACTTATATAATTATTTGATAATTAGAAAATATTTTATAAACAGAAAATTAGTTCGAAATTAACTTATTAGGTAAAATGAAATTTATTAAATAGAAATTGATTTGTCCAAATTGTTCGAATATTCATAAAATCATATAATGTTTACACAAGGTCCAAAATCAGGAGATAAGGGACGAGATGGAATTGGATTGCCAAACAAAAATCAAAGGTGAGTAAATCTCACTCCGTTGGATTTTTATTTAAATTTAAATGGTTAAATTTAAATAATTGGATGAATGATTGAATTGTTTGGATGTGTACTGATGATCTGGTGATTTTAGTTTTGGTTGGTTCTCGGGTTAATTGTTGTTTGACTCGAAGTATTCGGGGTTTAAACTATTTTAAACTTAAAACATAAATAAGAAAATATTTTCTTTCTAAAGTTAATAAGGGCTTAATAAATCGTGATTCGTTTAAATAGTAGGGTAATTAAAATGGATAATTAATTAATTCAATTAATTAATGATTTGGGTTGATTAATTTAGTAATTAAGGGTTTGAATTAATTAATTAAGGTTTAAGTTAATTAATTAAGTTGAATTAATTTAGGATAATCAATGGACGTTTGATAGATAATTACTTAATGTAATTAATAGAATATAACTACTTTGTGAAATTAATCAAGAGATTAATTAAGATGGTTGATTAAGGAGTAATTGACTTATTTAATGAAGTAAATAAAAAGTTAGTTAATTACAGTTTGGGATTAATCGAAAATGATTAATACCGTGTTTTAATTAATGTAATTAAATTTTGATTAGGATAAATTAAAATATAATTGGAAATCCTTAATTCATATAATAAATGATGTAATTAACGATTGATTAATTAATCAATAATAAGTGACTTATGGAAAATTAATTAATATAAGAAATCAAGGATTAATGTAATTAATTATAGTTTAAATTAATTCATGAAGTAATTAAGATTACTTATTGATTTTGGGTTAAGAAGAATTGATATTGTGAAATTAATTAAAGTTAATTACTTGAATGTAATTGAAGGATAATTAATCCAGGGAGATTAATTAAGATAAATAATGAAGGGATGATTGATTAATTTATTGGAAACTAATTAATGTTAAATGAAGAAATCTAAGTGCTTGAGGTTAGTAATTCAATCAGGATTAATTAAATTAAATTTGTATGTGATTAAGCTTTGCTTATGGATGATTGAATGGTATTAGATGCTTTGAATGAGTAGATATCTCTGATATGAAATGTTGTGTATTTCATTTGGATAACATGGGTTAGGATGACATGAGATTCGAAGAGGCCGGGATCGGGTATTGGAAAATACCCGAAACCACTTCGAATTCTTATAAATTGTTATGTGAAATTAATAGTTGGGATGAAATGATTTAAGTGAATCAGACTTTTGATCTAAATTTTGGCACTTAGAAAACTTATGTGTAGAATAAGTGATGTCTATAATAAATTGTGGCTTTGTGAATTGAAATGAGTTACCTCGGGTTTTATATAAGTTGTATGCTTGTATTCCATGTTAGATGGGTTTACTCACGCTGGATGGCAGGAACGTGTAGAGTATTTCCGCTGTATTATATTATTGTAAATCGGAGACATGTTGTTTTGTATATGTCCAGTGTTTGAACATATGTGTAACTCTGATGTATTAAAATGTAATCGACAGAACATTATTCTTGTAAACTGTTATTATTTATTATTATATTTTATCCGCTGCGAATGTGAGATGTTGATGTTTCTGTTCTTCTTCTTCTATCTCTTTCTTCTTTTTCATAACTATATGGAATTTTCGGGATTGGAAATTTCGGGTCGTTACACCGAACCACTCTAAATCGCTTGTCTGTGCATTTACATTCCTGCTAGTTGGAGTTTTTGTTAGATAAACTACATTTTAAATTTATATTCTTCACTGTTATCTCTTCAAAAACTTCCGAAGAGTGTTGTGCCCAATTAAAGTATTAACAATGACAATTTCGAATTCAAAAATCATTATTTTCATCCAAAAGCAAGAATTGTTAACCTCTTATTCAACATACTCTTATACCAAGATCGAGAAACTACAACAGCCCAACTTTGAAAGTTTGTAAAGCTCCTTTTGCAATTTTTGAAAATTATGATATTAATTGGGCTCACGTTATTTTGGATGAGCCAAGGCCCAAGAATTTTACTATGGGTGAAAACACATTATATCATGGAGTTTATCTCACTCGGATTTTTAATTACTTTGGAGTTGATTTCAAAAAGGAAGAATTTATAACTAGAAAAGTGTTCAACCATGGAAACATTTCCCTTATGCAAATTCCATTAGTGTTTCAACCATATGAAACACTTACAGAAAAGGAAGAAAGGCTTGCTTATGAAGAGATGGAAGATATGGAGGAAGAAGAAGAAGAAGAGGAAGAGGAAGGGATGGAAATTGAAGAGGAGGAAGATGAAGATCAAGAAACTTCCTCAAAGAGTATTGAATATCCTACTAATCCCGCTAATCCATCTAATAAGACCATTCTCAATAATCAAAGAATTATAACGGAAAATCAAAAGACACTCAAAAGATCAATGAGTAAGAAAATAGATAAAATTTCCACTAAAATCGACAAGTTCTTCGGGGAAAGTTAGTAGAAAGCTTGGACTATTATCTTCTTCATCTTCATATATTTAGTTTTAGTTCATGTTATCTTGTTTACTTCAAGTTCTGTCCATGTATTTTCTTTTATTTTAGTTAATATTATATTATTTTATAAAATGTTAACTAAAATCATTAATGAAATCTTTTATTTCATGTTATTCAACTTCACTTGTCTCTGTAATTGCTTGTTTTTATATTATACAAATTTTAGGTGCATAGATTTGTTCATAATATTCAATACAAAAGCAAATTGTCACTTTAGGCAGAGGCATGTCGACATCCACAATCACCTTATGTCGACATAACGGGCAGAAAGTAGTTACACTTTCAAATTTTAATTTCATATAACTAACTTATGTCTATTCATTTTAATCGACTTTCTACCCCTATGTATACCTATTTCTTCCAAAATAAATCATCAAACTTTATTTCTAATCACTCCCTTTCATATTTCTTCCTATTTATTAAATTATGACTTCTTCGATTAAGAATCTAAGTGATAATCTTTAGGAACTCTCACTTCCCTCAAGAATATCCTTACATTTATACTTCGTAATCAGCACCACTTAGGATTGATCAAGGAGCAAGAGAGACATTTCACTGCCCTTCGTTGGATGATCTCAGCTCTCAACAAGGATGATCCCGAAGGAAATCCACCAGTCACTCTCGACAAAGATAAAGAAGAATGTGATGCCATCAAAGCAGATCTTATCTTTGGGGAAGATGGATGGATGGAAGTACCAAGGAATGTCTACTCATCTGTATGTTATTTGTTTGATTTGATTGGTGTGTTATAAAACTTGATTGACTTGATTTATTTAAAACATTTGGTATGATTTGTATATATGATTGGATTGAATAATTACTATAAATATGATTGAATGGTGATTGATTTACTTATGGATTACACTTATTATCACACTCATGATCACATTTCACATTTATGATCATATTTCATACTTAGCACTTATTACACTTATATATGGATTACTCTATTGTATTATGGTTGTTTATCTTATATCAAGTTCAAGGGATTTATTAGTAAGAAGTTTTTGTTAATGAGAAATGGGGAGAAGTTATAAAATAGTAGTTGGCTTGGAGTAAGGGGGAGTTATGATTGGAGTAAGGGGAGTCATGGAGTAAGGGGGAGTTATGATTGGAGTAAGGGGAGTCATGGAGTAAGGGGGAGTTATGATAGGAGTTATGGTATGGTAAGTATATATTATAAATACAGGTTATCATCATCAAAAAGAGGGAGATTGTTAGGAACTGAGATGTTGGTTTTGATGACAATAACCTTTTAAACTTATCTTACTATAAAATATATACTAAATAAAATATATACGAACACTATTGTCTAGATAGATACGTATATGTAGGATATATATATATATATATATATATATATATATATATATATATATATATGCAAGTATTGATTACTGAAGACTGATCAGTATAAAGACTCAAGACTCGAGATTCAGAATAGAGATATCAATATTGAAGACTCTAGACTATTAGGATCAAGATTTTAAGATAACTATCTAGTTTTTGTTAAAACTTTATAATAACATGGAAATCTACATTCCAAATTTCATTTGGGATGGAACCCATTCCTACCTTCTTAGTGACTTACAAACCCACGACAAGTATCTTACAAACCCACGACAAGTGGCTTACAAACCCACGAACATCCTAGTTTTATACAAGTTCTCGAATCTCGATGTGATGAGATATTCTCTAGGAAGAAGCTTGCAAAACAACTTCAAAATGGTTTTTCAAAATGATCTTCAAAACTGCTTTTCAAAATGTTTTAGCCTTAAAAATTATCTTTTCAAATGATTTTCCAAAAGACGTTCTAGCCTTAATTTTTTTTTTTTTTAAATAAACTCTTGTTTTAAACTTCGTTTGTTATTAAAACTATCCTCTGATTTTCAAATATTCTTCATTATATATATACTTAAGATTTAAAATCAAATTTATACATTCATTCTAAAAAAATATTTTTCTACTCTTCTTTATGTTAAAAACATAGGAAAAGTAGTTTATTTTACTCCAGAATAATTTTATCTTGTTTTCCTTTCAATGCCATTTTCAAAACAAATTTTACGACGTCATGAGATACCTCATCTCGACATGGTGGCCGTTAAATTCAAAAGTTTCAATTTTCAAAAGAAGTGTCTATTCGTTTAAATCTCTTCAAGAATGGTTATGATTATTAATGGCCTATAAATAGCATTCACAAACGAATTTGTTAACCAACAATTTCTTATTTTCTTCACTCCTTCTCCACAAATCCATATTCTAAAATTTTCATATTTTTAAGATCGTGTCGAATTTCTGCCGAATTCCCAAGCGAATCAAATTAGAATCTCATTCTTGTTTGTTTCTCTGCCCTCTCTCAAAGATCAAAGTGCTATTTAGAGTTATAGAATCAATTTGTAATCAAAAGTTTATCGAATCTCTCTATAAGGTGTGGTTGTGCTTGGAAATCAATTGGGTGATGTTGTGTCCCGTAAATCAAGAGAGTTTGCCCCGGACTTGAGAGACAGGAGGGTACCTCAACACCTTTAGAAATTGAGGATTACAACTCGACATTGGTATAATAAAAAATTTGTATGAGATGTTTTCCTTGGTACAAGACTGGATGTAGGGTAACTTCGAACCAGTATAAAAACCGGTGTGTTCTTTCCTTTTACTGATTTCTATTTACTTTCTGCATCAGCGTTTGATTCTGTGATTGTTCTATGATTAATTCTGCATTTATTTATATCATAATTTTTAAATTAGTCCATATAAATCTTATAATCCATCAAACACTATTCACCCCTCCTCTAGTGTTAAATTAGCTTTAAGATCCTTAATCCGCACTCTCTTTCATTTATGGTTAACCGATTTATCTCGAAATGATTTTGATTATCATCCCAATTTGGTTAAATTGTTTATGCTGATTTAAATGGGAAGTTTTTTTAAGGAAAGATGGTCAAATTTGGAGTAGTGTCAAAGATACTACAATTATTTTAGATTGTGAAATTCTTTGTCAAATTGGTGGCTGTAAAAATTAGTGGAAATGACCTCTCCACTTTTGAAATTAGTTATGGTAATAGAGAACTTATGTACGATGTAACACCTCATAAATTTAATGATAATTAATTAAAAAGAAATTAAGTAATATTTAGTAACGTCGAAAAATAGGATTTTTGTATATATTAGAATTTGGCTACGAAACTTGCACCGTTTTTTGTGGCAATTTTCCAATCAATTTTATATATAAAATTTTACAATTCCAATTTAAATGAAAAGTTATAAATGTTTGAAAATATTGAATTAAAAACAATTAAAGATGTAATTAAGGAAATTAAATTAATCAACATTAATTATTTACGAATACTTAAACGTTAGGTAAGATTGACGTTAAATCGTATCAAGTAAAATATTAAATTGTTCTGTATCATGGACATTAACTCAATGACTAAATTTCAACTGCATAGGATGTGGCTTAGTTTGTTTTGAAAAGATAAAAACAACTTTTGAAAAAAAAATATTCAAAAATCTTTGATTCTTAATAGAAAATGTTTTTGTAGAAGTTTTAAAAAGAAAAAATAATTTTATTTTTAAACTTCTATCCATTTGTAAATTTTAATTAAAAAAGATTTTGAATGAAAAATGTGGTAATTTTTATTTTTGAAATGCTACATGCTTAGCATAGAGAAAAGTTGACGGGTTAGCATTTACAAACTTTATTTTGCTATGGTAGTAATAGTAAAGTAAAGGTAGTTGATGATATGAGAAAAGGCTGTTTTAGTCTTGCGATTTCTTTTTCTATACCTTGTCGATAGACGAACAAAACTTGTTTTAAGATAACCCTGCTTAAAAATTTATAGTAAATTTTCTTATATGGACTGTACTTGGAAAACAATTGGGAGAAAAAGAAAATATTTCAATGTACAGTGGAAAATGGTTACACAAGAGAAGGATGGAAATATACAATTCTCCATCTAAACATTTTTTGACATAAGAATATAATTTTAGAAAATTGGATTTAAAAAAACTGGAAGTTAGATAAGTATGTGTTAGGTATTGGATGGTAAGGATTGGATGCAAAACATGTTGAGTTATACTTCTATTCATAGAAGTGTGGAAAAATTTGGAATGAGAAAATAAAGAATTTGATTTTCAAAACTTGCATACATATAGAATTGCCAGTATATAGGTTGTTTGTACTATATTTTTAAAATTATTTTAAAGAATGCATTCATATAGGAGGCGCCGATTTAGAATTATTCGGCATACATGCCATATATGTTGTGATACACCGTGCACTTCTACACTATTGGTTGCAAAATTGGCCGTACACTAATTGGAGTGTCATTTGCGATAGAATCTCTTCCAATTAAATATCGATCCTTGTTGGATAAAGACCATTTACCCAGCCCCACAACGTCCTAGTGTCGCCTTGGGGAACTAGCTTCTCTATCCTAACATCAATATATGTATAGTATATACATACCAGTGGCTAAATTTATTTATAACCTGAGCCTTAGGCTGAGGTTTAGATTGCACATCTAGAACGCCAACCGGTCGACCACTATATACTGGGACGATCAACCGCTTGTCGTCGACCGCTCAGATAGTGCGGTCAACCAATGATCGTCAATTAGGTTTTTAAATTTCTAATTTATTTTCGTTGGGTTCCTTAGTTATTAACTTATTAAGTTATTCTCAAATCTTCATTATAGTGAGTTACAGATCAATTACGATGAACAAATTTCTATAATTTCCTAAATTTCTTATTTAAACTTGATTTCAGATTTATAGGAACAATTCAAATTTAGGGTTTATAACTAACATCGATACTAATAATTATATTAACCAGTTATAGGATTAAAAGGGTTTTAATGTAGGTTAATTCTTATTTAACAGGTTTGTATCAATTTAATTTATTATTCAGTCTTAGATCTAAACAATATGATTTACAATTTAGTTTCTCACAACCTAAAATAGATAAGGTATATCAAAATTAACTAGATATAATCATCTTATTAAAAGTATATTCACTTACCTCAGATTCAAGCTTCCCTTTGAATTCTGTTTGGAAATCTTCCCTTTGTTCATTAGTTTTTTGCTTGATTTGATCTGCTTAGTTTACTTTATTTTATTCTTATTTATTTGAAGAATTTTATAGGTTAAGAAGAAAAGAATTGACAGAGTTTTGATACATACACAAATTTATAATGAATTAGGTTTGGATTAGCTATGTATTTATAGAGGTTCTAGATTAGTATCAGTTATTGGTTTACCCTAAGAGAATAATAGTTTACATCCTGTTCGCAAACCACTTGCTTCGCCGTTAAGTAAAAATATTTCATTAGATCTGGGTCATTGGCCGCCCAAAATTCTTGATTTGGCACATCAACCAGTCGATCGCTAGGTTGGGATCAGTCGATCGCTATGTCGCCCGGTGATCTACCAGGGTGTCGACCAGTGGAGCTATTTATTTAAGGATTGTTTTCCATACTAATTTATTTAATTAATTTTGTTTTTAAATTTTAAAACACCTATAACTTCTGCATACTAGCTTCGATTTTAAGGTATTATAATGAAAATTATCCAGAAAATCGCTACGAACGCACTGGTGCAACTTGCATAACCAAATTCAGAGGTTTGTAAAAAAAATTCAACTTTTCCCTTGTTATATTTTAGATTTAATTCTTTTACTAAATTCTCTTTTAAAATTTTGGGGTATTACAATAATATTTTCCCTTATTTATTTACTCTGCTGCTTTTCTATTTATCAAAATTAGTTTCATAATAAACCACGATTTTTATCAAAACTAGATTTCGCAATATAAGACAGTTTCACCAAATTCAATACAAAACAAATGTCCTCATCTAGTAAATGGTAGTCACGGTAAATCGCTAAATTGACACCTAGTGATGAAACCCATCGTTCTCAACACCTACGGTCCAGGTTCTTAATCGACATTAGGGATGAAATCCATTACTCCAACCCTTGTAATCCAGGAGGCATTACCTTGGACCGACATAAGTCAAAAATGGAAAATATCCGAACAATTCACAAAACAAATATAAATCCCTTTTATAAAGGTAAAATTATCAAAACTATTTCCAAATGGGAAAATATATAAATTTATAATTTTAATTCACTGAATTCGGAAATTCTAGGTAATATAAAGATTATCAAAATTCTACTGGTTTGTTTTCCACAAGTCACATTATTTTAGCAAATCAATTTTTATTTCATTGAAATTAACTTCATAATGTTTCATAGTTTCCAAAATCCAGACTTCATGATAAAAATAACAAAATTTAAATTTCAATCTCAAAATACATTTTTAACAACCATATTTTAAAAGAGCTATTGGATGTGATCGACAACTAGAAGAATGGTGTTTGATTATACTCTACTAAAATATTACTATTGTCAATCGTCCATATCAACTCTTATTACACCATTCCACTATAATAAAGCAAACACCGTATATTCTCGAATTTATAAGTAAAAAACATTCAAGAATAACCATGTATCATTTTTAAGCAGAATGATGTTTTATTATGCTTAACTAATAAAATGTCAATTCCAATCATCCAATGTAATTAAAATTTAACATTTAATACAATCAATACCATAACATAAAATATTTCATTCAACCAGTATACATAATATTATTGGTTATTAATGTACGCACACAGACACACATAGACACACATACATGTTATGGTACAATATATTCAACCACTCGATTCAACTAATCAATTCATCAACCAATGTAGCATACACGTTATTGAAATTCAAATTTCAGGTCATTGCAATACATATTAGGGCGCACGAATCATTTCATATAACATGAATTAGAAAAACAGATGTAAATTTACTCATCTTGGGTTGATCATTATTTTTAGAGAACTAATGTAACATAACTGTAGTTTTACCATTTCATTAAGCAAGATATCAAATAATTTCATGAATATAACTATTTTAATTTATTTCAAACCCCATAAAACACCCAACCAAATAGGAATCAACCTATGCATAATTACAGTAAAGTGTTTAACTCACTAGTGTATATTGATTAAAATCAAAGAAGTTCAGCTCACCAATATTTTCAAAAAATCCATTTATTTATATGAACATATGCATATATGCATAATATTCATTTTGTAGGACATATATCGCACATCCAATTCTCATAACCTTATTCAACAGTTAATTCTATAATCTATTAGTTAATTAAATTAGTATAAAATGATTTAGCTTGCAACTGATTCAGCCTTTACCCGGTAGTGATGATATTTGTATAAATCAAAATAAAATAGTTTCTGATTTCACTCACTACATATATTAATTAAAGTTAAATAAGTTAACTCACCAATGTTCATTTAATTCATCATACACATAGTCATATCATTTAAAGTTGGCAATTGTATTAACAAAGCAGTAAATTCTCTTATAAAACACCATTAACCAAATCATATTACATTATTATATTCAATGACAAGGATGATCATACTCGCAGTAAATCAAAGTGTGTGTGTGTATATATATATATATATATATATATATATATATACGCATTGTATAATTAATATTAGGTTGATATACTCATAGTTACATCATAACCCCAATAATTGACATGCTCGATCATTCAAGAATTCATACACCAGTCTATAAAAATTGGTAAAACAACCTAAGTCTTACTCCTCCAAGGTCAAATACCTTTTTTTACTTTAACATATTTTCCATCATTCAAATTCCTTTTAAATCCATATTCCACAATTTAATTTCAAGAATATATATTATTTATCAAAGTTCCAATTTGCGTTCCGGAAATACATTTATTTATTTAACTTAATTTTATATTGGGATGTTAAGCTTTATGCGGCACCAAGACAATGATTTACACATTCTCTTTACTAACACTTCTAGGATACATGGAGTCTGGTATTGGTCAAAACTCTAGTGTTATCCGCATTTAATCTGATCAGTTCATATATAATGTACTTGGTTCAATGATAATATTTATTATTAACCATTCTACCATGACAAGAAAATTTGACTTTGAGTTGGTTGAAGTTGATCACAATACTAACCTTGTACAACTTAGGAGACGAATTATCAATTAAATAATGCTTCACTTCAACTTAGACTCAACTATAGTCATTCAGTTGGTGCCATGTCGTGTTTTAACTATAATTAAAGTGGAGTATCTGTATTGTGAGGAAACTATGTAATATTGTCACATTGATATTTCATGTTTGACCTAGTTGTTATCAACCAATAGGAAACCCTCAAACGAGTCATTTCATAGTCGTATAATATCCATGAGCATGTAATCCTTTGGTGCATACAGGAACCATGAGTAATACATTGCCCAATATTTGGAGAGGGTTACACATCACGGTATCAATAGATGAATCCATATCCTTTCTCAAAATATCTTGATTAGAAATATTTAAAACGAAATATTATTTTATATTATTATTAATTACTCACGATTTCAACTATTTACAACAACATAACATTTTATTAAGGATTTTATTATTGATGTCATTTAAATTATTTACTTAATTAATTATATCATGATATTACAAAGTATATGTAACAAAATAAATACCTTTATTACGAATAAGATTGATTACAGAGTTAAATATATGTAATAAATTATGTAATTGCCTTTATGGCATACCATTAAATCTTTCATGAAAGAGGTTTGTTGGAACATTGCGTTGCGAGTAGTGCTATTATAATAGCCGAAATTGCATGAGAGGACCATCAAACACTTGCTAATTAACTCATTTTGATTTTGAACACTTGTTATTAAATATCGAAATTTATTATAAGTAATATCCATTTCGTGTTTGAGAAAAAATGGATATATCTTTGTTTTAATAAGAATATAAGGAATATTCACTTTAGGAATAAAACCATTTTAGGTATAGTTTGAGTTTATTTTATTGTCGAGCATTTTAAAGGAACACGATGACACAATCTTTTCTAGTTGCTTCTATAAATAAGACTCCAAGGCCTCATTCTTCATGTATAATTTTTTATCAACAACTATATTAAATTCGTAGAGTTTGACATTGCAACTCATTCACTAAATTTGAAAAGGGTTTATCATGAAATGAGGTGTTACTAGTTCAAAATGACATGTATCGAGGTCATTTAGCAAGATACCTTTTTATAGTCACCAATTTAACGTGTTGCATGATTAATTATATTTGACTTTTTTCAATATTAGAGATATTTTATAATATTATATTTTAATATTAATTTAAAAAAATATTTATTTTTAAATTACCATTGAAAGAGTTAGGGGTATTCCTTATGGGCAATTATGTAATTTGTTATATATATCTACCTCTAAAATCAGTCTTGTTTATAATAAATGTATTTGATTTCTATTATATACTTTGTTACATGGTGATATAATAATTAATTTAAAGTATATTAAAATAGAAAGTCCTCAATGATATGTTATGTGGTAATAATTACAAAAAGTTATAATCATGAGAAAATTATCACAAAATAAAATAACATATCATGTTAAATATTCTTGGTTAAGATGTTTCAAAAAAGATATTAATACATCTATTAAGACTAGAGCACGTAACGCTCTTCAAATGTTGAGTAATGTATTACTCACTACAGTTGGGTACACCAAGGGATTACGTATGGATAGTTATCGATAACTATGGAATGTCTCATTTGAAATTTTTTGGTTGATTAATAAAAAAATGGTCAAACACAAAATCTCAGAGTGATAAATCATGGCATAACGACCCATCGAGCGATTATATTTAGATCTAAGCAGAAGCATATGATATGAAACTATTCAATAGAGAATCCATCTTCTCAATTGTATGAGGTTAGTATCACAGTCAATTATAGTCACCTCAAAGTTAAAATCTCTAACCAAAGTTGTATGGTTAATTATAAATGTTATTCTTGAACTAATGACTTTGTTTGTAGAATACCCGCGTTGAATGTGGAGGTTATTGGAATTTTGACGGAAACTAGATTCCTTAAGTTCAAAAGGATTATAATATCGACGAAGAGAACTGGTATAATTAATCATTACCAAAGGTACTGCTTGAATATGTAAAATTAGATTTTAGCGATGAGATTTATAAGCAATGAATTAAGTCAAACTGTCACACCATTAGCCGAGGTGAGGTGTGAACATTAGTATTTGAAATGTTCAAATAATAATCATTGACTAAATTCACCTTGCTAGTTGCACAACCGAATCTATTCAGTCTTCGAAACAGTGTGTTAACCTATCTTTTGGCAAGGCCGTAGTCAGGCGGATTTAACTAAATCGATTACTCGTTCATCGAAACCGGAATACAATGATTTTGAGTCAGACGATCAATCATGGGTGATGGTCATGATTATGAAGCCAGGATTCGACATTTTCGATGGATAAAAGTCGCATGATACTCGAAATATGGGTATCGACAAAAGTCAATTTGACGCGAGTCACCTGGAGTTTACTTTGAATCATGCCTAGGTTTGCTTCGAGTTTTCATGGAGTTTGCTTCGAGTCACGTGAAGTTGTGCTCCGAGTTGCTTGGGACCAGTCTGGATGGAGTGGTTCGGTAGGAAGGTGGTTCGACCTTGATGGTGTGGGTCGGTCATGTTGAAGTGGTTCGGTAGGAAGGAGGTTCAGCCTTAATGGTAAGGGTCGGTCATGTTAGAGTGATTTGGTAGGAAAGTGGTTCGACCTTAATTGTGTGGGTCGGTTATATTAAAGTGGTTCGGTAGGAAGGAGGTTCGGCCTTGATGGTGTGGGTCGGTCATGTTGAAGTGGTTCGGTAGGAAGGTTGTTCGGTCTTGATGGTGTGGGTCGGTCATGTTGAAGTGGTTCGGTAGGAAGGTGGTTCAGTAGGAAGGTGGTTCGGTAGTTCAGGATCGACAAGGAGTTATACTTTGGTCGGCAGGTATGGGATCGGTACGATCTTGCTTTGAGTTACGGGACGAACCACTTTGAGTCATACGCATGAAGGCTTTGGGTCGGTGGGATGAAGACCTTGGATCGGCTAAAAAGGGGTCTGTGCTTGAAGAAGGAGGGTCGACACCGAGTTACTCCGAGCGTTAGGGAAATTTACTTCAGGTCGTGTGTAGGTGCGCTTCGAGTCGTGTGAGCGATTACTCCGAGTCATGACCAAGGGATATCAGGATGGCGTATTATGAACTCGAGGTAGGTTGTAGTGTTGAGTTTTGGATCGGCCATGTTATTGATGGGCTCGGACCACTCGGGAAGCCCAGTAACTCGGGTTTTGCCTATAAATACAACTTGTGGGGCTTCGAAAAAGGGGATCTGAATTTTCCCCTTCCTCTTCTCCACTAAGGCTGCTCTGCCATTATTGTTTTGAAAATTCCAGATTGTAACTGTACTTGATTCTGATATCAATAAAAAGGAAATTTCTGGAGTGGACGTAGGCCGGAGTCAGCCGAACCACTATAGATCCTCTATTATTACTGCATTCTTCTTAATTTTTACTGTTCTTCATATTTATACTCTATATACATTCTATCTATGATTTATGACTGTGATTTGGTGCTTTCGTCTGGATTTGGGTGTTAGTAACCAATTTTGGCACTAACATTTTGGTGCTTTCACTGAGAAAGCTAGCACTCAAGGATTATGAAGCTTAGATTTTGGATTTAAAGGCTTAGGAACTTGGATTCAAAGGCTTAGGAACCTGGATTCCGAAGATTATGACAAAGCAATCAACTATGAGACAAAGGACGGAAAGAAGTCAGTAAGAGGGAAGTCAGGAGGCTTCCTCTGGAGCTAATCAAGCCTCCATCTACATCACTAGGGACAAGATGCAGGTCATGATGAATTCCATGCAGGAACAGTTGAAAAGGCAAGAGGAAATGCTGCAAGCATTTTCATACAATTTGCACAAGCAGGAATTGCAGGAGCTCAAATCCATGGAGCTGGATCAGAAGGACTCAACCGGCAAGTAGATGTAGTGGTTCAGCAGCGGGCATCCCCCAATCAGCAAACAACTATCAATCCAGGTGGATCTAGACTTGGAGGCATGCCGCCAGGTAATATTGGACTAACCCATGAAGGGATACCATATGACGCTGCACAGCCCGGCGCCAACAGCAATGCAGGAGTGCGTGATGAGGAGTATGTACCGGAATTCCCTCAAGCACTTGGAGGGGCTTGGGAAATGTAGATGAGGGGCAACCCTTAGCAGGTAACACTGAATTGGCTGACATCATCAGCGAACTATTCGCGGAGCTCTAACAAACATGGATTTGGAGGGAGTAAATAGAAGTCTGTTTACCGGTAACATTAGGATGGCTAGAAATCCACCCGATTTCAAGTTGCCCACTCTGGATGTGTACAACGGTAAGATGGATCCCACTGACCACTTGATGAGGTACACAAGACATATGGAGGTGCTGAGGGCATCAGAGGAGGTTATGGCCCAGTGCTTCCCCCTATACTTGACCGATATAGCTGCTATGTGGTTCAGATAGCTAGAGGATGGATCTATTAGAACATAGACAGAACTGGTGGATAATTTCTTGAGAAAATTTCGAGTTCACATAAAAAGGCCGAAGAAAGTGATGACATTGATGTCGGTTAAGCAGAGGGCGGATGAATCGCTCAGGACTTTTTTAACTCGGCTTAATGCAGCAGTTGCTTTAGTGGATCAGCCAGATCCATCAATGGTTCTAATGGCGGCAGTATCAGGAGTCATGGATAATTCGAATTTCAAAGTATCATTGATACGGGATCCACCAATAGATCTCGGGGAATTCTTTCACGAAGCCGAGAGGTTTCTTCAATAAGAGGATACATGCTTGGATATGAATTCAAAGGAAGTAAACATGATTTAAGGATGGAGAACCATCCGGTGAAAGCTCGGGTAAAGATAAGGATAAAGGGAAGAGGAAGCGCTGGGGAGAACCAAAATTCTCCACTTATACAGGAGTGAACGAGCCATTAGAACAGATATACTTGGATACTCGGGATTGCCTTCCTTATCGAAGGTCGGCAAGGAGAGAACCCTCAGAATGCGAAAGGGAATCGAAAAGGCACTGTCTCTTTCATAACCTAGATGGGCATGATGCTAACAGCTGCCAACATCTAAAGGATATAATCGAGAAGCATATAAGGAATGGTCAGTTGCGAAAATATGTCGAAACTCGAAATGCAGCGGTGGAACATGAGCAGCCACCGCCTACCTTGAACAACGATGACATAAGGCCCAGGAATGGTGGTCGGTTGGTCATCAACTAATCATGATGGATAGGAATAAGTAGCAAACTCTGGACAGACGGCTAAGTCACTTACTCATGTACAGGGACGGAGACAACCCCTTGGCATGCTCTGAGATGATGATAAATCGTGACGCTTTGGTTTGTGAAATCTGTTTTTCCTTTTTGGCTTGGACACTTGGTTTTTCTGCTTTGGTTTTGGAGTTCGGTTTGAACTCCCGGTTTTGTTGGTTTCTTGGTTTGGATTTTGGTTTGGATGCTTGATTATTTAGATTTTGATTTGGACTTTTGATATGGGTTTTTGGTTTTCTGGTTTAAATCTGGGTTTCAGATTCAATTTTGATTGACTTTTATCTGGTTTTTGGCTAAAAGCTCGTCGAGTATGGACTATGCTCGGCAAAGGTCAGGAGAGAACATGATTCGACCTAGGACTTAGGCCCCATATTATCTATCAGTTACTATTACAGGTCGTCGAGTATGGACTATACTCGGCAAGGGTCCAAAGAGACCAGGGTTCGGCTTAGGACTTAAGCCACGACATTACTCAACGTTTAGGGACACTGAACCAGGAACACTATGGCATTACTTGACATAGGTTGTCAGCTGCAGGTTGTGCTTGGCAAGAACCCGAAGAGGTTACAGATTCGGATATTGGCTATGAACAGCTAAGGATTTAGGCATGGACCCGGAGCGGTCCCGAATTTGGATATCGACCTATAGAGGTCATGGATGTGGTTATTGGATATGGATGGATTAGAACTCGGTTGTCTGGTTCGGATGGATATGGAATTGGATAAGGATTTGGTTGATGAATATGGAATTGGATAAGGATTTGGTTAATGATAGGAATTGGATATTGACTCAGTGCAGTCGTAAATTTTGATAAGAATACGGCAATGGCACTTGATAAAATGGATTGGATTATGAATCAGAAGGTATGGCTACGGATAACATACGGACTTCGGATATTTGATTTAAGGCTATTCAAAACACACCTTTTAATAGCAAGGCATGTTTTGGGGGGCAAATGTTAGCTCGCATTTTAGCAAGGCCACAGACAGAAGGATTTAACTAAATCGGCTACTCGTTCGTCGAAACTGGAATACGATGATTTTGGGTCAAACGGTCAATCACAGGTGATGGTCATGATTATGAAGTCGGGATTCGACATATTCGATGGACAAAAGTCGCGGGATACTTGAAATATGGGTTTCGACAAAAGTCGAGTTAAAGTAAGTCACCTGGAATTTACTTCAAGTCACGCCTAGGTTTGTTTCGAGTTTTTATGGAGTTTGCTTCGGGTCATGCAGAATTGTGCTCCGAGTTGCTTGGGGTTGGTCTGGATGGAGTGGTTCGGTAGGAAGGTGGTTCGACCTTGATGGTGTGGGTCGGTCACGTTGAAGTGGTTCGGTAGGAAGGAGGTTCGGCCTTGATGGTGTAAGTCGGTCATGTTGGAGTGGTTTGGTAGGAAGGAGGTTCGGCCTTGATGGTGTGGGTCGGTCATGTTGGAGTGGTTCGAGAGGAAGGTGGTCCGACCTTGATGGTGTGGGTCGGTCATGTTAGAGTGGTTCGGTAGGAAGGAGGTTCGGCCTTGATGGTGTGGGTCGGTCATGTTGAAGTGGTTCAGAAGGAAAGCGGTTTGGTCTTGATGGTGTGGGTAGGTCATGCTGAAGTTGTTCGGTCTTGATGGTGTGGGTAGGTCTGGATGGAGTGGTTCGGGATTGGCATGGAGTTATACTTGGGTCGGCAAGTATAGGATCAGTACGATCTTGCTCCGAGTTAGGGGACAAACCACTTCGGGTCACACGTATGGAGGCTTCGGGTCGGTAGGATGAAGTCCTTGGATCGGCTAAAAAGGGGTCGGTGCTTTGAAGAAGGAGGGTCGAGACTGAGTTGCTCCGAATCTTAGGGCAATTTACTTCGGGTCGTGTGTAAGTGCGCTTCGGGTCGTGCGAGTGATTACTCTGAGCTATGACCAAGGGATATCGGAACGACGTATTATGAACTCGGGTACGTCGTAATGTTGAGTTTTGGATCGGCCATGTTATTGATGGGCCCAGACCACTCAGGAAGCCCGGTAACTCGGGTTTTGCTTATAAATACAACATGTGGGGCTTTGGAAAATGGGATCTGGATTTTCCCCTTCCTCTTCTCCACTAAGGCTGCTCTGCAATTATTGTTTTGAAAACTCCGGATTGTGACTGTACTTGATTCTGATATCAATAAAAGGAAATTTATGGAGTGGACATAGGCCCGAGTCAACCGAACCACTATAATTTTACTATTCTTCATATTTATACTCTCCACATACATTCTATCTGCGATTTATGACTGTGATTTAATGCTTTCATCTGGATTTGGGTGATAGTGACCAATTTTGGCGCTAACACAGTGCTTCATTTAATTGATTTATCATAGTTATAAATTAACTAATGTTTATGAAATAATGATCAGTATTTTTTTTGGGTATGTGGCATGTTTAGTAAAATGGAGTAGCTTTTAGAATTATATGGGGTGATGTTAGTAATTTATTGGGTACATATATAGAAGTTGTATATGTGCATATCAATATAAAATACTGGTAAGAATTTAAATTGGATTAAATAATTTGCTAATGAGTTTGGAAGAAAATTTGGTCCATTAAAGAACTAAATTGTGGTCGGCCATGATTGACGGGAATAAGTCCAAGTTATAAGTTTGTAAAGGTGGGATTGGTGCTAGATATTTTTTTAGTTTTCTCTCTTGATAAAAAGGAACCTAAGGCTATTAATTTTAGTTTATTTCCGCTTTCCCCTTTCTTCATCCTAGGCCGCAAGCATCTTCTTCCCCATCTCTATTTTTCTTTTTTAATTTACATCTCATCAATTAAATGATAGCAGATCTGATGTTGGCATGCCATCTATTTGCAATAGTGGATGTAGATCTAAGAACTCTAAGTAGCCCATATAGGTCAATGTGTGAATCTATGGCATCCTCTCAAGGTGATTTCTATTTTACCTTATTTATTGATCTATGCATGTCTTATGTATATCAATACTTTCATATATTTTGTTGTTTGCTATCTTATATGTTAGATTTTATATCAATTTTTAAAATCTAGGCATATCCTATATTATAATATGACATAGTTTAATTTTTGTTTATTTAGGCCATGATAATTCATTTGAATTATGAAAAATGATTTTATTATATTTAAAACATAATTTTTTATTTAAATCATATTTAGTATAATTATTTTCAATTTAAAATAATATATATTTTTATTTGCTTAAAAATAGTTTTACTTTCGGCCGAACTATATTAAATATTTTGGGTTTTATCATATATACACATTATATTTAAATTTGAATTATATATATTTTATATTATTTCATATATAATATTGTTTGCATTTAAAAAATAAATTATGTTGCCCGAAACATATAATATATGTATGTATGTATATAATTATATTAAATAATTTAAATGTAATAATTATATATATATATATATATAATATATATATATATATATATACACACACACACACACACACTAGTGTGTGTATTTAATGTAAGGATAAAAATAATATATCATTTTCGACAATTGATACCAAGCTTATATATGTGTGTGATTGTGTATGTATAATTTACGTAATACCAAGTCAAAATATATTTTTAAAATTTGAATTCAAATCTATATCTTATTTGAATTTTAAATGTATTTGCCAAGTCTTTTGGATATTTTAAATTCAAAATCAAAATAAAGACTCGGCCAATTTTGTGATATTTTAAAATTAATTTAAATATACTATTATAGTTGTTTATTTCAAGTTTTATATATATATATATATATGATATTTTAGATTTAAAATCAAAATAAAGATGGTTAATTTGTGATATTTGAAATTAGTTTTGAATTATAGCATCATAGTTATTATTTCAAATTACACACACATAAGATATTTTAGATTTAAATTCAAAATAAACACTTGGTCAGTTTTGTGATATTTTGAAATTAATTTTAAACATATATTATTATTAATTTTGAATTACACACACGTGCACGCTCACAAACACTCTCGCACACACACGCGCACACACGTATGTTCACTTTAATTCAGGCTAAAAACATATAAGTGCCAAGTATATACATAGTAGTTGTAAATCCCAACATCTACTTATACATAAAGTTAATTATGTACACCATACACTATAGTGCATTCTCACGTTATACATTTATAACTATATAATGATATAATTATAATGTACCTATAAATATCAACGTATTAAATTAATTAAATAAAATTGGATTTTGTTTAAATTAATTAGATTGTATCCAATGCAACTCTTTAGACTTCATAGGCTCAATATGATTGCAAAATAGGAATTTATTTTGAAATCTACCTATTTTACCCATTTTCGGTCGATTCGGTTCCATCAATTATATGTATAAAGCATCCGTATTTATTTGTGACAACAATAAGTTGAAGATTAACATATTATAGTTTATTATTATTACGATTTGGATTTTTGATTCTTTAATTATTTTTAAATGTTTTTCGGATTTAATTAACAAACCCATGTTGTTAATACACACACATATATGATATATATTTCAAACTTACCTTTAGAACCTCTGTCTAAAACGGCACATCACTTGCCACTTGAGCATTCATTTTTTAATACTAAAATTAATGTTTTAGTGCCGAAATAATATTTCTAAAAAAAGTATGCATATTAAGTTGATTTAATAAGGCAAACCATACTAATTCAAAATATATAAGCTTAAACTTTAAATAAATTATTGTTGACGCCATTGAATAATTTTCTTTTATTATAGTCGAACAGTGTTTACTATATCAATTTAAAAAACAATACATGTAACTATAAATTTGAATTAAGGCCAACTAGACAACTACATTGGCCATGATTGATTTTATAATTTGCATAGTCTGATTTAGTGGTTAAAAGAGTTAATCACATAAGGTAGACCATGTCTTCACTCTAAAAGCAATATTATATTTTCAAACATCTTCATATCGAGGACTTCAATAGACATATATCTTATTATTAATATTTTTAACATAATCAAAACGACCGTTAGAGAGATATATTTACTACATAGACCTATAAAGTCAAACTGTATGAAGTCGAAAAAATAAGCAACATATTTTTAACGCGTCTTCTTTAATCTCTTCAAGGCTATTTAATTGTTATCTCAACAAATATTTTCTTAAATCCCTTCCATTCTAACTTTACAACTATCTTTTTAAATCTCTTTAATTTTAAATTTGTTCCAATTATCATTTTACGTTTAACTAATATTAATGGCTATCTTTTTTTTTTAAAAATTATGCCGAACGCGGCAAGAAGAGCCGATATGTCTGAAATGGAGCATATTTGATTATCCACTCATAAAATTCAAATGGACCCACACTCGCCAAATATACGCATAATGCGCCTGCTTGCTGCAATTGTACTCGCGAGTGCTGTATGCCCCATCCACCCAAAGGAGTACGTTTTTGGATTTCAACCTTTTCGCTGTTTTCTTCCGCTTACCAGTTCTCTATTCCATTAGGCCAACGTCGATCAATTAATTCGTTGGTTAAGGCCATGGCGTCTCCTTCATCCTCTTTCTTCTTAGACTACACAAAATCGGCGCTGGAGAAGGACCTGGATCCTGTTACTTGGTCAAGGCACTTGTCTTCTGCTTTCGCGATGGAGAGGGTCCCACTTCCGTCCCCAGAGCTTTCGGAAACGTTAGCGTCACTTGTTTGCTCGTATAATTATCGTAATTCCCCTCTTTATTGGAAGTATCTCGATCAAGCGCTCTCGTCTCGTCATGCTTCCCCTTTACTCGTTTTGGCTATTCTCTCCTCTAGGTTCGTCTGTTTTTTCATATTTCTTCCGTGTAGTTTTCTCTATCAATATTTGAATGCTGAGAATGTAATGCTGATAAATTTTGAGATGCAGCACGATCTATTTCAGTGATACCGGAACTTATTCAAATGAAAACGGTTTATTTATTTATTTATTTATTTATTTTTTTTAACCCTCTTTCGCATCGGATAAAATTTGTCATTTTTATAATCCTTATTTTCAGATATCCCCTTTTCATTCATATAAAAAGAGATGGTCATCAGACAGTCTAAAACGCCAATTATCTAATAGGATAGGGAGCTAGAAGCAGGTTTTGCCTTTTAATTGAAGATGACACAACAGGGTTTAATTTGTATCAGTCCTACAAATTGTTCTTCAAACTTAAAATAATTTAGCTTAATCTAAAGTTTGAAATCTTTTAAAGAATTGCACTGCTTATTTCATCAAATTCATCTTCTTGTTTTCAGTACCACTGTTTAAATTGTTACGTGTTGCATTTTTGTAGTGTGGTTCCAACCCGGCACCAGGAACCTTTGGCCTATAGGATTTATTTGGAGCTTCAGAGACACCATGCATTTTCTTTAGCTACTCAGATTAAAGCTCCTACTTTCAAAAAGTGAGCATAATCTTTATTTTTTATTTTTTTGTTTTTTCCATTATTCAGTACAACCACATGTACCATATTGTTTTCTATATACCTTTTACAGGATCATGGTGTTAGTAGATGATTTTCTTCAGCTGTCTAAAACATTCGGGATTCAAGCAAGTGAACCTGGTGTTGTAGTGGTTGAATTTGTCTTCTACCTTGTATGGCAGTTGATTGATGCAATACTATATGATGAAGGGTTACAAGATATGATACCGGAAAACAAAATAAAATGGGAAACTAGACCACAACATATGGACATAGATGGAGCTTGCGGTTTTGATGATAAAACGACGGATTATAAAGCAAGTCTACGGGGGTCCAATTGTGTGAAGGCCATCGAACTCAGTGCACATTTTTTACAACACAAACTATTCTCAGGGATTCTTGGCTTGGCTCGTGAAAACATGTATGAGTTTGTATATTTTATTTACTAATTTATTTTACACTATCAACATCATGGATTCATTGCTGAAAACATATGTATTGTTCTTTTGTTGCATGTCAAATACATGTTTTTCTGTTATTTGTTACATGTCAAGTACATGTATCGTCGTGATATCGGCTATGATAGAAAAATATTAAGAGAC
Organism: Allium cepa; assembly: GCA_030765085.1. Taxonomy (NCBI): domain Eukaryota; kingdom Viridiplantae; phylum Streptophyta; class Magnoliopsida; order Asparagales; family Amaryllidaceae; genus Allium; species Allium cepa. The sequence goes on along the minus strand of CM060929.1, from coordinate 697,709,922 downwards.
AATGGCTAAGAGCAGATGCCACAATTACCGCCTCTTTATTTCTTATTTTACTACATTTGATAGTATTATGCATGCATGTTTTCCTTTCAAACCAAAATGTAGGAGAAATCCAAGAATGCTATTGTAATACATAACTTTTCTGTGTTTTCATAACCCATGTTGCTCTAAAGTTACATAACCAGGACCCTGTTTTAAATGCCCAGGATTCAATATTTGGTATAACGAAAATGGCTTTTGTACATCTATCTTGTTACATTTATGGATACTTCACATGTATATTTTATTAAATTGCTTTGAAAAAATTGTTCCAAAAGCTATGTGTCTGCTTAGAAGATATCTAGGGCCTAGGATTTTCTTAATATGTTTTTACATGTATTGACATCTAATCGCAACAAGTTCTTTTTACTTGTTTTCTAATTGTATTACACAGTCGAGTGAGTTCTGTTGGTTGTTGGATCCAGTGTTTCAATAATTTTGTAGCAGGAAGTGCTGTAAATTTATCATAATCTGATATTCAACACAGAAGGCATTCAGCTTCTTTTTTCCCTTTCCCTTTTCAGTTCTTTGATTTTTTTTTTATTTTTCTGCACAAAGTCACGAAACAAGAATAATTTTCTAAGTTTGTGCAAAGTTACGTTATTCATTGATTTGTTGTATTATATATATTTGGGATTTTAAGACTTCATTAACAAACCAGATATCAATATTTTTGTGCAAATCAGGTCTTGTGAATGGGATACTTTTACAAAGTGCTTGCACCTGATTGTGGAGAAGTCACCAGCGTTTCGCAATTCAGCAGCATCTCAGGAATCATTTTTATGTTTAATATCTGATAATCTCACACTAAATTCCCATAATTTTAAAGGACCAAATTATATGATTTCAACTGATCTTTTGACATCTCCTAGTGTCCATAAACAAAGAGTTAATTCCTCAATCTGGATCCCTATTGATCTATATCTTGAGGACTGTATTGATGGATCTGTAGCAGCTACTAGTGCCATTGAATCACTTACGGGTACGAGTAAATAGATACTGATCCTGATTTGTATATAATCGTTCTTTCTACTTCACAATAAAATTTTCTTTATAAGAATGTTTTGTCTGCAGGTTTAGTGAAATCTCTTCAAGCAATTAATAGATCTACATGGCATGATGCTTTTTTAGGTCTTTGGATGGCATCTCTAAGGCTTGTACAAAGGGTGAGAACCGATGGCTATCACATTTCTAGCTCTTGTTGAAAAAGGATTCATATAGTAGTACTTAAGAATTCATATAGAACTTGATATTACCAGGGATTTTTATTTAATTTTTTTAACAGGAAAGAGATCCTCAAGAAGGTCCTGTACCTCGCCTTGATTCACGATTGTGCATGTTACTTTCAATTACTACACTTGCAGTTAGAAATATTATCGAAGAAGAAGAAAATAATTCTACTGTTCTGTTCGAACAAATGAAGCAGAACGAAATAAGTCTAATGGGAAATCGAAGAAGAGACCTGATCTCTTGCTTGCAAGCACTAGGTGATTTTGAAAGCTTGTTGGTTCCACCAGTGTCAGTAATATCAGCAGCCAATCAGGCTGCTGCAAAAGCCATCATGTTTGTCTCTGGGTACACAGGAATAGATGGATACATGGATAGCACTAATGATGAACATACATCAAACATTGGTAATATTTTGAATATCTTTATGTCTATATAAAGTTGACTAGCCATTTACACAAAATTCAGCTGATGGTTCTTGGCAAAACAATGTAATATGAACATCACAATTCAATATGATACCTCCTTAGGCATTTGAGTTAGGTAGAGTAGTAACCCATGGAAACAGTCACCGTTGACAAATAATGAAAGTGTGCATTATTGCGTGAAGCTTTTATGCTGCCCAAATACACAATTTCAAAATTTTGCTTAGTATTTTTTGTTTCTTTTATCTGACATACCTCATTTCCACGAAGAAACCATGTGAACTTCTATAAGTCTTGGCTCAGTGTCAAAGCCTTTTTTTCCCAAGATTGATAGTGTGTCCCGTTTATTCACCTTTATTATGTAGAGAGTGTTCCTCTAGGTCTCGATCCAACATTAGAGTCAAAATTCATTTTCAAAATTGATTTCATCTTCTCTGCAACCATCTTACCTTGTTTGCGGCAGAACTAAATGTCAAAATTTTGTTGGGTCTCAATGTCAAAAGAGAGGAACCATTATTTGTATATCAAATCCTAGTATTCATGAAATTGTAGTGTTCATTGATGATCTGAGACTATATCAATCTCAGTAATGCTAAACTTTTTGTTGATCAGACCACATCAATAAGACTTCCACCCTTCCATTGTCACACGAGTATCTATGAGTATCCTCTCTAATCGGTCGCAGAAGTTGTTAGTTTATTCAGACAGTATGCATGTGCGATTACCAATGTGGTTGCTTAACAACCAATTTATACTTCATATCTACCAATGCACACGGCCTACAATATTTTACAAACTGCATTTGTGACTAGAAACCTGCTTAGGTTGCATCTGTAAATCATAGGGGAGTGTGTAAGCGCTGCTCTGTTGCAAAAATCCCTTTAGGTCTCCGCCTAAGCCCAGGCGAGGCTTACCGCCTACTTATCTGCCTAGGAAAGTCATGCCACCTGAATTCAAATGGGTTCTATGCACTGATTATGCATTAGTTGAGGTTGAGGCTTTGTATACGCCCCGTTGGCTGTGCTCAAACCCATCCAAACTCCCAGTTTTTCAATTTGATCAATTAATGCTAAACCAAATACCAAAATTTTACCCATAATACACGATTTATCAATAAAGCCTAACTACGATTAATCCCCACTTAAACAATTAATCCATAATTCATACTTGTTGCCTAAGGACCGTCTAGTGGTTTTTACAACCTTGATAAGCGGATGTGAAGTGCACAATACACACTGCTTGACAAACTATCGCATTAGAAGGCCACATAAAAATAGAAACATAATGCCTGAGAAGACTAGTAACTTGCCTTCAACGAGGGGGTATTCTTCAAAGTTTACATTTCACAGTGAAGGGCAAAGTTTTATCTTCTTGATTAACAAAGGCGTTGAACACTTTGATTTTGGATCAAAAGGGTAGGCTCTTTGTTCTATTTTGTAATAGGGGGACCTCTATTCTTGTAATAAAATCCATATCCGAGGCTCTCTTTCTCATAATCCAACCAACTGAATCCATCCTCTGGAATCTACACAACTCTCTCACAACATCAACTAAACAACTCTGCCATGGATATGCATATACAGTAGGCATTTTAGGGAAGACAATAGTGATATTGGACTGTAAAAGGACCAAGATGTAATGGAGTACCTGTCACCTAATAGTTAATGAAACAATATTACACTAAGACAGGGAAAACTCTTCACTTGGTTTTGCAGTGAAAGTGTAATAAGATGGCTGAGAGAGAGATTGTTGATCCTAGAGATGAGGGCTGCCACTTTGGAGAAACCTTTTCTTATGCCTCGTAGACCATTCATCGTTATTTTTGCCAACGCCATAATTTGGATAATTGAAAACTTTGCTTATTTTTTTGCACCGTAAGAAACTAATTTTGTTCAAATTCTACAGCAGATGTTAGGATCATACTGTGTATTAAGTTTGTCATAGTGACAACATGCTACTTATGCTTTCAAGGTTCAGATGCAGCTAACTAATAAGCTTCCAAATGATTAATGCCTGATGGTGTTGAACTTTTATTGTAGTTGGAAATTTGAGACATTTAATAGTTGAGGCTTGTATTTCACGGAATATACTGGATACATCAGCGTATTTTTGGACTGGTTATATTAGTGGACAAATCAACCAGGCATCTTATAACCTTATTGGCCAAGTTCCAGGCTGGTCCTCACTGTTGAAGGGAGCTTCTTTATCACCGACGTTGGTAAATGCTTTGGCACTTGCACCTGCTTCAAAGTGAGTAAAACTACAAAAGCAACATTTCTTTGAATTCTTAAATAGCATTACTTTGAACTCAATAGTTGTTACGATTGTGTTAAAATTCATTGGACACTTTATGGTTTATAACAACCACAGAAGACCAACAAAAAAACTATCTTTTCTAATCCAATTATATATTTGTCATCAAGATAGCGAGTTAACAAACTACAAGGGAAAATATAGTAACCTAACATGTAAAATTTTCTTAGCTGTTAATGGTGCAAGTCCCGAAATTTTATGATTTATATTTAGAAGATAAAAAAATTGAAAAGAACTGAAAGACGCTTTTTTCCTGCACCTTATGCTTACTTTCCTTTAAGGTGCATGCCATAAGCACACCGTTTGAAACACACCTTGCCATCTGTTTTCAAGGTTGTAAACTTGTTCCATGCTGCGCCTATGAGCCATGTCTTTGACAACTTTGCTTGTCATCCAACTAATTTTTTATTTTTATTTCTAGTAAAAAGGGACTTGGGGGACTGTAATATACCCGAAGAACTGGTGTCAGACAGGAGTGTGTGGAAGTTAGCGATCCACGTACAAGAACCATGAGCTAGAAGTTTTTTTACTTAGGGTTGGTCTAAGGGTAGTGTTTTAAGTTTTAGATTATAAAACTAGTGAATATGAGACAAAGACGTAGTGTTTGGTCTTCGGTCCTGATTATTATTAGTACCATTATTATTATTATTATTATTATTATGTTTTTTTAAAATTTCTGTATCTATTTTTATTTCCAATTATTATTATTATTATTATTATTTGTTTAATTATTTTACTTTATTTTTTTAATCTTTATTTCTATTTTCAACTTTATATATATATATATATATATAAATCTAATATTGTTTTTATTACTTTTAAATTGACCTTGTCATTTAATTTTGGGTTTCATCTCTAACCGACCCCAACTTGTTTGGAAATAATGACTTTGTTGTTGTTGTATTTCTAGTTTTGGAATCCTTTTGACGCCCTTGCTACAATTCAACATTTGTTGGTGGTTTTGAAATGATCGATACATTACTACTACAACAACAACTACTACTACTAAGCCATTATTCCCAAACAAGTTGGAGTTGGTTAGAGATGAAAGCCAAAACTAAATGACAAAATCAATTTAAAAGTTATAATAATAACAATAACAATAATAAAATAAAGTCAAATAAGTAAATTAATAATAATAACCAAGTAAAATAAAATAAAAATATATATGTATATATATAAGAGGAATAATAATAATAATATTAGTAGCGATAATGATACTAATAGTAATATTGGTCAAAGACCAAACCTACGTCTTAGGCTCCTGCTCCCTAGTCCTATACATGGTCGATACATTACAGGGATATATTTCTAACGGTTATTTATTTTTTAGTAGATAATTTTATCTAGTATTTGATGTTAATATTCAGTTAGATTCTAGGGTAATATGACTGAATTTATACCTTGAATATGTTGGCAGCTTAGCAGAACTTGAGAAAATAACAGAAATTGCATTAAATGGAGCAAATGATGAAAAGATATCAGCTGCAACCATCCTTTGTGGAGCATCTCTTATCCGTGGTTGGAATATTCAAGTAATGTCATATTTGAAAATTTGCAGTATAGTCACATTTCTTGCTAACGACCTTTTACATGCTATTTAATGCAGGAACATACAGTTCGCTTTGTTGTGAATCTACTCTCACTTCCTGTGAAAACTAATCATAGCAGCAGTGATGCCCATTTAATAAGTCATGACCCTGTGCTGAATGTTGTCCTTACAGGAATATCGTCAGTTGACTGTGTGCAAGTTTTTTCTTATCATGGTTTGGTAAGAATGCGTTTTGATTAACCGTATTTTAGATTAATATTCATATCATTGGTATAAATTTCTGAAAGCTGCAATCCCTGACACTTGTTGCCGCTGCCTGCAGGTACCAGAACTTGCAGGTGCGTTAATGGCGATCTGTGAAGTTTATGGTTCTTGTGTTCCTAGCTCTACCGGAGAAGAAGTATCCGCTCATGCAGTTTTCTCGAACGCCTTTATACTCCTTTTAAGACTATGGAAATTCAACCACCCACCTTTAGAATATTGCTTGATGGGAGATGGTGCTCCTGTTGGTTCACAGCTAACTCCCGAATATCTTCTACTGTTGCGAAACACCCAGGTTCAATCCAGCGACGCAACAAGTAATATCAATAGCTTTAGCAACAGCAGTTCATCACAGCCCATATTTGTTGATTCATTTCCTAAGTTGAAAACCTGGTATCGGCAACATCAGGCTTGTCTTGCATCTACACTATCAGGTCTCAAACATGGAACACCAGTTCATCAAAACGTTGATAGCCTTTTAACTATGATGTTTTGGAAAATGAACAGAGGAGGCGACCAGTCTTTGAACAATTCAACAACTGGGAATGGTAGTTTAAGTAATTCCTCTAGTGTGGGAAGTGAAGACTGCACTCCTAGGCCTAGATTGCCTGCTTGGGATATCATGGAGGCTGTTCCATTTGTAGTTGATGCTGCTCTCACTGCATGTTCTCATGGAAGGTTATCTCCTCGTGAATTGGCTACAGGTTAGCGTGCATGTTCCATTTGATTATTTATTCGAATTCAAATTATTGCTTCTGCTTATGAATTGTGCATGTGTCTGTGCGCATGCGTAAATATTTTTATGTGTTGCTTTGTCAGTTTACTCACACATTGAATTTATCATCAAAGGGATACTAATGTGTTATGAAATTGAATGTTCTCAATATTAAACAATAAGCTGCTACTTTACTGTTATCAGATGCCAAAAATTGTTTTTTATGAACAGTGAGAAACTGGTATTTTGTAAGCCTCTCCATGTTAACCTCACATTGCCAGAAACTCGCTTTAGCATTTTAGCTGATACAGTTTCCATTTATATATGTTTACTGAAATTTAAATCTTGTCTAGGACTGAAAGATTTAGCAGATTTTCTTCCTGCATCTCTTGCCACCATAGTTAGCTACTTCTCCGCTGAAGTGACACGTGGAGTTTGGAAGCCTGCTTTTATGAATGGAACCGACTGGCCAAGCCCTGCAGCAAATTTATCCATTGTTGAGGAACAAATCAAAAAAATTGTTGGTGATACTGGTGTTAATGTTCCAAGTCTCGCAGCAGGTATGTTTCTCCTATACATGCCATAAAAAACACAGAGTCATAGATTACAGGAACTTTTTAGACAAATTTTCTAGAAGTAACATGGATTACTTTTGTAATAACCCATGAATATTACATTGATTAAGCGGACTTAAAAAATCATGGCATATTATTATGACTCTCTACATTATGATTCTCTACCTAATGCACGAGGTTCATGCTTGAGTAGAGGCTGGAAAGGGCAGTTGTATGCATACCCCCTTTTTGGAGAGGTTGTATTTGAAACTTCATCGTTAAATTAAGTGTTCACAGAATCTTAATCCAACAATACGTGAAATAAAGCTCACCGCGTAGACTTATGTATACATAATGGAATACTTCAAGATGAAGCTTTTGATATTACAAAATTGCCCCTGCGTCTTTAACCCCTAATAATAAAACAAGTCGGTATTTTTGTACATCACACGACCCCACATCATTTTCCACCGTATCAATCAACACACTACTTCCTTCTCAAATTCATTGCATTTCCTACCTTCTTTTTAACTTTCGTAATTTATTACAAAATAAATCAGTAGTTACCGAAGAAGATTTCAGTAATCAGTCAACGAACAAAAATGAAATCCATTAAAATCCTTAATTTTGGTTTCTCTTTTCGTAGTTTTGTTCTTAACCATAAATTTTAAATTTCCTCGTGAGGGGAATAATAATGATCTAAGCTACCGAAGTATGACTGCAAATATATGCAGCAAGGAGGTTTTCATTTATGCGTATGACCATTATTTCACGATGAATAAATTAATTTTTAGTTTTTTTTTTCTTTTCTGTACAATGCAATGGATGTGCCTAACAGACTTATATTTGAAGAAAATATATTAGATATAACATGTCTTCTGAAATATGTTGTTGCAGGAGGAAGCGCACCGGCAATACTTCCACTACCATTAGCTGCCTTCGTGAGTCTCACAATAACATATAAACTCGACAAAGCTTCAGAGCGGTTCCTAAACCTAGCGGGTCCTGCATTAGAAAGCCTAGCCGCCAGCTGTCCATGGCCAAGCATGCCAATCGTTGCTGCCTTATGGACCCAAAAAGTAAAAAGGTGGAGCGACTTTCTAATATTCTCTGCATCTCGCACCGTATTTCACCACAACAATGACACGGTTGTCCTACAACTCCTCCGCAGCTGCTTCACTGCAACAATCAGCAAAGGTGGAGTTGGCAGTCTTCTCGGTCACGGGTTCGGCTCTCACTTCTGCGGAGGTCTATCCCCAGTCGCACCTGGTATACTCTACCTACGAATTTACAGATGCATCAACGATACCATTCATTTAACAGAGGATATCATCTCCCTCTTACTGAATACCATAAAAGACATAGCAGAAGAGGCTAAGAAAAATGACAGGTACATGCATATCTCTATTGCTTCTTGCATGGAGCTGGTTAAGGTAGCTTCTTCACTAGGTGCCACGTTTGTATGGTTATCGGGGGGGTCCAGGTTGGTGCAGGCCTTGATCCATGAGATTTTGCCATCCTGGCTGCTTTCGGTGCATCATGAGTTTTCAAACGAAGAGGAGGAGGAAAATGGAGGTGTGGTTAGTGCTTTGCTTGGTCATGGACTTGCTTACTTTCTTGTGTTCTGTGGAATGTTTACTTGGGGTATTGGGTCTGCTGCCTGTGTTTCATCCAAAAGAAGAAGGTTGAAGGTGATTGAAGCTCATATGGAATTCTTGGCTAATGCGTTTGATGGTAAGGTGTCACTTGGTTGTAATAGAGTGTTGTGGAAGGCTTATGTTACTGGTTTGTTGGGGTTGATGGTGGAGTGTGCACCGAGTTGGGTGATGGAGGTGGATGTGGAGGTGATAAAGAGGCTGGGTAAGGGCCTTAGGCAGGTGAACCAGAATGAGCTTGCTCTTACCTTGTTTCGTAAGGCTGGGGTGGGAGCTATGGGGATGACTGCTGAGGCTATCATACTTGCTTATGAAAGAGGGGAGTGATGATTTCTTCTTTTTCCTTCCTTTTTCTTTTTTTAACTTGATGATCTCACTTTCTTTTTGCGTTGAAAACGTTCAACTAGAAAGATGAAAAATGGAGCAAGATTAGCAAAAGAAAGCGTGTCATTTTTTTTTTTTGAAAAAACTTTTTAGTTTGTACAATGAAGTCACCCTCAGCTTCTGGTTCTGAAAAATGTGAAGTTGTTAAGAATTTGGTGATTGAACAGGTTAACTTGGATATGAACACACAAAATAACAGCTACGTACTGTTACCAATACTTTTAAATGCCATCGAAGATTTTATATGGTCCAAAGCCTGCGCCATTCGATATGTCCAACTGGTACGTCATCTGTAGTACCGAGTGAATGATTAGTACCTTGCAGCTGTCAGTATCTAGCAAAAGATATTGGTGCAATATTGGTTCTGTGGACATATGAATATCATTAGTAGGCCATAATGTTGTTTTTGAAGGAGAAGCAAGAAGTAGAAAAGTAGCTAATATTATACTCAGTATGGTTTCACTTGCTTGATGCCACAACGATCTTGCACTAGTTCTGCGTTATTATTATGTGCAGGCAGCTGCAGATATGGGTGGTGGAGAATTGTCTTCAATACGAAGAGCCTAATGCTGATAAGCAAAGACAAAGAAACTTGACATTGAAACAACGTTTGATGCAGAATCTGTTAAGAGCAGATGGTATAGTGCTTATAGAAGGAGACCGCTTTTCAATGTCCGGAGGCTCGGTTATACGAGATATCTGTTGAAATTTGAGAGAGTCGGGACATTTTCTGTGTATGGCATTGGAGACGATTAACAAATGCCTTTTAGATGGAATTTTTGCCATGATGCGTGGAAGATTGGATGGTGACAGTAGGTAGAGTTTCTGCTGACAATGATCAGATATACATGTGAAGCCAGCCTTTGAATCCAAACATCAAGTATAACTTAGACAGCTTGAGGCAATTTTTGATGGTCCATACATTAGCAAGGGAAGGAAGAAACGTTGATGCGTTAAGAGCACCAAGCTTTTGTTCCTTGCTTCTAATTTCCACGAGGCCTAGATACTGCTACCAGATTTCTGTTGTAATTTGGAAACATAGCTCTGCATTTCCAGCCTAGTGTTTTCGAAGTCCAAGTTTGCAAACTTTGCAGCAAACAACATGGCTAGGAGCTGGCCCCATAATTTATATCATAAAGTTGCCAAAGGCCTATAATGTTTCTAGTTTCAGTTGTAGCGTTGCTTTTCCAAACCTGTAATAACTCATCTTGTTCAATTTTGACTAGTGCTTTACGTGGAGTATGCTTATATTGTGGAAATTAGATAGAAAGGCTTCTCAGTAACAAGTTTTATGGAGAACGATTCTGAATGTCAAGTAAAACGTTCGAAAGCAAGTTTCGAACTTGTGATATCCTGCACCAAAGCCGAATTAATTAACCACTTGGACAAAGATGCTTGTCGATAAATTCATTTTTTTTTCTTCTTTCGAAATTTGCCTTTAAAACTAATTTTTTAGAATTGCTGTTTTTAAAATTTATTATTCTGCACAAATAAGCCATTTAAGTGAAAATCTTGTTCTTCTTTTATATTTCTATTGTTCTTTAGAATTAAATTTAACTATGTTCAGCAATCTGTTATTGGTCAAAAGAGATTTAATTCTAAAATCTTAGTTTAGTGATTTATGATTGTCCTTTGGTGGACGTTCAAACTGCTGTAAATTTGTATGTATTTTGGTAAAAAAAAAAAAAAAAAAAAAAAAGAGAGGACAGGATGAGTATGCTTCTGTAAAGTAATTTATAAATCAGTATTTGTAATTCAAATTGTAGTATGGTGGTAACTTCGATAACTGCATTTTCTTTTTTAATTGATGGACAATTGAGCTGGGGTAATAGTTCAGATTGGACCAGCAATGATAATACATGAGAGCCACGCTAATAACATGTGGGAGAGGGTGGATGTAACATGAACTAGAAAGAAACGTAGCATCAGATTCAGATTCAGTTAAACACAAGAACAAAAAAAGAAAAAAAGAAAAATTAACATATTCTTTTACTACTAAGACTAGAATATATCAGTTAACGACTATATCCAAATCTCAGTAGAGAATTTTATATCCGTGTAAGTCCTTGTTTAATGTTTCCTTCGATTTTCAGTGGAAAAAATACAACTAGAATAAAGATTGTAACAAATTAGGTTTTTGTATGTAAATTCAATCAGATAGCCAGATAATCTTTGTAATCGCTGAATCAATTTAGAAAATATCTTTAAAATCTCAGGTTAATATGAATTATCTAAAAAAAAAAAAATTTCAACTATTAGTTTAAAATTTAAGTTTCAATAGGTTAAATACTTCAGAATGATTCAAATTTTCCTGAGGAAGAAAAACCGTCGAATAAATTATAGGCGTGCATCGAACAACACACTCTATAGGCAATCAAAGGATTTTCTATGTCGATCTTTGTTTCATGCAAAAAATAAAATAAATAAACTATAACAGACTAAATTTTTGTAAATATGTTATATTCAATATTGAGGCCATCTTCGTAGATTTTTGAATTATTTAGAAAGTTTTAACCTTTTAAAATTACACTTCAAAAGAAAGTTGATTTTTGATTAACATTGCTTTGAGTTTTTGAAGGAGAAAGTTTCTATATGATTCAAAATTCGACATAATGACAACCGATGATCATGAAGCATTTGTTTGCTTATCGCAGCACTCTCTTGGAAATTAGTTGTACTTGCATTATTATATCCATTTTTAGTTGGTTTAGTCATTTGCTGGTTTAATTTTGTTTACTGAATTTTCAAAAAAAAAAAAATGCAATAACTATTGAATTTTTGCATTAAATTTTTATAACAATTAAATAAAACAAACATAATAATAATTTATCAGTTGATCCTTAAAATGACGACTAACCTTGACGAGCCATTTAAAATGCACACAAACAAAAAATTTCTCTCACGTTTATTTCTTTCCCACCCATACACACAAACATAACTACCTTTTCACTTTTCTTTCCCTTTTAATCACTTTCAAACATCTTTTTTGTGTATTCCGCTTCGCAAAGTAAGCACTTGAACTGTTATCACATCACTAGTGCATACTTTCTATACGTCAGAAAACAACATTTGCATAAACCAATCGTGCGGTGTAAATTTGAATGATGAAGAAATAAAATATCAATATAACATATTTTATACCATAAAATAACGCAAAATATTTATTGATACAGCAAGCATATAAATAGGATTTCATTATCATAAAGGAGTCCATTAATATATTAAATAATAATAAAAAAGAAGAATTTCCGTCTCTTTTATTTATTCTAATAGTTTTCTCTCTTCTTCTTTATTCTCTCTACTTCTTTCTCATTATTTTACATCTTGGTAAAGACATTTTAAAGTATATTTAATTTCTGTGATTTTTTAGTCTCTGTGATAGTTGTAAACATCTCTGTGAAGGACACATTTAAGTGTGAACAGAAAATGATAGTTGTAAACATCTCTGTGATTTACACTAAAAAATAATTTTCAGCCTAAAGAGCAAACTTCCTGTCTCTGAACCTAAATTTTTCTTCAACTTTTTCTCTGAGCTTAAAAACCTCTTTAATTTACAAGAAATTATTGCCAAGGACGATATTTCTCAGCATTTTAGTATAAAGGACATACCTTCAGTATTATAGTCTGAATGACAACTTTACTATCAGTTTTTGATTATTGATAACAGTTTTTAGATATCAATTTGTAGTTATCGGTAGCAGTTTTTAGGCATCAGTTTTTAGTTCAGTAGCAGTTTTGAAAGAATGTTTATCCTTGTGAATAATCTTGAAAGAATGTTTGTACTAATGAATAAATTTTAGGAGAATGTTTGTCCTTATAATTAAAATATTGAGCTCATGTCCTTGAATCTAAAAATATACAACTTTTTGTCATTTAAATTAATTCCCCCTATAATTTATTGGTTACCTTCTAATATTTTATATTTAAGTCCATACATTTAAGTTAATTACATAATTCAAACTTTAAGCTATTTAATTAAATACATTCATTTAACTAATATTTATTAATATTTCTTGTAAATACTAAAGAATGAGAATTTAAATATGCATAACACTTTGGTGATAACAAAAAAGGTAAAATCTATTTCATTCAGCAATAAAGATATATAAATGGTATAAAACAATAAAAAACATATATTAATATATATTTCATTTATCTCAATAAATTTATCGGACGTTTCATTGTAAATTCTATTTTTAACTTCAAATACCTACAACACAATTATTTACAAAAGTTACATTACTTTTCTCCCAATATTTTACATTTCATTCCATATTTCAATTAATTGAGCGATCTCAAATTTAAACTAATTAGATAAATCCAATTAACTAATATTCGTCAATTCATTTAATAATTTATGAAAATGTGAAGATTTCAATATGTACACAATATTCATATTAACAAAATTGATAATAAAAAAATTCATTATCGTAAGCATACATAAGCCACATAACTTGAAGTAATGATAACAAGTTCAATTTAAAATTTATCTCAATAAATTTTCCATACGACGCATTACAAAATTATGTTTTTTTACTTTAAATACGTACATTTTAAATTTTCTATAATCGTCTACAAAATACTCTTAATTCCCTCATAATATTTCACATTTGCGTTCATATGATAGAATTAACTACGTAATCTTAAAACTATTTAGATAATTCTAGTAAAATATTATTCGTTGATTCATCCAAAATCATAAAATTATGAAAATTCCAATATTTATACCATATTTTTATCAACAAAAAGGGTTAAAAATTTTAAATTTATAGGTACATCAATCGCATAACATAAATAATAATCATTAGTTTAACTTATAATTCATTTTCATTAATATTCTAGCATGCATTACACTCTACAATTTTTTTTTTCGACATCAAGTACCTACAATTTGAAATTTCTACATTTATTTACAAAACCTTCCTCAATATCACCTAACATTGTCATTAAAGTCAATATACTTAAATTAATTATGTAATCCTAAATTTAAACCATTCGAATAAATTCAATAAACAAATATTCGTTAATTTATCTAATTAATCCTATATATGATGGTTTCAATATGTGTGTGTGTGTGTGTGTGTGTGTGTGTGTGTGTGTGTATCATATTCATTAGCAAAAGTAGTAAAGTTAGATTCAAACATATGATATATGAATCATATAACATGAATAATATGCATTAACATTAATAACAAATTTAATTTATTATCCATTTATCTCAATAAATTTTTTCATACATTGCATTGCAAAATTCTATTTTTAGCTTCACCACCCACTCTTTAACATTTCTGCAACTATTCACACCACCTTTATTCTTTCTTAATATTTTATATTTAAACACATACATTTAAACTAGTTACGAAATCACAAATTTGAACTATTTAAATAACCTTTGTAAATATTTAATCTATTTTTCTAATATATCCCAAAAATATATGTCAATTTCAACACACACTCTTATATATTCATATTAACAAAAGTGGTAAACTCATTATTTAACTATAAAGATATATAGATCACAAAAAATAAATTATGTACATAAACAATAATGACAAAGTCGATTTGCAAATAAATTAATTCATTTATCTCTAAAATTCATCGTATATTGCATTACAAAACTCCGGTTTTAACTTCAACAACTAAGTTTTAATATTTCTATAGTTTTTTACAAAACCCTTCTCAATTCTTTCTGCTTTTTACCTTTAAGTCCATATATTTAGACTAATTACGTAATTTTAAATTAGTAAAATATTATTTGTTAATTAATCTAATAAACCGCTAAAATATGTTAGTTTAAACATGTATAACATATTCAAATTAATAAAAATGATAAGTTGTTTTTTACTCAAATATAAAGATACATAAGCTACATAACGCAAATTATACATAGATAATAATAGCAATTTTATACCAAAATTCATTTACTTCACTGAATTTATCGTACGTTGCATAATAAAGTTCTAGCTCTTTTTTCGAGTTTAGGAGTTTCCTCCGTTCTTATTCTCCTCTTGATATTTTATTTTCAAATCCCTTTAATTTATCAATTTGCACATATTTTACTAATTTTATCCCATAATTTTTCATTCTGGTACAAATATTTAAAAATTTATACAACCATTTATAAATAATTCATTAATTACCTCTTAAATTTTTATATTTAAGTCCGTATATTTAAGTTAAAATCCAAAATTTAAAATCTTGAAAAAATTAAACTAAAATTTATTAATATTTCTTTTAAATACTAATAAATGATGATTTTAATATGTATACGAGTATTGTACTAACCAAAGTGTAAAATTAATTTTTCATTCAACTATAAAGATACATAAATCACACAAAAAAATAATAATTTTTTTATTTATAACTAACTTATTTCAAAAATATCATCATTCATTGCTTTGTAAAATTATACTCTTAACTTCAAATACATTAAAATTACCACAATTATTAACGAAATCCACCTCACTCTTCCCCTAATATTTTATATTTCAATCAACGTATTTAAACTATTAATTATGATATCTTAAATTTAAACTAATTAGATAAATCTAATTAGCTAATATTTTTTAATTCATTTATAAATTTTGAAAATACGAAAATTTCAATATGTACACCATGTACATACGAACAAAAAAAATGTAAAATTGTGTTTTCATTAAAGTAAAGATACATAAGTTCAATAACCTATATACATAAACAAAAATAAAAATTTCAATTTATAATTCATCTACTTAATAAATTTAGTATGAAGTGCATTACAATTATAAAATTACGGATTTAGTTTCAAATACCTATATTTTGACATTTCTACAATTATTTACTAAACCTCTTTAATTCATTCCTAGTATTTTATATTTAATCTATATATTTAAATTAGTTATGAAATTTCAAATTTAAATTACTTAAATAATCTCAATCAATATTTAGTCCATTCTTCTAATAAATCATAAAAATTCGCTAATTCTAATACACACACACATACATATATACATACACACACACACACACATTTATATATATATATATATATATATATATATATATATATATATATATATTAAGAAAAATTGTAAAACTATTTTTTTCCATTCAACTATTAAGATATATAAATCACATAACAAAAATTATGTACATGAAAAATAATAATAAAGATAATTCGTAAATCAGCTATAACTCTTTTATATCAAGAATTTATCATACATTATAATACAAAATTTTGTTTTTAACTTCAATAACTCCACGTCTAATTTATACAATTTTTGATATAATTCTTCTCAGTTCTTTATACCGTTTATCTGCAAGTCTATATTTTTAAACTAATTATATAATTTAAATTTAACTTACGTAATTGTTAAATAATATTTGTTAATTCATATAATTAATCACTAACATATGCCAGTTTCAGCATGATACAATATTCGTATTAACAAAAATAATGAAATTATTTCTCGTATATACACACACACATCATAAATTATACACAAATAATAATAATAATTTTAATCTATAGTTCATTTATTTCATTGTGTTTACTATATATTATATGACGAAGTTCTCATTTTAATATTAAAAGTATAAGTACTACGTTTTACAATATTATCTTGTGCAACGCACGAGTTACACACTAGTGACATAAGATTGTAGTAATAGCCAACATTACAAATTTATAACATATAATGGTTAATGGACAGTGATTGCTAAAATGTTTCATCCTCCCACAAGTTAAACATTCAATCTTATTTCTAATTTAATCTCATTATAACTGGTAAGGTAAGTATAGCCACTCGACTTATTTGAACAACATTATGAGGTTATAATTTTGTATGGTCTAAATTTAATATCAAATGTAAACAATGACTATCTGTTGAAATTGTTGATATAATTAAGAGTGTGCCTTATGAGCAATTATATAATTTGATCATATAACTTAATTCTTATAGAAATTTTTTGGTTTAAATATAGCAAGCTTTTGGTTTTATTTTTTATTGTTATTAGGATATAATTAATGTTATATATATAAGTAGAAAATCCTTAAAAAGGTATTTAATCAACTATAGTTATGAATGCGTTCGCAGCTACGAGTGTTAAATCTTACGAAATAATTACTTGTCCTCAAATGTTCCCAGTCAAGATGTAGTGAAAAAGAAATATTCATACATCTATTGAGAATAGTGTACATTGATAGAGTTAAGGGTGTGTCCTAGGGAAGATTATATGACTTAACTCTAAAAAAATATCTTGTTCGAAATGAAGTATGCTTTTGGTTTTAATATTCTATTATATGCATTATTATACTGGATATGAGTAATGTTTTATGTATGTTAAATATATATAAGCAGAACGATTGTAGTTGCGAATAGTTCACAGCCATGAATGTTGAATAATGTTCAGTAGAAACTTATCCTTAAATTGATTCTAGTTAAGATGTATAGAGAAAAGAATACCAATACATCCATTGAGACTAGTCTATGCAATGCTCTCCATTAGGATGGACGGTGAGTTGCTTACGACCTTTGGAGACACCAAATGATTATATACCTGTGGTTATTTGGAACAATAATAGAATGAATCGATAAGAGTTTCTATAGGTTAACAGAACTAAGTCAAAATAGAAGATCTCATGCAATGATGTGCAATAGTAATTAGACTTAATAATAATGTGGATCTTAAGTAAGTAGACTATACTTTAATTATGGTCAACCACATGACATTTTTATCATGTTATGATCATAGTTGGATACATATTGAACTACTTGAAGTAAAGCACTACTCAAAAGAGTATTCATATCATTTTTTATAGAAGGTTAGTATCATGTAATTAATAGTTAACTTAAAGTCAAAATATTTGACCAAAATAAAATGGTTAATCGGTAAATGTTCATGGAATGAACCAAGAACTTTAAAGTGGTCTATGCAATCAGTTACAAGTATTATTTGGGTTTTTGGCCTTCGACCAAACTCTAAGTATCTTAGTAATATAGTAATAATGAAAGAAAATGTGCATAAAATATCATTGCTAGACATGGTTTAATAAATATTAGAAATAAGAATATATATACAAATTGATTTAAATCTCAATATACATATACATACATTGAAGTTTTAAATATATAATAAAACATAACCAAATTATAACAACAAACTCCTTCCACTAATGTCTACTAAATATGATTTAGTCTAAATAAATTATTCATGTAAATAAAAAAAAGATCTAGTACAAAATTAATAAAATGTTTTTTTGAAATTCCCCCATTTTCCTCCTTTACTAATGCACTTGATCTAATAATTGTATCAAAGCATATATTGTATTCGCATAAATAATTAATTAACATGTAGGGCAGTTATTTGCAAAATCCAATTACATAGGTGTTTAAAGAAAGGGTGTTTAACTTATGAGAATATCACTCTAATTAAGAAATTTCTTATGAATGATAAACCCTGTCTCCTTGCCCTTACCTGGCTCATCGAAGTTATCCGTTCAAAGGTATGCCCTTGTGGAAGACCCAAAATTGTTTTATGCCTTAGGTTGTTTCAAATATGCATATTCGAATATTATACATATAAATTTAAAATTGCTTTGAATTTAAGTACAATATTATAAAGGCTTATAAAATTCAAATTTAAAATTGTATCAAATTTCACACACACATATATAAATATCATATTTAGATTAATGGAAAGGTTTAATTAACAATAATTATATATATGTATGTATGTAACTTAATGAATTACAAATGCTATAATAAATTAAAATATATGTATATATTATATGAATAAAGAAAAGGGATGTCAGATGAATTAAAACCCATATAGACTTATAGAAGTGTATATAAGATGTAAAGACATATGATGTCATCAAATTATACTCATCACCCTCCAAATGTCGCTAATACTCAGCTATTATTATTTAAATTACGGATTTAAAATAAAGTCGCTCTCTATTATTTATAATAGAGATAGAGTACTATACATATTTATGACTGTGGAGCACCCTAAAGCCATAAAATATTTATAGTGATATTTATATTGTATATTAATTGCTGATAATATTTAGTCACTTTGTCATAAAGATTTATAAAGCACCCTCAAGTCATAAAGATAATTATTAGAAAATGTATATATAATTAGGAATTATATATGAGATATAATTAGTAAAGTGTTAATTACCATTTATGTGGACTACAACTTATTGATCACTCTCTAAGTTTAATAATATGATAAAGGATCCTAATACCGTTGATGGAATTTAAGAAACCCATGTATCTCTTTTAAGGTTTTGAGAGATGTATAATTCATCAAGAGCCTTGTTAGATAAATATACTAAACTAATTTAATAAGTATATGAACATATACGATGTTATCTTTTATTCTAGTGAATTTACATAAATTAAATAGTAATGATAAAGCTATTTTTAGAGGAAAATATACTTACTTGCATGAACTAAAGACCGACTAAAGATTTTAAAAATCTTACTCACTGGTGAGAAACTCTGGCATGTAGTCACCAACAAGCATAAAGCTAAATCCGATATATATGCTACACCGAAACAAATAACCTCCTATGAGTCATGGTCAATAGACTGTGAATTTACTCAATGTTACATGTTGTCAACCACTAGCACCAAGCTTTAAAGGGAGCATTAGAATATGGATGATTGATCCATATGTTAATACCTACAAAAGTTGTATGGTGAATAGTCTCGTGCTGCATGGTGTATGGTCTCATGGAAATTGTTTCATACAAAAAAGAGTAAAGGCACTCCTAAAGGTACTTCCATCAAAGATCTGGTACTCAATATAATTGGTACATGGAAACATAGAGAGTTTTGCAGAGTTGGGAATGAATCTTGACACTAAGTTATAGACTGACTTAACTCTTGGATCAATGACTCTGTAGTTTGATTTGTTTATATTGAATTTCAATATGACATTGTTGAAATCAAATGTCGTAGATCTCCTTAGTATTTTAAGGACGACTGAAAGTACTGTTCATCAAAAATGGACAACATCCTGGATTGAGTGTGAAAGCACCAACCCTGTTCTTACAGAGCAATAATATAGAGAATAAACTTAAAAGAGCATAAATAAAAAGAATACAAGAAGATTTTTACAGTGGTTCAGATATTAATGAAGCCTACGTCCACTTTATAGTTTTTATTATTATTAACTGATTGTTGTTACAGAGTTAATCGAATTACAAAGTTCTTGAATATCCCTAGTTAGATCAAGTCTGCAATGTTATAGTTCACTGGAGAATCAAAGTGGACCCTTTGGATGACCGTTATGAGGAAGGAGAAGAGTGAAGAGAGCTTTTTGCAGAGTTTAACAACCAGTCCGGAAGATCCTCTTTATGTTGCAGGTATCATTGTATTTATAGAGTTGGAGAGCTACTAGGCCAAGCCTGCTTGCAACGTGCTGGCAGATCAACACAGGAAGGCGCACTGGAGGTTATGCCACGACCCGAGTTAAAGGGATGGATCACTGGCGATCCATAGGATTAGTTCAAAGACGAGTCAATGCCTTAGCATTCTTCCCTTGCCTGGCTCCATGAAGTTCGCAACTGGTCGATGAAATAGTAGGGATTGCTAGCGATCCATGGTATATGGATCGCCAGCGATCTATATACTCATCCTAATCATGGACTTTGCCTTCTACATAACCTTCGTTGTCTTGCATTGATGTTGTTTTTGAACTCTGGAGCTAATACCATGGATCGCTAGCTATCCATAGGCCATGGATCTCCCAGCGATCTATGCCCTTAGAATTTTTTTTCTTTTTTTTCCTGACTTCCTTTGGCTCCTTATTCTAGTCCTTCGGTTGGCTTTTGAGTTATTCTGACTTAGATGAGTTCTTTCGACTTCTTTTGGATTCTACTGAGTTAAAAACTCGGATAACATTTGCCCCCTAGAGCATGTCTTCATTGAAAACAAGGCATGCTCGAGAAGTAATAGTTTTCTTGTTTTTGGATTGCCATTGCTTGTCCTAACAGACCGAACTTAACTCTATAGCTTCCCGACATGCCTTTAAGTAGTATATGGTTTTCGCTAGACAAGTTTGAAATCGTCGCAGGCGGCCATATGGATTGCTAGCGATCCAATGACTTAGAATTTTTTTTGCATTCTGTTCGTTTACCTTTATTTAAACCCTTTAACCCGACCTTCCTTAGTTCGCCCTTGTTTCTCACGACCTGATCCTTCAACTTCCTGCGATTCGAGCCACCTTCAACGATTTAAGCCATCTTCTACGATTTGATTCACCATCTCCAACAACTCGATTGTCTTCAACCAAGCTTCCATCGACGCCACCAATTTCGCCTTGCCGTTGACTCCAGAGCTTCGCTGCTGCATCGACTCTTGCCATGCCGAACCCTAAATTCTTTTGTTTTCCTCGTTGGATCACCGACAATCCAGCGCACTTAGGTTGCTGATTTGAAAACTTCGACTGTCTTCGTGTTTTGAATATTGATTCAAGGTGGGTTTGCTGATTATGACGTTCGTTTATCGATTTGGCGATGGAGTTGTATTCATGATGTTAGTCACGAAATGTCCGAGTTGATTGCGGTTTAATGGAGGAAAATAGTAAATCGGGTCTTGATTTCTTCAAGGAACGACATTCGAGCCTTGCCCCTATGCATGACATGTTTTGCTATCTTCGTCAATTGAACCAGAGTTGACTTGTGCCAGGTCCCAATGCCGATAACGCACGACACATCATGAATTGCTTTCGCCCTTCCAAAGGATTTAGATTGGTTTTGCTTTCTTTTGCATGCATGATGTACCTGTACTGGAAGGAACTTTCCACGTTGCTTTAGATAACGGATCCGTTATCGATCACTGATCGATAACGGGTAAGTGTAGAAGAAGTAACTTCAAAAAGAAAGCGATACGGGAAGTCCTCCCTTTCAGCTGCGAGCGTACTATCTACACGAGATACAACATTTGTAGTGTTTAGGACACCGAGACCACCATCAGCAGATAGCACACCGCACTCACCCCGGTACATGCTTGAAATCCCACATGTCAACATGAACCAATATTAGAGTAGAATTAACTAACCGTTTCAGACGCAAGTCCTATTGTTTAGAATGAAGCACCCATCATTTTCTCGCCGTAAGTCTAGCGGAGGAAGTCCTACTCTTTCGAAGGACAAATCTTCGTCTATATCCCCTCCTTCTTCTACTTCATAGGCTAAATATGGCCATCTAATTCCAGTTGGTTCGGTCTTAGATCGAACTCCTAAATAAAGATGAATTTGCTCGTATACCGCCTCCGGGATATACTGCTTGTCATCAGTATATGTGCCTGTATGGAGTAGTGCCCCCCTTCAACGAATTTTTGAGAGAAGCCCTCTCGAACTTGGGAATCGCTCTGTTTTAGATTCATCCCAACAGATACGCTATTCTGACCTGCCAGTACGTTCTTGTCATATGGACTCTCAATCTTGCCACAAGCTTTGATGAGTTACAACATTTTCTCTCATCCAAAAGAAGAGACGAGTGCCCATCCTTGGCTTTGATTGTGGCCTAGAGAAACCATAAAATTGTGTTGTAACTGTAGAGCAAATTATCTCAATTGAAGACTCAATACTTCTTTGTTAGGTGTCTTGAGGGAATCAATCTTCTCTGAACAATGGGGGTAAGTTATTTTTATTACTTATAGAGCTTCGATATGTTGGTACGGAATTTCTAACGAGTCAAATACTTCCTATAGTTATTTTAAGGCCGAACAAGGACTTATATCTCGACGAAGATTTACGAATTTTGAAGGCTGTTGATGCCAAGGAGAGATCAGTTAAATTCTTGTTGATAGACGGAAACTTGCTTCGGTATGGACTATTGCATCTTGGGAGATCTTCAGTCCTAGTTGATGTCCTATCCACTTCTCGATCCAGGATCTTTACACTTGTATTATACTTGATGTATGGTAACCGTGAATACTGTTCTATGTTTATTACATTTTATTCTAAATCCATCTCTGATGCCAAGCTGTGATGCCCCATCCCGATACCCATATTAGTATAGAGAATTATTAAGTAATCTTATCTACTAATGCAGAGAATATGGCTGGTTAAGGGCAACCCTCATGATAATGCATTATCTAAGAGCTAAGTATGTCGATATTTTTTCCCATTCCCTCATATATAGTCGACGCACCTAGTCCTTAACTAATAAGATACCATGAGGGTTTAGGACCGTTTCAGGATATATGCAATATACAAATATATATGAACAATCACAGAACAACAAACCCAGATTAGACTATACATACATCTCCATAGATCATACATAATACAACACATATAAGTAGCATGAACTACAAAATATACATACACAACCATCCCATAAAATATTAGGTACAATGTCCAAGCCCGAACGAAGTGGTCCAAATAAAAGCAAGCAAACGGATCCAAGAAGGAGTGAGCTAAATCCATACCTATCCTGCAACTCGGTCAGACCCGAGTAATAAATACACGGGTTAGGTAGGCTAGAAATTATCGTTAGTAAAGATAACAGTAATAGGAGGAAAGGGAGAACCATTCCGTTGTTGACAACGCAACGATATAAGTATTATCAAATCACCTATAAGGTGAGACATCTATGGGTTCATCATGATTTCGTAAGGGAATTCAATTGGTTGTCTAACTATGGTTCATCTTCTATAGTTATATAAGTGAAATAGGCAAGGATTTGCACCATATAAATAATCATCATAAAACGATCTAAAACCTCATAAATCCATCATAATATAACTCAACAAGGGTTCAAAACATCATATTAGAAATTACCATAACACCATCAATACATGTAAGCCTTTACCTTACTCAAGGCTGTAATAACATCCTCATAAAAAGGTGAAATCAAAACATCTAAAACTTCATGGAAAACTGCACGTGCTTACATTGTGACTAGTACTAGTATTTGGTACCATAAACATAGTGATTACTGGAGTCAAGTAACATCATAACATTGTGAACACTGTAATGACTATCGTCTATAATATCATAACGAATCCCAGTCACAAAGACCTGAGTTAATAATATCATGATGATCGGAGTCGCAACTACATCGTGATGACTTTAATTGAGTACTCTTGGTCTATAGTACTAGTAAACATCGTGAATATGTCTCAACTTTTCGGATCGGAACTCAATAGGCGTTAACGTACGTTCTATGCCATACGTTTGCACTTAACGGTTTACTAGCTGTTAATTGGTGCCACACTAGTAAAACATCATGAAAATATACTCTTCCTCATCTCATCGACGAGTAAATATAATACCCTACTCATCTCATCTCATTGACGAATACTAGTGGCATCATGACTTGTCTCATCTCATCAACAAGTGAAAGCCATCATAATACATCTCAACATCTTAAAATCATCATTAAGAAGCTTACCTCATCTCATCGGCAAGTAAAAATAACATCTAAATGGTTAATTATAACCATAATTCCAAATAGGAATTTCTAGCTCTTAATTCGCCTCATTTCACCAGCTATTAAGAAATACATCTAAAAATGGTCCTCATCGAATATACTCCTAAATTAGAGTTCTCAGACCATATAATCTACCTAAAATTTAATAACATCTTAAATCATCCAAAAGTTCATCGAAAGGGTTTCGATAGTATAAGTCCGATATTAAGCGATAAAGCAAATCCATGTGTCCCATACCACATGTTTTACTTTACTCTTTAATTTTCATTCTCATACATCCGAACTTCGTAAAATTAAGTAATTTTATTAGAGAAAACAAAAATTTAAAATGATTTTTTCGAAAACAATTATTAAAGCAATATTTGAAATTTATTTATTATAGGAAATAAATATATTTCTATTTAGTAAAATAATTTTAAAAGACTATATAACAGTAATTTGAAATGTCCATATATTTCAAAAATGGCTTTAGTGAAAACCGTTCTCGAAAACAATAAAATCTAAGAAGGATATCTCAAAACTGATAACTTGAATTCAATACGAATTCAATTAAAATTTATCCCAAAATCAATTCAAATTCCATTTTAATTTGAATTTCAAATTCTCCCAATATTGCTAGCCTACTGATAGGCATCATATATCTCAAAATATCTCAAAAACAACATCAAAACCGAATAAGAATGAGAGCAAAAACGAGCTAATACAATTCTAAGGTCAATGATTGTTATTGCTGTCATTTTGCACTCAACATACAAACATAATTTTGATCAAGCCAACTTCAAAATTTTAGAAAACTCATCACATAAAACTAGTAATACATGATCTAAGCTTTCCAGAACATCTAAAATTATTGAATTTGGTTAAGAAATGAAAGAGTTATGGTTAATTCCGTGTCAGATTCAAATAAAGAGCAAATGTTAGTTTTTCTCTCGGGATAGCAATAGAAACACCCAATTCTGACCCGGATAACTCCAAAATTTTAAAACTTTTTGCTATATGTCTAAGATTTCCAGAACATCCAAAATTATTAAATTTGGAAAAGAAGCGAGTAACTTATGGCCAAAACAATTATCAGGCCTGTGATTGTTGTTGCTGTCGATTTACTCTCGGGACAGCAACAAACAAGCACGATTTTGATCAAGCGAAGTTCAAAATTTTGAAAAACTCAGTATATGAAACTTGCAGCTCTATGTCTAAGCTTTCCAGAACATCCAAAATTTTAAATTTGGATAAGAAACGAGTATCTTGTGGCCAAAACAATTCTCAGGCCTGTGATTGTTGCTGCTGTCGATTTGCTCTAGGGACAGCAACAAACAAGAATGATTTTGATCAAGAAACCATCAGAATTTTGAGAAAACTCATTACATGAAACTTGTAGTACTATGTCTAAGCTTTCCAGAACATCCAAAATTATTAAATTTTGGATAAGAAACGAAAAAGTTATGGCAAAATTCATTTCATCTTAAATCTCAAACAAATTTTACTATAATGATTTTTTTACATTTATTTTTCCAATTTCTCACAAGATTATCATTTTCAGCTAGCAAATTTGTGAGCTTGCGCTCACCTTATGATTTAGCAGCGAATTTGGATGGCAAGAAGGAAGCTTTGGCGATGGATCGAGGCCCTAAGCAACTGTAGAAGCTGAAAAGAAGACATGCAGTACAAACAGAAAAAGCACTACAGACAATTCTTCTCAAATTCAAAGATTTTGATGAAATTAATTTAGTATTGGTATGGATTACCTTATATAATCTTTGTTTTGATGATTTTCTTCATTTATTTGCAGCAATTTTGAATGGAATAGGATTTATCATGAAGTGGCCATTGCTTTTCTTATTTTCTTTCTACTGTATTGAGTTTGAGAAGAAGATGAATGAGGAAAAAGTACGTACTGTTAAATTTTCTTCTGACCAGAGGTTTCTAGTGATGGTTTGGATTTTTGAAACCTACCCAATTGGCCCAAGACAATTTTACTTAGAGATAATGTTTAGTTATGTTCATATTTATCTTATTTCAAAACTATAAGCACCATTTTTCTCATTTTAAGGCCTGATAAATTATGTACAACAGATGTATGTACATAAATTATTATCTTAACAAAATAAAATTTATTTTACCAATAAAAATTTATTTTTATGAATAAAACCTTTTTTAATCAAATTACACAATTTACATTATTTTATTACAAAACACTATTTTTAATTCAACAATTTGTATAAAAATTGTTTTCTTGTCAAATAAGTTAAATAAATCATTTTAACTCTTTTTAATCATCAAAATATTATTTTTAAACCATATCCCATCCTTTATCTTAATAAAATACATAATATCTTTATATTTCTCATTTTAAATTCAATAAAAGATTAATATTGACAATGTTTTCCAATCTTGTATTTACCCAAATAAAATTGCAATTTGATTATTTCCTACTCAAATTCTCAAAATAAAGTTTTTTAAACTTTATTTCCATCAATTTATATTTATTTCAAAAATTAAATGTTGAAACACATCACTTGATTAATTTATTAATTTTAATTAAAGAAAATCCCATTATTTCAATTTATTAACCAAATCTCAAAATATTAAATTCTAAACCCAATATTTATACCCAAATAAACAAAATAAAGTTCCAAACTTTAATTTTTCCATTTTATTTACGAAATTCATTGTTTATTCCAAATAAACAATTTAAGATTTCCGATTACATTTTAGTTTACAATATTTAATTATAACTTCCGTTATAATTTACTATATACAGGTAATCTTCTAACCATTGTTACAAACTCCCCTCCTTAGAAAAACTGCGTCCTCGCAATTTCTAGAGAAGAGTTTGTATTCAACATATTGATTTCATCAATCAAAGAAAGGATAGACAAGCACAAGATCAAAATTTCTCACTCTCTACTCAAGATGAAAGAAGACCAAGATAAAATTGCTCGATAAATTCAATAATATTCCTAAGTACAAATACTAGGATTTGCGGAGCATTGAATTTCTTGAGCAATACATCATGATTTCGAAAGCATCTCACTTTCGAAACAAAAACACAATGGGGTGCTAGTAAAAAATCTATCGAAGGAGATTGATTTCACAAAATTTTCTCGAATAGAGTTGGGATTTAGCATCGCTTTATCCGAACTCCAACAACAAACTGATAATTTTTCGTATGTCGCTACGAAAGGAGCCATACTGATACTAAGATAACAATCATCGAGGTAAGTATACTCAATGAGAGATGGTTACTTCAAAGACCACTGTAACGACCAGGTATTTCATGCTATTCGCATCCACACATGTCGGATTTGCATTGCTCAAAATATCAGATTGTAAATTTATATTTGGCAAAACTCAACATATATATTAAATAAATCAATCACGGAATCACATACATAGAGTAATATAACAATATACAGCGGAATAGATAAATAGTAATTCATGAAGCTACTATATAAACAACAAATTCTGAAATAAAATACAACAGAATATCTCAAATACAATGTAGTCTCGAATACAAGCAGATGACAAGTCTGAACAAAACAACTGGAGAGCTGAAAGCTGAATAGATATAGATGGATCTCTAAGTGAAGCTCCAACTCCAAAGGCGAGTCTCAAATGCTATGACGCTCAATTTGACCCGAGCGTAAAGCAAAACACAAAACACTCGAGTCAGGATTAACATTCTTATATTACTAAATTCAACTCAAGTGAAATGTCAACTAAAATACAAGTAACTTAAAGAATGTTTGGGATTTTCATCCTCTAAGGATCCGTGGAACTATCTACTATGTAGTAATATACGATATTATAGTATGTCTACAGTAAAGTAAACTGTTAAAATAGCGTTAAGACATTGCCCATATCCCCCTTAACACATTTATATAATGCCGTAGTCTATACAGATACTGTAAAATCCACTCGCAAGTGGGCTATCAGGGAGCACTCCATAGGTACGACACAAAACAAACTCGTAGAAGAGCGATACTGTATGCGACAAGGCACTCGAGGCAATGCCAGGGTAGATATACCGTTTTTGGATCCGGACCGATGGTAACGCATAGCAGCTACTACCGCCCATCTCATTACACACTCCTAAATCAAAGGTGCACCCAATCAAATCACAAAAGCAATAGAATGCTATTGAAGAAATGTGTCCGATAGGAGGAATGACCTCACTTAACCCGGCATGGCCTTTGTTTTAGCCGCATCAAGCTGACTCACGGGAGTCTAGGCTACGTAAATACCATATAGAATCGCCACCAAACCATCCTACTTCATTCTGGAATCTCCACCACGTATAGAGTTGTTAAAGTGTTTTTTGGTATTGGCAGAGAGTATGACAATATTCGATCCCGGTCTCTTTAACAATCAAATGTTATTATACTACCATGGTCATTTCATTTCATATAGTTCACGATTTATATCAAAATATCATATCATTTCAAATCATATCAATTTGGTATCATTATACACTTTAAATCATATTCATTTCCAAAATCGTAATACTTTCAAAATTATGACACTCCTGAAACCGTAACATTTTGAAATCATAATATTTGGAAATCATAACACTTTGGAAATCATAGAACTTTTGAAATCATAACATTTTGGGAATCATAATACTTTCGACTTAAACAGTTTAGATATTGAAAATAGTATATGCATATTAAAGTAGTTATAAATTAAAATGGTTTATATATTAAAAAAATTTATATATTAAAATATTATATATATATATTAAAATACTTTATATAATAAAGTAGTTTCCTCCAATTTCACAAATCGATTTAAATCAGCTTAAATCCCAAAATTCAATTTGAATCAATTCCAATTTAACCATTTCAATCTAAAGTTCAACGACTCAAATTTAAATATTCAAACATTTACAATATAAGTTTCAATTATATTCCAACATTTAACTTTAATTTTCTTCAAATTGGAAAATATTCACTTAATTATTTTAATAACAATTAAATAAAATATCAGTTTATAAATTTAAATCAATATTAAATATTCAATCTCAAATTTATTTAAAGTTGAGAATATTCATTTAATCACCTTTTTATCAAATCAAGTTATAAATCATATCTTCAAAACCTCAAAAATCAATAAGTTTAAATCAATTCCTATTTAAATTCACTTATTAACCAGTTTAAATTCTAAGCCAACGTTAATTCTTCCCAACCTTTATTATTGAAGTTATAAATCTATTTTAAAATATAAATATAAATTTTTAAATAAACAATTTAAAACATATTATATACTAATTAAATTAAATTTTATTAAATTAAATCTTATTATTAATTGTATTTTGTATTAAATCTTATTTTATGTATTTTAAAAAAAATAAACTATAAGAAAATCTTAAAATTTATATTTTTCAAAACTAACTTATAAATTAAAATTTCCAAAACATATAAATTTAAAAATCTAAAATATTCAAAATAAAATATCTTTACATTATTAAAATCCATATATTTCCTTTCAATATTCAAAAATCATTTTCAAAATAGACCAACGGTATCCATATATAATTTTCTATCCTATGGTCAAGTGATACAGATATTTATCATTTCAATCTGCAATTTAAATATTTACGGGTGTATATCATTTCAACCTGCAATCCCGAAAATTCAAAGCTAATGAAAATCGCTTGGGTTTAGCATTTCAACCCACAACGATTTTCTCCTGTTCTACAAGATCATTAGGGTATGTATCATTTCAACCCTTAGGGGATTCTAAATTAACAGGGAACTTGCAGAGTGAGAACAAATATGATAAAATATATAACATATCAACAACAGACATATCTCATCAGTAACGAGTTAAATATAATATGTAAAACAGGTTATGGTGTCATATAGCACAGGTGAACAATTGCAGATAATAGCAGATCATATTTAACAACCAACAATTCTATTTTAACAGCATATTTCAATTGTCGTTTCAAATAAAATCAAATCTAATAAATATAATAATGTTAATCGTGAGTGATTGCTCACCTTTCGAGGCTAGAGAGAGAACAATGCAAGCACACGAAATAAATCACAAATTCAAAAATCGACCAAATCCAAACGATGAATGTTAAAGCGAACTAGCTGAACACGGATTGACAGACGAGGCTGATAATAAGGAATCGATGAATTGAGTCAGGATTAGCTTGATATAAAATGAATTGAAAAATATATTATATAATATATTTTTCCTTAAAGCAATATTCAATTTAAAATACATATTTAAAATGGCATATCTACATATTACATTTAAATTTTAAAATTAAAACATATACTTTTTTCAATATTCAATTTAGAACCCATATATATGTTTTTTTCTAAAGATTTTCAAATATTAACATAGATACCTTCAGCCAAATAATAAATATCAACTTAAATTTTTTATGCATGATATATATATATATAATCATTTGTAGTTAAAATATCAAGTGTACATTACAATATATGGACGTAATATTTATGCAGACATATCAAAAAAATTCAAATACATGCCTGGATAAAGCAATATGTGTATAATATATAATGCTTCCTTTATAATGTGAATATACCGCAACCATATATTTTCCTTTTATAATATTATATAATGCAACATATATACTTCCTTTATAATATACGTACTGTAAACATCTATATATACCTTAATATACACTATTATATGCCTTACTGTAAAAATTTCTGAAATCTGAACATGTTATATATAAGTACTTTAAACACACATATATAAACCTTTGCTTTCAGCCATACAAAACAGAAAAAGCAAAACCAATATATGCATAGAATAAATATTATTTTAAACATATATAAACTTTATATACTTATACATGGATAAGAAATGGATTTTAAACACTTCCATAAACTTGCACATGTGGGTGACATATTATATACAATGTCCATAAGCACAACAGATTATATGTGTATGAGATAATATACATATACAAACAACATGTTAAATGGCTTGCGTAAAATATATATTTCTATAACCAAACATGTTATATAAAACTTATATGCACTAATATAAATGATTAGATGGAATATTATGTAATTTCTTTATAAAATTATATATATATATATATATATATATATATATACCAACAAAAATTTATGCTTAACTTATGTAAACTCTATCTATACCCACAAACAGATTACACAATTTAATATATATATAAATAGATCAAAACTCTTATAGACTTAAATATACTAACAAATAAATTTATACGTAACTCATAAAACTAAGATTTTGTGTTATATATATATATATATATATATATATATATATATATATATATATATATATATATATGGCCGACTATTTGAACACAAATTGATGACACAAATGAGAACACAAAAATTCTGGACCATCGAATCTTTTTGTCTTTACATGGAAGGTGGAATTGAGGGTACAGTCTAATGGTAGAGATCTCTTGTGTCGCCAAATTATGTTCAAGTAGACTTTCTATATATATATATATATATATATATATATATATATATAAGCTTACCGAACAGGGAAGGCCTCGTGAAGATTAAAGTAGTGGCTTGGATCTAGTGTTGTTGCAGGTGATAGGGGCAAGGTGGTGCACAACATAGGATAAGGCAGATCGGTCATGGAAGGGGCTGTGATAGGTGTGGGAGGCGGACTTCGGTGGTGTTTTTCGTTGAGTGGGCTGCCGTGTGGGTCGGGATTTAGAGATGATCGGCAGGTCAGGGAGAAGGACAAGACATAGGCATAGGCTGTGGGGTATGTAGGTGGTCGTGGCCATGGGGAGAAGATGGGATGGTGGCTGCTATCATTGGAGAGGGTGGCGACTCGAGGGGTTTGGGGCAAGGTTGCTTGGATCGGAGGGGAAAAGAGAGGGGAGGAGCTCGAGGCACGATTGCTAATGGGTTTGGCAACATTTTGTTAAGGCATCTCCAGTCGGTTAAGGACTGAATATTCAGGGCACTGAATATTCAGTCTTTAGTTGGACTGGAAAGTCCAGTGGCCAGGCGCCCATTAAATGGGCGCCTGGTCCCCCTCCACAGCTAAATAATAAACTTGATGAAGGGGGGCTTGGGCGCTCATTTATTGGGCGCCCAAGCCCTGGCGCCCATTTAATGGGCGCCAGGGCTTGGGCGTCCAATAAATGGGCGCCCAAGACCAATTCAGTTTTCTGAATTGAAAACTGAATATTAAGCTTAATATTCAACGCTGAATTGACCATTGGGGAAGAAATTCTTAATATTCAGTGCTGAATTAGAACGATTGGAGATGCCCTTACAGGCGAACATGGGAATGGAAGGGTAGGAATGCAACAGTTAGAGAAAAACATAAATATACAATTTTTTTCCGAATGAATGTAAGAGAGCAGAGTAAAAAAGCAAGGAAACAAGGAAACGAAAGGACAAACTAGTATACGTTAGAACCAGAAATAAATATTTCGCAATGGAAATAGAAAAAGTTAACAGTTGGATTTCTCAGAAAAATAAAAGTTGAAGGCTATTCGTATTACACGTGGGAAAATGAATAGAGAAAGAAAACCAAAAGGTTCAAAAACAGTTACCGGTATGACTGATCGGTTACCGATTCCATCATGTTTCGAACTCCGGAATGACAAATGAATATACTGTGGAGATCAGCGCGACGAGACGATTAGAATGGTACATAAATATCATACGACCATCCTATGATAAGTCGATATTCGGTACCGAAAATGCTACTAAAACGCCGAAAATAAGATAAAAGGGGCTATAACAGTCCAAATTTGATGAAACGAATTTTGACGTCTCACTCAGAAGATGATAAAAAAATTTATTGTATAAAAATATTCAGGTTTCGAAAACATTTTATTTACATCATTTTTAACCGATTTAGTTTAAATAAAATTACATAACCAAATAAACTTCCATGTTATTTGACGAAAATTTACCATTTGCTATGTTTATATAGACGTATTCTAAATATCAAATTTTCATTTCCAAATTCAATTATTTAAAATTTCACAAAAAATCAGCTAATTATGTTATTAAACCATTTAAAATTTTTGGGTCGTCATGCTGCCCTACTCAAATGACCGCAAAATGCTAGTCGTTTGACCATTGCACTAAGGCAAGACAATCACGAGGAACACAATAGATATAAATTTTAGTTTACAATCAAAACTTATTAGAGTTTGAAATTCATTATCTTCAAGACCATAATCTAAATTTTTGTTTACAATCAAACTTCTTAGAGTTCCAAAACTCATTACCTTTAAATTCAAAATCTCAATTTTCAACACTTGGAAATTTTCCAAACTCATTCCTCTAGTTCTTATAAATTGATAAATAATTTCAAAATTATATTCCCTTTCATTCCAAAATTAAATTTTCAAAAGAATTTTATAATTTCATTTGAACAATCCTTAAGATAAAATTTTAAAATTTACTACTCTTTACTTTCAAATACCCATATTCTCATAACAAACTCCATCTTTAACATGTATAACTTATTTTAAAATATTCAATAAATATTTATTATTTAAATAAAGTATTATCTCATTATTTCAACAATAAAACATAACTATATTCAAACTCATACATTTCAATTATCATAATGGCATTGCCTCGCCCCTATCGATTGGCTGCAGCTTTGACCAAATGATCAATAATTCACAAATCTTTTTAATTTATTTCCAAATTTAGTCTCATTAAAACTCAACTTATTGTGTCTGATTGTCTCATCACAGTGTTTAGGAAACTCCTATCGACAACGTTGATCAGGCGTATCGACCAGAATTCTTAAAGCACTTGATCGACAGTCCAACACGAAAATCATCTTTTATAAAAGAAGTATCTCATCTTTAATTCTCAAATTGTTCTTTATTTATTCCAAAAACTAAATCCAATTTTTCTTAGAAATATATCTTCAATTTTTGAAAAATTTGAAAACATAATTCTTTAGATATACCCAAAATCAAAAACACAAAAAGAGACTCATCAAGACGTTCCTTGAATATACTCGATTCACAAGATTGAGAGAATAGATTGGAGAGTTCGTCATTCCTAACGGTATAACGAATTACTCAAAACCATAATGGGTGCGAAATGCAGTAAAAGAACACTATCCTCCATAACTCGTAGCTAGTAGGAATCGGTGTAGGGTCAAGCTGGAGAAAGACCCTAGCACCAAAATAGATTGAATAAGAAATCAGCGAGAGATAAAGGTAAGGGTAAAATATCTTCTCAAATGAGAAGAAGAACACAACCGACAAATCATTACTTCGAGTGAAGTAATATTACTAAGCCTATAAATGAGTATCCAAAAAGGTTATCACAAAAGAGGTAAGAATGGAAATATCAATTAAATTCCAAGGATCACCTCATTTCCTTAGTGGCCATCCTTGTGGAAGGATGACTGAAAGGCTAAGAACCGAGAATGAGGTCAATGCCATATTCAACTTCCCGATTAGGTGTCATACCCGAACGGACTTACAGAAATCAACAGAGTCACAATGACGGGAATTCAAGCTATATCATCAACATCTCGATACTCAAGGGTGAATATAGACACTTCAGAATCATAATCAATATTCCAAAGACAAGAATTAACCATGAATCGGGATACCTAAATATAGGACCTTTCAAATCACAGAACGTGGCTTGATTAAATTCAAGCCACTCCCTCTTAAATTACTCCAAACTCAAGATAGAAAATAGAGTTCTAATGCGCACGCAAAGATAAGCTACAAGTAAAAAATCCTAAAATTCTCATGTCAAGTATTGCGGATCCCCTCAGAAGGATTCCCAATCCTTAAGTAAGCAACAAGACCGAAACATCTAATAGCATTAACAAATTTCTCCGATACGGGTAAATGCCAAGAACCTGTATCGAAGAGGATTTGGATAAAATAGTCATGAAAAAGAATTGAACCTTCCAAAATAGTAGGAGATATACCATGAGACTGAGATGCACTACCAGGAAGCCTTCGCCACATTCAAATTCCCTAAACTATAACCTTTCCCTTTCTTAGGAAATAAAGAAACCATATGTCCTTCCTTCTTCTAATAGGCACATCTGCCAAGATGAGGACACTCTCTAGCTAGGTGATCATGGGAACCATAATTGAAGCAAGCTAAAACTCTAGCTGAAGAAGGTGCTGCATGAGGATGAAAACAAGAACTATCTTGCTTCTCCTTCTTCCTCTGAGGAAAGGATTGGGATCTATGAAAGGGAAATTTATTCTTATCTGGGTTCATTCGAACCTCGGCCTCATCAATTCTATCCTTCTTTTTCAACGGCTTCAAGATGAAGCACCGAATCTACAAATTCCTCGAATGATAGTTTGAGCTGAAGCATAAGCGACTCCCTCAACAACTTCTTAAGTCTAGATACGAACTTAAGATTCTTCTTGTATGGTGTGCTGATGAACTTAAGCCCGTACTTAGATAGAGACTCGAAGAATGAAACATAATCAGATATGGAGGATTTTCCCTGCTTTAACTCGAGGAAACGACAGGCAAGAATAGCCTTCTCGGATTCTGGTACTAACTTAAGCTGAAAAAAATCTCAAAAATGATGCCATGTAAGAGTAGACCCATCTATCTCATTTATAAGGAGCTTGTACCAGTCTAGTGCTCGTTCTTGTAGCGTACTCGAAGCCACAAAAAATCATGATGATCGGAAATCTCAATGCGAATGAAGATGAAGTCGCATGTTCGTAGCCAAGACTGAACCTCATTACTGTCTTGGTGTCCTTGAATGGCTTGCCTTCGAGATGGGGGAAGTCACTACACATACGCAAAAATGTGGATTTGCACAGAGGAGAGAGATGAGTAGGAGGCTATGTTCTCTTAAGAAGCTCAAGAATCTGATCGGTCACATATAAACTCCTTCGAGACGAGAACCATTGGACGGTCCCGCCTCCGAAGTGCGACCTCCACCTCTTCCAGCCATTTGCTGAAAGTTAAGTTATGATAGGATTCACAGGGCTAGATACTAGCAATTCATATACATCAAATAATGAATACCACGGAATTAAAATTAACATTCTTCGACATATTCCTTTCTATCCACCCCCAAAAGACTCAAAAGATTAAGGACAAGGCTTGGTTCAACTACGATTTGGGGATGATGTTTACACTTGTATTATACTTGATGTATGGTAATTGTGTATACTGTTCCGCATTTATTATATTTTGTCCTGAATCCAGCTCTAATACCAAGCCGCGACACCCCACCACAAGACCCATATTAGTAAAGAAAACTACTGAGTAATCCTGTCTACTAATGCAGAGAATATGGCTGGTTAAGGACGACCCTCATGATAATACATTTGCTAAGAGCTAAGTATGTCGATTTTTTTTCCATTACCTCATATATGGTTGACGCACCTAGTCCTTAACTAATAAGATACCATGGTGGTTTAGGACCGTTTCAGAATAAATGCAATATACAAATATATATGAACAGTCATAGAACAGCTAGCCCAGATCAGAGTATACATATATCTCCATACATCATACATAATACAACATATATAAGTATCATGAGCTACTAAACATACATACACAACCATCCCACAAAATAATAGGTGCAATGTCCAAGTCCGAACGAAGTGGTCCAAATAAAAGCAAGCTAGAGGATCTAAAAAGGAGCGAGCTAAATTCATACCTAACCTACAACTCGGTCCGACCCAAGTAATAAATACATGGGTCAGGTAGGCTAGAACTTATCATTAGTAAAGATAACAGTAATAGGAGGAAAGGGAGAACCATTCCATTGTTGACAACGGAAAGATATAAGTACCATCAAATCATCTCTAAGGTGAGACATCTATGGGTTCATAATGATTTCATAAGGGAATTCTATTGGTTATCTAACTATGGTTAATCTTCTATAGTTATATAAGTGAAATAGGTAAGGATTCGAACCATATAAATAATCATCATAAAACGGTCTAAAACCTCATAAGTCCATCATAATAGAATTCATTGAGGGTTCAAAGCATCATATTAGAAATCATCATAAAACCATTAATACATGTAAGCCTTTATCTTACTTAAGGCTACAATAACATCCTTATAAAAAGGTGAAATCAAAACATCTAAAACTTCATGGAAAACTGCATCGTGACTAGTACTAATATTTGGTACCACAAACATCATGATGACTGGAGTCAAGTAACATCATAAGATCGTGAACATCGTGATGACTATAGTCTATAATATCATAATGGCTCCCAGTCACAAAGACCCGAGTTAATAATATCGTGATGATCAGAGTCGCAACTACATAGTGATGACTCTAATTGAGTATTCGTGGTTTATAGTACTAGTAAACATCATGATGTGTCTTAACTTCTTAGATAGAAACCCAATAGGCATCAACGTACGTCCCATACCATACGTTCGCACCTAACGGTTTACTAGCCGTTAGTAGGTGCCACACCAGTAAAACATCATAAAAATATACCCTGCCTCATCTCATCGACGAGTAAATACAATACCCTACTCGTCTCATCACATTGACGAGTCCTAGTGGCATCGTGACTTGTCTCATCTCACCAACAAGTTAAAGCCATCATAACACATCTAAACATCATAAAATCATCACAAAGAAGCTTATCTCATCTCATCGGCAAGTAAAAATAACATCTAGATGGTTATTTATAACCATAATTCTAAATAGGAATTTCAACCTCTTAATTCGCCTCATTTCATCGGCGATTAAGAAATACATCTAAAAATGGTCCTTCATCTAATATAATCCTAAATTAGAGTTCTTGGACCATATAATCTATCCAAAATTTAATAACATCTTAAATCATCTCAAACAGTTCATCGAAAGGGTTTCGATCGTATAAGTCCGATATTAAGCGATAAAGCAAATCCATGTGTCCCATACCACATGTTTTACTTTACCATTTAATTGCCTTTCTCATACACCCAAAATTCATAAAAATAAGTAATTTTATTTATAAAATAATATTATTAGAGAAAACAGTAATTTCAAACGATTTTTTCGAAAACGATTATTAAAACCATTATTTGAAATTGCTTTTATTATAGGAAATAAATATATTTTTATTTAGAAAAATAATTTTTAAATACTATATAATAATAATTTGAAATGTCCTTATATTTCAAAAATGGTTTTAGCGAAACCGTTATCGAAAACAATGAAAACTAAGAAGGATATCTCAAAACTGTTAACTTGAATTCAATACGAATTTAATTCAAATTTATCACAAAATCAATTCAAATTCCATTTAAATTTGGATTTTAAATTATTCCAATATGTCTAGCCTACTGACAGGCATCATAGCTCTCAAAATATCTCAAAAACAACACCAAAACCGAATGAGAATGAGAGCAAAAACGAGCTAATACAATTCTAAGGTCAATGAATGTTATTGCTGTCATTTTGCACTCAGGACAGCAACATACAAACATAATTTTGGTCAAGCAAACTTTAAATTTCAGAAAAATCAAAATGTGAAACTGTAGTACATGATCTATGATTTCTAGAACATCTAAAATTACTGAATTTAGTCCAGAGACGAAAGAGTTATGATTAATTCATTTTTAGATTCAAACATAGAATAAATGTTAGCTTTGCTCTCGGGATAGCAATAGAAACACTCAATTTTGACCCAGATACCTTCAAAGTTATAGAAATATCAAAACATGAAACTTGTATCTCTATGTCTATGCTTTACAAAACATCCAAAATTATTAAATTTGGATAAGAAATGAGTAACTTATGGCCAAAGTAATTCTTAGGCCCGCGATTGTTGTCGTCGTCGATTTGCTCTCGAGACAGCAACAAACAAGCACAATGTTGATCAAGAAAACATCAAAATTTTGAAAAACTCAGTACATGAAATTGTAGGCCTATGCCTTAGCTTTTTAGAACATCCAAAATTATTAAATTTGGATAAGAAACGAGTAACTTATGACCAAAACAATTCTCAGGCCTGTGATTGTTGTTGCTGCCGATTTGCTCTCGGGACAACAACAAACAAGCATGATTTTGCTCAATAAAACATCAAAATTTTGGTAAATGCTATATATGAAACTTGTAGGGCTTTATCTAAGCTTTCTAGAATAACTGAAATTATTAAGTTTAGATCAGAAACAAAAAAGTTATGAAAAAATTCGTTATTGCTTAAATCTCAAACAAATTTTACTGTAATGATTTTCTTATATATATTTTTCCAATTTCTCACAAGATTATAATTTTTGGCTAGCAAATTTGTGAGCTTGCACTCTACATATAGTTTAGCAGCGAATTTGGATGGCAAGAAGGAAGCTTTGGCGATGTATTAGGGCTCTAAGCACCCGTAGAAGCTGAAAAAAGACATGCAATACAAACAGAAAAAGAACTACAAGCAATTCATCTCAAATTCAAAGATTTTAATGAAATTAATTTAGTATTGGTTTTGATTATCTTGTATAATCTTTGTTTTGATGATTTTCTTCTTTTATTTGCAACAATTTTGAATGGAATTGGATTTATCATGAAGTGGCCATTTATTTTCTTATTATCTTTTTATGGAATTGAGTTTGAGAAGAAGACGAATGAGGAAAAAGTACATACCGTTAAATTTTCTACTTACCATAAGTTTCTTGATGGGTTTTGGATTTTTGAAATGCTACCAAATTGGCCCAAGACAATTTGACGCAGAGATAATGTTAAGTTATGTTCATATTTATCTTATTTTAAAACTATATGCACCATTTTTCTCATTTTAAGGCCAGATAAAATATGTACAACATATGTATGTACATAAAATTGTTATCTTAAAAAATAAAATTTATTTTTCCAATAAAATGTTATTTTTATGAATAAAACCTTATTTTTAATCAAATTACACAATTTACACTATTTTGTTACGAAACACTACTTTAAATTCAACAATTTGTACAAAAAT
This sequence comes from Allium cepa, assembly GCA_030765085.1. Classification (NCBI taxonomy): domain Eukaryota; kingdom Viridiplantae; phylum Streptophyta; class Magnoliopsida; order Asparagales; family Amaryllidaceae; genus Allium; species Allium cepa. Next base: position 697,669,460 of record CM060929.1, on the reverse strand, counting down.
TGTTTTCTTGTCAAATAAATTACAATAAATCATTTTTACTCTTTTTAATCATCAAAATATATTTTTAAAACCATATCCCATCTTTTATATTAATAAAATACATAATATCTTCATATTTCTTATTTTAAATTCAATAAAGATTAATACTGACAGCGTTTTCCAATCTTGTTGTATTTACCCAAATAAAATGCAATTTGATTATTTCCTACTCAAATTCTCAAAATAAAGTTTTTAAAGCATTATTTTCATCAATTTATATTTATTTCAACAATTAAATATTGAAACACATCACTTGATAAATTTATTAACTGTAATTTAAGAAAATCCCATTATTTTCAATTTATTAACCAAATCTCAAAATAATAAATTCTAAACTCAATATTTATACCCAAATAAACAAAATAAAGTTCCAAAATTTATTTTTTCCATTTTATTTACAAAATTCATTATTTATTCCAAACAAACAACTTAAAATTTCTAATTATATTTTACTTTGCAATATTAAATTATAACTTCCATTACAATTTACTATATATAGGTAATATCCAAACCAGGGTTGTTACAGTTGTGGTCCTTATTCTTCAAAATAAAAAGCTTTCGCTCTGGCACTCGCTTCAATCGGTCCTGAAATCCCGGTCTCTTTTGTCTTCATTCCATCTTCACATCAATTTCCCTCATCTCATGCGGCGCTTGCCCCGGTACTTCAAGCCCACATCGGAGATCTGTCTATATTCTTCCATCTGGTCCTCCCAGGCTTGAAGTAGCTCTCCCAAGGTGGTTTTTAAAGGGATTTAAATTTGATCGCGATCTTTATCTAGTTTGCAAAGATACATACATCCCCCACCTCCAGGCAATCCAGAATGATTTAGAGCATGTCATGGGGTAGGGGAAATTGTGCAAATAACTGGAGGAAACAAACTACGATAACTATTAAGAAATCTTCTCCTTTGAATCAGAGAAGGATTACTTTGAAAAAACATTAGCAGAATGCAATGCCAAAGTCAAACGGTTGGAAGAAGAAGGAGTTGTGATGCTTCGAGAAAGCAAGAACAGTGCCGGCTTGCTGAAAGAGCTAAAAGAGCCCATGAGAGAATATGGATCGTTTACAGGGATGAAACTAAGAAGGCTCATGCAGAAGAAGCCAAGTTGAAAGAGGAGGTGGCAGCTTGCAGTGCAACAGTTGAGGCCCAAAGAAGACCATTTTTGACCACGACCTTATTGTAGAGGGGCATAATAAAATGATTGCGAAATATAAAGAAGTTGTGAATTCGCGTGATAAAACCTTCGTCGACCAGGTTGAGACGATCACCATGCTCCAGGATCGAGTTGCACAGCTTTGCGCCAATAAAACTCATGTCGAAGTTGAAAAAGGCCGCCGTTACGGTGGATTATTTGGAGCTTCAGAGCACCTTCGAGAGAAGGATGGAGAAGATGGATGAGATCATCTTAAACTTTTATGCCAACTTCCAGTTGCACCAAGGGAGTCTCAGTTACTTGGGCCCTAAATTCCTACGCATTCTCGCCCTGGTTTGGGAGGAAATCTTGACCCGTTTCCATGATAGCGATGATGTTTATACCTAGCGAAAGCTGGAGAAAGCTTATCCCAATGAAGAATCAAAGGAAGCATTGCTAAAAGGCCGGGAGCTTTTGAATTGAAAGGAGAAGGAGGCTGCTGATGTTGCTATGACAACGACTACCGAAGTGTTGCCGGAGCCTTTATTTTTGGTCCGGGTGAATCATCGAGGCAACCCTCCGATCCACCGACAAGTTCTGGGCTTGAAGCTCCTCCATGGGTTGTGCAACCATCCAAGGAGGGAAAAGGCGGTGAATATGAGGCTAACATTTTAGGTCACTTCTCTGGTGTAGGTAATCTCCTTGTTTTCCTCGAGTTTGAGAACTTTCAACTCACCCCGCAAGAGCAGGACGAACCTAACGTTTCATTTTTGATCTTATATGTCTGTTTGTACCAAAATTGGGCACAACACTCTTCGGAAGTATTTGAAGAGATAAAAACGAAGAATAGAAATGTTAAACGAGGATTATGTAATAAACACTTCAGGAAACAAAATATGAAAACACGCAAAAACACAGCAATTTAGAGTGATTCGGCTTATGGCCTACGTCCATTATGAAGTTGATGACTTTATTGATATTCACTTGCTGATTACAACTGACTACAAAGGATTATAGTGGATTATAGTTTTGAAATTCGAGCACAACAGTATCCATGGAGTGCAAAGTTGAATTCGATAGAGTCTGGACGTCAAAGAGCCAAAAGATCCTTTTTCTGTAGGCCCTATGGCTCTATTTATAGGCGTAGGAGGCAAATATCTCGCTCAGATCTTGGGAGACTTCTTCTGGCACGTGGGTGGGCCCACGTGATCGATCCCAGGAGATTTCGATTCGATCCGTGATCGATATGAATGAATTTCATATCAATCAATATTTGACCCAATCGATTCGAAACTTGGCAGGAAAATTCTTTATGTTGTATGTAAGATCCTGTGAAAATTTCATAGCATTTAGACATGTAGATTATGAGTTATGATCGATGCAAACTTGGATTCCATGTAGTCTGTCGCGTTCGAATCGATGCCTTTGTATCGATCAGTTCGAATCACTCCTAAACACGTGCCTGTGAGTCGACATGGCGCCTGATCTTCGGATCGATCCACTCTCGATGCCGAGTGGACCGAGTCATTCCAAGACTTTCGCCTTGGTCGTATCGAAGACCGTTGCATTGTTCGCATTGATGGAAAAGACTCTATTCGTATCGATTCAAAATGCACGGTACATATCAGTCGTATGGTCTTGTTCGCATCGATAGATTTGGTCTTGTTCGTATCGATCAAAATCGAATCTAGTTGATCGATACGAAGTTGAAGCGGTAGGATGGATACGAATAAGCGATAGCTCGATGGATTCGAATAGTGGCAACATGATGGATACGAACAGTGGTTTCATGATGGATATGAAGTAACAGAGCTTGATGGATTCGAACAAGGCTCTTCAGCTGATGGATACGAAATAGTGTGCTCTGATCGATTCAAATAAGATCGATACGATGTTAGACGTTCCCTGATTATCGTATGGATACGAATAAGTCGGCCATCGATCGATTCTAACAGTTTTTCCTCTTGAATTGCAACAATCATATCTCGAGCATATGAACTCCGATTGACTTGCAACTTGAAATGTTGGTTTTCATAGCTTTGCTTGTCATGTCATATCAATTGTAGCTTGATCCGGACTCGGACAAAAGTCATCGACATCCTTAGTTAACTGTGCTTGCTCGACATTCGGGATGAGTGATCCTTGGTTTTCAGTCGATTTCTTGTTATCTCGGCCTTGCCAAAAGGCGGGATAACATTTACCCCCTAAAATACGTCTTATGATAACATGACGTGCTTTGAATGGTCGCATCTTTCATCCTGAATAGTTCTGTCCGACTTGCTGAATGATTGTCGTCTTTTCGTTGAAAATTGTAATTTCTGACTAATTTTTCTGTAATATGAACTATTGATTGCCAACTGTTATACCCTGCACTGCTCTAACCGATTGCTATACAATAGCGATTAGCTGTTTGCTGTTGTTATCATCATTAGGTGGGCATTTGACCCGTGGATTTTGAAAATTGAAAATTAGTCTGACATATATGCACATATGTTAACCTGGTTCTCGTTTACGTTCGCACATTTACATGTCGTTGTCAGTTTTCCCGCATCGAATTCCACATCGATCCTTTCCTGAACCGATGTGAAATTCGAGTTATAACAACGCTTGACAGTTGTTTTGGAGTGTCCCTTTGTATCGATCCTCTCTTGGATCGATGTAAAAGTTCAAAAGATTCTTCTCGCATTGATGTAATTTGCATTAATGGATACGAAATAAATAGTTTGTATCAGTGGATATGAGCTTCGATGGATATGAAATTGTCATTTCGTCTCGATAGATTTTTGTAGCTCCAACAGGCCTTTGCAGTGTCTTTCGTAACGATGGTTTGATCAGTACGAATAGCTTGCGGCTGTAGTTCAGTGGCGACTAGATACGAAGAAAATTATGCGTATCGATGATACTGAGAACCATTGCTACCGGTCATTTTAACCTGAAGGCGAATCATTTTTCCCTTTTGTTTCATGTCCATATAAATACCATTTAGTACTTAGAATTTTTTTCACTAGCTTACTACTTTTTACTCTTGCCTTTGTATCGATAAGGAACTCGAGAAAGAAAGACTGCCTTCGTCCCCAAATCAACTAATCCCTTAATCTCGTGTAACTACATATGAACTTAGGTAAATTGCCAACGAATTCATGTTGAAAATGACGAGACTCGAATTTTAATGCTGGATCTTCCAAAGCCATTGCTGATTCCGTCATTGTCGATGCCGGAATTTGTTCGGAATAGAGTCGAGGAGCAATGTTGTGTTAACTGCTTGGGGAAGAAGAAGTAAGGAGGGATACGAAGAGGAACATTAGTATCGGTCTGTGATGAAGGGAGGAATCGCATCGATCTGAGCACGATGAAGCTTCGTACTAAACAAAGGAAATGCTTCATTTTTGTTGATGATAGATTCTTCGTATCGACCAACTACTGGTGGGTTCGTGTTGATGGATGCCCGATGGCATTCATATCAATATGTCTTGATCGACACAAAATTTTGGAACCGGAGATCAATAATTCGATCAATGTGAACTACTGTGTTGATCGATACGAAAAGGTGGATACTTCATCGACATGAAGTATGCTTTTGGTGATGGATATGATGGGACATATAACGATCGATACGAATTGCTGCTTTCTGGATCGGTATGAATCACAACTTCCTAGATTGATTGATATGAATTGTAACATTCATGGATCGATACGCATTGTAACTTTCATGACCGTTATGAATTGGACCTCTGGTGACCGATCCACGTCTCGACCTTGATGGATATGAATATTTTTAATAATTGAACACTTAACTCCGGCGAGCTTTACTCTGGCATAATTGGACTTGACCGTTGAACTGCATATTTGACTATCCTTCGAAGCTCGTCGATAGACTGTAACTCAACAAAATCTTAACAAGGCATAACTCGGATCGGTCTCTAAAATCTAGATGGAAGTTGTGACGGTTGGTGATGACGGTCACTCCGATTAAATTTTAAAGTCTTGTCGTTTGCATGTTTTTTCATACTTTGTTGAATTTCTCAAGTAATTTGCAGCACTGCACTTCAAAACACATTCATACACTTCACATTGGGGGATGCACGGGCTTGCTAACGTCTAATGATGATTTTTCATAAGTTAGCTAGTTATGGAATCTACAAGCTCACAACAGCAGGAAATTCAGAGTTCGCTTCCACTAACAATCAAGATACCGACCTTCGCGGCAGAAGTAATAGATCCATCTCCGGATGAGTACCTGGTGCTACGTTTATTGGTAATCCGCCAGACTCCGTACCATCCAATGTCTTTGAAGACATGTTGGGATGGATATGCTTAAGGCACGACTTGTCATTGGACGACGTGCTATTGCCAGGACCGAATGATAGACCGCATTATCCACCGGAAGGGTTTACTGCATTCAATCGTCATGCGTGCGCGGCTGGAATATTTCCTCCATTCAACCAATACATTAGGGAAGTATTGTCTTTTCTTAGAATTGTTCCATCTCAGCTACACCCCAATAGATACGCGCCGCTGAAAAGCCTATTCATCGTATTCATGGTGCATCTCTTTTGACCATTGACCCCGATCGAGATTAAATACCTATTTAATATCAAGAGTCATGGTGATAGCCCTTCTTATACGTTCCCGGAAGCGGTCAGAAATTTTCAAGTGGTTAGGGGGATATGGACCAGGTTGAGCTACTTTAAGATGGAATGGTTTTCTGTTCGCTGCCCCCAAGGTTTGCCAGCCGACGACTATTTAGATGTAAGTACCACTATCTTCTCAAGTAATTAATAAGATGATCATAATTGATGCCAAATTTATATCTTTTTTCCTTTACAACTGTGATTCCATGACCCGAGGGTGCTCATTTTAAAGAGACAGTACGAGTTCTCCAAGAAGTCCCATGTGAAGTGAGGGCCAATGACTCGATCTTGACAGATAGAAATTTGAGAATCGTCGGATTAATCGAGCGTAGCCAAAGTATAAGGCTTGAGGGAATGCTAAGGGCTGTCTTGAAGAAACGAGCTAAGCGTATGACAACTGGAATTGTTATAACTGAGGGGGAAGATCTAGAAAGAATGCCTACCGATGGTGAACTTGTAGCCAGGTCATCTGATGCTTTTAAGGATTCCGAAGGAAAAACAAAAGGCAAGGCAGCTGCTTTTAAACGCTCTAAATCCATGAAATGGAAATCTGCAGTCATATCCTTGTCTGTTCCTGGGATTAAAATTTCAGAGGTTCCTCCTTCGCAGGTGGAAAACCTCTTTAAAGGGCTCACCAATATCCAATCCTAGATTATGTGTCACTTCAGGATGACGCCGGGTTGGATGAGCTTCAGTGTGCTTTAGATTTAAGCGAATCTCTGCCTGTAAGCATGGCCGAATATCTGGTTGGTCGGGGGGTTGCACATACATATACACTTCACGGCACTACACGATTCTCGGCCATAAATTTCTTACTTTGGAAGATTATTAACTCTGTTCTTCTGTTACTTTGCAGATACAATGTCTGACCAAGGCTCAATGTTAGGGAGTCTTCGAAAAGCTTATCGATCTTCCACATGTTATGAGTCGCGTAAGAGAGAGGTAGATAGGGACTATGATCGTGGATACTCTAGTTAGGAGCGACACGACAGAGATAGGGAGTATAGACACCGATCTCGATCTCGTTCTCTTCTACTAGAAACCATACACTACCTCCTATTTATACCTCAAGTCCTCCGGAAACTTCACTGCACAAGCCATCTCCTCACTTCTCGAGGCCTAAAACTCACCATCATAGAACTGAAACAATGGCCCCCATAATTGCAGAGCAAGTCCTTACCGAGCCTATAGGGGAAGGAGCGAATAAACTTGCCCAATTGAAGAAGAATTTTTCAGATATTTGCTTTGATGGTTATATTTTCACCCCGCACTTAAAGAGAATTCGAGTGGAGGCCGAGTACACAATGCATGATTACATCCATGGCATTTACACTCAATACAAGGAGTGGGGGAAAGCCGTGAAAAAGCATCGAAGCCGACCTTCAAGCGAGCAGCTATCATTGAGAAGTTAGAGACCGAGCTTGCTAAGAAGGACCGTATTATCTAGGTGCTTAACACTGAAGTCGATTCCTCCCGAAAGTCAGAAATGGAGGCCATTCAAAAGGCTGACGAGATCGGCCATGAAGAGGATGAGGTAATCACATTACGCCCTGATGGAGGAGATGGGTCATCGTAACACCACTGTTACCGCCGAGCGGATGCGGCCCTCAAAGAACTCAACGAGCTTAAGGCCAGGTTTTCTGAGATTGCCAAGGATAGGGATGATGCGAACAACACAGCCTAGGAGGCATGTGAGCAGGCCGTAGTGCTTCGAACTGATCGGGATGCGCCAGAGGAGAAAGTCCGCGTGGTGGACACCAAGGTCGAGGAGAGGATTCCGACGACTGAGTCCAGGCTTGAGGCTGATATCGAAGATCTCCTCATCACTTACAACGCTAATGTGCCGAAGCACATGAACTTAGTCTGACTCGAAAATTATTCGGTACATCTTCACAATGTCTGGGGCCGATTAGTCGAGGAGGAGAAGGCGGTGCACCCGGATGAATCAATCGACGAATTTGAGCTCAAGAATCGTGTGCTGAATGAAGATGAGAGAAAGATTCTCTATGGGTCGATGATCTCGCACGAAAAGGAGAAGCTTGGTGCCCAACATTCGAAAGTTGGGGAAGGTTCAAGTGTTGAGCATCACGATACAAGTTCGAGATTCCTGCGCCAACCTAATCTGGACCTGCACCAACGGTTGAACCCCAATTTGTCTCTGCTTATAATCCGAAACAACCGCAGCTATCTCCTGTTAAAGAGGATACTTATGAAGCCTCTTGGACATCCGCAGCCTAACTGATGAAGGTACTTTGAACATTCTTCATACGTGTCCAAAGTAAAAGGCTTGATTTGAAGCGTTTACTAACAGTCTGTCTTTTTCTCTATCCAGTGATTGGAGTTACACTGATAGCGCCTTCTGCAACCTAAGAATCACATCAAATGCATGAGGCGATCATTACTAAGGTGATTACCACAATGACGACTACACTGATTGATGGGACGTGGGGGCGCACTTTCTTTTGACGAGAAGATGATGGATGAACTCCTCAGTCGCCACAGTGACCCCTTTGCAGACCTACCATTTGTCATAAGTAGACTCGCGCCTGCTACTTGCTCTTTAATGTGGACCACTGATGCCCCCATCGAGGCTCAATCGATTTGCGAAGAATAAATATTAGCTGAAATCAATGCTAAAATGGGGGCAGCGAATCGCAGTGGCAGTTCTGGAGGTGGAATGGCGATGCCTGGTCCGGCCCCGTTGAGAATGATATCGCTTGGCGGTACAGTTACTGACACCAGCATGTCTATTCCACCTCCTGTGGTCGATCTAGTTCCTCCGACTCCACCTTCATGCAGTATCCCCATACACTCGAGTTTGGAGGAAGATGTTGAAATCACTCCCCCACCTGGAGATCGACCGCCAAAAGTAAAGGCTCAAAGAGGAAAATTATGGGCGGCTCCGACGGGTCCACGTCGAAAAGGAAGCCCAAAAAGAAGAGAGAGTAGATGTTCTTCGTCAGTTTATTTTGGGTAGATAGATAGAAGTTTATTTTTGTTTCCTTTCATAGAACGTGTATAGATGCGGGTTCGGCCCTTGCTAGTAGGAACTTTGGAAAAACTTGTACACGAACTTCTTTGACTGTTAGTTGAAATGAAATTTTGTTTTGATCTTTAACTCTATAACTGTATTTTATGCTTAAGTGTTCCAGTATTTGAATTTCAGTCCAGTGCACTTATGGAGTTTCATCCTTTGAGTCGAGTTTGTTTTTATTTGCGAAGTCAAGAAATCACAAACACGAGTCGCGATCGGGGATTACGTTGAACTTCGATGTTGCATTATTTCAGTTAATGGTTGACACTTATGCCCTGTCCCTAGTTTCGAGGATGAGATGTAAAGACTGGCCAGCAATTACATTTCGCCTTTATTTTGTTGAGCTTAACGTCATCGAATAACACCGGTGTGAGTTGAGTAGATGAATCCTACCCGCTTACTTAATAACGATCACATCCGCCACCAGGGATTTGTATTTAAACTTCGGTGGTCAATCGCGCTTGTTTAAGTTTTTTAAGTATGCATCCACGCTCTGGGGACTTAAGCTGTTTCATGAGCGGTCAATCACACCCGAGTTATGATTATACTCTGACCACACTCTAGGGACTCAGAGTCGTGTTACAGATGATCAATTCCTATCCGATTTGTGCTCAAACTCTAATCCGCTCTCTAGGGACCTAAAGTTAGTCGATGCTTATACTCTACTCCATTCTCTGGGGATACTTCAGTCCACGCTCTGGGGACTTAGATTTTTATACTTCGATTCGCACTTTGGGAATTTGGAGTTGGTGTTTATACTCTATTTCGCACTCTGGGAATTTGGAGTTGAGATTTATACTCCAATCCACACTTTGGGAATTTGAAGTTGATGTTTATTCTCCAATTCGCACTTTGGGAATTTGGAGTTGGCCGACAGACGGTTAGTCATGTCTGTTTAGGCGTTTAGGATTTCGTTCGCACTCCGGGAATGATGGGTTTATCAGGATCGTGGACGGTCGGTTCACATCCACCCCGAGTTAACAAGTGAGGTCATTGGTGGACGGGTCCATCCTACTCGAACTTGGTTAGGATGCGGTCGAAGTCATTAGGTGGATGGGTCCATCCTCTTCGAAATCGCATTTATAAGTTTATACTCCAGCTTGCACTCTAGGAGACTGGAGTTAGTTAAAGCATTGTCGTATATCAATCCTTTTTGGCTTTTGTGCAGTGACTTATCCCCAAGCTCGGGTTTCACTTGGTGAGTGGCTGTCATATCACAGTCACTCCCTATTTGAATAAATTCCACCACATGATGGAACTTAGCTCATCGTGTGTTGTGATGGTTGTATGTCACATTCAATAAATCACAGCTCTGGCTCGAAGAGATGGCATTTTATTGCCGGAATAAGAAAATACAGCTAAGTCAATTGCCTTATTACAAATTCAAATTTCAAAATGCAGAAACAAATTACAAATGAAAAATAGACTAAAGTAGATAAAGCCTGTCATGTGTAGTAGTGATGGAGACTCTCGCTATTCCAGGCTCTCGGCAAAGTAAGACCGTCAACGGTCAACAATTTAAATATGCCATCTCTGAGTTTTTGTCCAATCACATACGATCCTTCCCAAGTTGGTTTCATATGCGAAGGAACCAGAATGATTCTTTTAAGGATGAGATCGCCAAGTTCAAAGGTTTGGGTTGGACCTTAGCATTGTACAATCAGGCGATTCGACTTCGGTATGCGGCTACCCTCAAATCAGCCTCTTCGCGCTTCTCATCCAACCAATCCAAGGATTCAGCAAGTAGTATGGCATTTGTCTTTGGATCATAGTAAGTCACATGATGAGAAGGTACATCCATCTCGACTAGAATAACGGCTTATGAGCCATAGGATAGAGAAAATGGAGTGTGTCCGGTTGCGGACTTATAGGTCGTTCGATATGCCCATAAAGCCATAGGAAGTTCATCAACCCACTTGCCCCTGGCCTTTTCTAGTCGCTTTTTTAGAATAGACTTGATAAACTAATTAACAGCTTCAATCTGGCCATTCGCTTGAGGGTGTGCAATTGTAGAGAATTTCTTATGGATGTGGAATTGCTGGCAGAAATCTCCGAATTCAACGCTGTCTAACTGGGTTTCGTTATCAGCGATGATGGTATGTGGGAGACCAAATTGGTAGATAATGTTGCGAACTACAAAGTTTATCACCTTCTTCGTCGTGATTATAGTAAGAGGTTCAGCTTTGGCCCACTCGCTAAAGTAATCAACTGCGACGACAGCGTACTTCGCACCACTTTTGGCCAGAGGTAGAAAGCCAATGATATCAATGCCTCATACTGCAAACGGTCAAGGACCGACCATTTGGGTTATCTCAGTTAGTGGGGCTCTAAGAATTCGAGCATGCTTTTGACATTTATTACATTTCCTGGCGTAGTCTTCTGCATCACCGGTTTATAGTTGGCCAATAATACCCGTATCAGAGTACTTTCTTAGCGAGAGTTTGCCCCCCGGTGTGATCGCCACATTCTCCTTCGTGTACATCATGTAACGCTCGCTTAATTTCATCATGGGTGATACATTGGAGTAGAGGAACTGAATACCCTCTTCTATACATGATTCCATTAAGAATGGTGAACCGCGAAGCTTTTCGAAGAATCTGTCTCTTCTCACTCCTGTGTTCGGGCAGCGTTCCATGCTCGATGTAATTTTGGCACGATGTCATCCATGACTCCTTGTGGGTAGTGATTTCAAATACAAAGTCTATCTCCATCTGATCAATGCTTGGGGAAGATAACGTCTCAACAGGAACAAGCCCCATTTTCTGTGCTTCACCCGCACTTGCTAACTTTGCCAATGAATCAGCCTTTTGATTGCGCTCACGGGGTATGTAGAAGATGGCACAATAATCAAACCGATTAAGTATTTCCTAGACTTGAGCTAGATAAGCAGCTAGTCTTCGATCTTTTTCCTGATATTCACCTCGAACTTGGCATATGACTAATTACGAATCACAATAGATTTCCATAGCAATAATTCTCAAATCTCGGGCGATTTTCAATCCAGCGAGAAAGGCATCATATTCAGCTTCATTACTGGTCGCATGAAAATCAGACTGCAGAGCATAACATATGGACCAACCCTCGGGGGTTTCAAGTACTACTCCAGCACCCGAGCCCCGGTCATTCGATGCACCATCGGTCTGCCGCTTCCAGATATATTTAGGAGATTCACTGGTTTCGGGCAAGTCCTTTGGAATGGTAAATTCGGCTATGAAGTCTGCTAGGGCTTATCCTTGAATAGCTCACCTCGAAGTGTAAGTGATATCAAACTGGATCGGTTCAATGTTCCATTTAAGTAACCTACCAGACGTCTCAGGCCATGTAAGGTCCTATCGTCACGGTTGATCGGTGTAAACAGTGATAGGATGATCTTGGAAATACGGACGGAGCTTCCTAGTGGCAATAACGAGACAATAAGCCAACTTCTCTAGCTTTGGATAATTTCGCTCGACTCCAGTTAGTCATTTACTAATGTAATAGACCGGTATTTGCACTCGGTTTTCCTCTCGAACTAAGGCAGCGCTGATTGTGTTTTCTGATACCGCCAAGTAAAGGTATAATTGCTCATGGTCGGTGGGCTTTGACAAAATTGGTAGTGTAGAGAGATGTTGAATCAGTGCTCGGAATTTGCCTTAACACTCCGTGGTCCATTCAAAGTTTCGTCTCCCTTTTCGGATCAGATCAAAGAAGGAAATGCACTTGTCGGTGGATTTTGAAATGAATATGCTTAATGTGCAACTTTCCCGTTGAGGCTTTGGAATTTCTTTATGGTTTTCGGAGTTTCAAGATTTGGATTACCCAGATCTTTTCGGGATTTGCTTCGATTCCTCGAGCGTTGACGATGAAACCAAGGAATTTTTCGGATGCAACCCCAAAGTAACATTTCAGTGGATTGAGCTTCATCCTATATTCTCGAAGGATGCTAAACAATTGTACCAAGTCTCTAACATGATCAATGGAGAATAATGACTTCACCAGCATGTCATCCACATATACTTCCATGTTCTTTCCGATTTGGCGGGCAAACATTTGATTGACTAGTCGTTGGTATGTTGCCCCGGCGTTCTTGAGTCCGAAATGCATGACTTCGTAGCAGTAGAGTCCCATATCGGTCATAAAGCTGGTATGCTCTTGGTCGGGTAAGTGCATGGGTATCTGGTTGTAACCAGAATAAGCATCCATAAAAGATAATAACTCATGCCCAGTTATTGAATCTACGAGCTGATCAATTTGGGAAGTGGAAAAGCGTCTTTCGGGCAAGCTTTATTCAAGTCAGAATAATCAACACACGTACTCCATTTCCCATTCATCTTTCGGACAAGTAAGGGATTGGATATCCACTCCAGGTATAAGGCATCTCGGATAAACCCATTCGATTTAAAATTTTCGACCTCTTCTTTAAGGGTGGTGGATCTCTCTGGATACATACCACGCCTTTTCTGTTTGACCAGGATACACCGCGGGTCAATATTCAGGGTGTGGCTTGCGATGTCCGGCGATATCCCACACATGTCAAAATGCGTCCAAGCGAATACGGCGAGATTCACATGGGGAAATTCAACCAATTCCGGTTGCATCTTTTTGCTTAACCGAGATCCAATCTGTGTCATCTTTGAATCGTCATCATCGTCGATCGGGACATCAATTGTCAGTTTGGCCGGGGAAGCTTGACTGTCTTTAGTTTCATCTTTATATTTAGTGTCTCTCAGCTCAAGATCCCTTTGGAATTGGTTGGGGTACTCGGGCCTAGGCGTAGGCACCAATTGCCATTTATCAGCAAAACGGACGCAGAGAGATTCCTCTATGCCCATCCCTTTCTCTTTTCGCCACGTCCTGCACAGCTCAGCAATGTACCAGGCTCATGTTGTAGCCTGATCTCCTTGAACGATCCCAACCCCACGATCGGTGGGGAACTTTAGAGTCAAGCACCATGGGGAAATGGACGCCCTGACTTCAGCAAGGGCCGATCGGCCCAAGAAATAATTGTAAGGGGAGTCTATATCTAAAATAACAAACTATAGCATCCGGACTCTCCGGCGTTCTCCAACTCCCAACTCCACTGGTAGTTCCACCACTCCAGTTGGTATAGTAGCACTCCCATTGAAGCCGTGGATCCAAGACTGATAGGGTTTCAAATCTTTGGTTTCCATCTTCATTTGATTGTCTGCTCGCTTAAACAAAATATTCACAGAGCTTCCACTGTCAATCAAGATCCTCTTCATCCAAGAAGGACCTACCTGAGTAGATATGACAATTGGATCGATAGTGGGGGCTTTGACCTTATCAGCGTCTCTGTTTTGGAACACGATATCATCGGTCATCATCTTCTTTTGCTTGGCCGGTGCCCCATCATCACATCTACTACAACACTCGAAGTCCGCATGCCTAATAGAGTTGGCATATGACTCCATTTTCCTCTAGCTTCAGTCTGCTGGATGAGGACCACCATTTATTGTATTTATCAACAACCTCCCGCCAGTACGAGCGGATTCCTCCTGTCTTTCCTAGTTTGGTACATGATTCTGAGTTGATGGGCCCGCACCTCCTGATTGCGGCGCCCACACAAACTGATCCAACTTCCAATCACGTATCATCTTTTCAATGAGATCTTGTAAATTATGAAACTCATTTGTATTTTGGCCATATCTTTCATGAAATCTGCAAAATTTCCCTGTTTGGATTTGTCTCTTCGATGATGGCTTCAGAGCAGGCTTCTTGTACTGCATAGTATTACAGGCTTCTAGATATACATTCTCTAGCGACGTATTCAGTGGAGTGTAATTATCGAACATTGGAGGTCTACGTCGTGGACCATGGTTTTGATCTCATTTTTTGTTTTGATTTCCATCATTCCTCTAGTGAGTTTGCTTGTTCTGGATATTCAGCTAAACTTTCCTAAAGCTCTCTCCGGACTGTTTAACCACAACATTACTTTGGATCCGTTCCATACTGGGCCCCACATCATCCTGTTTTCTAGACTATTTCGCGTCCTTCTTTCTCAAGAGTTGGGCTGCCTTGGAGTAAAAATGGTCCAATGACGCGGGAGGCTTCCCAGCCAACCAATTTTCGAACTCGAAATCAGGATCAATCCCCTTAGTCAATGCCATCAAGATAGAGTTGTCATTGGGATTGCTTATGTCTTCACATGTAGCATGAAACCTCTCTAAGTAACATCTGAGTGTCTCTCTAGGAGCTTGAGTGACACTAGACAGAGTGTTGACGTCCTTTGGCCTTGCTACATGCATTCGAAAATGCTCAACAAACTTGGTTGCTAGTTGGTCAAAGCAAGAAATAGATCGGGAAGGCAAACGAGCGAACCACATGAGGGCTATGCCCTCCCAAAGAAATAGGAAAACTACGACATTTCATTACATCATCAGCTCTCGTAGCATTCATCATCCATTCATACTTCAGAATGTGCTGATTGGGATCAGAACTTATTTCATAGACTGGTAGATCTGGCATTCTAAATCGCCGAGGGGGTTCATCATAGAGTATTTCATCTATGAAAGGGGTATATGACTCCGGGAGATTCCCCAGTAATGATTGGTAAGACTCTGACTCCCATAGATCATCCGACGAATCATAATTGGTATATCCAGCATCTGGACATTCTGTGCATGTTGAGCCAAGGTGTGGTCTGGTTCCACAATGTGAGGCTGGACCGGACGCGGTTGACGATCAATTTCTCGCCTCTTTGGTTCCAAGTTTTCAGGGACATAGGGTTCGGAAGTGCATGCACGCTGATGATGGTTTAGATCTGGTTGATTCCGAGCATCGACCCCTAGTTCAACAGCGGCGGTGGTAGCGCGATTGTCTGTGGTGTAGTAGGGAATAGTACCTCCTTAGAAGGAGGGCCCAGTCTGGTAGCTGGTCGATGGGACAACTCTTAGTTGTCCAACGCTCAGAGTAGGTTTATGTCCGGTGGTTTGGTTGTAGCTTACATCCAGTCATGGGCATGTAGATCTATGATGGTAGTCAGATGAGGCTGAACTTTCGGTGGATGAGTAAGATGCGTGGTCCCTCCTGGAACTCCTACACCTTTGGCGGTTTAGCTGGTTGGTTAACTCTGCGTTAGCACGCAGCTGTTCAGTCAGTTGTTGCCGAATCTGGGTCAACTCTTGAAGTAGCACCTAAAACTCTTGTCTAGTAACAGGGTCAGACGGATCTACGGTCCGACAGCATTCTGGTTGGATGGAGGTAGATGTACGAGATTCTGCCTGTCCCAGTCTTCTTGATCTGTAGCCGTAGAGGTGGTCCTTGTGCTAACCATGACGAATAATGAAGTCCTTTCCTAGATTTGATGCAAATCTGAATAGGTAGGAAGGATTCTGAACTTGAGATCTGGATCTTTCGCTTGGATTTGTGCAATCCGGTGCCGATAGTAGATCCAAAGAGCAGGAGAAAAACTGTATTTTCTCAGTGGAAGCACCAAAGTGTTTATACCAAAATTGGGCACAACACACTTCGGAAGTATTTGAAGAGATAAAAAAGAAGAATAGAAATGTAAAACGAGGATTATCAAACAAACACTTCAAGAAACAAATATGAAAACACGAAGAAACACAACAGTTTAGAGTGGTTCGGCGTATGGCCTACGTCCATTATGAAGTTTATGACTTTATTGATATTCACTTGTCGATTACAACTGAATACAAAGGATTACATCGGATTATAGTTCTGAAATTCGAGTACAACAGTAGCTACGGAGTGCAAAGTTGAATTCGACAGAGTCTGGACTTCAAAGAGCCAAAAGATCCTTTTTCTATAGGCCCTGGGGCTCTATTTATAGGCTAGTAGGCAAATATCTCGCTCAGATCTCGGAAGACTTCTTCTGGCATGTGGTTGGGACCACGTGATCGATTCCAGGCGATTTCGACTTGATCCATGATTGATACGAACGAATTTTGTATCAATCAATATTTGATCCAATTGAGTCGAAACTTGGCAGGAACATTCTTTATGTTGTACGTAAGCTCCTGTGAAAATTTCATAGCATTTGGACTTGTAGATTATGAGTTATGATCGATGCAAACTTGGATTCCATATAGGCTGTCGCGATCGTATCATTGCCTGCGTATTGATCAGTTCGAATTGCTTCTAGACACGTGCCTATGAGTCGACGTGGCGCCTGATCTTCAGATTGATCCACTCTCGATGCCGAGTTGACCGAGTCGTTCCAAGACTTTCGCCTTGTCCATATCGAAGACCCTTGCATTGTTCGCATCGATGGAAATGACTCTGTTTGTATCGATTCAAAGTGCACGGTACGTACCGGTCATATGGTCTTGTTTGCATCGATAGACTTGGTCTTATTCGTATCAATCAGAATCGACTCTAGTTGATCGATACGAAGTTGAAGCAGTAGGATTGATGCGAACAAGCGATAGCTTGATGAATTCGAATAGTGGCAACATGATGGATACGAATAGTGGTTTCATGATGGATATGAAGTAATGGAGCTTGATGGATTCAGACAAGGCTCTTCAACCGATGGATACGAAATAGCACGCTCTGATCGATTCGAATAAGATCGATACGAAGTCAGACGTTCCCTGATTGTCTTATGGATATGAATAAGATGGCCATCGATGATTCGAATAGTTTGTCCCCTTGAATTGCAACGACCATATCTCAAGCATATGAACCTCGATTGACTTGCAACTTGGAATGTTGGTTTTCATAGCATTAATTGTCATGTCATATCAATTGTAGCTTGATCCGGACTCAGACAAAATTCGTCGACATCCATAATGAACCTGTGCTTATTCGACATTCGGGATGAGTAATCCTTGGTTTTCAGTCGATTCCATGATATCTCGGCCTTGCCAAAAGGCGAGATAACAAGGTCCATCTTCCTTATCCGCTGATTCACCAGTTTCCTTGGTGCCTAGACCGGTAGCTATTTCAACCACGTCTACATTCGTCTCTATAGCTGCTCAGGTTGCCATGTCCATGCTCACTCGCAGCCAGGGCTGAAGTCTGAGAAAATCACTGCATTGCATGGCTTAGATGTCCTTCCATATCTTTGGAGAGTGACTTCACGAAGATCGAAGTTCTGGAGCAGGAGATTCAGATAGAGCAGTCGTGCAAATCTCAACAACAACTGGTTGCTATCAAGAAGGAGAAAGTTGAAGCGATAAGTCCTCTAAGAGCCCTCGTAGATCTCGAAAGCGCAAGACTAAAGGGAAAATTACAAGAAAGTTAAAGAGCAGGGAGAAGATATCAGCACCGATGACATAGTTGACATTACTAACAACAACACTATTCTCGAGGCGAAGCTGAAACTTTAGACGAAAGGCAGGAAGGGGAGTGGTGGAAAAAGGCGTTAAGAAGCCTGGATGATGGTTAATCTGATTCTGAATCATTTTGTGTTGTTTTGTTCAAGTGCGAAGTCAGCACTTACTGCTTTTGTTGCATTGTCTGTACCTTTTGTTTTGTTGGCCGGTATCGTATGGGCACGACCCCCACATTTTGACCTTCTATAGAAAAGAGATATAAGTAATACATTACTAACATTTTGACCGTATCTTCATTGTATGCTTATTTGTGTTCTTTGCACTTATATCTACTTTGCTTACTTCTTTTTTATTTTATCTAGTCCTGTAATTACTGCCAAATTTCTTTGTTTGAAGTAATAGAACTTGTAAAGTATTTTTGTTTTTGAGCATTTCTACTTGAGTACCAGTGTATGCCTCCCAATCCACAGGGCTGTTACTTTGAACACTTGGCAAACAATCAGTGACTTATGATTAAAATACTTTGCATACCAAAACTTAGAATAAAACAAAGTTGTGATTTAATTTTCTATAAGTTTCACAATTTTAGTATATAGTTTTTTTATGCAATTCGAGAAAGTGTGTAACATATGTATGTTAGAAATGTGCATAAAAATGTAAGCTAAGTGCATATTATATATTTATAAGATTAACTATTAAAGAATTCAGAAACACTCTTTGTGTAGATGAATATTTTTTTCAAAGTTTTGGAAGTTAAACCACTTGTCACTCCTCAAGTACTTGAGTAAACACTTATGCACATTATTTCTTAGGATTTTTGGAATCTTCAAACACACGCCTCATTGCTTAGTACGTGCACATTGTTTGAGTTAACTATAGATAGCCAAACATTATCCATGTTAAATGTTATAGTTAATCATTGGGTGTCAGTAGTTGGAGTTTTCTACCGATTTGTGGCACTTCGATTTTGTTGGATCGCGCCAGTTACTCCTGATAATGGGAGTGGGCTGATCCTCGTCATTCCTATGATGGATAAGTTTCCCGGTATTGTCGAGGAAATTTCGGTACCTAAAAGTATGCCCAGCTTTTGATACTTCTCAGTGTTGCCTATGTTCGAGCAACATGAGGAGTTTATGTTTTAAGAGCATGATTTCACGGCTCGAAAAGTTAGTGCACGGCTTATGGGATGCACGCTTTTTATACTTCTCAATGTTGCCTATCTTCGAGCAACGTGAGGAGTTTATGTTTTAAGGGCATCGATTTAATGCTCGGAGAGTTAGTGCACGGCTTATGGGATGCACAGACTTTTTATTCAAGCCTTTTCGATGCTGCCGGTGCAGCAACGATTCTTAGAAGGCGGGGATCGGGTTCCGCCAATCCAATGGTTTGAGTAAATTTGCTTCCGTCGACCCAGCGGGTAAGTGGGGCGTACTTGAGCGTGACCCACTTTCTCAAGTAGCAATTGCATGGTTTTGAGTCGATTTGACCCCGTCGATTTAGCATGCTACTATTATGAACGCATTTTGTTTAGTTCAAAAAGCAAATAAATTTTATTAAGAAAAGCTGGGCAAGTTTTCGCCTGTTTACAATGCCTCTGGCATCTCGAAATGGCTTATTTGTTGAAAAATAGAAAGTACATAAGGTAGTTTTAGGTGAAGTTGCGGCGCAGCGATTCGCTGTTCCATGCTTTGGGAGTTTGGTTTCCGTCGATGGTTGTCAACTTGAAAGTTTTGTCCCTTAGCTTTTGATTAATCACATACAGCTTTTCCCAGTTTGGTTCGAAGGCTCTCCGCATGGGATAGACTCGTTTGAAGACAAAGTCTCCTACTTCGAAGGTTTGGTTGTGAATTTTGGAGTTGAAGTATCGCACGACCCTTTTTTAGTGGGCAGCGGTCCTCAACTAAGCTTCTTTCCTCCTTTCATCAATCATATACAATGATTCAAGTAGGAGCTGCTCGATTTGCTTCTGATTAATATTTTACCTTCGATGAGAGGGGATTTCTAGTTCGACGGGAATTATTGCTTCTGAGCCATATGCCAAGGCGAATGGAGTGTGACAGGTTGCCGCTTTGTAGGTTGTTCTGTAAGCCCATAGTGAGAGTTGAAGTTCATCAACCTAGTTTTTTTCGCTTTAATTAGTCGCTTTTTGATAGTGGACTTGATGATCTTAGTTATTGCTTCCACTTGCCCATTTGCTTATAGACGAGGGATTGTAGAACAACTCTTGTTAATTCGATAGCGTTTGCAGAAGTCTTTGAACTCGGCGCTTTCGAATTGGGTCTCGTTATCAGTGATGATTTTCTATGGCACACCAAACCTGCAAATAATGTTTTTAGTGATAAAGTTAATGACTTTCTTTGCAGTAATGGTGGCCAGCGGTTTCATTTGGCCTATTTCATTAAATAGTCAATAGCGAAAATAGCGTATTTTGCCCCTCCTTTAGCTATTGGCAATATGCTAATCAAGTCGATTCTCTATATTGCAAATGGCCAAGAGCTGACAATTTGTGTTAACTCTATTGAGGGAATTCTTTTAATTTTGTCAAAGCTTTGACAACGATCACACCGTCTGGCGTAGTCTGCTGCATCGTAGTTTGTTATAGGCCAGTAGTACCCATATCGGAGAACTTTCTTTGCAAGGGTTTGCCCTCCAACATGGTCTTCGCATTCGCCTTTGCGTACTTCTTTTAGGATCCGTCGAGCTTCGCCATCGGTCATACATCTAAGAAGAGGGATTGAGAATCCCCTTCAGTAGAGTATCCCATCTTGTATTACAAATCATGACGCCTTTCAGAGAAGCTTTTTTCGTTGATTCCGGTCAGTTGGAAGGGTCCTTGTAAGTAAATAGTCCTTGATTGGCATTATCCATATTTTCGATTTGGCGGTGGTCTCGAAAATCCAGTCGACGTCCATTTCATCTGTACTCGGGGTAGTTAGAGTCTCAACCGGTTCTAGTCCCAATGATTTCTTCAAAACTTGCCAATTTAGCTAAGTAGTCAGCCTTGGTGTTTTGCTCCCACGGAATGCGAGTTATGGTATAATGTTTAATGTCACTCAGCAACTCTTGTACTTTAGATAGATAGGAGGTAAAGTTCTCCCCTCGAGCCTGGTACTCGCCTTTTACCGGGCAAACGACTAGTTGGGAGTTGTTGTAGATGTAAACGGACTTTATTCTAAATTCTTCCACAATTTTTAGCCCTGCTATAAATGCTTCGTATTCCGCTTTTTATTAGTTTGTTGGGAATTCCAAGCATAAGGCATAACAAATTATTCATCCTTTGAGGGGTTTAAGAACTACACCCATCCCCGAACAGAGGTTGTTAGATGCGCCATCAACAAAGAGTTTCAACTGCTTCTCCGCTTTCCATGGTGTTTCTTCTTCGTCATCCCTATGGTAAACTCGATGATGAAATCTGCCAGTACTTGCCCATTGATAGCCTTTCTCGGGTAGTAAGTAATATTGTATTGGCTCAGTTCGATGATCCACTTAAGAAGTCGTCCGGAAGTTTCCGGTCGATACAATACTTGCTTTAGAGGCTGATCAGTCAGTACTTTGATTGGATGTGCTTGAAAACAGAGTTGTAACTTCCTAGACGCGATCAAGGGGCAATATGCTAGCTTTTCCTCCTTTAGGTAATTCTTCTCAGCCCTGGCAAACTGTTTGCTAATGTAGTCGCTGGATTTTTGCCTCTTCACCCACAAAGGCAGTGCTCAACACATGAGGTGAGATTGCTAGGTAAATGAATATGTCCTCTCTGTCCACTGGCTTTGATAGGATCGGCAGGGCTTCCGTGTGTCGCAATAGTTCTTCAAATGCTGTTTGACATGCCTCACTCCATTCGAAGTTTTTTCCTTTCATTAATGCATCAAAGAATGGTATGCACTTATCGGTGGCTTTCGAGGTAAATCGGCTTAATGCTGCGACCTTCCCATTCAAGCTTTGTAATTCTTCCTTATTCTTCGGGGCTTGGATTTCTTGTAGGGCAGTTATTTGCTCTGGATTTGATTCAATGCCCCTGGCGCTTACTATAAATCCTAAGAACTTTCCGAAGGCTACTCCGAAGTGACATTTGAGTGGATTGAGTTTCATTCCATACTTTCATAGTATTTCAAACATTTCAACGAGGTTATCCATGTGATTGGTAGCGACTCGCGATTTGACCAACATGTCATCCACGTAAACCTCCATGGTTTTTCTGATTTGATGCTTGAACATGGTATTTACCAATCTTTGGTATGTTGGCCCAACATTCTTTAAACCAAAAGGCATTACCCTGAAGCAATATAGTTCAAGAGCGGTGATTAAGCTGGTGTTTTCTTGATAAGGATAGTGCATCAGGATCTGATTGTACCATGAGTATGCGTCCATGAATGATAGCAGTTCGTGTCTCGCCATCCCATCCATAAGTTGGTCAATTTTAATCTAGGGAAGCTATCTTTTAGGCAAGCTTTGTTTAAGTCCGAGTAGTCGATACAAGTTTGCCACTTCCCGTTGGACTTTTGACTAAGACCGGGATAGATACCCATTCAGGATAAGTTGCATCGTGGATAAAATCTTTGGCCATTAACTTGTCCACCTCTTCTCTTAATGCCTTGGAACGTTCAGGGCCCAAGCTGCGCCTCTTTTCCTTTAATGGTGTAAATTTGAGGTCAATGTTGAGTGCATGACATGCGACTTCCGGTGACACCCCACACATATCGAAATGCGTCCAAGAAAACACATCAAAGTTAACACGAAGAAATTTAGTAAGTTCCAATCGCATCTGGTTTACAAGGTGGGATCCAAGCTTCAAGACTATTGTTGGGTCATCCAGATCGACTGGGATAGACACCATCAATTCTGCAGGTGCTGCCTGATCCTCCCTTGAACTCTTCTTTATAGGGTCCAAAGCCTTGTCAAATGGGCTATGGTCCCCGAGCCAGGGGTGGCTCTATAGTTGCTATTTAGAAGGTTCATAAATGTGGAGAGTTCTCCACACATCCTTCCCCTTTTCTCTTCTTTTAGATTTGTGTAACTCTGCAATGTAACATTCGATGCTGGTGCACTGATCTCCTTTGACCACCTCGATTTTGTTTGACGTTGGGAAATTCATGCTAAGGCACTACTTGGCCAAAGTGACTCTAAAATCAGCTAGGGTGGGTCGTCCCAAGAAGGTTCTATACGTGGAAGTTTCATCCACAATTATGAAGGCCAGAATGAGGGTGAGTCTTCAGTCACCCTCTCCAAGCTCCACCAGCAAGTCAATCTTGCTTAGGCGTCGTTTGAGTTCGCTAGTAAACCCTTGGATTTTTGTTTGGCATGCAGACACGCTTTTCATGAAAATCTTTATTTGGTCAAAGGTAAGTTTGAAAAGAATATTGAAAAAACAACCATTATCGACCAATACTCGTCGGAACATAGTGGCTCCGATTCCTACTGTTACCACCATTAGGTCGAAAGTTGGAGTTTCGAACCCGTCGATATCTCGATTTCTGAATACAATATCATCATTCAAAGTTTTCTACAACTTGATTGGAGCCCCATCTTCGATTGTGAGACATGATTCCTACGAAGCATGCTTTAATGAACTTGCATACCACCCATCTCTCCCCAACTTCTCTGTGCTAGATATGGACCTCCAGATATCGTTCTAATGACGAGTCTCCAATCAGTTCGCTTTGATCCCTCTTTGCTGGTTCTGGCTTGGTTTCTTCGATCTCTAGGAGCTTGAGGGGACGCAGGCTAGTTAGGATTCTGCGATTTTCTCACGTATTTTTGAAGCTTGTTTTTCCAAATCAGCTCTTCGATCAAGTTCTTTAGGTGGTGGCACTCATTTGTGTTGTGACCATGCATCTCGTGGAAGTGGCAGAACTTCCCTGAGTGCTTTTGTTATTCAGTTGCCTCCTTCTTAGGGGTTTTTATATTCCTCAGTCCCTAGTGTCGTGAGATTGATGTTTTCCAGAGTATCATTGAGAGGGGTGTAATCTTCAGGCTTGAAGCCTTTGTGGCGTTTATTGTTTCCATTTCTCTAATTGGAATTTTGATTCCTGGTTTTCTAGTTTCTAATTTTCCCTGTGATTCCTTCACCAGTTCCAAAAGCTTTTGTATTTTAATTCGTCACCCCATTACTCTGCCCAACATTCATCAGCTGCATGCCGGTGGACTTCCTTTCTAGCTCCTATGCCTCCTCCAGTCTCAAGTATTGACTTTCTTTGCGATTGAAGTCCTTCCTCGTAGTGGATTGCTTCATTTTGATCCACTTCCCAAATTCAATTTTGGGATGAATGGCACAGACCATGGTCATGAAAACCATGTCCTCATTTGGATTGCTCACCTCTGTCCTGTAGTATTAAACCGGTTCATGAAAGACTTCAGTGATTTTTTTCGTACCTAGTATAGTCTAACAAGGACATTACATCTTTAAGTTGCACGGTATAGAGCCTGAATTGATCAAGGAATCTTGTTGCTTGTTAGTCGAAAGTGGAGACGGATCACGGTGGAAGCCTAGTGAACCACATAGAAGTAATTCTTTCCAGAAGCATTTGCTCCATCCATGTACCAACTATACTTGTACGAATAGGGTTTTGGGTCTTTTGTCTCGTCATAGGATGGAATAGTTGGCATCATGAACTTTTTCGAGTATCGCTCATTCAAGATCTCATCAGTAAAAGGAGTCCGACTTGGTGTAGATCCTCATTCATCATCTCTTCTATTTTTTTTCTCATCCATCAATCGCTTAACCATATCCGCGATAAATGCCTCTGATGTCCGGTAGTCCTGAGGATGGCTTTCAGTCACTACACTAAGTTTTTGGCTTTGCAAATGGTCACGGCGAGTGGGTTGAAGCCTAGGCTCTCTTATCATTCGGAGAATCGCTCCCTCGAGATCCTGTTGGCTTGCGGTTGGCCTGGCTAGGGCCGTTTGGGCATTTCCGGCATTATCGAACGCATGGGCATTTTCTTCCAACTTATCGTCGTTGCATTGTTTGAAAGTGCGTATGCCGTATAGCTAATACTTGGGATCGTGTAATATGGAATGTATTATAATCTAAATGTGGAAATAGATAATAATAGTAAAGTAAATAAAAATAAGCACATTGGGAGTTTTTATACTGATTCGAACTTCCCATTCTATGTCCAGTCCTAGACTTCCCTTTGGAATTTCACTCAATAACCCCTCACTTAACCAGGAGGAATAGGTATACAACACCTGAGCAGCAGCATAGGATTTTTCCGCCTCAGCAGCCGAAGAGGACCTTTTCACCTGATACAAACTAACAAGGCTTCTATAATTTCGATAAAGTTGTTGATGCTTTGTGTTCTTGATAACACTGATCTGTCTTTGATAGTACACCCTTCCTAAATCAGATCTTCATGGATATATTGTGTATGTGAAGATTAGAAAGGAAGATATTGCTTTGAATCAAAGTATATAATAATTAACTTTGAGAGTCGAGCCATATATCTTTGATTAAAAAGCTTTTAGAATGCAGAAATATAGTCAAGAAATATAGATCAGAGAATAGAATAGATTGAGTAAAAATTGGATCATTCAAATCATGGATTTAGACCTATATATATAGTATATAAGGTTGCTACTGTTCACAAAGAGTTTCAATCAAGAGTTGCATCGTAACTCTTCGAATTGGATCATTACTCTTCGCAAAGAGAAGCAACCCTTCTGGAAATATGGCAGTTGCATATGGTCAGTCGACTGGTAACAAATATCTAGTTGACTGAATATTCAAAGTGGTGTGCACATGTGCATGTCTGTGTAACGAACACGGGTCAGTCAACTGGTGAAATCAGTCCAGTCGACTGAACTGTGCTTTTTTGTACAGTGAGCACTATTACACACTATTTTGTGTGTGTGTATATATATACTTAAAACTTTTGTATAGTGTGTGTAAACTACTTGAGGAATGATTTTAACAATTATAAATTATAACTATGACTCAAACAATAAAGATTTTTATATCTTATTCGAGTTTGAAGTCTAGTTTCCTTTGTAGTTCACCATGTATGTATAGCTTTCTCTTTGTCGCTTTGATTGTCTAATCTCATCGTTGACGTTGAAGCTTGTCATGAATCAAAAATCATGATTAAACTTTCTCCCCATTTTTGATTGATGGCAACCGATTTCGACGATTCTTCATATATGGAAATATATAAATTAGATTATATATTCCTCCCCCTGAATGTGTGGAGATTTTTCTATTCCTGCATAAAAAAGTTAGTACACAAATTTATCCCTCTTTGTCATCGACAAAAAGGAATACTTAATTCAGTAATCACAGAGTACTAACGAATATTGGTAGAATGAGATAATACGAATCATTACAAATATGAACATAAACATCATCATATAAACATTCATAAATATATTATATCACACACTTTGTTTTACAAATACAAACATTACGAAAGCGCAAACGTCACAGGCATAACATCTTAAAGCATGTCATAGTTTTTCACAAATGAAAACTTACCCAAAAAAAAAAAAATCAAATTTTCACTTCCATTTTCTCTAGCATTCATCGGATTCTTCTTTGTCGTCATCTTCGGGAATCATTGGCTTCTTCCCTTTATCTTTGTCCATAACACTTTCTGTTTCCCCATTCGATGTTGTCCATATAAATTCCGGTGTCGGTTGTTTTTCGGATGAGGTAGATGAACTAGTGGTGTAAGAGATAACTTCCCATAATATGCCAAAGAAGCCGTTTATCTTATTGAACTTCATATAAATTTTCTTGTCGAGGAGTTTGATACATGAATCTAATATCACTTGATTGCGAGCTATAAGATTGATTGCTTCACGTGTTCCTTGGGAAGGTGTAGTGGTTCGAATTTCATCACCTTGACTTTGCAGTGGTGCTTCTTCTTGATGTTCTTGGGCACAGTTTTGCCACTCTTGGAATGTCATGATACGAAGGGGTCTTGGGGGTAATTTCATGAGGCTTATCGTCCAACTATTAAGAATTTTTACAATTAAAGTGTCCGAGTTGGGTATTGGCACTTGAAGGTCCATAAGCAATTTCATAATGTATTCTCCATAGTAGATTATATTTTGTTTCCCTTGATTGAAGACTAGCAGTTCATCAAGAATAAGCTTCAGCCAATTAATTTGAACATTTCCATATATAGCATACAACGCTCTATAGTTCTCTGGGTATACAAATTCATATGATCCGGTTCTTGGAAGTATTGTTTACATTAAGGCGTGGCGCAAAATTCTTGCCATTGGTCGTGGTGAAATAAATTTCAGTTCTCTCATATTATCTTCAAGGAAAAGATGGCTTATCTCGTCTCGAATATTGATATCACAATTCTAGTCTTCCTATGGTATTCCTTCTACCGGTGTGTGAAGTATGTGTCCTATTCTTGCTAAAGAGAAAAATACTTGTCATCTACAAACTAGACTCCAAACACAATTATCTCTATTTCACGAAGTTTGATGATCTAGTTTGAGATTGCAAGAAATAATTTCACCATAGTGTGATTAATTTTTACCTTATTCTGATTGTAGTCCAAAAGCGATTCCAAATGACTTCTTCTTGCCAAATCTTGAATTCCATATGCATTGAAGTCAAGGTAAACCACAAACAATCCTTTTAGAACTCTTGATTCCTTCATTTTGTTCCACCGTTCAACCGCTTATGATTGTAAAGCCATTGATCAATTTGCGTATCAATTGGTTCTTGAGAGGTTGAAGTTGCTCTTCGTTGTCTTTGTTGAGGTCTAGGAGCCATGATGCTGAACGATTTGGATAATTTTTAATTTAGGAATGCTTTGGAGTGTTTTAGAGAATTGAAAATTTTGAGTTTGGAAGAGTTTATGAAAGAAAATGAGCGTGATTGGTACATAAACTAAGGTCTTCTGTCGTCTTTGTTACGTCGTTCAGTCGACTGAACTAAAAAGTTCAGTAGACTGAACCCTTTTCCTGAAGCTATTTACTCTGGAAATGAGTTCAGTCGACTAGACATTTTGGTACAGTCAACCGACTCTATTAGTGACTTTTGTGCTTGGAAATGAGTTCAGTCGACTAGACTTTTTGGTCCAGTCGACTGACTTCTATCAATGACTTTTGCTTGCTTTATAATGCAATTAATTTTATACGACGATTTCATATAGTATAAAAATAATTTTAAAATACAATACCAATTCAAAATTTTATTTATATATTTATTGATGATTTCACGAAGATATGCATTAATAATAATATTTCAAAAACAAAGTGATCATCAACGAATATGATTTATTTTGAAGGTGATTTCTTTGGAGTCTTAGATTTCTCCTTATCATCCTTCTTTGATGATGTGATCAATGCTGATTGATTGAATTTGAGATCCCATGAGTTTGGAGTTCGAGGAGAGTATCATGGAGAAGGATGCCTTGGATTTCAATATCCAGCTGATGGGTCGAGCGATGAACATGGCTTTGGTAAAGGTTCATATGCGTCTATCGGTTTAGAGTTGCAAAATTTGACCGCAATTTGTTCCAAAAAATTTAAGCATCTTGCCGTCACTTTTTGTTCGAAATATTATTCACGTTGTAGGTCCATTTGTCAGTGCTGAATATTTTCGATCTTCTCTTCAGTCGATGGCAAGATGAACATAGCTTGTTTTTCCTTCTTATTATCCGGTGTATAACTGGTATGATAGCTTTCCCACTTACGTACCGATTGATATTCCGGTGTTGGAGCAGGTGATAGAAGGTCGGAGCTAACGGAGAAAGGTGTTGCGTAGGAGAGGTGTGAGTTATCTGAGGATTGCGACACCATTACGACATGGTAATTAAATATATAAAACTTGTATTTCAGTTGTATTTGAAAAGTGTATGCAACATTTCAAATATTCATGTATATATAGGAGTAGAATCCTGTATTTTCTATGGTCAGAATATAAAATTAGTTTTAGACCATATATAAATAAGTTAATGATTTAAGGTAGGAAAATGATTTGAAAATGTATGGTTAACAGAATTTCGAGCTAATTTAATATAGGATGAGCTGGTTTTTACTACTGAATAAGAAACAATAACTACCAAACTAGTTGACACATGGGACTTCCATTAGACAGACCATAGGTCAATCCTTGTTAGCTTCAATATTTTTGAATTTCGAAAATTTTCTTTCAAAAAAAAAGGTGAATTCTATGTTGTGACAAGAAACACTCATAGCTTAAGTGGTTATAGACATTTGAAATTTAG
Source organism: Allium cepa (assembly GCA_030765085.1). Classification (NCBI taxonomy): domain Eukaryota; kingdom Viridiplantae; phylum Streptophyta; class Magnoliopsida; order Asparagales; family Amaryllidaceae; genus Allium; species Allium cepa. Next base: position 697,640,197 of record CM060929.1, on the reverse strand, counting down.
GAATGGATGGAGTTCGAATCCCATCGTGGTTAGAAATCCTATTGTTTTTTCCTTTTTATTAATAAATATTTTTATAACTCTTTTATTGATATTATTCCATGTTCTCTTCTTAGTTTTATAGATATATTTTCATTTAATGGTTTAGTGAAAATATCAGCTAGTTGATTTTCTGAATTTACTAATTCTAAATTTACTAAATCCTTTTCAATACAATCACGGAGAAAATGATGCCGTATATCAATATGTTTGGTTTATGAGTGATTTATTGGATTTTTAGAAAGATTTATTTCACTAGTACTATCGCAATATATTATTGATTTACTTAAATGTATATCAAAATCTTTTAGTGTTTGTTGCATATGGACGACTTGAGCATAAGCTAAAGCGGCAGATATATATTTTGCTTCACACGTCGATAAGGAAAAGCAGTTTTGTTTCTTGCTAAACCACGAGACTAAGGAACATCCAACTAAGTGACATGTCCCACTCGTACTCTTTCTATCCGTCCGACTTCCTCCAAAATCAGCATCACTATATGATACTAATTCGAAAGGACATTCTTTTGGATAAAATAGTCCGAAATCTTTGGTTTTGCTTAAGTTACAAATAATGTGTTTTACTGATCGCATGTGAATCTTTAGGGTCTGCTTGAAATCGAGTACATAACAAACGCTCATCATTATATCAGGTCTACTAGCAGTTACGTATAGTAATGATCCAATCATACTACGATAGTTTTTGGTCGATACTTTTGGCTTCTTCATCTCTATCGAGATGTATTGTTGTACTCATCGAAGTTGGTTTGGCTGCAGCGTTTTCCATACCAAATCGTTTAATTCAATTATTACAATATTTTTCTTGATTAATAAAAATTCCATTTTCTAATTATTTTATTTGTAATCCAAAAAAATATGATAATTCTCCCATATGTGACATTTCAAATTCATTAGTCATTATAGTTGAAAATTCCTAACATAATTTTTCATTAGTTGACCCAAAAATAATATCATCTACTTATATTTAAATAATTAAAATATCGTTTTTAGTCTTTTTAATAAATAAAGTTTGATTAACCTTTCCAATTTCAAAACCAGAGTCTATTAAATATATCTTAAGGCGATCGTACCAAGCACATGGTGCTTGTTTTAAAGCATATAAAGCTTTCTTAAGTTTATAGATGTGATTTGGAAATTTTTCATGAATGAAAAGAGGAGGTTGTTTAACATAAATATTTTCTTTAATATGTCCATTTAGAAAAGCACATTTTACATCCATTTAAAATAATTTAAAGTTGTGAAAAATGCAAAGGTTAATAAAATGCGTATGGCTTCTAATCTAGCAATTGAAGCGAAGGTTTCTTCATAATCAATACCTTCTTCTTGATTATATTCTTGCGCTACTACTCAAGCTTTATTTCTAATTATATTTCCTAATTCATCGGCTTTATTTTTAAATACCCATCTAGTACCAATGACTGATTGATCACTTGGTCTAGGAACAGGTTCACAAACTTCATTTCTTTCGAATTGATTTAGTTCTTCTTCCTTAGCAAGAATCCAATAGTCATCTGTTGAGTCTTCTTTTTTATTTTTAGGTTGTATAGTAGACAGAAATGCTATACGACCCATTTGATTTAATTGGTTTCTAGTTCTAGTGTTTGAATTTACTTCTTCAATTATATTTTGAACAGGGTGATCCCGTAAAATTCTAGGAGGAGATATTATATTTTCTTCATTATGAATAATGTTTTCATCTTCTCTATTATTATTACTATTAACTTTTTTAATAATATCATCATCATCCAAGTGATTTTTGTTATTATTTATATTTTCATCAATAAAGTTTTCATCAAAAGAAAGAAGAAGAGCTTCTTCAATAATTTTAGTTCTTTTATTAAACATTCGATAAGCTTTACTTCGTTCTGAATAACCTATAAATATTCCTTCATCGGATTTTGGATTAGATTTACCGAGTTGATCTTTAGTGTTTAAAATAAAACATTTCGAACCAAAAACCTTAAAATATGAAATATTTGATTTTCTTCCGTTTAGTAGTTCATATGGAGTATTTTTAGTCAGTGGTCATATGGAAACACAATTCAAAACATAACAAGCAGTTGCTACAGCTTCTGCCCAAAAATGTTTTGGTAAAGTGGTTCCATTTAATAAAGTTCTTGCGCATTCCTATAATGTTCTAATTTTCCTTTCTACAACTCCATTTTGTTGTGGTGTTCTAGGGAAAAAAATTGTGATTAATTCCTTTCTTATTACAAAAATGTTCAAAAACTTCATTTTCAAATTTTCCTCAATGATCACTTCTAATATTTTTAATTTTTAAATACTTAATATTTTCAATTCTTTTGACAAATATTTTAAAGTTTTCGAAAGTATCACTTTTATTTTTCATGAATATAGTCCATTTATATCTAGAAAAATTATCTACAATAACAAACACATATCTATTATGATTGATCGATTGAATTTGAGTAGGTCCAAAAAGATCCATATGTAATAGTTCAATTGGTTGTTCTGTAGATATAACTTTCTTAGATTTAAAAGAAGATTTTGTTAATTTTCCTATTTGACATGCATCACAGATGTTGCAAATTTTGAATTTTATATCGGGTAAACCGTTTAATAGTTTATTTTTCGGTAATTTATTCATAGCTTTAATATTAATTTGACAAAATCGTTTGTGCCATACCGAAGAATCATTTTCTTTTGCTACCAGACACATATTAGAGTTATTATTTATATTCATATTTAAAATATAATTATTTCTATCTCGTATACCTTCAAATATTAACTCTTGATTTCAATTAGTAATATTGAATTTATTTTTTGAAAACGATATATTAAAACCTTTATCGCATAATTGACTTATACTTAGTAAACTATGTTTTAAATTTTTAACTAATAAAACTTTAGTAGTGAGAGGTAAATTAGTGGTACCGTTGCTGCTGACTTGCCGATGATATAGCCTTTGGAGTTATCTTCAAATGTGATCGATCCTCCATTCGAGTACATAATGTTGGTTAGCATATCTTTATTGACAGTCATGTGTTTAGAGTAGCCGCTGTCCAATATCCATTTTCCTCTCTTTTTAAGTGGTACCTGCAAAAAATAAAGAATAATATTGGTACCCACTTGCTCCGTCAGGGTCCTAAGGGTTAAATCTTAGGAAGCCAAGCCCAATAGGGTTCAGAGTTCCCTTTAAAAACATAACTATCATTATAATGAACAATTTCCATGAATGATTTAATATATTTATTCCTAATCAAATTATTATTTGTTTTAGGAATCCATATTTTATAGTTTTAATTTCCTTAGAAAATGTTGATTTAATATCCTTTTTAAACCTATTTTTAATGTTATTCAATTCTGGTTTAAATAATTTTTTATATCCTAGACCTGATTTATTTAAGGAAGATTGAAAATTTTCTATAATTTTAGAAAGATTCTTTCTTCCTTTATTAAAATTAAAAATATTTTTATTCTAATTTTTTTTTGAGACTAGAATTTTCTAATTCTAAAACTTTATAGCCAGATTTTAAATCTTTAATATCTACTGATAAATTATCATTCTTATTTTTCCGAATTTCTAATTCTTGAGTAATCATAGATATTTGGGAAGTTAAATTAGAATTAGATTCTTGAGTATTCTCATGTTCCTCATCTAGAATTTTATTCTCATATTTTAGCATACTCACTTCTAATTCTGATCTATTCAGTTTTTATATTAATTCCTTATTCTTCTTTTTAATCTGTTTTACTAAATCTATCAATTCTGAATTAATTTATACTAAATCATGAAAACTTAAGTCACTTACATCGTCTTTTGTGGCAATGAAGCATACATTAGCTTGTTTATTGTCGCTGCCGCTGTCACTATCACTATCTGATGAGTCTGATTCGTCCCATGTGACTGAAAAAGCTTTCTTTCTGAATTTGTCCTTCTTGAATTTGTTCCTTTTACGTTCTGGGCAATCTCTCTTCATATGTCCCTTCTTATGGCATTCATAGCATTCCATGACTGTAGATGATGGTTTATTGCTATCAGTATTGTTGTTGGAGTTACTTTTATTACTTCTGAACTTGTTATTCTTTTTGAATTTCGAAAAAATTTGAATTTTTTTTCAATAAAAGACATATCCTCTATATCTGAATCCGAATCATCTTTTTCTGCTTGAAACGCTAGGTTCTTCTAATCTTGAGCTTGAACTTTCTTTGCCAGCAAATTCACTTCATATGACATTAGATTTTCTATTAACTCTTCTGGTCTCATAGTGGAGAGATCGTTTGCTTCTTCAATAGCTAAGACCTTTCTTTCCCATTCATCCGTTAAAGAATTTAGGATTTTTGATACTATATCAAAATCAGAATTTGTTTCTCCTAGTCCTAATAATGAGTGATAAATATCTTGGAATCTGAAATACATATCACTAATGGACTCATTTTCTTTCATTATAAAATTTTGAAATTGATTCTTAAACATAGATATCCTGCTTTGTTTAACCTTGTTAGTACCTTTATGAGTTATTTTCAGTGTTCACCATATTTTATATGCAGTATTTCACACGCTAACACGATTAAACTCATTCTTGTCTAGGGAGCAAAACAACATACTCATAGCTTTATCATTTGTAGTAGCATTTAATTTTTTTGTGTTTGACCACGTAGAAAATTCAGTTGTGGGTACATGATATTCAAATTGTGTGATTTTCCATGAATCAAAATCATTTGCTTGCATATAAATTCTCATACGTGTAGACTAAAAAGTATAATTCATGCCATTGAATAGTGGTGGTCGTGTAGTGGATTGGCCTTCTATAAAACTGTTGTTAGTGTTATTTTCCATATTACTAGAATATATCAAATAACTACGTAACGGTTATTAGATGACCATGCTCTGATACCAATTATAAGTGTGTTTGCCGTATAGCTAATACTTAGGATCATGTAATATGGAATGTATTATAGTCCAAATACGGAAACAAATAATAATAGTAAAGTAAATAAGAATAAACATGCCAGGAGTTTTTATACTGGTTCGAACTTCCCGTTCTACATCCAATCCCAGACTTCCCTCTGGAATTTCAATCAATAACCCCTCACTTAACCCGGAGGAATAGGTATACAACACCTGAGCAGCTGAACATGAATTTTCCGCCTCAGCGGTCGAAGAGGACTTTTCCGCCTGATAAAAACTAACAGGACTTCTACAATTTCGATAAAGTTGTTGATGCTTTGTGTTCTTGATAATACTGATTTGTCTTTGATTGTACACCCTTCCTATAATCTGATCCTCAAGTATATATTGTGTGTGTGAAGATTAGAAAGGAAGATATTGCTATGAATCAAAGTATATAATAACTAACTCTGAGATTCAAGCAATATATCTTTGATTAGAAAGCTTTTAGAATGCAGAAATATAGTCAATAAATATAGATCAGAGAATATAATAGATTGAAGTAAAAATTGGATCATTAAAATCATGGATTTATATCTATATATATAGAGTTGTATCCGTGACTCTTTGAATTGGATCGTTACTCTTCGCAAAGAGAAGCACCCCTTCAGGAAATATGGCAGTTGTGTATGGTCAATCAACTGGTAAAAAATATCAAGTTGACTGAATATTTAAAGTGATGTGCACATGTGCATGTCTGTGCAAAGAACATAGGTTCAATCGACTAGTGAAATCAGTCCAGTCGACTGAATTGTGCTTGTGCTTTTTTGCACAGTGAGCACTGTTGCACACTATTTTGTGTATATATATTTAAAACTTTTGTATAGTGTGTGTAAACTACTCGAGGAGTGATTTTAACAATTATAAACTATAATTACGACTCAAACAATAAGGATTTTTATATCGTACTCGGGTTTGAAGTCTAGTTTCCTTTGTAGTTCACCACGTGTGTATAGCTTTCTCGTTGTCGCTTTGATCGTCTAATCTCATCGTTGATCGTTGAAGCTTGTCATGAATCAAAGCTCATGATTCAACATTGTTCTCCATCTTCTAAGTCAGAGAGTTCCATGGCTATATCCTCTCATGGGGTTTTCACCCTTTGGTTATGGTTTAAAGTTGGCTGCCTTGCAGCGGTCGGAGTACTTGTATTTCCTTCTGCATTGATTCCCATAGTTTTTGCTGTCACGCTTCTTTGTGGCTGCTTCCTATTTCTTCAATTTAGGCTAGAAACAAAAGAATTTTCTTGTTGTCTGACTGTAGTAGGTTCAGCTATATTTCTTAGAGAAGGATTTGAGTGTAAGGTTAAGAAAGCATTGAACTTATCCATTAGAGATCTCTGTCTGCTTTCCATTTTTTGGTTGATTTCGTCAACCATTTTGTTCAACTCGTCTCTCGTAACGATTTTGCATTGATTGGAGGATGCTGGCACCTGATCTCCTATGTTGGCACCATTTACTTAGTTTGCTGATGATTCATATATTCTCTAGCTACTACTTCTCCTACGGACCTTCCAAAGGCAGTTCTCTTCCTTTCAAGATCCATTGATTCCATGCAATAGATTTTTCAAGAAAAGATTGAGGATCTAACTTCTGGACCTATCTGATCCAAAGTATATAGCTAGACATGAACCTTGAGTTGGGTCTCAGTGATAGCACTAGAATGTTAATCCAAAAATAGATCAGCACCCTGGATTGAGTGTGAAAGCACCTGCCCTATTCTTACAAAGAAATAATATAGAGAGTAAACGTAGAAGAGAAGAAATAGAAAGAAGATAAGAAGATTTTTATAGTGGTTCGACTATTAATGAAGCCTACGTCCACTTTATATTTTGACTATTATTGACTGATTGCTGTTACATAGTTAATCGGATTACAAAGTTTTTGAATATCTCTAGTTAGATCAAGTCCCCATGCCAGAGTTCACTGAAGAATCACAGCGAACCCTTTGGATACTGTTGTAAGGAAAGAGAAGAGTGAAGAAAGCTTTCTGCAGAGTTTTAGCAACCAGTCTAAAAGATTTCGTTTATGTTGTAGGTAGGATTATATTTGTAGAGGTTGGAGAGCTGCTGGACTAAGCCTGCTTGGGACATGCTTGCAGATCAACACAGGAAGGCACATCGGAGGTTATGCTGCGACTTGGGCTAAAAAGATGGATCACTAGCGATCCATGGCTATGGATCACATGTGATCCATAGGATTAGTTTGAAAATGAGTCAATGCCTTTGCGTTCTCCCCTAGCCTTGCTCCGTAAAGTTCGCAGTTGGTCGATGAAATAGCATGGATCACTGGCGATCCATATACATAGCCTAATCTTGGACTTTTCCTTCTGGATGACCTTCTATGTCTTGTATCGATGTTGTTCGTGAACTTTCGAGCTAATGCCATGGATCGCCATCTATCCATGCCTTTAGAGTATTTTTTTTCTCAACTTCCTTTGGCTCCCTGTTCTAGTCTTCGGTTGGATGTTGAGCTATTTTGACTTGATGGACTTTGCCTAGATAATAAGTACGTTCATCAAAGAACCAAGTGTAGTACTCGCAGTCAATGGAACATCTTCTACAAATAGTTCGAAGAAGAGAAAACTTAGGTCAAAGGGTGAGAAGGGTAATATTAAAGCCAAAGAAGAGAAGGGTGAATACCACTGTGGCTTTAAGAATGAACACTAGGAAATGAACTATCTGGATTATCAGAAGATGCTAAAGGGAATGGAATATGATTTTTCCATAAAAGGTATTTTCCTTATAGAAAATTGATTATCTATAAGTACTTCATCTTGGGTTTTAGATGCTTGATCTGGAAATCATATATGTAATTCGTTAATAGGACCTAGAAGTAAGAGGTTTGTAGCAAGAGAGACCATCGAATTTTAAGTTGCAAATGGAGAAATGTTGCCGTCGTAGCAGTATGAGATTACCATGTGAATCCTGCAAGTGGACATGATTTAGTTTTATATAATTGTTATTTTATGCCAAATTTCATTAGTCGAATATCCAACCCCTTTTGAAAAAAATGGTTATAATTTTTTTGTAATGACAATGTTATGAATATTTGTTATGATAACAAAATTAGTTTTTTTGATACTCTTAAAGATAGCATTTATATACTTAACCATAATAATGTATTTGCCGTTGAAAATAATAACGCATCTAAAATAAATGACAGCCAACGCTGTCACTTTAGACAAGACCATATAAGTAAGAAATGATTAAATAAATTTAGAATCCAATGGTTTCTACCATTATTTGGTTCTAAATCATTTAATACATGCACATCGTGCCTTAAAGATAAAATAGCCAAGCACACATTTGTTAGGAGCATCGAAAGAGTTGCTAAACTCTTAGGACTAGTACATACAGATGTATATAGTCCTATGTCTACAGCTTTGTATATGCATCCTTATACTTTGTTACGTTTACCGATGATTTATCGAGATATGGATATGTGTACCTTATGAACATAAATCATAGGTGTACGATAAATTCATAGAATATGAGAACAAAATTGAAGACATGTGAGGAAATCAAGATACTTTGACCTAATTGGGGTGGATAGTAAGTTACATATAAGCTCCAAGAGTACCTAATGAAAATGAGATTCTCTCTTAAGTCACTTGTCCCAACACAATGGTGTTTCAAAAAGGAGAAATTCAACTCTGTTAGACATGGTTTGAATGATGATGAGTGACACTAAGTTGCCTCTTTCCTTTTAGTGATTGCGTTTGAAAATGCGACATATATGTTGAATTATGTACCATTGAAATATGTGCCTAACATCCCGTACACGTTATAGGCTGGTAAGAAACCCACCTTAATTATCTTAAGTTGTGGGATTGTACGACTTACATTAAGAATGTAAACCCCAGTAAACTTGAAGCAAAATCAATTTTGTGCAAAGTTATAGATATCCTAGAAATTCGCATGGATACATATTCTATTATACCGAGGAACAAAAGATGTTTATTTTAATATCTTTTTGTAGTGTGAGTATGATATAATTGGATGAGTTTCTAGAAAATATTATAAGAACTGAACATTTTAAATAGTAATTCAACATCCATAAAAGACACCCAACCTATTAGAATGTCTAATCAGGATCTTGCATGCTAGAGATATACTATGAGTTCCCTATTGATGGCATGAAAGATGATTGCATCATCCATGATGATAATATTCTCACATAACGACAAGCATTGAGGAGTAAAGACTCTGCCTTGTAGCTTGATGCAATGAAATCTATAATGGATTCTTTGTGCAAGATTAAAGTTATGACTTTGGGGAATGCACCTAAAGGTGTGAAACCTATTAATTGTAAATGGATCGTTAAGAAAAAGATTGGCATAGATAGAAAGGCCGAAATCTATAAAGCAATGTTTGCGGAAAAAGGTTTTTTCAAACTCAAGGTGTTGATTATGATGTAACATTTTTTCTAATCGTGCTTAAATCAATTCTGCTTCTGCTTGCAAACACTACTTATTATGACTTTGAAATATTAAAGATGGACACTAAAATAACAGTTCTAAATAGTGATTTAGAAGAAAATATTTATATGTCACAACCAGAGGGTTTTGAAGTGCACGACAAGGCATGTAGACTCTTAAGATCAATTTATGGTCTTAAATGAGCATCAAAGAGTTGGAATATAATGTTTTGATTGGGAAATCAAATAGTTTGGTTTTAACCTAAACATAGAGGAAGATTATGTATATAGGAAAGAACAAAACTATGCTATTACATTTTTAGTTTTATTTACTGACGATTTATTATTGATTGGTGACGATGTACCAATGTTATAATTAGTGAAAGCTTGGTTGCCCAATAATTTTTTGATGAAGGATTTGGAAAAAGCATCCTACATACTAGGTTCAAAGATCCATAGAGATAGATTTAGAAGGTTACTGGGAATGTCCCAGTCAATGAACATAGGCACAATACTAAGCTAATTCAGTATGGAAAAGTTTAAGCGTAGAAATATTCCAAAGCGGCATAGAGTTTTTCTTTCTATAAAAGACTCTCCATCTATCAATAAGCAGAGAAAGCATATAAGTAGTATTATTCTTTATGCTTCATTAATAGGATCCATTATGTATGCTACATTGGATTAGGTGCATTGGTAGTGGGATAAAAGAGTGAATTTCAAAAAAATTCCTTTTATTAATTTGCATAAGTTCTTACTTTGTGTTTATGTGAACATTATTTATTTATACTATATCAAAATTAGTATTTATCAATAGGAAAGTATGAGAAATAATTCAATTTATTTAGTTATGCTTAAAATATCTGTTTATTTGTGAAGAACCTCTAGCCTAACTAGTTAGTGGTTGACGCTCTAGACATTGGTTCTAGAGGTTATGGGCACGAAACTCTAAGACATCAAAATGAGTGCTCTGTCTGAAAGTACCACTTTTACTATAAAAAATGATATATATTTATTTGTTATTATTTAATAATAATATTTTATTATTAATTTAATTTAGAATTAGTTTATTAATTTAATTTTAATTTAATTTCATATTTTAATGTTTGAAGTTGTTTGTATTCACAACAAAGCATTGTAATTAAATTAAAAGCAATAATCTAACCTAAGGGTGGTAAGGGAACATGTGTCTAATTAATCGTTCCGACTTACAGTTGATAAATGTGTATAATCATTTGTTAATAAATATGTCAAAGGGATATACATATATATAAAATAATTAAATTTATGCTTGCACTATTATAAACTATTTTTTTCGACCACTTTTTTTTGAAAATTGGTCCTTTATTGATGATGTGAAAGAACCATTAATATATTTGCCTCCTTAAAAAAACCTTGTCATCACAATAAGGAAAATGAGTGCAACATCGGCTAATGAATTAATACACCATTCTATTATATAATTGAACAATCAACCCACATATAAGCCTAGTCCACTTTAGAAAATAAATAAAATAATTGAAGCCACCTTCATACCCGCATGTACTGTTAATCCTATCTTTATTTTCCTCATTTAGTTTAGGGTTTAAAGAACCATTTTTCTTGAAACTCATTTTTTTCATTGATTTGCACCTCCATTTTTCTCATTTAGTCTAGGGTTTAAAGAAATAATTTTTTTTGAAACTAAAAAATGAGGAAAATAATGAGAAATAACATTTTCCTTATTTAGTCTACGGTCTAGAGAAACAAATCCAAAATGAGTTATGTCTCCATTTTCTTCGAATAATAATGGTGATCGACCAAGATCCACGAGTTCAACGCCTCACCATCGATAAATTTCTTGTTCCACGGCACAAGAAATAGCTTGTTCCGTGAATTTCTTGTGCCGTGATCTTTGACATAAGTAATTAGACATCTACTTCAATCAATTTATATCATTGTAATTTATTTGTCTTATTATGTTGAAATAACGTTTATTCTCTTCACAAATTGAAACATATAGGTAACGCACATTACCGAAGCTAGATCAAGAAGAATAGCCGACGAACTGAAGTTGTCTACTATAAGCTGAAGTTACGAGTCTAAGTCGAATTCCTAATCTGGTATGATCCCCACTCTTAATTTAATGATGCTCCATAAGTGAAACTGTAGGGATAACTCAAAAATAAACGAGTTCTTGATTCCATCGAATTTTCGTACAGTACACACATAATCATTGACAATCAATCCCCTATGATGTTACCTATTGTAGGCAGTCTATTAAGAACAACTTTATATATGTATAGAAATTTTCCAAGGGTTTGTAGAATTCCATATAATTCGTTAGCATGATACAGTGGGAAATTGTCGCATAATTTTATTTCATGCTGAATTGAAACTAAAATTATTATCGACCCTTCGTCAACAATCATATTTAGCATCATTATACGTAGATACCGTAGAGATTTGCTGTTATGCCCCTCTGGTTTCCAACAGCAGCTGAGGTGCAGCACAACATTAACAATAATGTTTTTCACATTAAAATCATAATGTGCTTGAATATAGAATCTATCCTAGCCCAGAATGTCTACAAAACTTTTGTGGTTAATCCATGGATCTAGCTTTAGCGATGTAGTATTACCATCGATCATATATCATTGAATTAAACTCAATGCCACATATATTTGTTGTAAAATATGCTTCGTAGTGGAAGAAAAATTATTATCTATCGCCATATTCTAAATATTACATTCTTTACGATACCTATTTTCTATCCAAGCACTCCACATATTATTTTTGTCCTCCAAAATAATTCATATTCACTGCCTCCTTAAATTTTGTTGATTTATTAAACCGACCCTCCTTTTTTCCTTAGGCCTACATAAAATGTCATTGGAAAATTTATTCTTTCCTTCGCTTCTAAAAAATTTAAAGCACATTTAACTGATTTTAGAAATAGTCGCAGATGGTAGTTGGTATATCAAAATCCAATATAATACCATTGGAGTAATATTAGAATTTATCAATTCCGATTTACCTATTACAGATAATATACTACTATCATAGTTTGTTAGTCGATTATTATTTTTTTGTAGAAAAAGAGAATATTCTTCATGATTCAAATAAGTAATAGGAAGTGGCACTCCTAAGTACCTAATGGGTAAATGTCCTTCCTCCATCTTTAACACATACTTGATTTCTATAGTTAGCATAATATAATGAATGAAATGTAATTTAGACTTTAGTACACTTACTTCCAGCCCCTCCAAACTAACTAATTTATCAAAAATCCATGAAAAAGTATTAGCATTATGCAAATCAGTAATTAAGAAAATAATATCATCATTTGCATAAAGTAAATGAGAAACCATAAGAGTTGCTTTACTTATAGGCAACATAATTTTCAATCTTATTGCTTAACCCATTTATTAAGTACGATATTCCATGGCTATGTAAAAGAAATATGGAGACATAGGATTTCCCTGATGTAAACCTTAGGTAGGTCCAAAATACCACTGGAAAGTTCACCTATAAGTATAGAGAATTTAGGAGTTGAAATGCATTCATAAATCAAATTTATAAGTTTAGACAAAAAACCCACCGTATGAAGCTTAAGAAAAATGAATTCCCTACTAATCATATCATATTCTTTTTGCAAGTCAATTTTGAGTTACATCCTTTCTTTTCCTCACTTTTTAAATTTTTTGATAATTTCACGAGCTAATAGAATAATTTCACCTATATTTCTACCTAGGATAAATCCAAATTGATTTTCGAAATTAGGAGTGGCATAAAAGATTTAGGTCTATGGAGGATTATTTTTGTGACAACTTTAAATAATATGCTAGCATGAGAAATAGGTTTATTATCAAAAATAGTTAAAGCCTTATCTTTTTTGGAATTGATGTGAATGTGTAGCAAGTCTGCCCCTTCAAATATTTCATGAATTTCGTCATACATATCTTATTTTGTATCCTCTAATATAGCTTGAGAGTTTTTTTGAGAAATCATCAGGGGTAGGACTTTTAGATTCTTCAACTATGAAAAGTGCCCTTGTAACCTTGTCTAGTTCAATATTTTGAGATAAGTAACTCTTACCTGCATCGTTAACCACCTTTTATCAATTAATATATGGAAAATGTAACTAATATTGCTATATGAATTAAACACTATTACTACCAATATGAAGTATAGAGCCGCTAAATAAGAACATGTTGAGTGTGGAAACAAAGAGAGATGTTGAGGATGGAAAAGTAAAAGTCGTAAAATATGCAATGTTTAACAAGGGATAACGAGCTCTAAGCAATCACAAAAAGAGGATGTTGAGTAACAAATTTCAAAGGGGGTATCGAATCCCTAAGGATGTCGAGTCCAAAACAATTAGTAAACAATGGAAGGATGCCAAGTGTAAAGGGGTATCGAACATCAACAACAAAGAGATACTAAACCTCTAAGATATAACGAGCCTCTTTGATAGGAAAAGTTGTCGAGCATTTAACAAGCGAAAGATGATTTCGAGTATTGACAATGAAATAGGGTATTAAATTTGTAAAGTGATGAAGGTGCCGAGTAAATAAGTGTTTATAGGTATCGAGCTATAGTAGACCAGGAAGAACAGGAGATATTGAACTTCTATAACTCAAAAATATCGAGCTTTTACAACAATGGCTGTTATAAAGCATTTACAGACAAGCCAACGATATCGAGTTCCTATGAGAATGATGATCTTAGCAAGGGTTTTCAAGCTTTTATAAGAAGCAAGGATGCTAAACCATATTGAGTACCAACAAATATAAAGGATGTCAAAATCTACTATGTAAGCAAGTGATGCCAAGCCTTAATAATGGATGCTTAAATTTCATCAAAGATGGTGCTAGCGGAACTGTTGGATTCAGATCCATGCCATGTGTCAGTCATCCCACATGGTTCCACCCCTATAAATAGACCCTTGTCGACATCCAAGAGGGAGCTAATTCTTTCTTTCCCATATTTCGAGTTTTATGTCGTAAACCCTAAATTGATTTGCAGGTTTTAGAGTCGATTATAATTGTGAACTTTTTACACATAAGGACTTAGACATTAAATTTTTTGCATAGCATACTTCTTTCAAATAACTATATTTTACTATTATCAAACTATAGACACGCATACTAATATTTTTCAAACTTGAGTTTGAATAACGAACATGCATATGACTTCACTTGGACTCGAACTAGACTTGCATATTTTCCCACGCTTGCATGAGGCCACTTAAGCCCTTATCTAAACCAATCTTAGCATGCCCTGTATATTTAATTAGAAAATAAATTTGTTAGCATTTTGGTGCTAGAATGTGGGCTTGAACCTCCAATTTCCTGCATATCCCTGTAGAGGACTTTCGGGACTTTCCATTTCTCGCATATCCCTTTAAAGGACTTTAAATTACCATATCCAGCTTATTCCTATCGAGGACTTCAGGTATCCTAGATAAACCAATTAGATCGCATAATGACTATCTCAGAACAAGGTTCCTTCAAGCCTTATTTTCCCAAGTCAATTTATCAGGCGACCCATTAAAGTCTACGAGGTGGATTGTGTAGTGTATATGCAAGTATATGTGATAAAATATACGATGCAACTAAAATTATATTAATCTAGGTAAATATAGAATAAGCACACCGGAATTTTATACTGGTTTGGACCTCCCTGCTCCTACGTCTAGTCTCGAAGCTTCCCTTTGGAATTCGACTATCAAAAACCGTCGCTTCGCCTGCAGGAATAGACTTGGTTACTATGAGTTGTTTTTGTCAAATGTGTGTTCTAATATAACACGAATATTGACTAATTAGTACAATTGCTTCCAATATATTTCTAAGGAATATTGTCTACGAAGAACTGAGTATATGGAAGAGTGAATACAAGTAAAGATTGCTAAAGTGCAGAGATCAAGAATATAGGATAGAGTATAGAATTAGAAAGCGTAAGTAAGTGAATTGATTTTGTTCTCTTGATTCTTGATGCTATATATAGTTGTAGATAGGTATTTTGATAGTTACATCCATTAATGAATCCTCTAAGGTTGCTTCTGTTGATGGTGAAGAGTTGCGGCGAAGAGAAGCGAAGATGTCCATTCACATGTGGCAGTTGCAGTTCATTTCTGAAGTTCGAGTTTTAGTTCAGACGTCTGGTATTTGTTTTAGATGTCTGATTTTTTTTTTGAACATAGTAGAGGATCAGACGTCTAAGTGCTATAATCAAACGCCTGGTTTAGCCTGTTTGTTGTTTCAGAGTACTATTTTAGACTTCTGGCTTGTGCACCCAAACGTCTGATATAGTGCATGTCAGTTTTTGTGCATCTTTTCTTTTATTTCCTTGTTCCTATCGACTTGTAGTCTCTTGTAGTGTCCTTTGAGCATCATTCTTGTCTTTCTAGTGATGTTGTTTTAACATGTACCTATATATATATATATGTATATTCCATGTCCATTGTATAGTTATTGTCATCGAAACCATAGATTGGATTTCCTAACAACCCGTAGTCTTTAATTCCATAAGGAACAAGTATTAAGAGAATTGGCACTAATGACTTTAGCCGAAAAGAGACAAGTAATTCCTAATGACTCAGATAACTTGAGTATAAATCCATTCCATATGAGATCTACCTCAGACTTTGCTTATTATCCTGCTTTGAGAAAAGAAAATTAGAAAAGGAATGACCCGTTCTCAAAAATGAGAAAAACTATACAGCTCAATGCTAAAGGAATTATCTTCAAAAAATAAATAACAAAGGATTTTGATAAGTTTGCCTAAAAATTGGAGCAATCGATCGCTTTCCCACATCATTCAGAACTCAAGAATTTTAATGAGAAAACTTGTCGTTAGAACTAAGTAGTCTATCCAATGTTACAAGAAAGCCAAATGGGGACTAAAGAGACAATCGTCTAGGAATTTCCGATCTATAAGAGCCTATTTCTTTACTTCCTATGACACCTATCTTCTAACCAAAGAGAGGTTAGACTATTGGCCATCAAAGAAGAAGTGACAAGGAAATGAAGAAATCTCAAGGGTGCTTATTTCCAATATCATCGAAGGATGGACATAAAACTAATCTGCATCAAACCCTTAAAGGGATGATTGATAATTTCTTAGGATAAAGAGAACTCTAAGAATTTGTTAATTAGACTTAAGTAAAAGATCGAATGTATCTACAAAGATAAAGCGCTAAATAGGGGAAATTAATCTTGAAAAGGACTTATAAAATAAAGGAAAAACCTTTTATCCCACTACAAGTGCATGGTTAAAGCATCTCCTAGAGGAAGGTTAGAGTAAGCCTCTTGTCCTGCCTATAAAACCTGGGTAGAGCACTGCAAGCCTTCGGTCCTACCTATGTAGCCTGGTCAAAGCACCTCCTAGAGGGAGGTCAGAGTAAGCTTTTAGTCCCACCTAAGATAGCCTGGTCAAAGCACTGCAAGCCTTTAGTCCCGCCTACGTGGCCTGACCGAAGTGCCTTCCAGATGGGGGATGGTGTAAGCCTTTGGTTCCGCCTTAGATGGTCTAGCCAAAGCACTAACCAGCCTTCGGTTTTGCTTATAAGACCTGACCGGAGAGCCTCCTAGAAGCAGGATAGGTAAGACTTTGGTTTTGTCTAAGATGACTAACCAAATGAACTGATCATCCTAAATTATTACTTATAAGGTAATAAGGAGCTCATTGAAAGCCTAAATCATTACCTATAAGATAATAAGGGACGAATGAGATCTAAAATCTAAATCATTACCTATAAGGTAACAAGGGTGAAAGAGCTTTAAAGCCTAAATCATTACCTAAAAGTAATAAGGGGTAAGAGTGATCAATTGAGAAAGTGTAATTTCGTCCTGAGAAAGGATCAAAGTAATTTTTTAAGAGGATATGTAGTTAAACATGACCAATCTAGCTCCAAGCTAAAAATTAAGCAGCCTTCGACGGAAAGCTCAAGAAATATCTTTTATCCGGAACCAAGGGTCTCGGCATCAAATGTAGATATCTGAGAAATTTTGAATCTTTGTCAGAAATACTCTGTCAGATTGCTGGAGTCTCCATTATTGATCAAATTTATAGTCACCTATTAGTTGAAATGTGAGTCTTATTAGATATATTTTTAGTCTTCTTATCGATTGAATTTATGGCCTTCTTATCAAGTGGATTTTCGATCTTCTATTAAACCGACAAGTAATTTTCCATTCTTATAAATCTCATGTAATAAGGAAAAGTCATCCAATAGCCATCCAAGAAACCCATACAGAGGGAAGGAAACTTAATCAATGAGGATCCATTTATGAAATCATTCAACCAAGAAAGATGAGGAGGCAAATTAGTTTGATTCGTTGGAAATTTTATCGATTCAATAATTATTCCAAAAGATAAATTTCAAAAACAACGTTCTCAAAGTTTTAAACATTAATAAGAATTTTTTTCATAAATTTCTTGGGCATTTACAAAAAACGATTAATTTAAGAAAGATGTAATTTCTTTAAATTATGGAAATCATAATTATTTACTTTATGTTTTTCTAGAGGAAAAAGGGGAAAGTGTCATCAAGGAAGGCGATAAATAAGTACTAGAACACTCAATAAGCAACATTCAAATCAAAGCCTATCTGAAATCATTCATTGGAGAAGCAAAAAGAAAACATATCCATCGAAGATCATAAATAATATGGAATCAAAGTTACCAATCTTAAAAAAGCTCATTGGGTTCAAATGCCAGACAGAACAAGAAAGAGAAATACAAGGTCTATTTAGAATATCAGCTATTCAAGTACAAAGTTATTTATTAAATTTACAAATATCAAGATAAATCATCCTAATTATTTTGAGGAGGTGGTTTAGGGGGCAGATAATATCGATATGCTTTTTCTTTCCCTTTCCTCTCCACCTTGAGATAGCATGGATGATTTTAACTTGAGGCAAGGGCATCTCTGAGAAAAGGAGGGCCTCCAATATTCTTAAGACGGTCGAAGCACTCGTACAAAAAGAAGCATTTACAACATCAATGTCCTGCCTCTGCTTATTTTCCCAACCTTCGATTAATTTTTGGACCTTAGAAAGTATTAACAATTTCTTTGTTAACCTAAATATACAAGATAAGGCAAGTCCAATTTAGATAAGGGCTTGAATGGCCTTATGCAAAGAATGAGAGAAGTATGCAAGTTCAAGTCCAAATATAAAAGAATGGAATATGCATGTCCGTAGTCCAGTCAAGTATAAGAAGTCATATTTATGTCATAAGTTTAATAAATGGTCAAATATCTTTATCAAATTGAAGTATGCTATGCAAATTTCATTGTCCAAGTCCTTATATGCAAAAAATCTAAAACATACAATTAGCTGTAAGATCACCAATTCAATTTAAGGTGAAGTTTTTGAAAATTTAACAAATGAGGAAGAGAAAATTCGCCCCTTTTTGAATGGCCAATGGGGTCTATTAATAGAGGTAGGCAACATGGATGCCATGTGTTCAATCAACCATTTATTCGACATTTCCTATACATTGTAGATATTTGACATCCCTTGCCGCCCATAAGTTCAACAACACCATTCCCTTTGCACTGTTGACATTCGTCATTCCTTTTCGCTTGTAGAAGTTTGAACCTACCTTGTCGCTTTTATGCTTTGCAATAGCTATAGTTGTAAAGGATGGACATTGTTTAAAGGCTTGACATCCTCTTAACATTGACAAAGTTTGACATCTTCCTAGTATTGGTGAAACTCGACACCCCCTTAGTCATGATGAAGCATGTTAGCATGTGGATGTTACTAAACATGGCACTTTCAAATTCCACGACACTTCATGTTGTAGAAACTTGACACCTTTTCCTTGATCTTCGGTAACTCTGATAGTATAAGTTCGATGGATCTTACACCGTTGAAGTTCAACATCCACAAGCTCTTGTTAGTTTGGCACCTTCAATGTGCTACAAGCTCGATAACCTCTTTTGCTTTATACGCTTGACAACATCTATAGTTGTTGAGGCATGATAGCCCTTTTTCTTGCTATCCATTTGAAGTTTGGTATCTTTAGAGATTCAATACCTTTATATGATATATTTTCCATTGTTGAGGTTCGATAGCCCTCACGTCGTAGAGGCTCGATAGCCCTTGCTACCCCAAGTTCATTATAGTTCAATACCTCTTGAATACCTATTAACTCGACATTTCTTTTTTATATATGTTTGGCAACTCCTTTGGTTATTGAAACTCTACATTCCTTCTTTCCTTAAGCACTCGACACCCTTAGTTATATAAGTTCAACACCTTCTCGAGGGTGCTTGAAGCTCGATATCCTTTATTGATTGCCTGATTTAGTTCTCCTTCTTCATTCTCGACATTTTTATTTGTAGTAACATTTTACCCTTGTGTAGAAGAAGATTACTATACTTTAGTACAATGACGACTTTTAAAGTTACCACCTCAATACTGATATTTGCCATCTCATTACCAACATTTTTGCCTATTGGCACCGTTCTCATAAATTGAGATCAACACTTCAAGTTGCTCCCTTTTCTGCTTATAAATTCGTGCTTCTCCTCCTTCTTTAAGCTTTTACTAGCAAGCTAAAGTTGAGCAGTATTTTTAATTTCTTCATCTTAATCGAAACCTCTCAATCTTCTTAGCAGTCAAGCTCGATCTCAAGGTGCAGGTTCTATATTTAATCAATTTATACAAAAGATAAAAGAGGGGATTTTTAATTGTGAAATTAGGGATATGAGGCGATTGGGTCTGTGTATTTTGAGAATCTTAGTATTCAGATTCAAATGTCAATTTTTTCTTCTTCGATTTACACAAAGCATGATAATTCGATAATTATTAAGAATTCGATAGCTTTATGGAATTTGGATAGCTTATTAGAGTGTTGATAACTATAAGGATGACATCTATTTTGGTAATTTGACACTCAACTGTGAGTTAAGTAAATTGTTTTGAGAACTCAATATTCGCTTATAATTTGATAACCTGCTTGGGGTTTCGCTAATTAGTTCTTGGTTCACATGTTTATCAATCATCTTAAAATTCAACACTCAATTAGAGTTTTGGTACCCTATTAAGGTCTTGTTAACTAGTTATAATTTCGACAATCAATAAGTGTTTTGTTAACAAATAAAGGCTTGCTAACTAGTTGTGAATCTAATTATAGTTCAAAGAACTGAAATTTAGTTAAAAACTCGTCAAACTTATAGCGAGCCGCCATCCTTCTGTAAATTCAAAAGCTACTTAAAAGATCATTTTGTGATTATAATTTTAGTATCTTGTTTAGATTCGATCCTCACTAATTCAATAATCGGTTGAAGCACTTCCAAATAGTTCCAAACTCACTAATTATCTATGAAATTGACACTTTATTACGAATTCGACATTGAGTTACAGATTCAATGCCCTATTACAATCTCAACAAGGTGTTGTAAGTGCGATACTTTTGACAAGAGCTTACGACTCAATAATTATTAATGAGTTATCCATTTTTTGTGAATATTTTAAATATCTACGAACCCCATACCTCTTTAGAAGTTCAGTACCTAGAAATGGACTACTTAGTGAATTATCAAGTTATTATAAACTCGTCAACTAGTCATGGTTCTAACATTTTACTATTACGAACCAAATAGTTTTCAATTAATTAAGTATTCATTGGTTAGGCATTTAATTATTCATTTTTTTCATTTTTTGCATCTATATTTAGGAATTCCACTTATCCTTAACATTTTCTTAAGTATTTCAAACTTCTTACAAAATGTATAATACTTCCCTAATCTTATGTAACATCATCTGGTAGATAAATGACTAGCAAGAAAACCGACAAAGGCTCTTTATCCTCTTCTGCCTTAGAAAAAGGAGACTATAGGCTCGTCCAATCTCCTATAACCACTTAGGATGAGGTCAATGCTATCCTACAACAATTCAGGATTACTAATGCGGAAGCCAGAGTAATGGGACCATCTGAAAGGATAAATAGTCCTTCGGATGGTTTCTATGCTTTTACACCACTCCATATTTGGCATTCAGGCTGCCTATCTCTTTTTGATTTCTTTATTAGATACTTGGATCATTTAGAAATTTCCTCGATACAATTTCTAACTAATTCCTTCACTTATCTGAGCTGCCTTGAAACCTTGGCTGGGAAAGATGAACTCCCTTCTCTCAATGTTGATATTCGCTAGTCATTAGCGAGTCCCATTAAAGTGGAAAATTAGCAAGTGAGTGCTATGTATTGTCTTCTCCCTAGTAAAGTCTAATTACTAACTTGGTTAACAAATGCAGAGATTAGGAGAACTAAATCTTCTATGCCGAGAGCCATACCCCAACTTAGAGGGTCCTCCCTGTTCCCAGTAAGTCATGTCATCTTCTCCTTTATTACTTATACCGTGTTCTATTATTTTATAATCATAATCTTTTTTCAGATTTTATTTTCAAGGGGACTAATCCTTTTCTTGCTGATACAATTGGTACTTTGAGCTTAACGTCCCAAACTATAAAAGACAGACGTAGGATCTTAACTGAAGCCAATCTTAGGAAATATTCCCTATTCTGGAGAACTATATGGTGCTTAGGGAACCTCCTGTGGCGAAGAAAGATGCTCATGGGAGACTAGCCTTAGTTGTCAGTAAACAAGATTCTTTTTCTAACTCTTCCCCTATCTCCGCAACTCTTTTGATAAATTCTTATTAAATGTTCGGCAAAATTTCCCCATTACTATCTTATGGTTTTTCCTCTGATTTAGGTTTTTATCTTATGGTTATAACCTCTAAACCCAAAACAGCCAGGGCTCGTGTTTCTACATCGTCCACCCTTACTGCTACCGCCTTATTGAGGACTCTATTACTAAAGTGCTTGAGAATATCGATGTAGAAGGTCATAAAATAAAAGGACTTTGATGATTTATCTACTGACTTAAACTCTTTGCCGAATAAGAGGCCTCATCCTGGAGAAGGCCAAACTTGCATTGCTAATAAAGAAAAATCAAACATAGATGTGGCCATGGTCCATAAAGAATCCAGCCCTTCTGATCCTAGTCTGTTAGTTCAAGACTTCCACAATCAAATAGAGGTTGGGCACACTCCGAGCCCTTCTATAGATATTATGACTCTAATAGATGTTTCCGTTATCCAACATCTTTATCAAGAGTTAGGCTTGACTCCTTCTCCCCTTGAATCTCTTCCCTCAAAGGCTTAAGTCCAAAATATTCATTCCAATATTGAGGGCTTAATTCATTCAATCATTCAATATGTGGCTTCTGTAACGCCATCATAATCTTTTACCTTCTTTAATGATCATCTTTACATACTTCTTCAATAACAGCTTATGTTATGTTCATTTATGCAAAAAAATTCAATTCTATATACCTTTATTTATTATATGTCTGTCCCATGTTTGGTTGCCAAACGTATGTTTTTCCTCCAATTATCTTCTCAAGTATCTGTCAGCTAGGTTCTAATTTTTAAAGAGCAGATTTGTTCGTCAACAACAAAAGTCAAATTCCTTAAGGGTCAACTATTTGATATTGCAACAGAGAAGAATGAGGTAATCTCAGAAAAGGACAAACTTGCCTCTATTATAAAAGAGGAGAGAAAAACTAAGTTAGTAGCTGAAGAGAAGGTGAAAAGCCCTGGAGGTAGAGCTTGAGTTGGTCGGAAAAGAAAAGGCTCAAATGGATAATCAGTTGGAAACTAAAAAGGCCACCCTCATTTATGCAAACAATATCGTTAATGATGCTAAATGGAAAGTTTCTAACTTCATCGGTCAAGTTTCCCCTAAAATTAAGGAATGATGCTTTGAAAGCAGTATCTACATTTCATATTTTGATAACGTAGGGAGTATCCTAGATTAAATTTTCCTTTATTTTTGGATTTAAACGACAAATTTAAAAGGAAATTCGATCATAAGCTAGGAAGAGTTTCTAGGTCATTCCAAGACGAGTCCCCAAAAAATCTCCTATCCACCTTCAAGAGCTATTTTTTTATATCGTCTACTAGGAAAATACAAGGATAAGGATGAAGGGGAGCATGATCATGGAAATTAAATTGACCATAATGATAATGACGATGGGGATGGGGTGATGGTAGTAAGGATCTTGAAGGATTGGGAGATGGTGGTAGCGGATTAAGGTGTCATTACTTAGCCCTTCTACCCATGATATAGATCTCATCGATCTTCCAAGACCTTGTGAAGCTTCTCATGAAGACACCCTAGCAAAGGATTCTCCAACTGCTAGCAAAGAATCGAGCAAGGTGAAAAGTTGGGTTTCCTCTTCACAAGCTACCACGATACAAGTATAGAGCTTACTACTTTTAAGTGCTAAACACTAATCTATTAGCCTTAGTCAAAAAGCCATTTTTAGCTAAGAAAAAGAAATAAATATCACTTTAAGACTTTGCACGAGAAGAGTGATCGGAAGTGTTGTGATTGAATGTAGAAATTAAGAAGTTGATCAAAGATTACAACAATTTGTCTGAAAAATATAGGCATCTTCGTATTTATGTCAACTAATTTAAAAATTTCAAAGATCAATAGGCAGCTCAACTCTTTAAAGATCCTGCTTTCATCAGGAAAGAGTTCCAAGGGAAAATGCAAAGCTAACCACACTCTTTTGGATACTTATTGAAGATAAGGGCATTTTAATAGAATTTCTTTATGAAGTTTATTCGAGGAAGCTCTTTATTGATTTTTCTTTTTTTGGAAAAGAGAGTGAGAGTTTACGTTGGCGTTTACATAACAGATATTTGAATGAACATGGATCGGATCCTCATCTTGGAGAATGCCGGAACCTTTCTAGGATTGAGGCCATTCCACTCTCCTCGCACACTCTTCCTCCTGAAAAATTCAAGTTCAGTAAGGAGAATTTCATGTCTGAATTTACGATGGGTCTATATCATATGAACTCGAGTGGTCTTGTTCTTGTATTATGTAATACAAACAATCTTTACAAATATTAAAATTCTCATTACTTTGTAGCTCACTTTGTTTTTCCTAAAATGCACATGATAAGGAATCATTGGGCACTTTTATTTCAAAAGAACTCTTAAGGTAATTTTATCAAACTAAAAAGGGATTTTAAGGAGAAAATGTTAACCCTCAAAACCTCCCGTAGAAAAATATTGCTTCCTTGAGTAACTTAAAGAATTTTACACACAACTTCCCCACTTGTATTTTGATTTATTAGGTTATGAATAAGATAGTTTACTTAAGGAAATCCAATCTAATTATGCTAATCTATTATGCAATGGTTCTAGTCCCTTACCGAGACGTGGGATTATCATCAGTTTGTCTCAGTGTTGCCCCCATTGGTTTAAAATATCCTTTAATTCTACTTTTCCTATATCCACAAGTTCATTCAAGAAGGCTCAAACTGCCATTCCAATCATAAGAATTGAATGTATAAAACTTGAATTGTTAACTATAATTTGAACTTGTTCTTGTTTGTAAGCCTTGTTGTTATTAGTAAAAGAAACTATTATCCTTATGTGTTGTTTTTTCTTGTACTTATTCTTACTAGGACATCAACTAATGCTTGCGTCCAACAATCCCGACTTTCCTTCTTGGTTAGATAGATTCAAGTCCAGGCCATTAGAAAGTGCTTATCTCAAGATACTTCGGTTATTCCATTTTTAGATAACCTAAAACATGTAAATGGCATAATAAATACTACAAATTGAGGTCAATATTAAGTAGCATGAATGAAAAAACCTCAAGTTTAGAGGAAAAGATTAAAGAGAAAAATAAAGAGATTGAAGAGTTGAAAGAAAACATAAATGTGGTTGGCTGATCTAGTACTTTAGATCAAAGAATTGAAGTAGATAAAGGAATTGCTCGCCTATATCGAAGGATTGAGAATCTTTAAGTTAATCTGCTGAAAAGCCAGGTATCATGTCAGTTTCTAGAACTTATTGCAAGTGGAGGCGAATCTACCTTTCCCACTCCAACTCCTATAAGAATGTCCCAATCTCTAGCTGACAATGAGGCATTCACTTCCTTGTTAAACCAACCACTACATGGAGAAATCTCCAGATGGTGTCAAAAGGTTATGTATGAATACATCTAATTTTTAAAGGAAAGTAGGATGAAAAATTCTCAGAATATTTCAACAAGTATCAAAGTCATGTTGAGAAGTTAGGGAGTAAAAAATATGTTCTTGAGTAGAAAATTAAAGAATTACAGAGGAAGGAAAAACTCTCAAAGGAGCCACTAAAACGCTCAATCTTCTATTAAAGGTTCAAATTAGCTCTATTAACGATACAAATATTATTCGGAAGAGGGAGAAGAAACTCAAGGAATTTTAGGATATGGTGATCAGTCACATCGTCGAACCTTCCTTGGTTATTGAAGACTTCAAGGAAAAAGTGCAGAACCTTGATTCTTAATTTAGAGTAACTGAGGTGGCATCGCTTGGAAACTTTTGATTGGATTCTCTTATTGATTAATCTTTCTTATTATCTATAACTTTTGTATGCGATCTGTAAAATGGTAAATAAATTTGTACATGAACGATTGGCACCTGTAATGGACTTTGTATTTCTCCTTTACTTTTATCTTGTATTTGAACTTGTTAAATTGTTTGATATTTGCAACTTACTTTAGTGCTTTAGTCCGATTCCATATAATTTATTGTCTTCGATCAAGTGTAGATTTGCTTGCCCTTTATTCCATTGCAGAATGTTTTAGACTGGTCTCTCCGGTTCTGAAAAACATGTGGTAGGATTTTATAACTTTAATAAGTTATTTCTTTTTTAGTTTATTATTTTGTTTTACAAATACTGAAGATTATTTGTGAAAAATTGTCTTGAAACTTTGAAAGCTAAGATTTGAAATTCATTTTCCAAAATAATTGTGAGCAAGACTTTTAGATAAGTCAAATCAGTTTGCTTTCTCATCTCTCTTTTATAAGAAAATCGCAGTTTCTTTAAATATCATTATCCTGGTTAGTTTCTTGCCCGATAAAAGGACCATAGATCTAGTTTGATAAGAAGACCAGAAATCCATATGACGATAAGACCAAAATTCCATCAGAAATTCATTTGATAATTAGACTAGAAGTTCATCTGGTAAAAAGATAAGAAATCCATTTGATAATAAGACTAAAATTCCATCTGGTAAGAGGATCAGAAATCCAACTACTAAAGGAGATTCCTGTTAATTGATAATTTGAATTCCAATTCAAAAATTGAGGATCGAAAACTAATTCAATATTTTGAAGAATGAAGCCTTGGGCCTAAGTTATTACTCAAAATTTCTTAGATGTCCATATCTGGCATAAAGAATCCTTGCTTTTGGGTAGTAAATAGTTTTTTTTATCATTCCTTTGAAGGTTGCTTTAACTTTGCCTTGGTGCGAGACTAAATGTGTTTGATTGTTCTTCCTCTAAAAGATTGCTTTAGCCCATCTTTAGCGTAAATTTAAACTTGCTTGATTTATTTTATTTTGTCCCTTATCACTCTTGAGGTGATGATTTAGGCTCCGATTCTTTTTGCCCCTTATCACTTTTTGGGTGATGATTTAGGCTTGAGTCCCTTATTACCTCATTGGTAATGATTTAGGACGGTCAATGCATTTGGTTAGTCATTTTAGGAAGGACCAAAGTCTTACCTATGCTTCCTCTAGGAGGCGCTCCGATCAGGCCTTATGGGCAGAACGAAGGCTGGTCGATGCTTTTTCCAGGCCATCTTAGGTGGGACCAAAGGCTAATCCATCCCTCTTAAGGAGGCACTTCGACTAGGCTGTAAATTGTGGACCGAAGGCTTGCAGTGCTCTGGCCAGGCCTTATAGGCGAACCAAAGGCTTACTCCGACCTCCCTTTAGGAGGTGCTTTGAACATGCCATCTTAGCGAGATCAAATATTTTTTCCTTTTTTGACGAATCCTTTTCATTAAGCATTCCTCTTTATTGATCACTTGATCTTTATAGACATATTTGCCTTTTTCTTAAATCTTGTTAACAAATTCTTGAAGCCCTCGTTTCCCCAATAAATTCTCAGTCATTCATTTAAGAGCTCGACAATAAATGGTTTCATGCCTATTCCTTCAGTGATATTGGTAATAAGCAACCTTGAGATTTCTTTCATTTCTTGGATGCTTCTTCTTTGAAGGCTAATAGTTTAATCTCTCTTCGGTTAAAAGATAAACATTCTTGTAAGAGGCAGCGAGGGAACGAATCTTAGATGACTAGGCATTTCTAGATTATTTGCTTTTTTCTCCTACTTGACTTTTTTGTAACATTGGATTGGTGCATCTACATTATCCGTAAACTTTCTCTTTAAAGAATCTTAAGTTTCAACTAATGTAGAAGAGTGATCAACTATCCCTTCCCACTTTTGGGCAAACTTGAAGTCAATTGTTATTTATTTTTCAAAAATATTTCCTTTAGATTGGAATTGTATGGCCTTTCTCATTTTTAAGAATAATTGATCCTTTTTTATGTTCCCCTCTCTCGGATTAGAATAATTGCTATGGACTGGGGTAGAGCCTACATGGAATGCTTTTATGATCCACTTATCCCGATCACATGGAGTCATCTGTCTCTTTTATTCTATAATTTTTAATGCCAATAGCCTCAACACTTGTTCTTCATGGAATTGCAAACTCTGATGACTTGTTAACCTAGTTTAGCCAAGTGTGTCTTGAAGGATCCTTGTTTCAAAATGGTCATTATGCAAGTTTTAGAAAGTTCTTTAAGGGAAATATGTAGGTTAGTTAAGTCCTCTATATCCTATATATGCAGGCTTGGGATAAGTTCATTAATGGGATATATAGGGAATTGAAGGTTCAAGTCCTCCTTCATGCGACAAAAATGTTATCAAATTTCTTTATTAACCCAAATACTTAAGATAAAGAAAGTCCGGTTTAGATAAGGGCTTTAATGGCCTTATGCAAAGCAAGAGAGAAGTATGGAAGTCCAAGTCCAAAAGAATGAAATATACATGTCCATGGTCCAAGTCGTATAAGAAGTCATATGCATTTCATAGGTTTAATAAATGGTCAAATATCTTTACCCAATTAAAGTATGCTATGTTAAGTTCATTGTCCATGTCCTTATGTGCAAAAAGTCAAAAATGTACAATTGGCTCTAAAATTCCTAATTCAATTTAGAGTTACAACTTTGAAAATGTAAGAACCGAGGAAGAGAAAATTTTCCCCTCTTTGAATGGCTAATTGAGTCTATTTATAAAGGCAGGCGACATGACTACCACATGTTCACTCAACCATCAATTAGACATTTCCTATATATTGCTGATATTTTACACCCCTTGTCGCTCCATAAATTCGGCAACACCATCCCATTTGCGTTGCTGACATTCGTCATCCCTTGTCGCTTTTAAAAGTTCGACACCTCCTTATCGATTTTATGCTTTGCAACAGCTATAGTTACAAAGGCTTGACACTATTTACAGACTTGGCATCCTCTTAACATTAACGAAGTTTAACATCATCCTAGCATTGGTGCAACTCGACAACCTCTCAGTCTCGATGAACTTTGTTATCATGTGGATTCTACTAAATGCAGCACCTTTATATTCCACAACACTTTATGTTGTATAAACTTATCACCTTTTCCTTAATCTTCATTAACTCTGCTAGTAGAAATTCAATGGCTCTTGCATTGTTGAAGTTTGACATCCATAAGCTCTTGTTATTTTTTCTTCTTCAATATATTACAAGCTCAATGCCCTCTTTTGCTTTATATGCCTGACAACCCCTATGTTTATTAAGGCTTTGTAACCTTTGTTCTCGCTGTCCATTTCATGTTCGATATCTTTAGAGACTCATTACCTTTATATGATATCTTTCCCATTATTGAGGTTCGATATCCCTCACGTTGCAGAAGCTTGGCACCCCAGGCTACCCCAAGTTCATTATAGTCCGATACCTTTCGAATACTTATTAACTTGGCATTTCTTTTTGACATATGTTTGGTAACTCCTTTGGTTTTTGAAAATCAACATTCCTTCTTTCCTTAAGCGCTCGACACCCCTTAATTTTAGAAGGTTGACACCTTCTGAGGATACTTGAAGCTTGATACCCTCTATTGGTTGCTGGATTTACTTCTCCTTCTTCATGCTCGACATCTTTACTTATAGTAACAAAAAGAATAATCGATCTTTATGCCAAAAGCAAGTATTACTTTAATCTACGATAGAGTCTGATTGGGATTTTTCAAGTGACATAACCTCGGTTATTGTCGGTTGAGACTCTAGGTTGTGCACTTTTTCCCTCAAAGCTTCGATGGCCGAAGAAGGTTTGGTGATATAACGGATTACCACGTCTTGTAGTTCTTCAAGTTTCTTCTCCATTTTCAGATGATGTTCATATTTTTAACATAGTCAATTTGAATCTTTAAGGCATGATCGAGTGTCATATTGGCTACTTTAAACCCTTAACCTTTTTCTCAAAAGCGAATTTCTCATGTCCTAGCTCCTCATTCTGACTTTGCACTTGTTGAGATGTTTAGAAACTTATTCGTCCCACTTTCCTTTTAGAAACTAGGTGCATTCATATTTACGCTCCCGTTGCCACCTGAAAATTTCTCCATCATCTAAACCTAGAGGCGGGTTTTCCAAAGAGGAAAATTTCCTTCTATCGATCGAGAATTGAGATTGGGTTATCCTTGCAGGGGTAGGAGTGGGGAGGCTAGATTTTCCTCCATTTGTGACAAGTTCTAGAGATTGACACGATACCTGCTTTTCAGAAGACCAACTTCAAGATTCTCCATTCTTTGATAATGACGAGCAATTTATGCATCAATTTCAATTCCTTGGTGTTGGGATCTGGATCAACCTACTGCCCCTATATTCTTTCTTAGTACTTTGATCTCTTTGTCTTTTTCTTAGATTTTCCCTTCAAAACTTGAGGACATTTCACTTACACTGCTTAATGTGGATCTTAACTTGTGGTATTCGTTATACCATTTACATGTTTTTGGGTTGTTTGGAAATGGTGTAGTTGAAGCATCTTGAGAGGAGCACTTCCTGATATCTAATATCAACGTGGCCTTAAGTTTATCCAATCGAGAAAGAAGGTCAACGCGCTAGATGTAAGTTTGAGTTGACATTCCTAGTAAGAATAAATAAAAAATTTCAGCACGGGGATATATATTCTTTTATTAATAACAATAGGACTTACAGACATAAATAAGTTCAAATTACATTAACAATTCAAGTTTTATACGTTCAATTCTTAAGTTTAGAAGCAGTAGTTTGGATTTTTTTAGTAAACCAATGAAATAAGAAAAGTAGAATTAAAGGTGATATTGAACTCGGGAGGAGTAATAACTAGGGGAAACATATGATAATCCCATCTCTCAGCAGGGGGATTATAATCACCATAGAACAATTTAGTGTAACTAGACTAGATTGCCTTAAATAAACCATCTTTTTCTTCACCTAAGAAATCAAAATACAAGTGGGGAAGTTGTGATAATCTTCTTCAAAATCCCTAATGAATCAGTATTTTGCCAGTCGAGAGGTTTCGAGGGTTGATGTCTTCTCCTTAGAATCCCTTTTTCGCTTGACAAATTTACTTATGAGTTCTTTGAAAATGGAAGTTCTCAATGAATCCTTAACATGATTCTAGGAAAAAAAACTAAGCTGCAAAGAAATGAAAATTTCAATAATTATAAAGATTGTTTGAATTACATAATACAACAACAAAATCATTCGAGTTCATATAATATAGACCCTTTGTAAAATTCAGAGATAAGCTTCTCTTTGTTAAACTTGACTTTTTCAAAAGGAAGAGTGCACAAGGAAAGTGGAATGACCTTAACCCTAGGAAGGTTCTAACATTCCCCATGATGAGGATCAGACCCATGATCATTTAAATATCTATTATGCAAATGCTTAAGTAAAACCGAACTCTCTTTCCCCAGAAAGGAAAAATTATTAAAAAGGTTTCTAGATTAAACTTTATAAAGGAACTCTACTTATGTGTCCCTATCTTCAATAAGCAACCAAAAGAGTGTAGTCATCTTGGCATTTTGTTTTATAACCCTTTGCCAATAAAGAGGGATCTTTTTAAGAGCCGAGCTGTCCGTTTTTCTTTAAAATCTTTCAATCGACTAGCATAATGGGAAGACATCTTTACTTGTCAGCTAAACTATTGTTCTCTTTAATCGGCTTTTCAAATTTACTATCTGATCGTAGCACCTCCCTTTCACTTTTGTCATGCAAAATATCAAAATGATATTTGTTTCTTTTCCTTAAATAAAATAAGCGAACTTATTAACTATAGGTAACAAGTAATTGTTTGCAGCAAAATTGGTCAAAAACACCCAAAAACAGATTTATGTAGAGAAGCAAATAAAGGAAGTAAAATTAAAACTGAGGAATAGATTAAACTAAGAACAAACAAAGAGAAACAATCAAAAACACAAAGATTTATAGTGGCACGACGTTGTATGCCTACGTCTCCTTTGAAGATTTTTCTTTATTGATCACTTTATAAATCTGGTTAAAAAAGTTAAGAAGAGGGAACACTTGATTACAATGATGTATGGAAGTAACTGGCAGCAAAAGATCCTCCAAATGACACATTAGGCCAGTATTTATAGATGAAAACGACCACCAATCTCTTTGAAACTTCGGCAATAGGACCTTCTAACTCACATGGGCCCACCAGAGGGGTCGTGAGGCCTAAATACCCATGAAGAGGGATCGGTACCGATTCCTTTATATTTTGATTCTTGGGCAGTGATCCCTCTAATGGCTTCTCCATCTTAAATATGACAACCCTTCAGATCTTCTGTCATTTGGACTTAAGGAGCTCAAGCTATTACGTGATCTTTGATTTAGTATTGTTTATGCACTGTCTTCTGCCACCCTCTCTCATGAGTTATATACCGATCCCTCCGTCTTTGTTTGATTGATGTGAGATCCTTAGAATATTCTCCCTAAGGTCCATATGCCTTGCTCTCTAAATTCTATACGTTCTGGACTTATAAATCTTGAGATAATGATTATTGAATGTATGAAGGAACTTATATTTGGTTGTACGTCGATCCATCATCATTCGACTACACCGACTCCTTGTTTATTTAAGTATGCCACTCCATATTTGCTCAATTATGCCGATCCCTTGTTTATTTGACCATGCCGACCCCTTATCATTAAATCATGCCGATCCTTCCTTTATTAACTGGATATGCCATTCCCTACCAAATGGCCAAACCATACCGATCCCTTCCTTTTTACTAAGTTATATTCCATACCTTAAACATTTTACATTATTTATCCACTAACTCCATTTAATTTTGGTTTCATATATCCATATGTACTTGACTTTCGGGTCCCACAGACATTATTCTAGAATCATCGGTCTTAATGGCAATCTGGTCTGGCTCGTGCAGCCAGTTCAATATATCCTGGGTTGGAATGCCGGATAACACTTGCCTCTTAAAGTGCATCTTGTTACTAACATGACGTGCTTTGAATCCAAACAAGTTTGCATTGTCGTAAAGAGTTCCATCTGCTTCCTGAATGATTGATATTCCTTTGTTGAATCATTTTCCCAAGGTATTGAATTTCTCACTAATGGTCATGATGCTTAGTCGATTTCAGATAATATAAATCCAGTGCAATATCTTGTTAATATATATAAGTCCAGTTCCATGAGACTTGTTAGCTTTCATTGTCTGGTCCATCCCCAAACTTGAAGTTTTTAGGTTTGATTTCAATTTCTGTTGTAAAATCGAATTTTTAAGTCATTCACGTACACATTCAGATACACATTTTTGTTGTTGGCTCCCGGACGCGTTCGAACACTTACGGGTTGTTACCAATTTCTATAATATTTTGTGTGTTAATGTTCATAGCCGACTTTTACAACCATTTTTTCTTTTTCTTCTTCTTTTTTATAAAAAATAATCTATAGGGGTCAGCATGCATTATGTATCCCTCTTTCTAGCCATGTTTGGTAGATTGAGTTAGGCTACAAGAGAGGAGTGGGAAAGAAAAGGTGAGGGTTCGGTGAGGGGTTTTGATAGAAGGAAAGTTAGGGGCAGAAGAAGGAAGAGTTGGCATATAAGAAAACTGCAGAGGAAAGGATCAGCCATGCAGGAATTGGTGGTGTTGGTTAGAAATGAAGAGACCAGTTTTAGGGAAACTAGGCGAGGGATCAGTAAGGCATGTTTTATTTGGAGGGATTGGTTGTTTGGCTTTTGAAGTGAGGAATTGATAATAGTTTTCATGGACCAATAGGCTTCCTAACGCAGGAGAGGGGTCGGTGTAGAGGATATGGATTGGTATGGGAGCTTTTAGGATAAGAGTCGACGTACATCATTTGGATCGGCATTTAATTAAATATTGGCTTATTTTAACTTGCAAACCAATAAGAACTAACTTGTTTAAGAAATCTCCATTAATTTCCTCAATGACCTTGGACATATGATGATGATGAACAATATAACATGCATATCCATTGCTGAACTTGAGATTGAATAATAAAATTCCTGGAACTTTCAATATAGACTAAAAACTTGCATATGGACCTAAATGAAAAACTACACACTCTAAAATGCGACAGTCGACCCAAAGCTTTCGTAACCGATCAATCTTCTTGCCAATTGAGGCGGCCAACGATGGTTTCCTCTCTGGTCAAGCTTCAAAGTCTCGTCATTTTATTTTGTTTTTCAGATTTCAAATGAATTATATTTGTTATATACTACACTGGACTACACTAGCTCACAATTAGCATGGGGAAAGAAAGTTTTCTTCTCTAACCTTGATTATCTATTGAGTATAGCTAATATGGATTCCAAAGGCTCAAAACATTCAGATGATATCTCTTCTGATCTGGTAATGTAACATATCGATTCAGAAGAAAAATCAATTTCTGCAACTATATCTGGCAGACTTTCTCCCAGCCATCAAGTGGGACAAAAAGAAGTTTTTGGCCTATGGGTTGTGTAAAACCCGCCTTTTTGGACAGTTTAAACCGGCGATCAAATACCCATGTCGATTCCAAACCATTCAAAAGGGCAGATAGTTATTGGGGTAAATAAGATAAGAAAAGAAAGAGAAATAAAGGAAATAAACAACACAGAATCTCGCAGCGGAACGATAAAATATAATAGTCAAATAAACAGTTCATGAAGCTATCTACTATACTTTGACAATTATTTATACAACATTTATCAGAGTTATACATATACAACAGAACAATTAAATAATGCAGCAGATAACATGATGCAAGGGTAATAATAGTAATAGTATACCAAATCTTCATCTTCATCCTCCAGAAATAGATCTTCAAAAATTTGAAAAACTCAGGACTGACCCGAGCGTAATGAAAAGACAAAAACACTCGAGTCAGGACTAAATACCCTTATGAAAGTTAAGTCAATCGTAATAAATATGAGTGTAACGGCGTCGGAGATGTTTACGGGGTTTGACATCTCCTATCCAGTGTCAACGTGCGTACAATAACTTAAGAGATGTTACGGGATTTTCCATCTCTCAAGGGTCCGTTAAACTATCTACTACGTAGTAATATACGATAAGTAGATAATGCCTATCAGTAATATAAAGTATCAAAATAGCGTTAAGGCGTTACCATAATCCCCCTTAACACATTTTATATTCCCAACAGCATATACAAGACCGTAGTTTCCCCAAAACCGGAAGTCACCAGAGGGCAATCCATATACTCAAGGTACAAATCAAAACGTAGTGGTCGCGAATAGGATAATCAGTATGACAAGGTACATGAGGCGATACCAACTAGGATACTAGTAGTTGCGTGATCCGGACTGATGTTGAGCATAGCCAGCAGCTACCCCAACACCACGAAACAACACTCCCAAATCAAGGGGTGCACCCAAATCGAATCACAAATGTAATAGAAATGGTATCGAAGAAGTGTGTCCACTAGAGGTGGCGAACCTCAATTGCCCGACGCGGCTCCTGTTTTAGTCATGTCAGGGGTCATCCAATATCGTTCTCTTTCTTCAGTCAACACATTCACTAAACCATCCACTTCATTCTGGATCAACACTCCGCGTATAATATTTATTAAAGTGGTTTTCGGTATCGACAGAGAGTATGTCCATATCCGATCCCGGTCTCTTTAATAACTATGTATTATTACACCGTTGGCTCTTTTACATTTCAAATCGATTCATAATTGATATCAAAATATCATATTCGCTTCAAAAATCAAATCCATTTCAAATATCATCGTATCTTTCAAAATATAAGGTTCCCTTTCAAAAATCATTTTTGGCATCAATATCTCGTTTCGATTTCAAAATCATTTCGAATTTCAAATTTAGGTTGCAACTTCATTTAACTCAATTCGTATTTAAATTCAAGATTTAAATATAAACCTTTCACCTTATTAACCATCTTGAAATTTTTTAGAAAATAGTTTTAAGTAGTTTAAAAGTAGTTTAAATAATTAAAATAGTTAAAAATACTTAAAATCTTTAAAATGGATTTAAAATAGATAAATTAGTTTAAAATAATTTAAATTGGGTTAAGTAGATTAAAAATATATTAAAATAGTTTAAGTATTCAAAATGGTTTATATAACAGAGTAATTTGGAAAATAAATTTAAAACAGCTTCAAAATCATTCCATTTCAATTATAACTTCCCAATTCAAATCAATTCCAATTTCCATTCTACCGATTCAATTTCGATTTCAATTCAATCAACGTCAATTTTTACTTCGAATTAATTCAATTTTTCATTCACCTTTAATTTATTCAATTTCAATTTATATCGATTTGGAGCTTGATTTCTCAAAATATCAATTTATAACACTTAACAAAATTTCCAACAATATTCAAGTTTAAATCCAAATTTTCAAATATGATTCAATTCCAAGCTCGTTTTCAAAATATCATTTTTATATCACTTTTACTTAGTAACATTCAAAGCTCGAATTAAGGTTAAATCTTTAAACAAATCAATTTTCGAAATTCAATCATATCCCGATTTTTAATTCCAAAGCCTCCACTTATTTTTTTTAACAATTTCTCTTAAACAAAATTTATTTCAACATTCCAAACTCAAATTTCGATAAATTCGATTTTTATAAATTGATTTCTATTTATACTTTTTAAATCAAAACATTTAAACAAATTTCAAATCGACGATTTTTAAAATTTATTAATTTAGCCAATCCGGTGTCCGTATATAATTTTCTATCCTATGGCCAAGTAATTATTTATTTCAATTAAATGTCAAGGATGAATATATATCACTTAAATCAAATCACAGTGTCATATGTATGCATAACAGTATATATATATAAGCAAATAAACATCAAACATTTAACTATTAACCAATAACATCCATCGACATACATCATCCAATAAACAATACAATTCATAGCGATTTCATAGTTATCAATGTCAGGTAATTTAATCGCAATTCAATTTCAATTTCAATTTAAATTTAACTGTCAATTTAATTTCAACGATTAATTCAAATGACAATCTATATGATAATTAAATTTTATCAAACAACGACAAATAAAAACATAACACTTCATAATGTCAATTTAACTAGCATAAAGATATTTAGTACGTTGTGAGCGTTATAAAACACTCACCTTGATTTTTTACGATTTCAAATCAAATCGAATGACGTTCGATTTAACCCAAAATTTTCCCTAGTTCCAAACGATTCCAATCTAGTTGCATTGCGTAGAGCTCGTTCATACGATTCCAACGTAAAAAGTTTCGTCCGAATCCGACCTCGTATGAATAAGATATGATAGTTTAAAGTTAACACGAATTTTTTTATAATTAATTACAACTTTAATTTAATATTATCAACCTAACTGAATCTCAGCCCTTGATCCAAGCCCCTGTAAATCCAGGCCGACCATCCTCTTCTCCTCTCTCACGTTCCCTCTACAGGAAATAGCCGCATACATGAAACCCATAGCTCGAAATTAGGGTTGAATCTTGCGACCACCACAAGCAACGATAAGTTGATCAGAGAGTGTCATTCCCTCCGCCTACGTGAGAGCTACCCACGCCTATGAATACTTGAAGTTCAGCCACCCCTAGGGCCTCGAAATGCGTGCGCAACCTGATGCGAACGGTAGCCCCAACCTCCCTCCACGTCGCACCATTCTTCATCTCAACCGTTGGATTCGTAGTACACAACGACCTCTACAAGTTTCTAGTTGACGACTTCTCGATTCGATGCATAAATTTTGAAAAAAATGAGGGGGAAAAGAGATTGATTTTCGGCCATCAACTGCAGGAAGTGGCGGCTACGAATGTTTAACCTAGGGTTTCTAAAGGATGCGCGTATATATAAACGTATATGTATTATTTTATTATTATTTATCGACTTTTCCAAACGAACTCCAAACGAAGCGTGCCGACAGGCGTTTCTAAGGTTTACCCCGTGTTCCGAACACAATGGAACGTGTTTCGGAGGCTAATTCGATCATATGTGCGAGTTACGGAAATAAACGATCAAATTTAAATTAAACCGATTAAACGAATTTCTAAGCGTTTTGGCTCGCCCTGGACAAACGGTAAATCCGATTGACATGAAATTTGAAACCTTACAATAATATGACATTACGGATCCGATGAAACTAGTTTTGTCGAAATCCAAGACCGTTTGAAAAATGACTATTTTAACTCGCCAAATTAATATTAAAACAATTTCGATGCGTTTCGAGCTGCCATGGTCAAACGAAAACTCCAATTGCTACGAAAATTGAAATCCGATAATAACAAACTATTACGGATCCAATGGAACTAGTTTCGTCCAATTCTGAGACTGTTTGAAAATTGGCTATTTTTCAGTCGATAATTAAATATTAAAATATTCAATTTTCACAATTTTACTTTTAATTCGATTTTAAAAGTTCTACAACATCATTCTTACTTTAATATGATAAAATAAAATTTTACAAATCATTTTTAATCATATTAAACACGTTATTCAATTATCCAATAAATTCCAATTTAAAAATCTTATTAACTCTATTATAATCCCGATATAACTTACATTCACTTTGGAAACCAATTTGAATCATATTAAATCAAATTTCAATTGTTCACTCTATTTCCATATATTAAATTTCAATATCAAATTAATCATACCAAATTCGGAATTTAATTATTCAAACATTTGTAATATTTAACTTAAACAAATTTGGTTATTCTTAAATCACTATCTTTTGAAATATTCAAACGAACTTATAAAATTTAACAAATTCAAATTATAGAACAACCATTTTCATTAAAACAGTTATTCAATTCCCGTTATTCAATTAATTCAATAGATTCCAAATATTAAATTTAAACAATTTAGTTGTTCAATATTTAACGTATTTCAATATTGGATTTTTAAATAAAAAATTTATTATCAGTCGATTTACTATATTACGTCAAATGAATTCCACATTATTATTTAACTACAGTTAGAGATAATGCACTCAACTAATATATAAACTTTCATTTCAATTTCAATTGGTTCACAAATTCAATTCGACTAACTAAATAAATAGGTAACTTAAATAATTATCACCGTTAACTGTTAATTACTTATAAGTTTATTATTTACAAACAAGCGTCACAATTACCTATACAATACAAATTCATTCAATTACCTTTGACTACATATCATTTCAATTGATTTGGGATTTCATTCAATTCATAAATAATTAACTTAGATAAATTTTGTTGCATTTCATTCTAGTTATTATTATTCCAAACGACTTATAATTTTTTTCTAACACTAAAATCACGAAAACTTATTAAATTAGCTATTTTAATTATCGAAAATTTACGGGTCGTTACACTCTCCCCCACTCAAAACTTTTCGTCCCCGAAAAGGAAAAAGAAGGGAAAAGGAACTAAGTAAAGAATTCAACATTTGATATATTTTATTCAAAATTATCCACTTATAAACA
The DNA here is from genome assembly GCA_030765085.1 of Allium cepa. NCBI lineage: Eukaryota > Viridiplantae > Streptophyta > Magnoliopsida > Asparagales > Amaryllidaceae > Allium > Allium cepa. The sequence continues at coordinate 697,600,958 of CM060929.1, read as the reverse complement.
ATGAAATTCCATTTATAAAGTCATAACTACGCTTGCACTAAGTTACTCCAAACGGCTTCCTAACTTTAAAAGTTAGTAATCAAAACAAGTTATAAAAAATTTTAAAACTTGAAAATTTTTATAACACCCGGATTTTACGGAAAATTTCGGCAGAGTCTCCTTTGCGCGGCTCGATCGGGAAAAAAAAATGACAGTATATATATCACAAATATACATCTCATCAAGTGAAGAGGCATCCCGCAGGGAAAAAGTGTAAAAATACGATATGTAATCCGAGATATGTACCTTATATATTGTTAGCGAGCATATACGGCTAATATAGCGTGAAAGCGAGCTCCAAATGCGAAGCAAGCGCAATCCGCTCCTACTAAACACTCAATAACTAAGTTAGAACCATGCATATAAAGATAGATCGATATACTTAGCCTACACAACATATATATAACATATTTAGCTTTAAAACTGAGATTCCAATTTCAGGACAGCAAACAAATCTTAGTTTTAGGTCACCTAAATGATAAAATTCGACAACTGAATCTAAACAAAAGTTGTTGCATTCATTTCAGGCTTTTCGGAATGTCCAAAATCATCGAATTCGGATCATACGTTCAAAAATTATGGCCGTTTTACTTAGAGGGTACGCCTTAGCCTGGGCAATGAATTGCGCAGGTCAGCGATGTTCAGCCGCATTTTCGACCTTCTAAACGACATCAAAACACAAAACATTTAAAAAAAAAAGTTTTAGCTTATGTTCTTAGCTTTCCAGAAAGTACAAGATTATAAAAATCCGATAAACCAGTCAAAAGATATGGCAAAAATACTAAGGGTGTATACTACAGATTTTACTTATTTTTACACAGGACAGCGAGTAACATTCAAGTTTTTAACCTAGTAGACGAAGGAATTTTGTCAAGTTATCTAAACAAAGTTGTGCTATAGTTTCTAAGCTTTCCGAAAAGTCTAAGATCGTCGAATCTCGTTCAGCTATTTAAAAGTTATGGTTGTTTTCGTTTCAGCATATATTGGACAAATTTGGATTTTTCCCAAAAATTTGCTTTTATTATTTCAAAGTGCAAACCATCAAAACTTCAAATTTTCTAAAGAATAATCATAACACAAAGTCATTTATTTTCTTATTCATCCATGCAATAGGTTTACATTCAATTTGTTTCCGATTTATTCAAGTTTGTTTCATTCACATTTTAAATTCAAGTCAATTTGCTTCAATTTAAATTGAATTCAATTATATTTAATTTCACTTTGCTTCAAATTTGAATTTTTTTTTAATTCCGTTTATTCAATTCCATTAACACTAATGTATTCTACTTAATCAATTATCATCCATCTAACAACCAATGCATATCAAACATTAACATCCATCCAAAATCTACACTAAATCAATTATACATTTCCAAGTCAATTTTAATTTCATACACTTCCAAGTTTATTGACATTTAGTTATATTCAAATTTAATTAGTTTCCATTTAGCAATTTTATTTTTCATTAATTTTAAATTTTATTCATTCACTTATATATATCATTCATTTTATAGCTTAAATTTCTTTTATATTTACAACTATCAATAGATCTTCACATTTTATTATTCATTCTCACACTGGTATATTATTTCTCTACTTATCCTTATTAGCATTTTAAACCTTTTAAGTATTTGATAAGTTATAGTTATGCAAATAGAATGTAGTTAAACAACATACAACTTCTTTTCATTTAAAGTTGAATTTTCAATTAATTAATTCTTAAGTCATTACTTAAATTTCACTATAATTTAATTTCACATTTACATTCACATATAGTATTTACATTTTATATTAACATAATTGTGAATCACCTTTAAATGTTAATTTAAATTCCAATTATTTACTAACAATTTTATTTATATTTGCAAACCATTAATTAAATGCATATTTCATTATTCAAACCTATACTTGTATATTATCCAATTAACAATTTATATAACATTTTTGAACTTCTTAAATATTTTGGTAAGTTATATCTATGCTATAGAATGAAATTTAATACTATGCGAGTTTTACAGTTTCAATTTTATTTTAAGTTCATAATTTCCTAATTCTAAGGATTTCTACTTCAATTGATATTTTCACTTAGCTCTTAGGTTCATTTCTCATTTCACAATTCAGAAGTTCCTTAATGATTCAAGTCTAAATTCATTTCAATCATAAAAAAAAATCATTAATTATTAAAGGACTTAAGAATTCCAATCCCGATTTCATTTCAAATCAAGTTTTGAAATAATATATACTTATATAATTTATATATCAAATCATACTGTAGAGAATACAAAATAAAATAAAAGTTGAATCAAAACAAGGTTTAGACAAGCTATTAAGTGGTCTCCCCCCACTAGGACTCTCGAAAGTAAACGCCGATGATGCGTGCACTCATCACCGAAATCATTTTCTAGCGTCAAGAGAAGGGAATATAACACTTATCATTAAAAAAATCTTTCGAAAACAATTTCAACTCAATTATACTATCATATAATACTCATATTATATTTTTCAAATTCTTGTAAGTCAATTTCAAACACCGGAATTTAAATTCCCAAATCCAAGTTAAAATTCATTTATATTCATTATCAATTGTGTTTACAATATTTCATTTTCCAAAATCCATTGTTATTCAATCAATTGTTGTAAATATTGACCGATCAAACAATAACGATAATAATCTAATATTATCATCTCCTAACAATCAATTCAATTAAAATGAATAAATATTCAAATAATTCTTTTATATAAAATATATTCCAAAACGATATTGTGTTGGTTTGTCCTATTCGAGTGTTTAGAAATTCCTATCGACGCCTTGGCGTCCCAAGTATCGACCAGAATTCATAAATACTCAACGGAACAAAGTTAACACAATATAAAACCATTTTATATCAAATAACAAGTACGCTCTCTCATATACACTCAACTCATTCATATAGTTTACCTCTATTTCAATGAGTTATTCCCCACTAGAGCCAAGGTTTATCGCTAAACCAAAGCTCTGATACCAACTGTAACGACCCGCCTTTTTGGACAGTTTAAACCGGCGATCAAATACCCATGTCGATTCCAAACCATTCAAAAGGGCAGATAGTTATTGGGGTAAATAAGAAAAGAAAAGAAAGAGAAATAAAGGAAATAAACAACACAGAATCTCGCAGCGGAACGATAAAATATAATAGTCAAATAAACAGTTCATGAAGCTGTCTACTATACTTTGACAATTATTTATATAACATTTATCAGAGTTATACATATACAACAGAACAATTAAATAATTCAGCAGATAACATGATGCAAGGGTAATAATAGTAATAGTATACCAAATCTTCGTCTTCATCCTCCAGAAATAGATCTTCAAAAATCTGAAAAACTCAGGACTGACTCGAGCGTAATGAAAAGACAAAACACTCGAGTAAGGACTAAATACCCTTATGAAAGTTAAGTCAATCGTAAATAAATATGAGTGTAACGGCGTCGGAGATGTTTATGGGTTTGACATCTCCTATCCAGTGTCAACGTGCATACAATAACTTAAGAGATGTTACGGGATTTTCCATCTCTCAAGGGTCCGTTAAACTATCTACTATGTAGTAATATACGCTAAGTAGATAATGCCTATCAGTAATATAAAGTATCAAAATAGCGTTAAGGCGTTACCATAATCCCCCTTAACACATTTTATATTCCCAAAAGCATATACAAGACCGTAGTTTCCCCAAAACCGGAAGTCACCAGAGGGCAATCCATATACTCAAGGTACAAATCAAAACGTAGTGGTCGCGAATAGGATAATCAGTATGACAAGGTACATGAGGCGATACCAACTAGGATACTAGTAGTTGCGTGATCCGGACTGATGTTGAGCATAGCCAGCAGCTACCCCAACACCGCGAAACAACACTCCCAAATCAAGGGGTGCACCCAAATCGAATCACAAATGTAATAGAAATGATATCGAAGAAGTGTGTCCGCTAGAGGTGGCGAACCTCAATGGCCCGACGCGGCTCCTGTTTTAGTCATGTCAGGGGTCATCCAATATCGTTCTCTTTCTTCAGTCAACACGTTCACCAAACCATCCACTTCATTCTGGATCAACACTCCGCGTATAATATTTATTAAAGTGGTTTTCGGTATCGACAGAAAGTATGTCCACATCCGATCCCGGTCTCTTTAATAACTACGTATTATTACACCGTTGGCTCTTTTACATTTCAAATCGATTCATAATTGATATCAAAATATCATATTCGCTTCAAAAATCAAATCCATTTCAAATATCATCGTATCTTTCAAAATATAAGGTTCCCTTTCAAAAATCATTTTTCGCATCAATATCTCGTTTCGATTTCAAAATCATTTCGAATTTCAAATTTAGGTTGCAACTTCATTTAACTCAATTCGTATTTAAATTCAAGATTTAAATATAAACCTTTCACCTTATTAACCATCTTGAAATTTTTTAGAAAATAGTTTTAAGCAGTTTAAAAGTAGTTTAAATAATTAAAATAGTTAAAAATACTTAAAATCTTTAAAATGGATTTAAAATAGATAAATTAGTTTAAAATAATTTAAATTGGGTTAAGTAGATTAAAAATAGATTAAAATAGTTTAAGTATTCAAAATGGTTTGTATAACATAGTAATTTGGAAAACAAATTTAAAACAGCTTCAAAATCAATCCATTTCAATTATAACTTCCCAATTCAAATCAATTCCAATTTCCATTCTACCGATTCAATTTCGATTTCAATTCAATCAACGTCAATTTTTACTTCGATTTAATTCAATTTTTCATTCACCTTTAATTTATTCAATTTCAATTTATATCGATTTGGAGCTTGATTTCTCAAAATATCAATTTATAACACTTAACAAAATTTCCAACAATATTCAAGTTTAAATCCAAATTTTCAAATATGATTCAATTCCAAGCTCATTTTCAAAATATCATTTTTATATCACTTTTACTTAGTAACATTCAAAGCTCGAATTAAGGTTAAATCTTTAAAAAAATCAATTTTCGAAATTCAATCATATCCCGATTTTTAATTCCAAAGCCTCCACTTAATTTTTTTTAACAATTTCTCTTAAACAAAATTTATTTCAACATTCCAAACTCAAATTTCGATAAATTCTATTTTTATAAATTGATTTCTATTTATACTTTTTAAATCAAAACATTTAAACAAATTTCAAATCGACGATTTTTAAAATTTATTAATTTAGCCAATCTGGTGTCCATATATAATTTTCTATCCTATGGCCAAGTAATTATTTATTTCAATTAAATGTCAAGGATGAATATATATCACTTAAATCAAATCACAGTGTCATATGTATGCATAACAGTATATATATATAAGCAAATAAACATCAAACATTTAACTATTAACCAATAACATCCATCGACATACATCATCCAATAAACAATACAATTTATAGCGATTTCATAGTTATCAATATCAGGTAATTTAATCGCAATTCAATTTCAATTTCAATTTCAATTTAACTGTCAATTTAATTTCAACGATTAATTCAAATGACAATCTATATGATAATTAAATTTTATCAAACAACGACAAATAAAAACATAACACTTCATAATGTCAATTTAACTAGCATAAAGATATTTAGTACGTTGTGAGTGTTATAAAACACTCATCTTGATTTTTTACGATTTCAAATCAAATCGAACGACGTTCGATTTAACCCAAAATTTTCCCTAGCTCCAAACGATACCAATCCAGTTGCATTGCGTAAAGCTCGTCCATACAATTCCAACGCAAAAAGTTTCGTCCGAATCCGACCTCGTATGAATAAGATATGATAGTTTAAAGTTAACACGAAATTTTTTATAATTAATTACAACTTTAATTTAATATTATCAACCTAACTGAATCTCAGCCCTTGATCCAAGCCCCTGTAAATCCAGGCCGACCATCCTCTTCTCCTCTCTCACGTTCCCTCTACAGGAAATAGCCGCATACATGAAACCCATAGCTCGAAATTAGGGTTGAATCTTGCGACCACCACAAGCAACGATAAGTTGATCAGAGAGTGTCATTCCCTCCGCCTACGTGAGAGCTACCCACGCCTATGAATACTTGAAGTTCGGCCACCCCTAGGGCCTCGAAATGCGCGCGCAACCTGATGCGAACGGCAGCCCCTACCTCCCTCCACGTCGCACCATTCTTCATCTCGACCGTTGGATTCGTAGTACACAACGAACTCTACAAGTTTCTAGTTGACGACTTCTCGATTCGATGCTTAGATTTGAAAAAAATGAGGGGGAAAAGAGATTGATTTTCGGCCATCAACTGCGGGAAGTGGCGGCTACGAATGTTTAACCTAGGGTTTCTGAAGGATGTGCGTATATATAAACATATATATATATATATATATATATATATTATTTTATTATTATTTATCGACTTTTCCAGACGAACTCCAAATGAAGCGTGCCGACAGGCGTTTCTAAGGTTTACCCCATGTTCCGAACACAATGGAACGTGTTTCGGAGGCTAATTCGATCATATGTGCGAGTTACGGAAATAAACGATCAAATTTTAATTAAACCGATTAAACGAATTTCTAGGCGTTTTGGCTCGCGCCGGACAAACGGTAAATCCGATTGACATGACATTTGAAACCTTACAATAATATGGCATTACGGATCCGATGAAACTAGTTTCGTCGAAATCCGAGACCGTTTGAAAAATGACTATTTTAACTCGCCAAATTAATATTAAAAACAATTTCGATGCGTTTCGAGCTGCCACGGTCAAACGAAAATTTCGATTGCTACGAAAATTGAAATCCGATAATAACAAACTATTACGGATCCAATGGAACTAGTTTCGTCCAATTCTGAGACTGTTTGAAAATTGGCTATTTTTCAATCGATAATTAAATATTAAAATATTCAATTTTCACAATTTTACTTTTAGTTCGATTTTAAAAGTTCTACAACATCATTCTAACTTTAATATGATAAAATAAAATTTTACAAATCATTTTTAATCATATTAAACCCGTTATTCAATTATCCAATAAATTCCAATTTAAAAATCTTATTAACTCTATTATAATCCCGATATAACTTATATTCACTTTGGAAACCAATTTGAATCATATTAAATCAAATTTCAATTGTTCACTCTATTTCCATACATTAAATTTCAATATCAAATTAATCATACCAAATTCGGAATTTAATTATTCAAACATTTGTAATATTTAATTTAAACAAATTTGATTATTCTTAAATCACTATCTTTTGAAATATTCAAACGAACTTATAAAATTTAACAAATTCAAATTATAGAACAACCATTTTCATTAAAACAGTTATTCAATTCTCGTTATTCAATTAATTCAATAGATTCCAAATATTAAATTTAAACAATTTAATTGTTCAATATTTAACGTATTTCAATATTTGATTTTTAAATAAAAATTTTATTATCAGTCGATTTACTATATTACATCAAATGAATTCCACATTATTATTTAACTACAGTTAGAGATAATGCACTCAACTAATATATAAACTTTCATTTCAATTTCAATTAGTTCACAAATTCAATTCGACTAACTAAATAAATAGGTAACTTAAATAATTATCACCGTTAACTGTTAATTACTTATAAGTTTATTATTTACAAACAAGCGTCACAATTACCTATACAATACAAATTCATTCAATTACCTTTGACTACATATCATTTCGATTGATTTGGGATTTCATTCAATTCATAAATAATTAACTTAGATAAATTTTGTTGCATTTCATTCTAGTTATTATTATTCCAAACGACTTATAATTTTTTTCTAACACTAAAATCACGAAAACTTATTAAATTAGCTATTTTAATTATCGAAAATTTACAGGTCGTTATAGGTTGACCTTTTCTCAAATATTTCGGTCCTCCTGGCAGAGGATATGAGTCCTACTCCTGATGCCATGGAGGTTTCTATTCTTCTAAATAACCCAGTAGACTCACAGGCCCCCGGAATTGGCATGGCTGCGCTCCACCGGCTATGCTCTATTCATGGAATTCCGTTTGTGGACATCTTGGTTCCTTTAAGAAATAACAGGCCTCACTTGCCCCCGACATGGTACATGATGTGTAATAAGTTTATGTGTTGGGCTAGATGCATACCGCCCTTTAACTCGTTTATCCGAGAGATGTTGAGATACCTTGGGATAGCTCCCACTCAACTCCATCCAAATAGTTACGCTTTTATACATGGAACCTTCTTGCTATTTGTGAGTGTTCTATTTCATCCACCATCCCTCGAAGATATAAGATTCATTTAAAACTTCAAACGGCGAACATGAAGCACTTGTTATGTTTTCCTTGAACCCTCATTGAATTGCCAATTCTTGACAGGCGCTTAGAATACACTTTCTTTGTTCAAGCATGAGTGGTTTTATGTACGATGTCCACCCAGCTTTACTAGGAGATGGTTAGAAGGACGTAAGTATTAATTTTATTTCTTCCTTTAATTCGCTGTTCCAAGTCGTAACCTTTTCTCTAAATCTGCTAATGTCTAGAGTTCTTTCAGGTGTTCGCCTATGCCCTGAAGGCATCAATTTTTCAAGAGCAGTCGCTGCCATTCACACCACCCCTATTGAAGATAACGACATCAAACTTCTCGTAACCGATGAATTATTACCCTTATTTAGGCTGTTGGAGGACGACCCATAGTATCGGGCTCCCTTGAAGTGGAGCATTGCTGAGGAATGTTACAGAAGAAAGAAGGGATGCCATTACTCATTGTGCCCCCTACCAAGGGGACTCGGGAAGACACTGAAGAGGATGAGATTAGGGAATCTTAGGCCGATAAGTCAGGTGACGTTGATGCAGGCCTGAGGCAGGCGCCAATGATCAAACCATCGCAAGGCACACAGTCCCGAACACCCACTAAAAGAAAGAAAAAGCTAGCGTGCAAGCTTCGTAGAAGAAAAACTGCCACGGATCCAGAGTTCGTTATTACTCTTGTTGAAGAGGAATAGTCTTCTCAACACTTGGAAAGTTCGCTGAAGGGATTTTCAAATCTTCAAATTTTGGATGATATCATGACTTACGACTTTCCAAATATCAACACTGAAGGACTCAACTCTCCCCCTAGGAGTGGTGCATTCGTCCTTTTGATAATGGAGAGAAAACACCGATGAGCAAGGCTACCGCCAACGGTTTATTGGGGGAAACACTAAGACATTCACAACCACGTGCACTTTACTACACATTTTTTGTTGATCTTTCATGCAATAGTTACTCATACGCTCTCATTTGGTCTTTGTAGGTACTATGTCTCAGGCCAGAGCCTTTGATCGCTTAAGAAGTTCTTCATCATATCATCGATCTAACCAGGATTCGGAGTCTGGCCAACGCAAGGAGAGAGATGAGGGATAGGATAAAAGCTACCACTCAAGGGAATCTTCTTCTTCCAAATGCAAGTACCGGTCCTAAATTTCACGTCAAAGCGAACAGTCTAACTTTTCTGCTCATAGTGGAGACTAGCCTCCTTACCGTGTCCCTTATATCCCGCATCTCACGAGCAACATTCTGGCACCTCGAGTGCTAAACAATCTTGCAAACGTCGATCAAGCAAACATCCAATTGCTACTTTTGATTCGCCTTTGTCAGCTACTGCTCTTGATGTTTCTACAACAGAGTAGTTGGCTGAGCTTAAGGCCACTTTTTCAAAAAATTCTTTGATGGGCTTAAATTCCTTCCTTCCATTCATATAATTTAGGGACACACCAAGCAGAGTTCTTTTGCGCACGTCAATAATGTGTTTGTGCTGCACGAATCATTCCTACACTTGGTAGAAGAAGTCTCCAAAGTTTCCATTGCCTCAAGTTAGAAGCTATACATGATAAGGAAATAACTAAACATAAAGACGCCAAATAATTAGAATTGAAAACATAAATTTCTGAAGTGGAGAAAAATTCTAAGGAAACGACAGAGGCAGTGAGTCGTTTGGAAATTTCTTATAAAAAGGAACTCGGCGCAACCCTTAATCGCAACGGGGAACTTGCTCTAGAAAAATACTCCTTTCAAAAGGAAAAAGATGCTTTGGCTCGCCGCATCGAAGAGCTCGAAGAACTTTTCAAAAAGTAAAGGAAGGAGAAGAACGAAGCCCAAGAAGAATCGCAGTAGTGCTGCGAAGAGGATGGCATGGCCAGGAGCATAATAATAAAGCTTGACTAGCAGTTCACAACAATTGAAGCTCTTAAAGAGAAGGCGAGCAGAGGGCTACAGAGAAATGATTGAATAGATTAAATCCCAAATAGAGCCTGATAAGAGTTTGGTAGGAACGAGATCAACGACTTGACCAATCCATTGATCATTGAAAATAATGCCAAAGTCCTCATCTATTGCGACTTATGTTTTTTTGGTGAGGGATTTCTCGGATCGCTTGCTGAATCTTGGGAGCATATTATAAAAATGAAGAAGTTAGACTTTCGCGAAGATGAGCTCAATGAAGTAGAATTGGTGTGGGAGATTCTTCCTGGGAACGGGCCTTTGGATTTGGCTGCCGTGAAACTCCAATACTTCAATGTTTTTGCGCCTATAGAGAAAGGGGAACATATAGTTGGATCTTCAGGGGACGATCCTAAGGGTACCTCTTCATGCCAAGCAGCCGTAACATTAATGTCCCTCGACAAGGAGTGTGAGAACCTACCTTTCTGACCCCATAGAACGACACTTATACATCCATGCTATTCATGTTCCGTTGCCAAGTATCTGAACGACGAGTTTTCATAGGTAAAATATAAGAACAAAACAATAATCTCACAATGGAAAGGTTAAATATAAGGCAAAATTAAGATAGTACATAAAGCTACTCCAAAGCATAGGTTATCAGAGTTACAACAAAAGTACTACTATCAGTCTAGGTAGTTATAACAACCTTATTTTAAATATAAGTACATAGAACCAACATCTCATTACAACGCAAATAAATAGTTAGATAGATAAGGAGCCTTCTGCTCGTCCACCATCTTCAAAAGGGCCTAATGAAACATGTCATTTTCGGACTACTCTAATATAAATGAGTACCCATAAGTTTAGGGAAAACAAAAAATTCGAGTCAAACAATAAGTCCGATATGAGTAAACTCCAAAAAATAAAATACGCAAAATAACTAGTATGACCACGTCGCAAAAATTTAGAATGAGTTTTTCCCTGACATGGACAACATCAAAGTATAATGGACACAAATAATTAAACATACAAAAAGCGTAAGATGCTTCCTGATGCAATTAAGAAAGAATCAATCCAAAGATTTGAATCAAAAATATGGAAAGGGAATTTTTTTCCAGCAATGACTAGGAGGGTGCCCCCTTTATCGAAAGTATACCTCTATAAAATATACTTGAGAACTACGATAGACCTTGGAAACCTCCAAGCCGGACCCATCCAACCTTACCGAGTATCCGAGTATTTCATATCTCCATGCACATACAACCGAAACCAATCTAGAGTAGATGTGACAATACCCTAATGGAAGCAACTACACATAGCTTGGGCCCCACTTGCTCTTTACTTAGTAATTCCTGATAAAGGATATCAATGCTCTAAATGAGCAACAAATCATCTTAGATTGATGAAACAAAAACAAAAGGAAGAAGGGTATCGAAATCGATAGTTAATATATCAACTAACGGTGATAACAAAACGATCGTATGTGGAAATTAAATCTTATAATCTTTCAATGCTTGGAAAATATCCATATGCTTATCTCATCGGTATAAATATATTCACAAAACAATTAAGAGGATTACATATTTCAAAAGCATACTTAAACGGGTCTAAAACAATTGTCTACAAGAAATGCAAATGTTTTCCATTATAATTATGAAGATCATTTATGGAAATCAAATCTTCTACACTTGTCACATTTTCGATATTCTTGACTTACTCTACCCCTCACCCAGAAACAAAGCTTGGTAAGTCAGGGCACTGGTTGCTTCTAGCCTTGCCTAGACACTTCGGTTTCAGATCTCATAGACAAAGGATCAATCTACGCATGGACTTTTAGTGCCAACTATAGGACTACTTACTTTCCATAAATTACCCATTTAAATCATTATATAAATTTTGAAGCTCCTTTAAAATACTTTAAACAAAGATTTAAAACGTCTATTCAAATCATAACTTGAACCTATCATCTTTAAAGGAGAATACGACCAAGAGAGGTGAAGCTCCCTCTTAATCAAATGAGATAGCTAAAAGGGGTGTTATTTCCTTTAAACCAAAAAGTCACTAAATGTCTATCCTAAGTTAAAAAGTGGTGTAAGTTCCCTTTAACTAAACATCAAAGTTATTGCTTATAAACTGGCTGAGCACAAATCAAACAACCAAACAAGAATAATAACAGACTCATTATTACTGTCAATTTACAATCAATAGTTAACACAACATTTGTTAAAATGTGAATAAGTCAAAGGAAAGATATTAAGATTACACCGACTGTAAAATAATTAAATTATACTCACAGAATAAGTTATACCCACTAAACTATGAAAATAAGGAATATACTCACATCCTATTTGCTTTGATGGTGACTTGGAATACTTCACCTTTAATAATGAGTTTTAGTTTTTTTCTTTAGTTTGCGAATGAATTAAAATGAGATATAAATTGGCTATTTATAGGTGAAGAGAAGGGTACTTTAGCTATTTCTTATAGCCTAACTAGATTCGACCAGATTTTGGCCCAACAGAAACCAGCCTTATGGGCTAATTTGATTCGACCATATTTTGGTCCAATAGAAAATATCTTGATGGCCTAATTTGATTTTACCACATTTTGGTCCAATAGAAAACATCTTGATGGCTTATTTTGATTCGACCACATTTTGGTACAATAGGAATTCTCCTTAACAACCATGGCCTAATATGATTCGGCCAGATTTTAGTCCAATGGCAATCATCTGCATGGCAGGACCTAATTCTACCAGATTTTGTCCAATGGCAACCATCTGCAATATAATAATCATTATACTATTTTATTTCATTAGGCAAGTAATTATACTGTTCAGTTTTATTAGGCAAATAATTACCATAGTCTATTTTATTAGACAAGGTTAATAATTCTTTCTTGTTATATTAGGCAAGTAATTATACTATTCTTTATTATTAGGTAGGGTTAATAATTCTTTTTTTATTAGGCAAGTAATTATACTATTCTATTTTATTAGGAAAACTTATTCTTAAATAAATTGGTAACCCTAACCACCTTATAACTCGAACCATCTTTAAATTAACATTTTACATTAGTTTAAAAATAAATATCCATTCAATGCATTTTATCCAAATTTTTATTCTAGATATAAAATCCATTATTTAATCATTTAAAAACATACCGACCGTTCAAGTACAAAGTGATTAAATTATAGATCGTTACATCCTCCCCTCCTAAAAGAAAATTTCATCCTCGAATTAATCACATAAACTCTGGATATCAAAGAAACCTAAATGATACCATATATACCACACAAAGATACAAGGAAAGTGATCTCAACACAATTGGTGTGTACACTAAAAAGAAATAACTAAATACTAATAGAAACAACATCAACTCGGGATAAGAATTTCTGATATAGTCCTCATTTCCCAAGTACAATCTCTAACACTTCACTCCATTGAACCTTAACAAGATTCAAAACCTTCTTCCTTAATCGTTTTATGTCTCGAGCGACAATATGAATATGCCGCCTAAGAATGGTTAGGTTAGGCTGAACCCCTAAATCAACTTGTTGTCCCGGTTCTACTATCATCGAAGGGCCGTGTACATAATTACGTAAATGAGATACATGAAATACGTTGTGCACATCTAATAGTCGATCTGGTAACTCCACTTTATATGCAAGTTTACCAATCCGGTCTGGTATGCGAAAAGAGCCAATATGTCGAGGGGCTAACTTCCCTGTCTTCCCAAACCTCACAACACTTCTCAGAGGAGAGACTTTTACAAATACCAAGTCCCCAACTAAGAACTCTAGATCCCAACGCCTTTGATTTGCATAACACTTTTTCCAATCTTGCGCTTCCTGCATCTTTCTTCTAATGTCAGCTACCTTCATGTTGGCTTCTAAGATCATTTCGGGTCTAAGAACAAGTCTATCTCTAGATTCAACCAACACAAAGAAGAACGACATGGACGGCCATAAAGAGCTTTGAACGGGGCCATACCAATGCTTGCGTGATAGCTGTTGTTATGTGAATTCGACTAAGGGTAAATGTTCATCCCAAGAACCCTCGAAGTCTAGAATGCATGCTCGCAATAACTCTTTCAAGATATGGTTTACTCTCTCCGTCTATCCATCTGTTTGGAGATGGTAAGCTGTATTTAGACTTAGCTCAGTCCTTAAAGCAGTCTGTAGTCCCTCCCAGAACCCACTGGTGAATATCGGGCATCGTCACTTACAATACTATGAGGAATCCCATGGAGTCTCATAATCTCCTTCACATACAAACTCGCCAGACTCTTAGCAGTTTTAATCAGCTTAACTGGAATGAAATGGGCAATCTACATCATTCGATCGACTATAATCCAAATACCATCTTTGCCTCTTTTTGACCTTAAAAGCCCATCAATGAAGTCCATAGAGATCTATTCCCACTTCCACTTTGGGATCTCAAGTGGTTGTAGTAGTACGGTTGTCTTCTGATGGTCACTCTTAATCTACTGGCAGTTTGCACAATGACTCATAAACATTGAAATACCACGCTTCATCCCCTTCCACTAGAATACCCTCTACATATCTTTGAACAAATTGGTCACTCCTTGATGAAAAGATAACTTTGAGTGGTGGCATTCAGCTAGCACTTCTTGCCTAAGTCCATCACAGTCTGGAACACAAATATGCCCATTCATTTTCAATATGCCTCGGAATCAATCTCAAAGCTTGAAATAAAACCTTCTTCAACATCCTTCTTAAGTCGAGCCAAAATAGGATCTGCCTCTTGACTGGATGCAATTCTCTCTAACAATACTGGCTTAACTTCTAGATTTGCAACCATTGCTACATTCCTACTCAATGCATCAGCAATGACATTTTCTTTTCTAGGGGTATAAAGAACCTCTAGATCATAAGAGGCGAGAAACTCCAACCATCTCTGCTCCCTCAAATTCAAATCTTTCTGGGTAAAAAGGTTTTTTTAAGGATTTGTGATCCGTGTGTAACTCGAACATTTCACCTAAAAGATAATGCCTCCACATCTTTAGTGCAAAGACAATAGCTTAAAGCTCCAAATCGTGTGTAGCATAATTATTCTCATGCTGCTTTAGCTATCGACTCGCAATGCAATAACTTTCCCATGCTGCATCAGAACTGCTCCCAGTCTAGTTCCACAAGCATCTATATACATGATTAAACCTTCGCTCCCATTTGGAATGGTTAACACAAGAGCGCTAGTCAACTTCTCTTTCAATTTATTGAATGCTTGATCATAACTAGATGTCCAAAAGAACTTAACATCTTTCTTTGTGAACTTTGTCAGATGAGAAGAAATCTTCAAGAAGTCCTTGATAAACCTACGGTAAAAACCAGCCAATCCCAAGAAACTTCTAACTTCCGTCACACTTTCGGGCTTCTTTCAGTCTTGAGCCGCCACAACTGTAGCTAGGTCCACTGATATGCCTTCTCCCGAAACAACATGCCTTCAAAACCTAACTTTGAATTTCCAGAAATGGCACTTGGAAAACATAGCTTTCAACACATGGCTTCTTAAGGTATCGAGTATGACACAGAGATGATATTTGTGTTCCTCCTCTATCTTGGAATAGATAAGAATGTCAACGATAAAAACGAGAACAAATATGCTAAGAATATCTCAAAATATTCAATTCATTAAGTCTACAAAATAAGCGGGTTTGTTAATTAATCCAAATGGCATAACTAACCATTCGTAGAAATTTTTGGGAGTTCGAAAAGCTGTTAAAGGAACACTCTTCTCTGCCACTCTTAATTGCAGTGGCAAGATCTAATTTAGGAAATATTCGAGCACCGTGGAGTTGATCAAACATATCGTTGATTCTTGGTAAAGGATATTTATTCATGATAGTCCTTTTATTTAACTCCCAATACTCTATGCATAACCTTAGTGAACCATCCACCTTTGCAACAAAGATGACCGGCGATCCCCAATTCAAGGAACTATGTCGGATCAAGCCCTTTTAGAACAAGTCATAAGTCCGCCTTTCTAACTCCCTCTTCATTTTTGGAACCATCCTTCGTAAGATTTGTACAATAGGTCTGGTTCCCAAAACCAAATCAATACGGAACTCGACTCATGGTGAGGAGGTAAACCTTGCACCTCGTCAAAAATATCTATGAAATCTCGAACAACCTGTACATCTCTTAGCTCCGCTTTAGCCACTTCGAGTGAATAGAGAAAACTGCTCATTAACTTCTTAGGCTCTTCACAACTAATATCAACACCAACATCTCCTGCATCACTAACTCTAATGAGCCTTCTACCACAATCCAAGATAACTTTAAACTTAGATAACCAATCCATTACCAGCAACATTCCAAAACCCATAAACCCAAGAAAAAAAAAAGTCAAAAGGAAAGGGTTGATTTCGACAAAAAATAGGTACATCTAGACACATAGAGACATGATTTGTCGGACCTCCAATTGGGTTTGGTACACAAAGAGGATTCCTTATGACAACATATTTAAGGTTTAGTTTGTTCATTAGATCAAAAAAATAAAACTATGTGAAGCTCTTGTATCAAATAGCGCCCTTAGAGGAATATCACAGATGAATAATGTACCTTACAACACTTGCTTCCCTTTTTGATCTGAAGAAGTGGATGGCATCTCTTCAATGGTAAAAGTCTATCCTTGAGATCCTTTTTTATGAAAAGGGCACTCATTCTTCAAATATCCTGGTTGGCCACAATTAAAACATGTGGCAATTGGGCAATGATTTGCAAAGTGGCCCATCTGATTACACTTGAAACAAAAAATGATGGCCAAGTTGGTATGCTTCTTCTATGCTGGAGCGCTGTCTTCAAGTTTTTTCCCTGCACCCTGCTTCTTTCCTTAAACTTACACTTGAAGTTCGGTTTTCCTAGAACTGGTATAACTGATAAAGGCATGGCACTTACTGTTGGCACTACCTCCTTCTGGATTCCTTCCTTAATATCAAGAGCCTCAAACCTCAATGCCAGACTAATAATGTTGGTGAATGTACTCATAAGATGATTGGTCATTTCACGATGGAACTCTGGTCGCATTCCATTCACAAACATTTCATTTTTCTTGAGCGGTGTGTCTATCAATCCAAGTCCAAAACAGGACAAAGCATTGAACTTATGCTCATACTGTGACATTGTCATATCACCTTACTTTAAGTTAATAAAACTTCTAAATAATCGAGTTCTTTCGGCTTCTGAAATAAACCGTGCTTCTAAAATTTCCTTGAACTACATCCAAGAAAACTCCCCCTCCGGAGTACTAGCCGTTTCTGAATCTCACCATTCCATCGTTGATTTTTGAAGTTGTCGCGATGCCAATAGCCATTTCTCCACATCTTCCAACTGAAGATCTCCAAATATTCTTTCATAAATTCGAAGCCACATTTGCACTCCAAGAATGTCTTTAGTCCCATAGAATGGTTTCCCATCTAGTGTTAAAATTCTTACACAAAGCTGAAAAGTTCATAGGGGTCTGAACTTGGACTAACATTTCCTCTACCAGATCTGCAACTGACATAGTAGCATTTTTAGGTACACAGCCATTGGTAGCCGTGCTAGTTCCAAATCCTCTCCTTCCTCCTATTCTTGTATTCATTTTCTATCATCTGAACAAATAACTGGTATCTTTAGAATAAAAAAATTGGATTAAAATGGTTTAAGGAAATAACACAAAGGGTTTAAAACTATAATTTAGAGGATAAATATTATTATTATAAAAATTACAAATACGCTCTCTCAAGAGTAACTCATTCTAGGGCATTACTTACCCTATCTCTAATGAGTTGTACCCCAATTCGGCCAAGGTGTTCGCTCAACCAAAGCTCTGATACCAACTGTGATGACCCACCTTTTTGATCCCTGAGAACGACACTTAATACATCCATCGTATACAAGTGTCGTCTCCAAGTGTCTGAAAGACAAGTTGTCACGTGGTAAAATATAAGAACAAAACAATAATCTCACAACAAAATGGTTAAATAAAACATAAAATTAAGATAGTATATAAGGTTACTCCCCAGCATAGAGTTATCAGAGTTACAACAAAAGTACTACTATCAGTCTAGGTAGTTATAACTACCTTCGTTTAAATATACGTACATAGAATCAACATCTCATAACAGCGGAAATAAATAGCTAGATAGATAAGGAGCCTTCTGCTCGTCCATCATCTTCAAAAGAGCCAAAAGAAACATGTCATTTTTTGACTACTCAAATATAAATGCTTACCCAAAAGTTTAAGGAAAAAAAACAATTCAGGTCAGACAATAAGTCCGCTATGTGTAAACTCCAAAAAATAAAACACACAAAATAACTAGTGAGATCACATCGCAAAAACATAGAATGGGTTTTCCCCTACATGGATAACATCCAAGTACAAAAGAATGTACACAAATAATAAAAATCACGAATAGCGTAAGATGCTTCCTAATGCAATTAAGAAAGAATCAATCCAAAGATTTGAATCAAAAAAAGAAAAGGGAATTTTTTTTCCAACAATGACTAGGAGGGTGCGCCACCCTTATCGAAAGTGTACATATATAAAATATACTTGGGAATTATGATGGCTCTTGGAAACCTCCATGTTGGATCTCGCCAACCTAACCGAGTATCCAAGTATTTCACATTTCCGTGCATATACAACCAAAACCAATCTAGAGTAGATGTGACAATACCCTAATGGGAACAACCCCACATAGCTTGGCCCACTCTCGCTCTTTATTTAGTAATTTCTGATAAAGGATATCAATGCTCTAAATTAGCAACAAATCATTTTAGATTGACGAAACAAAAATAGAAGGAAGAAGGGTATCAAAATTGGTAGTTAAGATATCAACTATCAAGGATAATAAAATGATCGTATGTGGAAATTAAATCTTATACTCTTTCAATAGTTGGAAAATATCCATATACTTATCTCATCGGTATATGTATATTCACAAAGCAATTAAGAGGATTTCATATTTCAAAAGCAAACATTTATGCAAATCAAATCTCCTACACTTGTCACATTTCCGATATTCTTGACTTACTCTTCCCCTCACCTAGAAACAAAGCCATGTAAGTCAGTGCATTGGTTGCTCCTAGCCTTTCCTAGACACTTCGGTTTTGGATCTCACAGATAGAGGATCAATCTACTCATCGGCTTTTAATGCCAAGTATAGGACTACTTACTTTCCATAAATAACCCATTTAAAGCATTATATAAATTTTGAAGCTCCTTTAAAATGCTTTAACAAAGTTTTAAAACTTCCATCCAAATCACAACTTGAACCCATCATCTTCAAAGTAGAATACAGCCAAGAGCGATGAAGCTCCCTCTTAATCAAATGAGATAGCTAAAGGGGTTGTTATTTCCATTTAACCAAAAAGTAACTAAATGTCAATCCTAAGTTTGGTGTAAGTTCCCTTTAACTAAACATCAAAGTTATTGCTTATAAACCGGCCGTGCACAAATCAAACAACCAAACAAGAATAATAACAAAAATAATAACAGACCCATTATGATTAACAATTTTCAATCAATAATTAACTCAACATTTGTTAAAATGTGAATGAGTCAAAGGAAAGAGATTAAGATTACATTCACTGTAAAATAATTTAGTTATACTCACAGAATAAGTTATAGCCACTAAACTATGAAAACAAAGAATATACTCACATCCTGTTTGCTTTAATGGAGACCTGGAATAATTCATCTTTAATAATGAATTTTAGATTTTTCTTTAGTTTTTGAATTAATTAAAATGAGATATGGACTTGGCTATTTATAGTATGAAGAGAAGGGTACTTTAGTCACTTCCTATAACCAAACCAGATTCGACCATATTTTGGTCCAATAGGAACTACCTTATGGCCTAATTTTATTCGACCATATTTTGGTCTAATAGAAAACACCTTGATGGCTTAATTTGATTCGACCACATTTTGGTCCAATAGGAATCCTTCTTATCAACTATGGCCTAACATGATTTGACTTGATTTTGGTCCAATAACAACCATCTACATGGAATATAATAATCATTAAGCTATTTAATTTCATTAGGCAAGTAATTATACTATTCTTTTATATTAAGCAAGGAATTATACTATTTTTTTATTAGGCAATGTTAATAATTCTCTCTTGTTTTATTAGGTAAGTAATTATACTATTCTGTTTTATTAGGCAGGGTTAATAATTCTTTCTTGTTTTATTAGGAAAGTAATTATACTATTTTGTTTTATTAGGCAAACTTATTTTTAAATAAATTGGTACCCTTAATCGCCTTATAACTCGAATCATCTTTAAACTTACATTTTGCATGAGTTTAAAAAAAATCTATTCAAGATGTTTTATCCAAAATTTTATTCTAGACATAAAATCCTTCATTTAATCATTTAAAAGCAAACCGCCTATTCAAGTTCAAAGTGATTAAATTATGGATCGTTACACGGAGCAGAATTTGGGTTATGATCCAGAAAGCCTGGCTTCCAATCCAAGATGTTGTCCCCTATTTTAGAAGAGGGTACTCCAGCAACCATGGAGAGCCAACTAGATGCGGGTATCGCTTTTTATTCCTCAGTTTGTGAGAAAATTTTTCTTCGTTGCATTGGTTTTGAGCTAATCTCCTTGTTTTAACAAACTATTAGGGTTTACCAGGCCCTAGTCAAACCCCCAAATATGACACTGCTATAGAGAAATTGGAGAAACCAGCTGAGGGTTTAGAAACTACTGATGTACTGGGGCCTAATGCTCAAGTCATCGGTGCCCTTGATGACGATAAAGTCGAAGATCCGTTATCAGTAGGCAAGTCTAATGATGTAGTGATTATCGATGCCTTTGAACGCGTTGACAAGGCTAGCATGAAAGAGTGGATTGGAATGGAGGAGCTACTGAAAAGAAAGCTAAAGCTGAGCTCGCCGAGGTGGACATTAATGATCCTAACCTTGTGCCACTGCAATTTATTCCGTTAGGTGGGTCGATTCCCTATGAACTTGCTCCAACCTCTACAACCTCTCCTTCAAAAGGGGAAAGCATTCCATTAAAGAAGCTTAAGTGGTTCTACTCCCGAGAGATCCAAAAAAGAGAGGAAGTCAAAAAAATATCCATCGCTTCGGCTCTATGTATATAGTTCGCATAGTCGATTCTTTCACCAGTTCAGGTTGTACGGGCATAAATCCTTATTTTTTTGGAATAATATTGTACTACATCTCAAAACCAATTATGCGAATAATTTTTTTTATTTTATGTTGATCTTTCGTGTGAATTTCTATTTAAGTAGCTGAACTATTACTTTCCATTCAATGTACTTGTAATTCATTGTTCGTGAATTTCGGTAACAATCCACCGGTTCTGTCCCAAGGCTCCAAATGGTTGTGGCCTCGAGTCATATCACACACTAGACTCAGGCCTTAGTGTTACGCTGTCGAATTTAGCAGTTTTTGAGTAACGCCCCAGGTTTTGATTTAGCCGGGTTAGGTGTTGGACGGTCGAACTTTATCCTTAGAGAGTTTATACTCCTCCCATCGGTTTCAGACCGGAGTTTGCAGAATATAGAATGGTCAAATTCCATTCATCTATTCATTCATGCTCCTATCCACACTGGGGATAAGATTTAGTCGACGGGCAGTCAGATCACACCAAATTCTTTGTTATACTTTAGTCCACATTCTGGGGACTTAGAATTATTTCATGAGTGGGCGATTCACACCCCATTTATATTTATACTCCAGTCTGCACTTTTGGGACTTAGTGTTATTTTACGGGCGGTCGATTCTCGCCCGATATAGGTTTATATTCCGGTCCACACTCTGGGGACTTACAGTCATTTTGGATAATAGTCGGATCGCACTCCCCTTGGCCGATCGATTTTCTACCCGGGGTCTAGGGTTTGGTCGAGCAACTAGTCATGTCACAGTTGCTCTCAATTTATTTCAGCCCTATAACTGCGCAAGAGTCATTCGATCATCAACTTGTTGGCCACGTTTATTCCTTATTGTATATCCTGTCCTACGGGCTGTGAATGAAAGTGGTTTAAGGAACAAGTAGATTGAGTTCATCTTGTTTAATCCTATGGGGAATTAGCATAATTAATTGATTTCAAACCCTGGAATCCTACCCATACATATCAACATCAATAGTTTTTTTATGTAATTAGCAGATAATGCAACAACAACATAAATATAAAGGAAGCCTGAAACTCTATTCTTTAATGGAAAGGAAGCACATAAGCTTTCTTATTACATATTTAGGAAATAGAATGCTTAAATACAATTCTAAAGTAAATACAACTAAGATGAAAATAAATATACTACGTGAAATAACATCACAGATGTTCACTATTCCACACCCTTGGGAGTGTAATGCCATCGGCAGTCGCTAGCTTGAAAGTTCCTTCTCCAAGCCTCTGTTCAATGACATATGGTCCTTCCCAGGTTGGATTCATATGCGATGGGGTAAGAAAACCCGCTTCAGGATGAGATATCTGATTTCGAAGGTTCTAGGTCGAACTTTAGTGTTGTAAAACCGGGCGACTCGGTATCGAAGTGCAGCTGCCCTCAGATCGGCTTCTTCACATTTCTCATCTGCTTAGTCAAGAGATTCTAAGAGGAGATCTTTATTCGTATTAGGGTAATAATATGTCACTCGATGTGAAGGGACTTCAAGCTCAACATGAATAATAGCTTCAGAACCATAGGCATGGGCGAATGGTGCGTAGCCCGTCGTAGACTTGGGGATGGTCTTATAAGCCCAAAGTATTGTATGGAGTTCATCTACTCACTTGCCTCTAGCCATATCCAAATGCTTCTTCAGAATGGACTTTATGATTTTATTTACAGGTTCAACCTTCCATTTGCCTGAGGGTGAGCGACTACCGCTAATCTCTTTCAATATGATATCTTCGACAAAAGTCTTCAAATTCGGCACTATTGAATTGAGTCCCATTGTCAGTTCCAATAGTCCGTGGAAGATCGAAGTGGCATATGATGTTTCAGAAAATAAAGTTGATTATTTCTTAGTTGTGACCATGACTAAAGGTTCTGCTTTGGCCAGTTCGGTTCAACTGCAATGATAGCGTATTTCGTGCCACCTTTAGAGATTGGTAACGTACCGATAATGTCTATACCCCGCATGGCGAACAACCATGGGCTGACCATTTGCATATGTTGGCAGACCTCTTGGACATTTTGCATATATCTGGCATATATCATATCGTCTTACGTAATCAATGGCACCTCAATTCACGGTTGGTCTATTTTCTTTACTAGAGTTTGCCCTCCAATGTGATCGCCGCATTCGTCTTCATGAACTTATCTTAGAACACGTTTTAACTCTTCATGAGCGACACATCATAGTAGAGGGACTGAGAAACCTTTCCTATACATAATTCCTTCTTGCATGATGTATCATGAAGCTTTGCGAAGGACTTGTCACTTTACATTTCTTTTATCTAGCTGGATCCCATGCAGTAAATAGTTTTTAATTTGAGTCATCCATGATTACCTTTCAGGTTCTGCTTCCAGTATCTAGTCGATCTCCATCATGTTTATGCTTGTGGTACTTAGTACTTCTACCAAAACCAAACTCATCAGTTATGCATCACTGGTGCAAGCAAACTTTGTTAATGAATCAGCCTCTTTGTTATGATCTCATGGAATATGCAAAATGTCATAATACTCAAATTCTGTCAATAGCTCTTGGAGTTGGATAAGGTATGGGGCAAGCCATTGTCCCTTAACCTGATAGTCTCCCCTGACTTGATACACCACAAAACGCGAATCTAAAAAAGATTTAAGAGATTTTACTCCAGGTTCTCTAGCGAGTTTAAGTCCAGCATTCAGAGTTTCATATTCAGCTTCATTATTTGTTGTTAGGAAATCAAGCTTCAAAGCATAACAAATTGACAAGTTTTCAGAGGTTATAAGCACAATCCTAGCTCCAAAACAATGATCATTAGATGCTTCATCAGTATACAATTTCCACTGTACAGTAGGGATTTTGCTGCATTTTGGAAAATCATCTTGTACAATAAACTCTGCTATAAAGTCTGCCAATGCCTGACCCTGTATAGCTGTAACACTTTAATTTTAGATAACATAATTTAGGAGATTTAATTAGTTAAATTAAATAAAATATTGTAAAGATTAAATGGTTAAGGGATTGAGATTTGAATAAATAAGGGGTAGCCATGCCTAGTTAATGGATTTAAATTGAAACAGGAGAGGGAAATTAGATAAAAGGAAATATAGGCATAAGCTACATTCTTATACACTAAACCCTTCATACCATAACATTTTTTCACATCTACAATCTAAAACATTAAACCTAGAGGCCGGCCACCATTAACGAAGAGTAAGGGGAAGAAAAGCGAAATCAAGAGGAAAAGCTTAATTGAAATTCAATCCAAGATCAAATCTCAACTCATTAACAAAAAAGCTAAAGGTGAGTATTATATTACATCTCACATTTTGATGTTTTTAATTTTTAAGATTAGATTCGTATGATTTTGCAAAGTAGATTGCCATGGTTTGAATGATAACTATATATATTTATATGTGTGTGTGTGTGTGCGTTTGTTGATGAATTATGCTTATTATCATTGATTTTATGAATGTTTTGGATTGAAAAATCTATTAAATGACATCCAAAAATGCCTTGAAATTTTGGTTTTTGGTCAGAAATGATATTTTAGTGATGGGTTCAATTTTCATAATTTTTTGAATTAACATGGATTTAATATTAATTTTCTAGTGAAGAAAATAGGTATTTCGGATTTAAATTAATTACAGCTATTTTATGATGATCTTGGGTCAGAAATTAATATATGTTAGAAAAAAATATCAAATGCGATTTAGGGAAGTTTTCATAGATTTTTCCTAACTGTTTTAATGAATATATAAAATTATTTAAGATACTAGACTTAAATGTTTTATATATTAATAAAGGAGAAGGGTTATTTTGTAAATAATTTAATTTATTATTTTTGAAATTTTGGTAGTACTTTTGAAAAAGAAATTAGCAACCAATCATGTTTTGACAAACAAAGCAGGTTAGTTGAAAAGAATTGCTTTAAAAGGTTAAATATCGGCTTAATCATGCTTTTTATATGTTTCACCACTTTTGGCACCTTACTTTCGACTGAGTTCCTCCATCTCCATCACCATCGTAACTAATGCGTATGGCATCAAAGACTTGTTATGCAACAAATTGGACATAGACGGAAGGTAGGAAGCTGAAAACATAGGGTTCCGAAGGGTTTGAAGCTTTACTTCGTTTTTAAATGAAAACGCGCCTGCTTTGCTTTTGCTTTCAACCTAGTTAGCTTCCGACTTGGTCAAATTGTTTTAAAGGAATGGTTTTGACCGAGGTTGCGCCTTTTATTTTAAGTAAATGCTTTCGAAGGGGCTGAAAACCCTTGCTGTTGCACCTTACCTTTCGAAATAATGCCTGTGAAATGGTTTCTTTGTTTTAAAACCCAAGCTACTTCTCCAGTGCTTTCAAAGGATTAGTTTCGACACCATTACTTCTTTACTTAGGAAACAAATTTCAAAAGAGTTCTTTCGACTTAGTTGTTTTATGACACATTTGTCCTATTGAAAGTTAAACCCAAAGGTTTTGAAAGAAACAGTTTTAAATGGTTTCGAAAGTTTTTTCCACGTGTTTTAACTTGAACCCACTGTTTTCGAAAGGTTTTTTTAAGTAGTATACTTTGGTGCATTCGAAAGGTAACTAATAATAATTTCAAAATGAATGGTTTCCTATATATTCGAAAGATTTACCTCAGTTTAAAAGGAAGGTTTCCAATGGTTTCGAAAGTCATATGTAAAGGATTTTAGAAAAGGATGTCTAAGGTTTATAAAGCTTTTGAAGAAGGTGTTTTCAATGTTTTTGAAAGGACTAGTGTTTATGGTTTCGAAAGGTATGTTTAGCCTTTATGCCTAAGGTTATTAAGTTAAGTAGTTTACTTATATCGAAAGGTGTACTATCAATAGTTTCGAAAGGGGTACTTTCATTGGTTTCGAATAAGATTGTTTAAAGGTTTTAAACAAAGATTTCGAATGTTTTCATCAACAATATTTTGAGTAATGCATATATCATGGAAAATAGATTTGAGTAAAGCAAATAGTTTATTTTCCTAGTATAAGTATGATTTAAAGGGTTAAATCATTTTGGAAAGGGTTTTTAAGAAAAATTTAAAGGGGAGTTAACCTTAAGTAAAATGACTCAGATAATTGTATATCAGATGGGATTGGTATAGGGCCGCCCCTATACATTAGCTATTAGTCCCTAGCTAATTTAGTCAAAATTTAAATGTGTAGGGCTTATTCACAAGTAAGACTTAAATGATGGTTACACACAGAAATGAATATACATATATATATATATATGTATGTATATATATATATATATATATATATATATATATATATATATATACAGAGATAGGTTATTGGTGAGCCCACAAAACCATTAGGATCAGGTGACCCTTGAAGAAGTAAGTTAAGGACATACCATCCAGAAGTATGTCTAACAGCTGTTGGATAATTTGTTTAGTTTGTCTGGTAGGCCCGAGTCAGCAAAGGTTAGTAGTTAGCCAAACAAAACTACATTTTGTTCGAACAGTTGGTCCATTTATTACTTGTTTTAAGCATATACGATATTTTCTATTATTGTACAATTAGTTTGATTAACCCGTCTGGTTGTAGGATTTGATTTGCCAAAAGATACATTTTAAAGGGATATTAGTGAGGAGAAACCCGTTCTGCTAAGCGGCGTGGTCTCAATTAATATCAGTAAAATGAGATGTAATAGTATTATTCACACCAAGCTTTATGTCCAACTTGAAGTTTATGTTTTTTCCTCTTAAACTACCGGGTGCTAAAAATTAATTTGAGTAGATTAAGGGTTTGAGTTTACAGGTTTATTAGGTGAATGAATAAAGCTTCTGGAGATGAGCATGAGGCTGATGCTAGCTATATTTAGGAGTTGTTTAGTTTTATTTCCGCTGTTTTGTATTAAGTCTGATATGAATATTAAGTACTCTGATCAACGAAGGGGGCATCTTCATATGTCACTCTTGGCGTATTTATGTAATAATTATATTTGATCCGAACCCGAAAAACGATTGGGATTATGTAATGGAATACGAAACATGCTTTGTGAAATGCAATCAGAAAAGCTGTTTTTGGAATTTGTAATTTTGTTTCATATTCATGTACTTATGATATTATGGATACGATTAACATTGCCATATTTTGTCGTCGGAAGTTAATACTATAGATGACTGCAGCATCTGTAGCGCTTAGCTTGGAGCCTCAAGATATGGGATCTTACAACTTGGTAACAAAGCCAGGATTATGAAAAAACTTTAAATTGAAATGGTTTTTGAAAACATAATCCTAAGGAATTAGAGATAACATCGGGGTATGGGATAAGGCTATAATAACGTACTTGTATTTTCTATACATAAGTATACGCCATATCTCTATTCTCCTATCTCTGTTAGGCTATTCTTCTGTATGTTACAAGGCTTGAATACAGAAATGGATGCTAGAGGTGGAAGAGTTAACCTTGGAGGGGGAAGCACCACTACAAATGGAAATGCTAGACCAAATACGAGAAGGAGCCAAGGTCAGGCATAAGATGCAAAAGTGGACATGGGATCAACGTATCAGTTCTTTGCTAATATGATGTAGGTGGGAATTGATGCTGGAGTAGTTGGAGGTAATGCTAGAGGAAGAAACCAAGAAGCTCCAATAGTGAATAACCATGTATTATGAGTAGAGATTTTTCTTGACTCGTAGGAAAGCCGTTTATTGGTACTGAAGACACAATCGAAGTAGAGAACTGGCTATTTCATTGTGAGAGGATTTTTGCTGACTTAGGTTCAACGACGAGCAGAAAAGGAGACTCGCCTCTAGACAACTTCAAAGGGCAGCACTGTTTTTGTGAAATTGTGTGACAGTTGGAGTCAATGAGGAGAATATGACTTGGGTTGAATTCAGAAGGAGGTTCGAGGAAAGGTTTGTGTTAGAAATTGCTAAGTCTACTTTGCTTAGGAAGTTTACCAAATTAGAGCAGAGGGATATGACTGTGCTCAAGTATGTAATAAGGTTTGAGGAGCTAGCGAGATATGGTTATGCTATGATTAATATTGTGATTAAGAGGAATGAGAAGTTCATTATAGGGTTAAAGTCTGAGCTTGCTAAGGCCATGTTACCGCATATTAGGGATCCAAGTGATGTTGTTGTTGTTGAGATGGCCTAGAGGAACGAAGAGATGCAAGCTTTTCTCGAAAGAAATAAGGCCAAAAAAGCTCAAGGAGGGCTGTAACGTCCCCCTACTTCGAGATTCAAAACTAACGGCTATGGATGCTGTGGTCATCCATATATATTAATACTCGACGACCAAATATGACAATGTTAGATACATTGATACACAAAAACACACGAGTATGGAAATTTTGAAAAAGCAAACAAAGTCCATGTTCCATTTCAAAATATTTCATATGATCACATAATCCCAGAGCACAAAACACGTTCAGATAAAATATACTTATTACAAAATAGGCCAAAAGCAATATATGAAGATGCCCCCTTGGATGATCAGAGTATATAATAAGGCACTAAAACAAGTTTGCCTTTACAATCAACACACATCGGAAACAAAAGTCTCTAATAACAAGCTTGCCTCCTGCAAATCTTTGGAAGTTTTATTCATCTAAAAGAGCACCTGGAAACCTTAAATCTTAAACTATTCAAATTGATTAAATGAGAGTTTAAGGGGAAAACAAAAACTTCGAGTCAAATATAAAGCCTAGTATGAACAATAACCCACCATCTCAAATTATTTAGATATCTAGTGAGATCATGCCACTTGGCTGAACATGTTTTCCACTCCCTAATATCTTAAAACCTTTACGAAACCATATACTGTGTGCCTACATCCACAATGGTTAAAGCATAGTATTTTAAAACACTACGATGATATGCAAAACAAGTAAATCAAATCTGGATTACTCATCCCCCATTCATTCTGGCTATCTATCTCAATTATAGTTTCTAGGGTTACTATCAACATGTTAAATGTTTATTGACTATCTTTCCAATTTCATAATTTTCATGGGATCGCTATGAACCTATTGGTAACTCCAATATCTTTTATATTATCCTAGTTTTCATGGGCTAACTAGGAACCTATTAACTAATCGTCAATATCTTAATCCGGATATACTTTTCATGGGCTAACTATAAACCTATTGACCCCTGCTAATATCAAATCATAGTTTTCATGGGCTGACTATGAACCTATTGGCCCTGCCAATATCTTTCCCTTTAAACAGTTTTTATGGGCTTACCGTGAACCTATTAGCCCTTGCCAATATCTTAAATCAGGATTTTATCATTTCATAAGTTATATTAATTACTGGGTCAACCTAGCTGGTTATTCTACCCTTCCCCAAATTACTATTACGGGTTAATTACAATGTGAATAAATATATGAAGAAGTAATACTTTTAAAAATCTTTATTTATACCATGGTATGTCCTTCTAAAACGAAAGTGGGTTATTTGTTTTGAAACCTTAAAACATCACTTTCGGAACCGCTGGATGACCTCCTTCGAAAGTATAGAAAACATCTTTTCAAACTATGTATATACCTTTTGAATGCATCGAAACCTTACTTTATGATCTTAGGAAAATAGCTTCGAAACTAATAAAAGTGCCCCTTTCAAACATTAGGTTTTACTCTTTAAAAAATCCTTTAGGTCAAAGTGGTTATATATGAAAGTATCTCTTTCGAAACCCCTTATAGAATTGTTTGAGGAAAAGTAGAAGGTGTCGGAACCACCTATTCGTAAGCTTAGAGCATTTAAGTTAAAACTTCGAAGGGCCATGTTGAAACCTCCTTTCGACCCCATTGCCCTTGGAACCCTCAAACCCTTCCGAAAGCAGTTAGGAAGTGGCTTAGCTTAAGTTAAAACTGAGATAACCCTTCAAAAGCATAGTTGACTTCAATACATTTGGAAGGGAAATAGCGGTTGGGTTTCGACTTGGTCAAAACCATTACTTTTGAAAGCACATAAACAAAAGGAACCCCTCTCGAAAGCTAGTACTTTAAACATAAAATGGCAACGTTCTTCGAAAGCTATTTATAAACTCCATTTGAAAACATTCGTTTCGACTGGGTCGAAAGCTCTAAGAAAACAAAGTAAATACTTAACTTTTGAAAATTAAACAGGGTTTCATCCCCATCAGAAGCATTCCTTTCGACACCATAGCTTCCACCTTTAATCCACCATGTACCAACTGAGTGATACCATGTGTATTGGTTTCTACTAGGTGGGTTTCGGTTGGGTTGGAGTGGAAGCAATGGAGTCGAAAGGTATTACTATAGGAGGCGGAGCACACTTTTCTGATTAAGGCTGAAACGTGCCCATTTTTAGCCAATGCTTTAACTAACCTGCTTAAATGTAATGTTTTAATTGGTTTCCATAAAACTTTTCAGATACTTTACAAAATATCTGCCGCATTTATCAGCCCTTCCATTAAAAAAACCAACATTACAAAAAATCCCTCTTTTGAAATAATTTATTTTTCTTAATAAATCAATTGGGGAAAATCCTCAAAAATCATAGAAAATCAATTATGTTATCTAGCATATTAAAATTTCAGACCCAATTTCTTCTTGGAATAATCAAAATTAATTGTAAACCCAAATATATCATATTTTCCTTTAGAAATTAATAATAAATTCACCTTAGCCTGGAAATTATGAAAATTAAACCCATCTCTAAAATCATGTTTTACCTAACATATGATTTTTCCACGACATTCTAAATCCAATATCAATCGATTTTACCCTAAAACTATGCAATTTCATATATATAAATGAATTGGTTTTAAATCAAACATATAATAACCAAAGCACATCATCATCTAAAACATCATAAAATGAATTTAATCTTAATATGAAAACATGCGATTATAAAAACAAAATAGAGATGGAATGAATTATTGTTCACCTTGGATACGATAAGGAATTTGAGACTTGTTGTTGATTAATCCTTCCAAGCTTTGATCCTTAGCCCTAGATTGAATTTTTCTATTTTTCTCCTTGTTAATGGCCGGCTCTAATTTAGCTTTTGATTTGCGTTTGTGAAAAATGCAAAATGAAACGTGAATGGACAATTACAAAAGTGTATAGCCATGAGTATGAGGAGTTGCGGCTATTTACTAATATGCCCATGTGTACCTTAATTAGCTTACAAACCAAATTAAGCCCATTGTTGTGGTTAAACACGGTCCTATACGTTTTATCCAAATATCATTCCCCTTATCATCATTATTTGATTTAATTTATCTAATTAAATTTTCTTAAAAATGCTATCAAAAATTTTAGGAATGTTATAGGCTTCCCTCCTTAAATAATTTCATCCTCGAAATTCAATAAGGACTAAAACTAAACACAATAATCATATATAACAACTCGTAACAACCATACTAGCCTATATGACTTTAACTATCTATATAAATCTAATATAGACATACCCTCAAAGCATTTCAAAAAAAGTATCTCTAATCCCCATCCTCTATCTACTAAGTACAGTCCTTTTTGTTGTCACTCCACTGAACTTTCACCAACTTGACTGTCTTATTCCTCAATCTTTTCTCATTTCTTGCCACAACCCGAACAGGTAGTCTGACAAAAGTCAAATTAGGCTCTACTACCAAGTCTTCCAACACTGTCGGAGGAATAGCAGTCTCTGGATGATGCACATACATGGGAAGTTGAGAGACGTGAAATACGTTATGGGCACCTGCCATACTACTATGCAACTCTACTCTGTATGCGATCATTCCAATACTTTATATAATCTAGAATTGACCTACATACCTCAAGGCTAACTTCCTTGATTTTTCGAATCGCACCACACCTTTCATAGGTGATACCTTAATGAAAACCTTATCTCCAACTGAGAATTCTATGTCCTTGCGCCTCTTATCTACCTAACTCTTCTATCTGGACTGATCTTCGTTCATCCATCCACGGATCAACTCAATCTTTTCTGAAGCCTCTCTAACCAAATATGGACCTAAGACTAATCCGCCTCTAGTCTCCAACCAACATGCTTGTGATTTGCAAGGTCTTCCATATAAAGCTTCAAATGGCACCATTCTTATATTAGTCTAATAATATTATTATAGGAAAACTCAATCAAATGTAGGTGATCCTCCCAAGATCCACCAAAGTCTAATAAAAAAGCTCTCAATAGATCCTCGAGTACCTTGTTGACTCTCTCCGTTTGCCCATCTGTCTGACGGTGATATGCAGTACTCATATTAAGCTTAATACCCCATACTTCCTATAGACTCTTCTAGAATTCACTAGTGAACAAGGCATCTATGTCATTGATTATACTACTAGGAACTCCATATAGTCTAACTATGTTCTTCATGAACAACTTAGCTAAAATAGATGCCGTCCTAGTTGACTTAATTGGAATGAAATGGGCACTCTTGGTTAATCTGTCGACTATGACCCATATACCTTCATTTCCCCTATTTGACCAAACCCGTCAATAAAATCCATGGTATCGAATCCCATTTCCAAACTGGAATCTCTAAAGGTCAAAGTAACCCACTCGGCTTCTAATGTTCAGCTTTCACTTGTTGACACTTTGCACACTGCGTAACCCATAAGCCAACTTCCCTCTTCATACCATCCCAATAGAAGCTCCTCTTTATATCCTGAAATGTCATGGTCCCTCTAAGATGAATCGTAAACTAGGATCGATGACATTCTTCACGAACTTCTCTCCTTATGTTCTTTACATTCAGAACACATAACCGTCCCTTCTTTCTCAACCATCCTCTTTGGTCAAGACTAAAACCCTTTTTAGATCATCGATATTTGATCCTACCTCAAGCCATATAATCCTTCCGGCTAGTATTGGATCTTCTTTCTATTTAGAAGCTATCCTTTCGATTAACATTGGTCAAACTTCCAAATAAGACAACATGGCATCACTTCGGATGGAACTAGTAGTCGATCTTAACTACACACTACAAGTAGTCAAAGCTTCTAGGTCCTTCCATTATGCCAACATAGCGAATATCACATTCTGATGTTTCCTGTCGAGAGCATTCGCTACCTTATTTCCTTTCCTAGGAGTGTACTTTATACTAAAATTATAAGTAGCCAAAAACTCCAGCCACCTCTGCTGTCTCATATTCAACTCCTTCAGAGAGAATAATTACCAGAAAGACTTATGGTCAGTATAAAGCTCAAACCTCTTCCATAAGAGATAATGTCTCCAAATATTCAATGCGAACATTACTACTGCCAACTCCAAATCATGAGTAGGGTATCTAACATCATGTGATCTAAGCTATCATGAAGCATAGGCAATAACTTTACCATTTTGCATCAACACTGCTCCTAATCCAGTTCCACATGCATTAGTAAATACCACCAGCCCATGGTTTCTGTCTAAAAATACTAACACATGTGCATTGGTCAACAAATGATTTAACTACATAAATGCTTCCTCACATTTGTCGGACCAGACAAACTTCACCTCCTTCCTGGTCAACTAAGTCAAAGGCATTGCTATCCGTGGGAAGTCCTTAATGAATCTATGGTAATAGCCAGCAAGCCCAAAAAAACTTCTAATCTAGGTCATCGTCTCTGGTTTCTTCCAATTATTAATAGATTTGATCTTTTATGGATCGATTGAGAATCCCTTTTCATAAACCACATGATGAAGAAACATAACCTCTTTCTTACAAAAATGACACTTGGAAACCTTCGCGTTCAGCTGATTCTACGTCAGCATCTCAAGCACCACTCTAAGATGAGCTTCATGCTCCCTTTCATCCTCAGAATATACTAAAATGTCATCTATAAATACTATAACAAACCTATCTAGGTACTCTCAGAAAATTCATTTCACCAAATCCACAAAGAAAGCAGGTGCATTTGTCAATCCAAATGGCATCACCAACCACTCATAAGAACCATACCTAATTCAGAATGCTATTAAAGGAACACTGTTCTCCGCCACTCTTAACTAATGGAAACCTATCGCCAAATCCGACTAGGAAAACACTCTGCCTCCATTCAATTGATCAAATAGATCATCAATTCTCGGCAAATGATAATTATTCTTAATCGCCCTTTCGTTCCATTTATGATAGTCAATACACATTCTTAGCGATCCATCTGGTTTCTTCAGAAACACCGTGGTCGCTCCCCTAGATAAATTTCTTGGCCTGATAAAATTTCTTCCATCATGATCCATTAGCTGTACCTTCAATTGCTTCATTTTTGTAGGTGTAATCCTATTAGGTGGTCTACTAACAGGTGTAACTCCCGACAAAAGATATATACGAAACTCAACTGCTCGTTTCGGTGGTAATCTTGTGACTGTCTCAAAGACATCTGCAAACTCTCTTACTACCTGAACCTGACTCAACTCATCTCCTATCTCCAAAGCATTAAGTAAATTACCAACACTCCGGTCAGAATTCTCCACTGAGAAAATTACTCGGTTATGGCTATCAGGATGTCTTGGTGATATCTTCCTATCAAAATATTCTTGCCTTATACCTTCCTAACCAATTCAAACCCAAGATGATTCCGAAATCCATGAAATTAATAACATACAAACTGCATGCAAATTTGTGACTTTACAAATCAAGTTCTAGCTGGTCACATCTCAACCCTAGAGCTGCATACCCTCCTATTAGATTTGCAACCCTTAAGGAAGTAACAAGGTAGGTGGGTTCTAAGCATAATCTATCAACTAAATACTGAGATATAAATGAATGTGATGCACCGTTATCAAATAGTATCCTAACTGGTACACTCTAAATAAAAAACGTACCTTCTATCATAGTCTTTCCTTTATCAGCTGCAGTAGGCCTAGCTGATCCGATAGAAAAAATATTCCTTTGTCCTCCTTAACTAGCTTCGGACATAGATTCTTTTAATGCCCAACTTGGTCACAGTTGAAGCACTTCAGTGATGCGCCACCTCTATACTCATGCTTGCTTTAAACACATTACGGAGTAATGCCATCAACTAGCATAAACAATAAGGCTGTTGAGGAGCGACCATCCGTGTAATTGCTTTGTGCGAATAGCGATATGTCAGATAGTATATAAGGCATTTAATATCAAGAGGAAATCTGACATGCCGATACAAACTCAAGGCTACTACACAATGGCTGTGTGAACCTCAGAAACAAATATAAAATAAGCATAACACATATCCATATCACAAAGGTGGAAACATATATGAATACAACACATAGAAGTGTACATCAGAGTAGTGGTCAAATAATATCCACAATATCACAAAAGAATAGGAACAAGTGCTGGACAAAAGAATAAGAATACATCAAGGAGTCTCTATCTCGTACATATAACAACAATAACTACTAAACTAGAGTAGTTAGCCAAAAGTCAGATAATGTTCCCAAAAGAGGAGTCAAGAAGAAGCAACTGTAACATCTCCATCTGACCTGTGTATTATTTAATAAGAAAATAATAAATGGATTGATTTAGCTATAAATATCAGATAAAATGAGATATAATAAGAGATATGACAAAAACGTATGATAACAATAATGCCATACTACGACAAGTACACAATAAATAACAAAAAAATCATACAATATCACAAGAAATCTCAAAACACAGAAAATAATGTCATATTCTTTATTTTATCCACCAAAACACAAATATTGACAAATATATCAATGCCAATCACAAACTTGGTGAATCACAAATTCTAGAAATCATCAACTAGAAATCTAGAAATCACAAAAGGGGGAGGCCTATCACAAAACGGGAGCATGAAAACTCATCAACACGTGTATCACAAACGGAACACTATTCCATGGTTTCTAACCATTAATTTTGAGCTGAGGCTCCACGAACGTCCCGAAGACCATGGGCCTCTACCCCACCAATTTTGAGCCGAAACTCCACAGATACGAGGTTTAGTCTCTGTAACGACCCGCCTTTCATAACACAGAAAGACGCATCATTAAGAAGAAAGAAAGGGATAGAAAAGAAAAAATATAGAAAAGAAAGAACCAAACAACATCAGAATCTTACAGCGGAACGAATAAATTATATTAATCAAATAAAATATTACATAGTATCACATACATCAGAGTTATACAGCTCAACTACTCAAAAACTAGACAGTTATAACACCTGTCTAGATATTACAACTCAAGTACATCACAGAAACAGACACAACTCAAACACAGCAGAAAACTCTATATATATATACACACACACACACACACGCTGAAGCCACCTGCTCCATATCTCCTCCAGAACTTGTCAAAGCAGACCTAAATCACTTGACTACTCATATATAATATGAGTACCCAAGAGTTTAATAAAACAGAAAATAAACACTCCGGTCAGACAGGGGTCTGGTGTGAGTAAACAGTTAAAAGTTTCTTAACTATAGAAAATCCTTTGAAAAATAAGGTATCACGTAAGACTCCCCACAAATAAACATGGGTAAGTTTTTACCTTACGCTAACCAAAACATTTGATAGGAAATCCAGTGATATTATAATAGGGTCTAGGGTTTTTAAAATAAAATACAGAAATAGCTGGAATGCTTACATCTCACTTCCAACATAGTTGGGCACAATCAAAACCGTACATGCACTTATTGGATTTTGGATTCCATACAATGGCAGGGCTACTGGGGTACCGCTCGTCATAGTACGTGGCCTAGATCACCGTACCGAGGAGTACGCCTGCTCCTCTGCAACACAAAGCCGGAACCATCCCTTACTGTACAGTGTCGAATAAGACCACCTCGGCAGTTGTCATGATCAACCGTCCACATAGCCGAAATAAAAAGGGACCTCTAGACAGGGGTAAATCTTGCTCTCCAGTGGGGGCTACCCACGAAGCCTTGCTGCACCTCCCCTGTTTTAGCCATTCTCGGTTGATGAGGCTTGAGGCTGTAATTACCTTTATAGAACACATCTATCTTAGAATGCTCATCGTCCACCTGACGATGTTCTGAAAGCATTCAATCCATACAAGCCCGTTCCGGGTTCGAACGGAACCGAAGGCACTATCTTGTTACACTCGTTTTGGAATAACCCTCAGAGTTAACGACCATAGCCCTTGCACTCTGAATCACCATCTCGAACCTGTAAGTACTATTTCCGTCAAAGTCATCCGGAATCACCCTCAGAGTTATACTGACGAATAGTTCTTACACCTCGAGTCTTCACTTGCACTTCCCTTGGATTCACGACCTAACATTTAACTTGGATCGATGTGGTTTTCGGAATTCCAAATTTGGAAATCCGATCCCGGCCTCATCGAATCCAAACGCCATCTTAATGTCCAAGTGACTTAAGTTTATCAAATTAATTCAATTTAAACATTGAACTCACACAACATCACTTATAGATAAATATCACACATTTATCATTGATATATCAAATATCATACCACAGAATATCACAACATATCATCCAATAGATATCAACCAATTCGGATATTCCACAAATAATCATACACAAACAGGCATCATAAATTCCTTTATAATTAATTTAATCATTTTAAATTAAATTAATTACTTTAGAATTAAACAGCTAATCCTGCTTAAACAATCATTAATTAATTATAATTAATTAATTAATCACCCTTTTATCATCTTCATAAACCAATTAATTAATCTTCAATTACAGATTAATTATCCTTTAATCATATTCTTAATTAATCGCCTAGATTAATTATTCTTTAATTACACTATGTAATTAGCCTTTAAATTAATTACACATATTAATTTATCTTTAATCATTAAGTAATCTTAATTAATTCTAATCAATTAATTTACAATAATTAATTATAAAATCCTTAATTAATTTCATTAATTAATTTATTACTTCTTTCTCACTTCATTGATTAATTATCTTATAATTAATCACATTTATAAATTTAATTAAACAACTAATTACTCATTAATTACATAAATTAATGACCCTCTAACCACCTTATTAATCAATCTTTCTCATAATTATATTTAATAATTAATTATAAATTAATTACAATTATTAATCAACATGATTAATCACAACCAGTAATTAACTTCCTTAATTACTTTACTAATTAAACAAACACCTTGATTAAGTACATTAATCAATTCTTTAATTATACTGAGTAATTATCCCTTAATTACTTCCCTAAGTAATTATACCTCTTTAATCACTATCCATCAAGTAAATTTCCTTAATTAATTACATTCAGTAATTATTCATTTATTACTTCATTAATTAATTACACAACTTTAATTACATTAAGTAATTATACTTTATCCCATCATTAAGTAATTCCTTTAATTAATTAAACTTAATTAATTAACTAAAATTAACCATACTTAACTTAATTAATTACACTGAGTAATTAATTACCTTAATTACTTCATCAAGCAATTATGTTTAAATAATTCCTCAAAATGATTACGTAATTAACTTCTTAATTACTTATTAAATAATTATTTCTTAATTAATCGACCTTGATTAAATTAATTTCTAATTAAGCAATTAATTATACTTAATTAATTACACAACTAATTTACCTTAATTTAATTTCTTACATTAACCATTTAAGTAAATTAAGTAATTTACTTTAATTACCTTTATCAATAAAAACTTGATTAAGATAAACCAAATATTTATTAACTTTAAATCAATTAAATATTTAAATTTGAAAACTTGTATTTAGTTTATACAGAAACATCTCTTTCAATTTATCATTTTTAAATACTTTACTTCAATCACATTTTAAATTACTTCAAATACAATTTTTATTCGAAAACATTTTTTTTCATTAACAAACAAAATGAAACAAACTATTTTTTTAACAAAAGTTTACATTTTTAAAATCCAAACTTTAAAAACTAAATTTCTTTTAAATTCAAACATTCATTCATTATAAACCAATTTTACAGCTTGTTAAAAATTCAATTTACCTTCAAACTCGAATCTACTTTTTATAAAGTATAAAAATCTGATTAATACTAAACTATAAAACAAACGACTATTTCTTAAACAAATTTAACTTAACTTGTTAAAACACAAAGATTTTTAATCAAAACATTTCAAACATATTAAAAATTGATTTAAACTTTGTTTCAAAATCTAAGTTTGCTTTTAAACTTCAGAAATGTCACTTTGCAGTAAAAAATTAACAGGAACAAAATCCTGGAAAACCCAACATACACGCGACAAACCTCCTTCCACTCCGAGTCACACACGATACCCTCACGACCTAACTTCGAGCAAACAACAGAGGAACCCAACCAAAACTCTTCTTCCCAACGAAACTGCTGCAGATCATCAATAGGCTCGTTCCCGTGCACACCGGAGCCGGTCGACTGCGATCGACGCCGACGTTCCCTACAAGTCATCTTTGGCCTCGGCAACCCCTCCAACACCCTCAATTGAAGGAAACGCCACTGCATCAAAATACAAGCAACAGCCTCCTTAATCCAGAAAATAAACGAACCACATCCATCACCGCCAACGGTGAAATCCACCACCGGAGACGACGGCTTCACTTCTAGAGCCACCCTGCACTTCAACAACGCGATTCCCCTCCATGCGATCCACCCCGAGGCATCAACGACGACGAAACCAAGTTGTTCCCAACCACAAACAGAAAACTACACTAAACCCTACTACGCCGCTTCCTAATCACCACGACCACCATAAAAATACTCTATTATTTTCCCAAATCACCCATCACCATGATCTCCTCCATGCCAAAGCTCATCCCCCATCACAACTCCAATCAACAAAAATCGATCAAAACCCCAAATACCTAAAACCCCTAATTTCTCTTTGAATGCTATATTACAAATTACGAGTTTTACATTAAAATTCATATTTTGATAGTATGTTTCAGATTAACTAAGTGAATTTGAAATTTATCAAACTTGAATTTTCTCATTTTTGAATATCAACTGTATATTCATAATTTTCTGGATAATATTCAAATATGCTTACTTGTAATGAATTTTAAAAGCAAGAACAACATGTTAGTAACATCTTTACTACAGAAATCACATTTTAATTTTGATTTTACAGAAGGATTTGAGATATTTTGCTTGATCTTGCACAGATTTTACAGAGAGTATAGATATGTACTCATGTTTGTACATAAACAAATCAAATTTTAAATGAAAATTCTGAGCACCAACATGATTTAACAACATCATATCCAACGTGCAAACATAGATACAAATTTAAACATTTCACAGATCAAAAAATAAAGGATCGAAAACTGTTTTTAAAAAGAAATTTACTCACCATAGATTAGGAGCAGAGATCAGCTTTGGAATTACTGCATTTTTTTATTTCCTGGAATTTGAATTACCGCACTTCATTGCTGATGAACCACTTAATCTTCAAATTGAATATGCTTGTTGACGTTTGCAGTATATTCCAGGTGAGCTTGAAATCATATTTTCAGGTTGCAATTTAGATCAGGGTTACAGTTTTGAATTCTGTTTTCTGGTTACAGATTTAATTTAGTTTTCCTTTTCCTTTTCCTTTCAGTTTGAATCTCTTTTTGCATTTGAATTCTTTTCTTATTTAGTTGAAGAAAAATTTAAAGAAATTTGAATAAAAGAAACAAACAGATCCTTTTCTTTTAAACTTTTAATTAAAACAAAACTTTGTTTTAAACATAAAGATGCCACTTGTTAAATGCATAACTTCATGTATTTACAAATGTCAAGCTCATTATTCATATGTAAACAAGTGTGCTTTCATAATTTCTCATGATGCCATGTGTTTAAGGAGATGATTTATTACATTAATTACTTGTTTATAAAAAAAATGAATTAAACCTTAATTACAATACTCATGTTTTTAATATATATAACTTATGAAATGTATTTATCTTTGTGTTTAATTTATAATTACTTTAAAACTCACTTTTCTACAAATAAGTTTAAAAGAAGAAACATTCATTTAAATTTTATTTTAAAGTTTAAACTAAAGTTATTATAGCTATATTGATATTATATTTAAAAATCTAATTTTGTTTTCAAAAAAACCAATTTAAAGAAAACAATTTAATCTTTTATAACAATGTACTATTTTTGCAAGCTAATATTCTTTTAAATAAAAATAAAATTTCCTTTAAGTGTTTTATAAATAAAAATAAATTTTAAATTGCTTTTGAAAAGCATTTTTATTAAATCAAATCAAAAACTTCTAAATCACTATAAAAACTTATGTACATTAAAATTTTGAAAACATATTTTTCTATTTAAGTTTAATCCATAATTTTCTATTTACAATAAATATCCAAATGTAAATATTCATTATAAATAGAACATCTTAAATATTAGCTTTAGAAATTATTTGAATTTTAAAACAAAACATCAAATCACAATATATAAACATATATGTATTATAATTTGAAAATATTTTTATTAAATTTAAATTGAAACAATTTCCTTATTACAAAGTATACATATATACATTACAAATAGGATATTTTTATTATCTTAAAAAGATCAATTATTTTTAGTTAGATATTATTATTATTATTTGAAAAGAATAAACATTCAAATTAAATTATCATTATTATTGAGTTTTTGAAAAGATAACATTTGTTAAATTAGATCAATTATTAGTTTTGAATATATAATATTTGGTTAAATTAGATTTTTAAATCAATATAACATATTTTAAAATAAATTATAAATGGAAATTATTAAATAAGTATTGCCAAAATCCCGGGACATCACATAACTCCCCCTTAAAAGAATTTCGTCCCCGAAATTAAAAGCAAAGATAATTTAATAATTCCATACAGATTTTAGTTATAAAATATCAACAAATGCTATCAACCATACTAGAAACCATAACATCCAATTCAAACAATCAAATTTGATTATCCAGACGAAATTCTGGATAGAATTTCCTTGAGTTTCCCAGGTACAAACACTGGGTTACTCGCCCTACAGAATCTAAACTAGCTGCTCTACTCAGAATCGAGAACTCCTATAAATCCAGATCTACAATCTAAACAGGATACCGGATTACAGACAATCCGATCAACTTCCAAATCTCTATGATCTGCTGGTTCTAAACCAGTGATAGATCAAACACTTATCTTTAAGAGAATATAGAAAGATTCTCATACACTCTTGAGCTAGCTTCCCAACTTATCCAATCTCATCACTGTTATGATCGGAGAAAACTTATCCAAAATTTAAATCTCCGACTTCGAACTCCGAATCTCTTCGTCTCTTGACCACAACCTCTGCTGATCCTGGACTTCCCTCAACCCTCCTGATCAACCAAACTTCACAGACGCTTCTTAAATCAAAGCTGAATCAAGAATGAGATGACCTCTTGATTCTACTCAACAAGATGGTTCTCCCAAAATCCATTGAAATCCAAAACAAATCTACCATACAAGCATTATGAACTTCAAACTAGCTTCTCCTATCCGGAAAACAGAACAGATGCTCCTGACATCCAAGTCTTCAGATCCCGAAAGAACTTCCTGAAGAAAACCTTAAATCCAAGAAAACACAAATCCTCCTAAGAATCCGAGGTTGCTTCTATTCTGGAATAGCTGCCACCATGTTTCCGCTGCACAACTCTGATCCGAAGAAGATGAGAAAGCTTCTGATGAACACAAGCACTAACTTGATCAACTTATCCAGAAACATTGTCCATCAAATTTCATAAAAGCTTAATGACCTATCCGATTTGGTCACAAATACTACAATAAAAATCCATTCGGAAACTAGATCCAATCAATCCTGATTGCTCACAAAAATCCTCTCTCCTAGAATCTTCTCTCTATTAGGCCAAATCACCAGAAAATCCAAGAACCATATCGAAACAGAACTCCATCTCCCGAAGCGGACAAATTCCTTTGACTTCCTCAAAAATATCCAGAAAGTCTCAAACCACTTCGATAGCTCCAACATCTTTAGAGA
This sequence comes from Allium cepa, assembly GCA_030765085.1. NCBI lineage: Eukaryota > Viridiplantae > Streptophyta > Magnoliopsida > Asparagales > Amaryllidaceae > Allium > Allium cepa. The sequence continues at coordinate 697,557,698 of CM060929.1, read as the reverse complement.
TGTCTCTAACTAAAGCAAAGATTACTAAAAGAACTTCCGAACCATCGCAAGTCACTTTTGCGATACTACCCAGTTCGGATTCCAAAGAAACTATTCTCTCTTACATAACAGAACAGCTTAAGCCCTCCAAAAGAAGAAACTAATGGTCCACCTCAACCACAAACATCTTACCCAGCTGAGCTTCCAGAAGAAGAAGACAAGCCTTCACCATTTGCCCGATCTACTGATAGAAGAATCTCAAAGACTTCTGAACCATCGGAGAAATGGACCACACAACTGCTTCCGAACTCCACCTCTAGGATACTACTGAGCCAAGAGATCTTCCTGACAGCACATTCAATACCTTTGAGCTGCGCTTGCTACCACAGACCTCCTATCCAAAAGTTCCTTGAATCTCAAAGCTACATTAAACAACTCCACAAAAAGAGTCTTCAAGATGAGTAGAAACCTTTCAAGAAACTCGGGCTTCAGACCAAGCACAAACACCTAGCTGAACTGAGTCACCCACTCCAGTACAGATAAGATTCCTTCCTATGGTTGCCAAAATATCATTACTTGCTTCAGCTCTTCTAACTAATCCAAATTCTAGACAATCCGCTCGCACGAGCGCAATCCAAACTTATACTCCAAAGATAAACTCCGAATCTTTAAAAGATTTCCTTCAGAGATCGATGAAATCCATATACCCAACTGCCAAACTTACTCAATATACTCAAAACTGTTCTGGCAGATACTCTTCCAACCTCAAATACTCAGACTTCTTCCATCGATAGTCGTGTTATACACACCACTATCTCTTCTACTTCTAAAACTTTTGTTGGCAAACCCGAACAGGTAACCCAACAAAATAGGTAGGAATAAACAGATATATATATATATATATATATATATATATATATATAGTCAAAATTACAAATACGCTCTCTCAAAGAAAAACACCACTCTAGAGTCTAGGTACTCGCTCAACCTAGCACTCTGATACCACAGTGTAACGACCCACCTTTCATAACACAGAAAGACGCATCATTAAGAAGAAAGAAAGGGATAGAAAAGAGAAAAGATAGAAAAGAAAGAACCAAACAACATCAGAATCTCACAGCGGAACGAATAAATTATATTAATCAAATAAAATATTACATAGTATCACATACATCAGAGTTATACAGCTCAACTACTCAAAAACTAGACAGTTATAACACCTGTCTAGATATTACAACTCAAGTACATCATAGAAACAGAAACAACTCAAACACAGCGGAAAACTCTATGTATATATCTACACGCTGAAGCCATCTGCTCCATATCTCCTCCAGAACTCGTCAAAGCAGACCTGAATCACTTGACTACACATATATAATATAAGTACCGAAGAGTTTAATAAAACATAAAATAAACACTCGGGTCAGACAGGGGTCTGGTGTGAGTAAACGGTTAAAAGTTGCTTAACTTTAGAAAATCCTTTGAAACAAAGGTATCATGTAAGACTCCCCACAAATAAACATGGGTAAGTTTTACCTTACGCTAACCAAAACATTTGATAGGAAATCCAGTGATATTATAATAGGGTCTAGGGTTTTTAAAATAAAATACAGAAATAGATGGAATGCTTACATCTCACGTTCCAACATAGTTGGGCACAATCAAAACCGTACAAGCACTTATTGGATTTTGGATTCCATACAATGGCAGGGCTACTGGGGTACCGTCCGTCACAGTACGTGGCCTAGATCACCGTACCGAGGAGTACGCCCGCTTCTCTGCAACACAAAGCCGGAACCATCCCTTACTAGACAGTCCCGAACAAGACCACCCCGACAGTTGTCATGATCAACCGCCCACACACCCGAAATAAAAAGGGACCTCTAGACAGTGGTAAATCTTGCTCTCCAGTGGGGGCTACCCACGAAGCTTGCTGCACCTCCCCTGTTTTAGCCATTCCCGGTTGATGAGGCTTGAGGCTACGATTACCTTTATAGAACACATCTATCTTAGAATGCTCATCGTCCACCTGACGATGTTCTTAAAGCATTCAATCCATACAAGTCCGTTCCAGGTTCGAACGGAACCGAACGCACTATCTTGTTACATTCGTTTTGGAATCACCCTCAGAGTTAACGACCATAGCCCTTGCACTCTGAATCACCATCTCTAACCTGTAAGTACTATTTCCATCAAACTAATCTCGGAATCATCCCCAGAGTTATACCGACGAATAGTTCTTACACCTCGAGTCTTCACTTGCACTTCCTTTGGATTCACGACCTAACGTTTAACTTGGATCGATGTGGTTTTCGAAATTCCAAATTTGGAAACCCGATCCCGGTCTCATTGAATCCAAACGCCATCTTAATGTCCAAGTGATTTAAGTTTATCAAATTAATTCTTAAATATTGAACTCACAGAGCATCACCTATAGATAAATATCACACATTTATCATTGATATATCTAATATCATACCACAACATATCACAACATATCATCCAATAGATACCAACCAATTCAGATATTCCACAAATAATCATACACAAACAGGCATCATAAATTCCTTTATAATTAATATAATCATTTTAAATTAAATAAATTACATGAGAATTAAACAACTAATCCTGCTTAAACAATCATTAATTAATTAATCATAATTAATTAATTAATCACTCTTTAATCATCTTCATAATCCAATTAATTAATCTTCAATTATAGATTAATTATCCTTTAATCATATTCTTAATTAATCGCCTAGATTAATTATTCTTTAATTACACTAAGTAATTAGCCTTTAAATTAATTACACAGATTAATTTATCTTTAATCATTAAGTAATCTTAATTAATTCTAATCAATTAATTAACAATAATTAATTACAAAAATCCTTAATTAATTTCATTAATTAATTTATTACTTCTTTCCCACTTCATCGATTAATTATCTTATAATTAATCACATTTATAAATTTAATTAAACAATAATTGTTCATTAATTACATAAATTAATGACCCTCTAATTACCTTATTAATCAATTTTTCTCATAATTATATTTAATAATTAATTATAAAATTAATTACAATTATTAATCAACATGATTAATCACAACAAGTAATTAACTTCCTTAATTACTTTACTAATTAAACAAACACCTTGATTAATTACATTAATCAATTCTTTAATTATATTGAGTAATTATCGCTTAATTACTTCCCTAAGTAATTATACGTCTTTAATTACGATCCATCAAGTAAATTTCCTTAATTAATTACATTCAGTAATTATTCATTTATTACTTCATTAAGTAATTACACAACTTTAATTACATTAAGTAATTATACTTTATCCCATCATTAAGTAATTCCTTTAATTAGTTAAACTTAATTAATTAACTAAAATTAGCCATACTTAACTTAATTAATTACATACCTTAATTACTTCATTAAGTAATTATGTCTAAATAATTCCTTAAAATGTTTAAGTAATTAACTTCTTAATTACTTATTAAATAATTATTTCTTAATTAATTGACCTTGATTAAATTATTTTCTAATTAAGTAATTAATTATACTTAATTAATTACACAACTAATTTACCTTAATTTAATTTCTTACATTAACCATTTAAGTAAATTAAGTAATTTACTTTAATTACCTTTATCAATAAAAACTTGATTAAGATAAACCAAATATTTTATTAACTTTAAATCAATTAAATATTTAAATTCGAAAATTTGTATTTGGTTTATACAAAAACATCTCTTTCAATTTATCATTTTTAAATACTTTACTTCAATCACATTTTAAATTACTTCAAATACAAATTTTATTTGAAAACATTTTTTTCATTAACAAACAAAATGAAACAAACTATTTTTTTAACAAAAGTTTACGTTTTTAAAATCCAAACTTGAAAAACTAAATTTCTTTTAAATTCAAACATTCATTCATTATAAACCAATTTTACACCTTGTTAAAAATTCAATTTACCTTCAAACTCGAATCTTCCTTTTATAAAGTATAAAAATCTAATTAATACTAAACTATAAAACAAAGGACTATTTTTAACAAATTTAACATAACTTGTTAAAACACAAAGATTTTAAATCAAAACATTTCAAACGTATTAAAAACTGTTTTAAACTTTGTTTTAAAATCTAAGTTTGCTTTTAAACTTCAGAAATATCATTTTGCAGTAAAAAAATTAACAGGAACAAAATCCTGGAAAACCTAACATACACGCGACAAACCTCCTCCACTCCGAGTCACACACGATACCCTCACGACCTAACTTCGAGCAAACAACAGAGGACCCCAAACAAAACTCTTCTTCCCAATGAAACTGCTGCAGATCATCAATAGGCTCGTGCAAATGCACACCGGAGCCGGTCGACGGCGACCAACGCCGATGTTCCCCACGAGTCGTCTTTGGCCTCGGCAACACCTTCGACACCCTCAATTGATGGAAACGCCACTGCATCAAAATACGAGCAACAGCCTCCTTAATCCAGAAAACAAACGAACCACATCCATCACCGCCAACGGTGAAATCCACCACCAAAGACCACGACTTCACTTCCAGAGCCACCGTGCACTTCGACAACGCGATCCCCCTCCATGCGATCCACCCCGAGGCATCAACGACGACGAACCCAAGTTGTTTCCGACCACAAATAGAAAACTACACTAAACCCTACTACGCCGCTTCCTGATCACCACGACCACCACAAAAATCCTACATTATTTTCCCAAATCACCCATCACCGTGACCTCCTCCATGCCAAAGCTCGTCCCCCATCACAACTCCAATCAACAAAAATCGATCAAAACCCCAAATACCTAAAACCCCCAATTTCTCTTTGAATACTATATTATAAATTACAAGTTTTACATTAAAATTCATATTTTGATAGTATGTTTCAGATTAACTAAGTGAATTTGAAATTTATCAAACTTGAATTTTCTCATTTTTGAATATCAACTGTATATTCATAATTTTCTGGGTAATATTCAAATATGCTTACTTGTAATGAATTTTAAAAACAAGAACAACGTGTTAGTAACATCTTTTCTACAGAAACCACAGTTTAATTTTTGATTTTACAGAAAGATTTGAGATATTTTCGTTGACCTTGCACAGATTTTATAAAGAGTACAGATATGTACTTATGTTTGTACATAAACAAATAAAATTTTAAATGAAAATTCTGAGCACCAACATGATTTAACAACATCATATCCAACATGCAAACATAGATACAAATCTAAACATTTCACAGATCAACAAATAAAGGATCGAAAACTATTTTTAAAAAGAAATTTACTCACCATAGATTAGGAGCAGAGATCAGCTTTGGAATTACTGCATTTTTTTATTTCCTGGAATTTGAATTACCGCACTTCATTGCTGATGAACCACTTAATCTTCAAATTGAATATGCTTGTTGACGTTTGCAGTATATTCCAGGTGAGCTTGAAATAATATTTTCAGGTTGCAATTTAGATCAGGGTTACAGTTTTGAATTCTGTTTTCTGGTTACAGATTTAATTTAGTTTTCCTTTTCCTTTCAGTTTGAATCTCTTTTTGCATTTGAATTCTTTTCTTATTTAGTTGAAGAAAAATTTAAAGAAATTTGAATAAAAGAAACAAACAGATCTTTTTCTTTTAAACTTTTAATTAAAACAAAACTTTGTTTTAAACATAAAGATGCCACTTGTTAAATGCATAACTTCATGTATTTACAAATGTCAAGCTCATTATTCATATGTAAACAAGTGTGCTTTCATAATTTCTCATCATGCCATGTGTTTAAGGAGATGATTTATTACATTAATTACTTGTTTATAAAAAAAATGAATTAAACCTTAATTACAATACTCATGTTTTTAATATATATAACTTATGAAATGTATTTATCTTTGTGTTTAATTTATAATTACTTTAAAACTCACTTTTCTACAAATAAGTTTAAAAGAAGAAACATTCATTTAAATTTTATTTTAAAGTTTAAACTAAAGTTATTATAGCTATATTGATATTATATTTAACAATCTAATTTTGTTTTCAAAAAAATCAATTTAAAGAAAACAATTTAAACTTTTATAACAATGTACTATTTTTGCAAGCTAATATTCTTTTAAATAAAAATAAATTTTCCTTTAAGTGTTTTATAAATAAAAATAAATTTTAAATTGCTTTTGAAAAGCATTTTTATTAAATCAAATCAAAAACTTCTAAATCACTATAAAAACTTATGTACATTAAAATTTTGAAAACATATTTTTCTATTTAAGTTTAACCCATAATTTTCTATTTACAATAAATATCCAAATGTAAATATTCATTATAAATAGAACATCTTAAATATTAGCTTTAGAAATTATTTGAATTTTAAAACAAAACATCAAATTACAATATATAAACATATATGTATTATAATTTGAAAATATTTTTATTAAATTTAAATTGAAACAATTTCCTTATTACAAAGTATACATATATACATTACAAATAGGATATTTTTATTATCTTAAAAAGATCAATTATTTTTAGTTAGATATTATTATTATTATTTGAAAAGAATAAACATTCAAATTAAATTATCATTATTATTGAGTTTTTGAAAAGATAACATTTGTTAAATTAGATCAATTATTAGTTTTGAATATATAATATTTGGTTAAATTAGATTTTTAAATCAATATAACATATTTTAAAATAAATTATAAATGGAAATTATTAAATAAGTATTGCCAAAATCCCGGGACATCACATAACTCCCCCTTAAAAGAATTTCGTCCCCGAAATTAAAAGCAAAGATGAACCACTGAATTACTGCACTTCATTGCTGATGAACCACTGAATCTTCAAATTGAATATGCTTGCTGAAGTTTGCAGTATATTCCAGGTGAGCTTGAAATCATATTTTCAGGTTGCAATTTAGATCAGGGTTACAGTATTGAATTCTGTTTTCTGGTTACAGATTTAATTTAGTTTTCCTTTTCCTTTCAGTTTGAATCTCTTTTTCCATTTGAATTCTTTTCTTATTTAGTTAAAGAAAAAATTAAAGAAGTTTGAAGAAAAGAAACAAACAGATCTTTTTCTTTTAAACTTTTAATTAAAACAAAACTTTCTTTTAAACATAAAGATGCCACTTGTTAAATGCATAACTTCATGTATTTACAAATGTCAAGCTCTTTATTCATATGTAAACAAGTGTGCTTTCATAATTTCTCATGATTCCATGTGTTTGAAGAGATGATTTATTACATTAATTACTTGTTTATAAAAAAATGAATTAAACCTTAATTACAATACTCATGTTTTTAATATATATATATAACTTATGAAATGTTTTTATCTTTGTGTTTAATTTATAATTACTTTAAAACTCACTTTTCTACAAATAAGTTTAAAAGAAGAAACATTCATTTAAATTTTATTTTAAAGTTTAAACTAAAGTTATTATAGCTATATTGATATTATATTTAAAAATCTAAATTTGGTTTCAAAAAGATCAATTTAAAGAAAACAATTTATGCTTTTATAACAGTGTACTATTTTTGCAAGCTATTATTCTTTTAAATAAAAATAAATTTTCCTTTAAGTGTTTTATAAAAATAAATTTTGAATTGCTTTTGAAAAGCATTTTTATTAAATTAAATCAAAAACTTCCAAATCACTATAAAAACTTATGTATATTAAAATTTTGAAAACATATTTTTCTATTTAAGTTTAATCCATAATTTTCTATTTACAATAAACATCCAAATATAAATATTCATTATAAATAGAACATCTTAGATATTAGCTTTAGAAATTATTTGAATTTTAAAACAAAACATCAAATCACAATATATAAACATATATGTATTATAATTTGAAAATATTTTTATTAAATTTAAATTGAAACAATTTCCTTATTACAAAGTATACATATATACATTACAAATAGGATATTTTTATTATCTTAAAAAGATCAATTCTTTTTAGTTAGATATTATTATTATTATTTGAAAAGAATAAACATTCAAATTAAATTATCATTATTATTAAGTTTTTGAAAAGATAACATTTGTTAAATTAGATTAATAAAAAGTTTTGAATATATAATATTTGGTTAAATTAGATTTTTAAATCAATATTACATATTTTAAAATAAATTATAAATGGAAATTATTAAATAAGTATTGCCAAAATCCCGGGACATCACAGTCTCCCTCGCACACAAAGAGACATCACACATTGCTAGTCTAAACCACAAAATGATCATCATTGATCATCAAGAAGTTTCGATCGCACTAAGCTAGTAAATAAATAAGTTTAGCTTCATGTCCCATAACCACCAGCTTAACTTAAATATTTACGAACAAATTGTAGATTTCGACTCGAAGATTGTCACAAGATTTTCAATCGAACAAGTCCAAAAATTAACCGACGAAGTAAACGCAAGCGTTTCATACCACTAGTTTTACTAAGCCGTTTAATTAGATTTCTCAAACGATTGGGGAAAAAGGTTTGTATATACTAATAGATTGGAAAACTATTTTATAAACGGGCTTCGTATCAAAAAATAAAGTTGAATCCGTCTTGGTGAAAGAGTTTTGATATTTACTAATAGTATAGAAACCTTTATATTTCAAAGTGACAAATCACAAAAATGATAGTAAAAACAATCAATCACCAAAATTCACATTCAAAGACGTGAATCAAATCCATAGAAATCGATACAAAATCCATCAAAAGGGGTATTCTCAAAAATCTCGAAAAAGAAATTATCCAACTCAACAAAAGTGATAACAACTAATCGGTGAAACAAGAATCGATTAAAAATGTGAAATCCACTCAAAAATGCCTAAGTTAGGCAAAAATGCAAATTCCTAGATTCAGTCGACTAGATTCTGAAGTCAGTCGACTGATTCAATGTCTGGAAACTCTCTATTTCCAGGTTCAGTCGACTGAACTCAGAGTTCAGTCGACTGACACATGCTTGGAAACACTCGATTTCCAGACTAAGTCGACTGAACTCAGAGTTTAGTCCACTGATACAGGGACTAGGAATTTTCTAGTTCCAGGTTCAATCGACCGAACTCAGAAGTCAGTCGACTGAATCTGCAAATTTCAGTCTTCTCAGCCTAGCCCAACCAAGGGGAAAATTCCAAAAACTAGCGATCGGACGAGCAATGGGCACTAGGGGCTTACGCCAATCGGCAACCCATCCCTATAGGCTCTTCGATGCACCACCAAAAACATGTTCAAACACCAAAGATAAGATTTTTAAAGATTTGACCTCAAAACACCAAAAAATGGAATATTCACCAAATCAATCCAATTCAAAAGCAAATAAACAAGAATATTTGTTAGGAATTCATAACTAACAACAATGAAAGCTATAGACATAGATGTGAGTTCAAAAACTCACCTTTTACCCAAAAACAATGAAGGAGAAGCTCGAAAGCAAAAGAAAGATCAACTACTCTTCAATTTCAACTCTAAAAGCTCCAATCTAAGATCATAAGAAAATATTTCCTAAGTTAGGTTATAGAAAATTTCTGAAATTGGAGAGAGATTGAGATGGAGAAGAAGAAGAGGATGCTTACCTAAGATTCTCTTGATTTTTGGAGCTAGAACTTGAATTTGCAAAAGAAACTAGGGCTTAGGAATTTTAGTTTCCAATCTCTTCCCCCGTTTTCGCTAAAGCTTGAAGTGTTAGGAAAATAATAGAATGAATGAAGAGGAGAGGGGTGGAGTTCGGTTCATATGTTGGGTTAATGGGCTGAAACCCAAACCCAAAGCCCTAAATGAAAACATCAAAATTTTAATCAACTCTAAATATATTGATGTTTATACTCAAAAAGGCCACAAACACTATTTTGAACTCAGTGGAAGTGGTCTTGAGTCCTAATTCGACTGTTTGCAAAAAGTAGCATTTCGGACTTAAATCCGACCAACGATGCTATATTTAAATAAAATATTTAAGTTAACAATCGTAAAATATTCGGGTTGTTACAGGCTCCCCTCCTTAAAGAAATCGCGTCCTCACAATATTTAAAAATAAAAATAAAAAGTAACAACCATAAAAGCATGTCAATACAAAAGAAATTTGAAGTAAGAAGTTCACCTTAAAGAGCACAAGAGAGTAAGTCCGGATGTGTTCGCTCGATGAATTATCTAGATTCCCAAGAGTAATCCTTAGGATTTGAGGACCATTGAACTTTCACAAGTGGGACATCTTTATTTCGAAGGCGTTTAACCTCCATGGCAATGATATGAATAGGATGTTGCTCATAAGTGAAACTAGGCGAAACTTCAATTTCTTCCACAACACCGGGCTCAAGAACAGAATCGGACTCTCGAAGGCATTTCCGTAATTGAGAGACATGAAACACATCATGAATAGAAGAAAATTGAGCAGGTAGTAAAAGGCGATAAGCCATGGAACCAATGCGTTCGGTGATGGAAAATGGACCAATATATCGACGCGCCAACTTTCTCGATCGAATGAAATGCACAACACCCTTCATAGGTGAAAAACGAATAAACACTAAATCTTCTACAGAAAATTCTAATTTCCTTGTTCGGTTATCGGCATAGGATTTTTGTCTACTTTGGGCTTCTTTCATCTTACGACGAATAAGATCAATCTTTTCTGTGGAATCACAAATAAGATCTGGACCTAAAACCAGCTTCTCACTGGCCTTAAGCCAACAAGAAGGAGATCAGCACGGCCTTGCATAGAGCGCCTCTAAAGGCGCCATACCAATACTAGATTGGAAGCTATTATTATTATAGGAAAACTCAACAAGAGAAATATGATCTTCCCAACTTCCACCAAAATCATGAACACATGCACGAAGAAGATCTTCAAGAGTTTGATTCACACGCTCGGTTTGTCCATCGGACTGAGGATGATATGTGGTGCTAAAATTAAGCTTCGTACTCAAAGCTTTTTGAAAACTCTTCCAAAATCCACTAGTAAACAATGGATCACGATCATTAACAATTGAAGTAGGATCTCCATGCAATTTAACAATTTCTCTAATATAGAGTTTGGCCAAAAGAGGTATGGTCCGATTAGACCGAATGGGAATAAAATGGATGGATTTTGTAAGTCTATCCACAATCACCCATAAACTGTCATGGATCGAATGAGAACGGGGAAGTCCGTCAATAATATCCATGGAGACTTGATCCCACTTCCAAATTGGAATGTGCAAAGGTTGCAATAACCCACCGGGTCTTTGATGCTCAGACTTAACAAGTTGGCAAGTCATGCAATGCTTAATGAAGTTAGCAATATCTGATTTCATTCCATCCCAATAATAAAGTCGCTTCATATCCGCGTACATTTTACTACTATCAGGATTAATGGTAAATATAGAACGATGAGAATCTTCTAAAATGTCTTTACGAAGATCACTAATATTTGGCACGATAAGTGTACCAAATTTTTGAATACTACCACGAGCATCAATATCAATGTCCTTCAAACCATCAATATCGATTTTATCCCTCCAATTTTGGATAAGAAGAGCCAATTCGAGATCTAGCTTTTGAGCTTCAAGAACGCGGTCTAAAGAGATGGATGAGCCTCAAGGCTGCATAAAACAAGAGATGAACATGAATTGGATTCACGATCTCGAATCTCACAAGTGGATAAAGTCTCGAGATCATTCCACTCAGATAACATCATAGAAACAACCGCTTGTTGCTTACGACTAAGGGTATCGGCAACACGATTTCCCTTTTCGGGAGTATAAAGAATATCAGGATCATAAGATGCAAGGAACTTGAGCCAACGTTATTGATGCAAATTAAGTTCCTTTTGAGAAAATAAATACTTTAAAGATTTATGATCAGTGTAGAGGAGAAAATTTTCTCCCAAAAGATAATGACGCCAAATTCTAAGGGCAAAAACAATAGCCGCGAGCTTTAAATCATGAGTGGCATATCTAGTCTCGGTAGGCTTTAATTGCCTAGAAGCATAAGCAATAACATGTTCCCTTTGCAAGAGAACGGCTCCCAAACCAAGACGACTAGAATCGGTATAAGCAACAAAGTCTTGGTTTCCTTCGGGAATCACAAGAATAGGAGCCTCGGAAAGGAGTTCTTTTAATCTTTGAAAAGAATCATCACATTTGTCTGACCAAATGTATTTAACTCCCTTCTTTATCAGACTAGTAAGAGGCACAAATTTTTTAGAAAAGCCTTTTATGAACCGACGGTAATAACCCGCCAACCCATGAAAGCTACGAATTTCCATCACGCTCTCCGGTCTCTTCCAATTTTGAATCGCTTTAATCTTTGAAGGATCCACGGAAATTCCGGATTCAGCAATAATATGACCAAGAAATTTCACACGAGTTTTCCAAAATTGGCATTTAGATAATTTTGCTTTCAATTGGTTGCTCCTAAGAATTTCCAACACAATCCGAAGATGCTATTCATGCTGTTCCTCGTTTTTAGAATAAACAAGAATATCATCTATAACGATGAGAAAAAATTGATCGAGGAAGTCTTTGGAAACTCGATTCATAAGGTCAAGGAAACAAGGTGGAGCATTCGTTAAACCAAATGGCATAACAAGCCATTCATAAGATCCATGACGAGTAAAGATAGATGTCAAAGGAATGCTATCCTCTGCAATACGAAGCTAATGAAAACCGGTTGCTGAGTTAAACTGTGAAAAGACTCTAGCACTACTAAGTTGGTCGAATAAATCATCAATCCGAGGTAAAGGATATTTATTCTTGATAGTAAGATCATTAAGCTTGCGGTAGTTAACGCAAAGCTTAAGTGTACCATTGGATTTCTTCACAAAAATAGCCGAAGCTCCCCAAGGAGAGGAACTACAATAAAGAAATCGCTACGCTTCCAATTCGGATAATTGTTTACGCATCTCCTCATTTTCCTTATTAGACATACGATAAGGAGGACGAGTGACAGGTAGAGTTCCAAGGATTAGATTAATTCTGAACTCAATTGCTCGCTTAGGTGGTAATCGTAAAACGGGCTCAAATATGCCAAAAAATTCACGAACAACATGAATGAGAGAAATGACATCTTCCTAATCATCATTATCGTCATCATGAGGGTTTAGAGAATATAAGGATGCTATAAATTGGAATCCGAATCTTTAAGAACAATAGAAATCTGCTTAACAAATTGAGGACATTTAAGATGAATAGTCCTCTCAGGACATTGGATGTGGGCTTCATAACGGTTAAGCCAATCCATTCCCAAAATCATTCCAAAGCCTAAGTAACGCATGACATGCAAATCGGCTTGGAAAGCATAATCACATAAAATAATCTCGACATCTTTACAAAGGAAACCAAGTGTTGTGGATCCACCAACCGGATTCGCAATTCTCAAAGAAGTCATCAAAGGCTTAACACTTAAAGAAAAAGTACCAACAAGTTCTTTTGATATAAAAGAATGGGGCGCACCCATACCAAAAAGAACTCGGATAGGATGATCACGAAACATAATAATGCAATCAAGGATAGAATGAGAAATACCTTGACCACGAGAAGTGTTATTGGGGGCTTGCACAACTGTAACGACCCGTATTTTTACGGATCGAAACATTGTTAAACTATATGCTTTAAGTCGTATTGTTGATAAGTCGTTCGGAGTTTAAGTCATTTGGAGCTTGAGTCGTGTAGGAGCATAGATGACTTAAGGATTGGCGGAGTTAGGGTGTGACCGACTTAAGGTCTGTACCGAGTTAACGACCCATAGAATTGACCGACTCATAGGAAGGAACGACCTAAAGGATGTAACGACTTAAGGGTTAGTGGATTAGGTCGTGAGTCTCTGTGTGTTGGGATGAGTCGTATGACCGAGGTAAGGAAGTTTGCGGCATAGAGGTCCAGGAGTTAACGACCTAATAGTAAACGACCTAAGTTAGATCTGTGTATAGTGTTAGGTCGTAGACGAGATAAGGCTTAAGTCGTTATAATTATGAGTCGTAAGTCATTGGAACTTAGGCTGGGTGTTAGGTCGTCTCTTGAGTTAGGTTGCTGCCGACTTATGTTAGGTCGCGAACATGTTGGGTCGAACCTGTGTTGAGTCGCGCGTGTTAGGTCGTTGAGTCGCGTTAAGAGCTGAGTCGTTAAGTCGTGTCTGTTTTAGGTCGCGCGAAGACTCGAGTTGGGTCGGCTGTGCCGAGTTATAGGTTAGGTCGGCATGTGTATTGAGTCGTAGGCTGTGGGGTCTGATGAGTCGTGGATGACTCATGTGATAGGTCGGCGGCGACTTAAGGGGCGGCGACTCATGGGGATTTCAGCCTATAAATAGAGGGGTTCGGTTCACTTTTTGGCACCGGATTTTGAAGCGACTAAGTGCTGCCATTTTGAGAGCTCGACTACAACACTTCTTCACTTCTTTTCTTCACTCTAATCTAGTGCTAACATCCATCCAAGATCGAAGATCAAGATCAAAGATTCAAGAGCCGAAGTTGAAGATCTTCATTCAACAAAGAGAGATTTCATCGTTTGAAGCGGAACCTTGTCGGATCAAGCTAGTTTCTTCGCTGTCCAGATCTGAAGTTAGTAGCTTTTGAGGTGTTTAGGTGATTTGGTGAGTGGTGGTTATCTCTCACACGGACCCAAAGGAGTATATTGGATCGGTGGTTTATTTATGTGCTAAAGATAGTGATTTCTTGCATTTTCCCTAAGTCTGCATGTAGATCCATCATCTATGAAATTTTGACATCTATTTTACTACCTGTTCACTTATGCAAGTTCATTCATCAAGTTGTAGAGATATTGTACATAATTCATGCTTGTTAGAATGCATGTTAGATTTGAACTCTTTATTTACGAATTTGCCATTATTGTTGTAATTGTTATTTAGATCTTGTTTGAATGATTGATTACTTGGATTAATGTTTGATTTGATTGATTAGTTGATTGATAACTTGATTTGGACAAGTTGGTCGAAGATGATTCAAAAGCTAAGTGGAAAGGCTCTTGAATAGTGAAAGCTGCCTGTGGCATATGAAGCGGAAGTGGAAGCTCATATGGATAAATTTGTTGAGATGGACTTTGCCATGATGCGATGAGGCAAACCATGATGTTGAGATGGGACTTTGCTATGATGCGTTGAAGCAAAGCACAATTTGTGAAAGCCTTGGTTTAATCCAGACGGGATCATTCCAAGCACGTTGATAACTCGGTGATGCGGTCCGGGTTTGTGGATAATGGTGGGCTCGAGAGGCGCTTGAGCTAGTGTGAGAATAGTCGTCGAGGAGGATGACTAGGAGGCTTGGATCTTATCGTTATTGAAGGTTCTAGCATGCTCAAAGCAAGAGTACGTTGGAACGGGTCACGATGACGTTCCAGACACGGGTCATGATGACGTGTTAGTACTCTGGGCAGATGCGATAGTCCTAGGCACGGGTCATGATGACGTGCAGAGTTATGTCTAGAACCGGGGTTGCCATTAGCCCTTGACGGACGGCTGAAAGAAGGTGCCGGTCATTCAATTAACGGTGATATCGAGGCAATGATAACAGTGATAGCCAGAGTCATGGATGTTTGGTTGTATCGTCATTCGGACTCAAGAGCGATGTTTTCTGGGTGCTTATCTGATCTTGGTTTAGGCCTTGGGGGTTTGTACTTGGAAAACATCGACCTTGACTCGAGTGATAATTACTTTACTTTAAATGTCTGCTTTGTTATGCTTGTTTCTGCTTAGTGGGTCTGGGGGCTATCACTGTGGAATGAGGTGGAGTGGGATGGTTGAGTTCCTATTCCTTTTATCCTTTATGCTCTTTTGGTATGTTTGATAGTTAATTTACTGCTCACTAAGACTGTTGTCTGACTCAAGGTTTTATGTTCAACTCTTATTACCTTGGGCTGTTCATCCATGTTGGGATGCGCAGATTAGGTAGCAGGTGACAGGTGCTGTTCTTGGCTACCAACGCTGTTGATGACGAAGACGAGCTGGAGGCTTTTGCATATTGTTTTCTTACTATATGTACTGGAGGTTCCGCTGTTTGTTTGATACTCTGAGTGTTATGTAGTGAGGCTTGATGTATTGACTATTCAGATGATTGTATAAAACTATTATGAGTTTATATGATTCTGTTCTATGGAACTTCACTATATATATTTTCTATTGTATTTTGTCCATGCGCTGTGAGTAATACGATAGACCATTCTGTTTTACCTTACCCTGACTATCGTCCATGGCTACCTGGCACACTTTCAGCGCACTATTTCCTTGTTTTGGTGCGGGAGTCATGGGCGGTCGTCACATTTGGTATCAAAGCTTTGGTTAATCGATTTTAGCCAACGCTCGTTGACGTAACTACGTATGAGAGACGTAATTGTATTTTGATGGATGATTGCTATATATAATATAGTAGTTTAGAAGGATTTGAACTCCTTATGTAGTTGTTTCTCAAGGTGTTCTAAATCATTCCTTTTTGTAGATATTAAGGATGAGTCGAAGTGAGAGACAAGCTGCTAGGGAAAACCGTGCTGTTGGGGGAGCTACTGACTATGCTGCGATGTTCGAAGCTATGATGACTTCGATCATGAGAAGGATACCAACTTCAGGACAGTCAGTAGATGTTGGAGTTCAAGTTCAAGCTCCAAAACCACTGGATTTTGCTAAGTTGTGCAAGGACTATACTGCTCTTGGAGGGAAGGTTTTCTTGGGAACAGAATCAACCATTGAAGTGCAGAGATGGATTGATGCTTGTAGAAGGATCTTTGGTGATTTGGGAATTGAGGATGCAACTAAGAGGAAGCTTGCATCAAGACAGCTTCAAGGGAGAGCTTCGGATTGGTGGAATTCTATCACCATTGATACTCCAGAGGAAGAGATCACTTGGGAGCAATTCCAAGTTAGATTTGAAGCTAAGTTCATTTCTACGGCTCAGAAATCTGTTTTGTTTAAGAAGTTTGTGGAACTCAAGCAAGGTGGAAGACCAGTTCTTGAGTATGTTTCTGAGTTTGAAGCTTTGTCAAAGTATGCTAGGTCGTATATTGATTCTCCCTATCAGAAGAATGAGAAGTTTGTGACAGGCTTGGATAGTTATCTTGGGAGGCAGTTGGTGGATCATTTGGACAATCCATTTGAGAAGCTTGTGGAGAAAGCTCTCAGGCACGAGAGTTTGTTTCCTAAGGAAGGGTCTGTTGTTGCTGTGACCAAGGAAGAGTCCAAACCACAGCAGGGTGGAAACAAGAAGAGGAAGCAGCAGCAACAGAAGGGTAAGGATGGCCAGAAGAAGCCAAAGGGTGAAGTGACCTGCTACAATTGTCGGCAGAAGGGCCATTTCTCTAGGGATTGCAAGAATCCAAAGGTGCAGTTGAAGTGCCACAACTGTGATAAGCTGGGGCATATCAGGAAGGACTGTCCAGAACTTAGGAAAGATAAGCAGATTGTGCAAGCTTATGCTTTGGGGGCTATTCCATCATCTTCGAAAGCTCCTACTGCGGAAGAGAAGGGGAAGAGTGTGGTGGTTCAAGGTACTCTTTCCATTTGTGGTGTTCCAGTTAGAGTGTTGTTTGATACTAGGGCGTCGCATTCTTTTTTTTGTAATGAACTTGTAGGCCGGTTGGGTTTGGAACCGGATATTGTTGATAGACCATTGGTTGTGACCAATCCAGTTGGGGGTTCGTCTTGTTTGTGTATGGTATGCCGTGGTCTAGTTGTATCGAGTCATGATTGCTCTTTTGTTTGTGATTGCTTTGTTCTGAACTTTGCGGGGTTCAGAATTATTTTGGGTATGGACTGGCTTAGGAAGTATGCGGCAAGGATTGATTGTGAGAAACTGGAGGTGACAGTCGGGAATGTGGAAGGGCGAAAGGTTGTGATACGATGTAAGCATGAAGAAGGCGTTTTCATGAGCTTCATGTATTCGCTGGTTGGTCCACGGGATGGACTGTCATCGATGCCGGTTGTGAATGGATTTGAGGACGTCTTTGACGAGGTCAAAGGGTTACCGCCGCATAGGGAGATCGAGTTTCGTATCGATCTAGTTGAGGGAGCCAGACTTGTTGTGATGCCTCTTAGGCGGATGGCGCCTAGAGAACAACAAGAGCTGAAGGTGCAAGTTGATGACCTTTTACGGAAAGGATTCATTCGGCGTAGTGTGTCCGAATGGGTTGCACCAGTTGTGTTCGCAACCAAAGCGGATGGATCGTTGAGGTTGTGTGTGGATTATCGTGAGCTGAATAAGGTGACTAAGAAGAACAAGTATCCATTGCCGAGAATAGATGACTTGTTTGATCAGCTTCACGAAGCTAAGGTGTTTTCTCAGATGGATTTGGCAACGGGATTTCACCAGTTGAGAGTGGCTAAGGATAGTGTGCCGAAGACTGCTTTTAGGACACCATCCGGTTTTTATGAGTGGCTGGTAATGCCGTTTGGATTGACCAATGCACCAGCATATTTTGTGAATCTTATGAATAGGGTATTCAGAGATCAGTTGAACAAGTTTGTACTTGTGTTCGTGGATGATATTTTGATTTATTCCAGAACTAAAGAGGAACACAAGACACACTTGCGGATTGTTTTGGAAATCTTGCGGAAACATCAGCTGAAGGCTAAGTTTTCGAAGTGTCACTTCTGGAAGAGCGAAGTGAGGTTCTTAGGCCATGTTATTTCTGGAAATGGAATAGCGGTTGATCCCGCTAAGGTGGCAGCGATCCAGGATTGGGTTAAACTTAAGAAAGCATCTGATGTGAGAAGTTTTCTTGGATTAGCAGGATATTATCGTCGGTTTATCAAAGACTTTTCCAAGATAGCTACACCGTTAACAGGATTGACAAAAAAGAACCAAGTGTTCAGATTGGATGATAAGTGTGAGCAAGCTTTCGTAATCCTGAAAGAGCGACTAACAAGTGCTCCTGTTTTGACTATTCCAAGTGGGAATGATGAGATGGTGGTTTACACCGATGCATGTGGTACTGGACTTGGAGCAGTGCTAACGCAGAAGGATAAAGTTGTTGCATATGCAAGTCGACAACTGAAGCCGCATGAAAGGAATTATCCGACTCATGATTTGGAGTTAGCGGCGATTGTTTTTGCTCTGAAGATGTGGAGACATTATCTATTGGCAGTTGGATTCGAGTTGTTTACGGATCATAAGTCATTGAAGTATCTGTTCTCCCAAAAGGACTTGAATCTTCGGCAGCAACGATGGCTAGAGTTTTTAGCATCATATGATTTTGGTATAGCCTATACTCCGAGAAAAGGTAACGCAGTGGCAGATGCGTTAAGTCGAAGACATGCAGGATTGGGAGCCATGTTTTCGGAATGGAAGAGTCTTGAGTATTTAGCTGGATTTGATTTCAGGCCTAGATGTGGATTGGAACCTGAGATGTTGGCAAACTTATCGATAAGACCTACTCTTGTGGAAAGAGTTGGCAAGAGCCAAAAGCGAGACGATAAGATTGTCAAGATTATCTGTGATTTGGAATCTGGATTGGATCCAGAAAAGGATAAAGGATTCGAGGTCGATCGAGAGGGTTGGCTTCGGAAGCAAGGACGATTAGTTGTTCCCGATATAGATGGATTGAGAGATGAAGTTCTAAGGGAGAGTCATCACTCGAAGTTGACAATTCATCCAGGTGGAAATAAGATGTATCGGGATATGAAAAGGACCTGTTACTGGGAAGGTATGAAGAAAGATGTTGGAAATTTTATTTCCAAATGTATGAACTGCCAGTTGGTAAAAGCCGAGCAAAGGAAGCCCAGTGGATTGCTTCA
The DNA here is from genome assembly GCA_030765085.1 of Allium cepa. Classification (NCBI taxonomy): domain Eukaryota; kingdom Viridiplantae; phylum Streptophyta; class Magnoliopsida; order Asparagales; family Amaryllidaceae; genus Allium; species Allium cepa. Next base: position 697,537,987 of record CM060929.1, on the reverse strand, counting down.
GCCATTGGAAGTTCCTACATGGAAGTGGGAGCAGATATCGATGGATTGATGGTCTACCTAGAACCACGGCAGGGAATGAAGGGATTTGGGTCATCGTAGATCGTTTGACTAAGAGTGCAAGATTCATTCCTGTTCGATCAACTAGGACTGCATAGAAGTTGGCTGAGTTGTATGTTAAGTTGATAGTTCGATTCCATGGTATTCCGAAGAGTATAGTGAGCGATCGAGATCCATTGTTCACTAGTGGATTTTGGAAGAGCTTCCAGGAAGTTTTGGGAACTGAGTTGTGTTTGAGTACAGCTTATCATCCCCAAACAGATGGTCAGACTGAGAAAGTCAACCGAGTTTTGGAAGATCTCCTGAGGGCATGTGTTTTGGATTTCGGAGGATCATTGGAAGATCATCTTCATTTGGTGGAGTTTGCGTATAATAACAGTTATCAGACAAGTATTGGTATGGAACCTTATGAAGCCTTGTATGGAAGACCGTGTAACTCTCCGACATGTTGGTTGGAAACTGAAGAAAAGCCGATACTTGGGCCAGAGATGATTCGACAGACTTCGGATTGTATAGAGATCATTCGGCGACGAATGAAGGCAGCCCAAGATCGTCAGAAAAGTTATGCCGATAAGCGTCGTAAGGATTTGGAATTCGACGCAGGTGATATGGTTTTTGTGAAGATTTCTCCACTAAAGAATGTTATTCGATTCGGGAAGAAAGGAAAATTGACTCCGAGATTTGTTGGACCATTCCCGATCATTAAGCGAATTGGAAAGCTCGCATATAGATTGGAGTTACCAGAAAAGATGGCGGGCGTGCATAATGTTTTTCATGTATCTTATCTATGGAAGTATGTGCACGACCTAAGTACAGTGGTTTCTGCTGATAGCTATGAAGACTTGGAGGTTGATCCAGTTGTTACGAGACCTCGTAAGCCGCTTCGGGTTGTTGAAACCGGCACGAAACAGCTTAGGAGGAAGGCGGTTACGTTGCTCAAGGTACAATGGAGTGATGATGTTAACGACTGTACGTGGGAGGAGGAAGAGAGGATGAAGGCAGCTCATCCTGAACTCTTCGAGGTATGGCCCTAAGGTGTCGTGACATCTCACGAATTTGTAGCTTGTTATAAGTCTTAGAATTCTGCATGCTAGGCTAGTAATTGGATGCATGGTTTGTTGATTGCTATGGATGGTAGGCATGCAGAATAGTTTTGATTGCTCTTGTTTGTTTGGAATTTCGGGGGAGAAATTCCTAAAGGGGAGAGAATGTAACGACCCGTATTTTTATGGATCGAAACATTATTAAACTATATGCTTTAAGTCGTATTGTTGATAGGTCATTCGGAGTTTAAGTCATTTGGAGCTTGAGTCGTGTAGGAGCATAGATGACTTAAGGTGTGGCCGAGTTAGGGTGTGACTGACTTAAGGTCTGTACCGAGTTAACGACCCATAGAATTGACCGACTCATAGGAAGGAATGACCTAAAGGATGTAACGACTTAAGGGTTAGTGGCTTAGGTCGTGAGTCTCTGTGTGTTGGGATGAGTCGTATGACCGAGTTAAGGAAGTTTGCGGCATAGAGGTCCAGGAGTTAACGACCTAGTAGTAAATGACCTAAGTTAGATCTGTGTATAGTGTTAGGTCGTAGACGAGATAAGGCTTAAGTCGTTATAATTATGAGTCGTAAGTCGTTGGAACTTAGGCTGGGTGTTAGGTCGTCTCTTGAGTTAGGTTGCTGCCGACTTATGTTAGGTCGCGAACATGTTGGGTCGAACCTGTGTTGAGTCGCGCGTGTTAGGTCGTTGAGTCGCGTTAAGAGCTGAGTCGTTAAGTCGTGTCTGTTTTAGGTCGCGCGAAGACTCGAGTTGGGTCAGCTGTGCCGAGTTATAGGTTAGGTCGGCATGTGTATTGAGTCGTAGGCTGTGGGGTCTGATGAGTCGTGGACGACTCATGTGATAGGTCGGCGGCGACTTAAGGGGCGGCGACTCATGTGGATTTCAGCCTATAAATAGAGGGGTTTGGTTCACTTTTTGGCACCGGATTTTGAAGCGACGAAGTGCTTCCATTTTGAGAGCTCGACTACAACACTTCTTCACTTCTTTTCTCCACTCTAATCTAGTGCTAACATCCATCCAAGATCGAAGATCAAGATCAAAGATTCAAGAGCCGAAGTTGAAGATCTTCATCCAACAAAGAGAGATTTCATCGTTTGAAGCGGAATCTTGTCGGATCAAGCTAGTTTCTTCGCTGTCCAGATCTGAAGTTAGTAGCTTTTGAGGTGTTTAGGTGATTCGTTGAGTGGTGGTTATCTCTCACACGGACCCAAAGGAGTATATTGGATCGGTGGTTTGTTTATGTGCTAAAGATAGTGATTTCTTGCATTTTCCCTATGTCTGCATGTAGATCCATCATCTATGAAGTTTTGACATCTATTTTACTACATGTTCACTTATGCAAGTTCATTCATCAAGTTATAGAGATATTGTTCATAATTCATGCTTGTTAGAATGCATGTTAGATTTGAACTCTTTATTTACGAATTTGCCATTATTGTTGTAATTGTTATTTAGATCTTGTTTGAATGATTGATTACTTGGATTAATGTTTGATTTGATTGATCAGTTGATTGATAACTTGATTTGGACAAGTTGGTCGAAGATGATTCAAAAGCTAAGTGGAAAGGCTCTTGAATAGTGAAAGCTGCCTGTGGCATATGAAGCGGATGTGGAAGCTCATATGGATAAATTTGTTGAGATGGACTTTGCCATGATGCAATGAGGCAAACCATGATGTTGAGATGGGACTTTGCTATGATGCATTGAAGCAAAGCACAATGTGTGAAAGCCTTGGTTTAATCCAGACGGGATCATCCCAAGCATGTTGATAACGCGGTGATGCGGTCCGGGTTTGTGGATAATGGTGGGCTCGAGAGGCGCTTGAGCTAGTGTGAGAATAGTCGTCGAGGAGGATGACTAGGAGGCTTGGATCTTATCGTTATTGAAGGTTCTAGCATGCTCAAAGCAAGAGTACGTTGGAACGGGTCACGATGACGTTCCAGACACGGGTCATGATGACGTGTTAGTACTCTAGGCAGATGCGATAGTCCTAGGCACGGGTCATGATGACGTGCGGAGTTATGTCTGGAACCGGGGTTGCCATTAGCCCTTGACGGACGGCTGAAAGAAGGTGCCGGTCATTCAATTAACGGTGATATCGAGGCAATGATAACAGTGATAGCCAGAGTCATGGATGTTTGGTTGTATCGTCATTCGGACTCAAGAGCGATGTTTTCTGGGTGCTTATCTGATCTTGGTTTAGGCCTTGGGGGTTTGTACTTGGAAAACATCGACCTTGACTCGAGTGATAATTACTTTACTTTAAATGTCTGCTTTGTTATGCTTGTTTCTGCTTAGTGGGTCTGGGGGCTATCACCGTGGAAAGAGGTGGAGTGGGATGGTTGAGTTCCTATTCCTTTTATCCTTTATGCTCTTTTGGTATGTTTGATAGTTAATTTACTGCTCACTAAGACTGTTGTCTGACTCAAGGTTTTATGTTCAACTCTTATTACCTTGGGCTGTTCATCCATGTTGGGATGGGCAGACTAGGTAGCAGGTGACAGGTGCTGTTCTTGGCTACCAACGCTGTTGATGACGAAGACGAGCTGGAGGCTTTTGCATATTGTTTTCTTACTATATGTACTGGATGTTCCGCTGTTTGTTTGATACTCTGAGTGTTATGTAGTGAGGCTTGATGTATTGACTATTCAGATGATTGTATAAAACTATTATGAGTTTATATGATTCTGTTCTATGGAGCTTCACTATGTATATTTTCTATTGTATTTTGTCCATGCGCTGTGAGTAATACGATAGACCATTCTGTTTTACCTTACCCTGACTATCGTCCATGGCTGCCTGGCACACTTTCAGCGCACTATTTCCTTGTTTTGGTGCGGGAGTCATGGGCGGTCGTCACAACAACATTTAGCTTTCCCTCCTTCTTGCTTTGAAGTTTGGGACATGTAGATATATAATGACCCGAACTTTTGCAATAGCGACAAGCAAGGGGCTTTGAACACTTATTTGCATAATGGTCCTTAGAACCACAATTGTAGTATTGCCCACCACTAGAGGTAGAAGTCTTTGCTACCGGAGTTGCTTTCTACCTTTTCTTGTTGGGATAAGGACCTTTGAACTTATTAGGCCTCTTCTTGTTGTTGTTGAAGTTTGGTTTGGCACTCCCAACATCAACATCACTCTCTTTATTTTCCTCTTCAAGTCGAAGAGCAATATCAAAAAGCTGATCAAAAGAAATTTCCAATTTCAGAAGTAAAGGCTTTTTGAGATTCTTATTCGAGCCATAGACAAACCTCTGATTTTTCTTCAATGGGTTATTAATATACTCGACCCCATATTTATAGAGGGATTCAAAAGATGCGACTTAGTCTATCACAGAAGATTCACCTTGAATAAGGTCAATAAAATGACGGGCCAGAGTCACTTTTTCAACCTTTGGTACAAACTTCGATCAAATCTTTCTTGGAATTTCTCCCAAGTAAGACCCGCTTCATTAGTTTCAGAAATCAGAAGCTCATACCAATCTAATGCTCTTTCTTAGAGCATACTAGAAGCCACTTGGACTCGATGAAGATCAACAAGATTCATGCGAGAAAAGATACGATCGCATGTTCTAAGCCAAACATAAACTTCTATAATGCTCTCGGAACCCTTGAATGACTTTCCACCCAAATTTATGTAATCATTGCACAGGCGTGCAAATCAGAATTTGGGTGGGTAGGCTCTGGAATGGGTCCGACAGCTTGAGCATTCTTTACAAGATCTAGAAGTTGTTGAGCTGACATAAATACTCCATCCCGAGGTGTAGCACTGGATTGATCGACGCTGGCATGGTTTGGTCTAACCATATATCTTCTTATGAAAGAAAGAAGAAGAAAATGGTTATTCTCAGAATGAATATCAAACCATCTTGATTGATAAAACAAGGCACCATACGTAAAATAGGATAAAACTGTATGAAGACTCGAATTAAATCCTAAGGCACGACTCTTAAGAAAGACTTAGGACAATGATCCTTGCTAGATTATTCTACATTGTTTCGAAGTTTGGCTCCGATACTAAGCAGCGACGCCGCACCTCTATACTCACGTTAGCCAAGGACACTACAGAGTAATGCCGTCAACTAGCACGAAGAATAAGGCTGTTGACGAGCGACCATCCGTGTAATTGCTTTGTGCGAGCACCGATATGTTAGACAGTATGTAAGGCATTTAATTTTCAGAGGAAATCCGACATACCGATACAAACTCAAAGCTATTACACAGTGGCTTTGTGATCCTCGGAAACAAGTATAGAAATAAGCATAACACAAATCAGTCATAGATATCCATATCACAAAGGCGGAAATAGATATGATATAACACATAGAAGTGTACATCAGAGTAGTGGTCAAATAAGATCCACAATATCACAAAAGAATAGGAACAAGTGCTGGACAAAAGAATAAGTATACATCAAGGAGTCTCTATCTCGTATGTATAACAACAAAAACTACTAAACTAGAGTAGTTAGCCAAATGTCAGATAATGTTCACCAAATAGGAGTCAAGCAGAAGCACCTATAACATCTCGGTCTGAACCGAGTATTATTTAATAATAAAATAATAAACGGATCAGTCTAGGTATAAATATCAGATAAAATGAGATACAATAAGAGATATGACAAAAACGTATAGCAACAATAATGCTATACTGCGACAAGTATACATTAAATAACACAAAAGTCATACGATATCACAAGAAATTTCAAAAAACAGAAAGAATGCCATATTCTTTATTTATTCACCAGACCACAAATATTGACAAATATATCAATGCCAATCACAAAATTGGTGAATCACAAATTCTAGAAATCATCAACTAGAAATCCAGAAATCACAAAAGGGGGAGACCTATCACAAAACGGGAGCATGAAAACTCACCAACAGGTGTATCACAAACGAAACGCTATTCCATGGTTGTTAACCATTAATTTTGAGTCGAGGCTCCATAAACGGCCCGAAGACCATGGGTTGCTACCCCATCAATTTTGAGCCGAAACTACACAAAAACGGGGTTTAGTCTCCCTCACAGACAAAGAAACATCGCACATTGCTAGTCTAAACCACAAAATGATCATCATCAATCATCAAGAAGTGTCGATCACACTAAGCTAGTAAATAAATGAGTTTAGCTTCATGTCCCATAACCACTAGCTTAACTATAGATTTCCACTTGAAGATTGCCACAACATTTTCAATCGAACAAGTGCAAAAATTAACCGACGAAGTAAACGCAAGCGTTTCATACCACTAGTTTTACTAAGCCGTTTAATTAGATTTCTCAAACGAGTGAGGCAAAAGGTTTGTATATACTAATAGATTGGAAAACGGTTTTATAAACGGGCTTCGTATTAAAAAATAGAGTTGAAACCATCTTGGTGAAAGAGTTTTGATATTTACTGCAAGTATAGAAACCTTTGTATTTCAAAGTGAAAAATCACAAAAATGATTGTAAAAATAATCAGTCATCAAAATTCACATTAGAAGACGTGAATCAAATCCAAAGAAATCGATACAAAATCCATCAAAATGGATATTCCCAATAATCCCAAAAAAGAAATTATCAAAGTCAAAAAAGTGATAACAACTAATCGGAGAAAATAGAATTGATTAAAAATAGGAAATCCACTCAAAAATGCCTAAATTAGGCAAAAATGGAAATTCCCAAATTCAGTCGACTGGACTCTGAAGTCAGTTGACCGATTCAATGCCTGGAAACTCTCCGTTTCCAGGTTCAGTCGACTGAACTTAGAGTTTAGTCGACTGACACATGCCTGGAAACGGTCGGTTTCGAGGCTCAGTCGACTGAACTCAGAGTTCAGTCGACTGATACATGGATCAGGAATTTTCTAGTTCCAGGTTCAGTCGGCTGAACTTAAGAGTCAGTCGACTGAATCTGCAAATTTCAGTCTTCTCAGCCCAGCCCAACCAAGGGAAAAATCCAACAAATGGTGATTGGACGAGCAATGGGCACTAGGGGCTTACGCCAATCGGCAACCCGGCCCTATAGGCTCTTCGATGCACCACCAAAAACATGATCAAACATCAAAGATAGGATTTTTAAAGATTTGACCTCAAAACGCTAAAAATAGGAATATTCACCAAATCAATCCAATTCAAAAGCAAGTAAACATGAATAGATGTTAGGAATTCATACCTAACAACAATGAAAGCTATAGACGTAGATGTGAGATCAAAAAATCACCTTTTACTAAAAAACAATGAAGAAGAAGCTTGAAAGCAAAAGGAAGATCAACAACTCTTCAGTTTCAACTCTAAAAGCTCCAACCTAAGATCATAAGCAAATATTTCCTAAGTTAGGTTATCGGAAATTTCTGAAATTGGACAGAGATTGAGATGGAGAAGAAGAAGAGGATGCTTATCTAAGCTTCTCTTTGATTTTTGGAGCTAGACGTTGAATTTGCAAAAGAAACTAGGGCTTACGATTTTTAGTGTCCAATCTCTTCCCCATTTTTGCTAAATCTTAAAGTGTTAGAAAAATAATAGAATGAATGAAGAGGAGAGGGGTGGAGTTGGGTTCATATGTTGGGTTGAAACCCAAACCTAAAACCCTAAATAAAAACATCAAAATTTTAATCAACTCCAAAAATATCGATGTTTATACTCAAAAAGGTCGCAAATATCATTTTGAACTCAATGGAAGCGGTCTCGAGTCCTAATACGACTGTTTACAAAAAGTAGCATTTCGGACTTAAATCCGACCAATGACGCTATATTTAAATAAAATATTTAGATATACAATCATAAAATATGTTGGTTGTTACAGACACCCATCCTTAAAGAAATTGCGTCCTTGCAATATTTAAGAAGAAAAATAAAAAGTAACAACCATAAAAGCATGTCAATACAAAAGATTTTGAGGTAAGAAGTTCACGTTTAAGAGCATGAGAGAGTAAGTCCGGATGTGTTCGCTCGATGAGTTATCTAGATTCCCAAGAGCAATCCTTGGGATTTGAGGACCACTGAACTTTCATAATTGGGACATCTTTATTTCGATGGCCTTTAACCTCCGTAGCAATGATACGAATATGATGTTGCTCATAAGTCAAATTAGGCGTAACTTCAATTTCTTCCACAACACCGGGCTCAACGATAGAATCAGAATCTCGAAGGCATTTCCATAATTGAGAGACATGAAATACATCATGAATAGCAGAAAGTTGAGCGGGCAGTAAAAGACGATAAGCCACGGAACCAATGCGTTCGGTGATGGAAAATGGACCAATATATCAAGGTGCTAACTTTCCCGATCGACTGAAACGCACAACACCCTTCATAAGTGAAATACGAATAAACATCAAATCTTCCATAGAAAATTCTATTTTCCTTCTTCGGTTATCGACATAGGATTTTTGTCTACTTTGGGCTTCTTTCATCCTATGATAAATAAGGTCAATCTTTTCTGTGGAATCATGAATAAAATCTGGACCTAAAACCAGCTTCTCACCAGCCTCTAGCCAACAAGGAGATCGGCATGGCCGTCCATAGAGTGCCTCAAAATGTTCCATATCAATACTAGACTAGAAGCTATTATTATAGAAAAACTCAACAAGTGAAATATGATCTTCTCAACTTCCACCAAAATCAAGAACACATGCACGAAGAAGATCTACAAGAGTTTGATTCACACGCTCGGTTTGTCCATCGGACCGAGGATGATATGCAGTGCTAAAATTAAGCTTCGTTCCCAAAGCTTTTTGAAGACTCTTCCAAAATCCTCTAGTAAACAATGGATCACGATCACTAACAATAGAAGTAGGAACTCCATGCATTTTAACAATTTCTCTTATATAGAGTTTGGCCAAAAGAGGTACGGTCCGATTAGACTGAACGGGAATAAAACGGGCAGATTTTGTAAGTCTATCCACAATCACCCATAAACTTTCATGGCCCAAATGAGAACGGTGAAGTCCGTCAATAAAGTCCATGGAGACTTGATCCCACTTCCAAATTGGAATGTCCAAAGATTGCAATAACCCACCGGGCCTTTGATGCTCGACCTTAACAAGTTGGCAAGTTATGGAACCCTTAATGAAGTTAGCAATATCAGATTTCATTCCATCCCAATAATAAAGTTGCTTCATATCCGTGTACATTTTACTACTACCGGGATGAATGGTAAATTTATAATGATGACAATCTTCTAAAATGTCTTTATGAAGATCACTAATATTTAGCACGATAAGTCTACCAAATTTTCGAATACCGCCACGAGCATCAATATCAATGTCCTTCAAACCTTCAATATCAATTTTATCCCTACAATATTGGCTAAGAAGTACCAATTCGGGATCTAGCTTTTGAGCTTCAAGAATGCAGTCTAAAAGAGATGGATGAGCCTCAAGGCTACATAAAACAAGAGTTAAACATGAACCGGATTCACAAACTCTATCTCATATGTGGATAAAGTCTCAAGATCATTCCACTCGGATAACATCATAGAAACAACTGCTTGTTGCTTACGACTAAGGGCATCGGCAACACGATTTCCCTTTCCGAGAGTATAAAGAATACCAAGTTCATAAGATGCAAGGAACTTGAACCAATATTGTTGACGCAAATTAAGTTCCTTTTGAGAAAATAAATACTTCAAAGATTTATGATCGGTGTAGAGGACAAATTTTTCTCCCAATGATAATGACGCCAAATTCTAAGGGCAAAAAGAATAGCCGCGAGCTCTAAATCATGAGTGGCATATCTAGTCTTGACAGGCTTTACTTGCCTAGAAGCATAAGCAATAACATGTTCCCTTTGCATGAGAACAGCTCGCAAACCAACACGACTAGCATCGGTATAAACAATAAAGTCTTGGTTCCCTTCGTGAATCACAAGAATAGGAGCATCGAAAAGGAGTTCTTTTAATCTTTGAAAAGAAGATTCACATTTTTCTAATCAAATTTATTTAACTCCCTTCTTTGTCAGACTAGTAAGAGGCACGGAAATTTTAGAAAAACCTTTTATGAACCGACGGCATTAACCCACCAACCCAGGAAAGCTACGATTTTCCGTCACACTCTCCGGTTTCTTCCAATTTTGAATCGCTTCAATATTTGAAGGATCCTTGGAAATTCCGGATTCAGAAATAATATGACCAAAAAATCTCACATGAGATTTCCAAAAGTGGCACTTAGAAAATTTTGCTTTCAATTGGTTGCTCCTAAGAGTTTCCAACATAATCCAAGGATGCTTTTCATGCTGTTCCTCAGTTTTAGAATAAACAAGAATATCATCTATAAAGATGAGAACAAATCGAACAAGGAAATCTTTGAAAACTGGATTCATAAGGTCAACAAAATAAGCTGGAGCATTCGTTAAACCTAATGGCATAAAAGCCATTCATAAGATCCATAACGAGTACGGAACGATGTCAAAGGAATGCTATCCTCTGCAATACGAAGCTGATGAAAACCGATTGCTAAGTCTAACTGTGAAAAGACTATAGCGCCACTAAGTTGGTCAAATAAATCATCAATCCGAGGTAAATGATGTTTATTCTTGATATAATATCATTAAGCTTGCGGTAGTCAACGCAAAGCCTAAGTGTACCGTCAGATTTCTTCACAAAAATAGCCGAAGCTCCCCAAGGAGAGGAACTTGAACGAATAAACCGCTTCGCTTCCAATTCGGATAATTGTTTACGCATCTCCTCATTTTCCTTATTAGACATACGATAAGGAGGATGAGTGATAGGTAGAGCTCCAGGGATTAGATTAATTCTGAACTCAATTGCTCGCTTAGGTGGTAATCCTAAAACGGGCTCAAATATGTCACAAAATTCACGAACAACATGAATGATAGAAATGACTTCTTCCTCATAATTATTATCGTCATCACGAGGGTTTAGAGAATATAGGGATGCTACCAAATTGGAATGCGAATCTTTAAGAACAATAGAAATCTGCTTAACAGATTAAGGATGTCGAAGATGAATTGTCCACTCATGACATTGGAAGTGGGCTTCATAACGGTTAAGCCAATCCATTCCCAAAATCATTCCAAGCCTAAGTAACGCATGACATGCAAATCGGCTTGGAAAGCATAATCACATAAAATAACCTTGACATCTTTACAAAGCAAACTGAGTGTTGCGGATCCACCAACCAGATTCGTAATTCTCAAAGAAGTCATCAAAGCCATAAAATTTAAAGAAAAAGTATCAACAAGTTCTTTTGATATAAAAATGGGATGCTCCCTTATCAAAAAGAACTCGAATAGGATGATCACGAAACATAATAATGCCATCAAGGATAGAATGAGAAATACCTTGACCACGAGAAGTGTTATTAGGGGCTTGCACAACATTAAGCTTTCCCTCCTTCTTGCTTTGAAGTTTGGGACACGCAGATATATAATGACCCGAACTTTTGCAATAGTGACAAGCAAGGGGCTTTGAACACTTATTTGCATAATGGTTCTTAGAACCACAATTGTAACATTGCCCACCAGTAGAGGTAGAAGTCTTTGCTACCAGAGTTGCTTGCTTTCCTTTCTTGTTAGGATAAGGACCTTTGAACTTATTAGGCCTCTTCTTGTGGTTGTTGAAGTTCGGTTTGGCACTCCCAACTTCAACATCACTATCTTTATCTGCCTCTTCAAGTCAAAGAGCGATGTCAACAAGCTGATCAAAAGAAACTTCCATTTTTAGAAGTAAAGGCTTTTTGAGATTCTTATTCAAGCCATAGACAAACCTCTGATTTTTCTTTATTGGGGTATTAATATACTCGACCCTATATTTAGAGTGGGATTCAAAAGATGTGACATAGTGTGTCATAGAAGATTCACGTTGAACAAGGTCAATAAAACGATGGACCGGAGTCACTTTTTCAGCCTCTGGTACAAACTTCGATTCAAATCTTTCCCGAAATTACTCCCAAGTAAGATCCGCTTCATTAATTTCAGAAATCAGAAGGTCATACCAATCTAATGCTCTTTCTTAGTGCATACTAGAAGCCACTTGGACTCGATGAAGATCAATAAGATTCATGCGAGAAAAGATGCGATTGTATGTTCTAAGCCAAGTTTGAACTTCTATAACGCTCTCGGAATCCTTGAATGGCTTTCCACCCAAATTGGTGTAATCAATGCACAGACCTGCAAATTCGGATTTTAGGTGAGTAGGCTCTGGAATGGGTCCGATAGTTTGAGCATTCTTTACAGGATCTAGAAGTTGTTGAGCTGACATAAATACTCCATCCTGAGGAGTAGCCCAGGATTGACCGGCGCTGGCACGGTTTGGTCTAACCATTCCTCTTCTTTAAGAAAGAAATAAAGAAGAAGAAAAAAGTTATTCTCAGAATGAAATCAAACCATCTTGATTGATAAAACAAGGCATCATAAAAGAAAATAAGATAAAATGGTACAAAGATTCGAATTAAATCCTAAGGCACGACTCCTAAGAAAGACTTAGAACAATGATTCTTGCTAGATTATTCTACATTGATCTGAAGTTTGGCTCCGATACCAAGCAGTAGCGCCCCACCTCTATACTCACGCTAGCCAAGGACACTACGGAGTAATGCCGTCAACTAGCACGAAAAATAAGGCTGTTGAGGAGCGACCATCCATGTAATTGCTTTGTGCGAGCACCGATATGACAGATAGTATGTAAGGATTTAATTTCAAGAGGAAATCCGACATACCGATACAAACTCAAATCTACTACACAGTGGCTGTGTGAACCTTGAAAACAAATATAGAAATAAGCATAACGCAAATCAGTTATAGATATCCATATCACAAAGGCCGAAACAGATATAAATATAACACATAAAAGTGTACATCAGAGTAGTGGTCAAATAAGATCCACAATATCACAAAAGAATAGGAATAAGTGCCGGACAAAAGAATAAGTATACATCAAGGAGTCTTTATCTCGTATGTATAACAACAAAAACTACTAAACTAGAGTAGTTAGCCAAAAGTCAGATAACGTTCCCAGAAGAGGAGTCAAGCAGAAGCACCTATAACATCTCGGTCTGACCCGAGTATTATTTAATAAGAAAATAATAAACACAGTCTACCTATAAATATCAGATAAAATGAGATAGAATAAGAGATATAATAAAAACGTATGATAACAATAATGCCATACTACGACAAGTATACATTAAATAACACAAAAATCATACAATATCACAAGAAATCTCAAAAAACAGAAAAGAATGTCATATTCTTTATTTTATTCACCAAACCACAAATATTGACAGATATATCAGTGCCAATCACAAAATTAGTGAATCACAAATTTTAGAAATCTTCAACTAGAAATCCAGAAATCACAAAAGGAGGTGGCCTATCACAAAACGGGAGCTTGAAAACTCACCAACACGTGTATCACAAACGGAACGCTATTCAATGGTTGCAAACCATTAATTTTGAGCCGAGGCTCCACAAACGGCCCGAAGACCATGGGTCGCTACCCCACCAATTTTGAGCCGAAACTCCACAAAACTGGGGTTTAGTCTCCCTCGCAAACAAAAAGACATCGCACATTGCTAGTCTAAACCACAAAATGGTCATCATCGATCATCAAGAAGTGTCGATTATACTAAGCTAGTAAATAAATGAGTTTAGCTTCATGTCCCATAACCACTGGCTTAACTATAGATTTCCACTCGAAGATTGTCTCAAGATTTCAATCGAACAAGTCCAAAAATTAACCGATGAAGTAAACGAATGAGGTAAAAGGTTTGTATATACTAATAGATTGAAAAACGGTCTTACAAATAGGCTTCGTACAAAAAAATAGAGTTGAAACCGTCTTAGTGAAAGAGTTTTGATATTTACTACTAGTATAGAAACCTTTGTATTTCAAACTGACAAATCACAAAAATGATTGTAAAAACAATCAATCATCAAAATTCACATTCGTAGAAGTGAGTCAAATCCGTAGAAATCGATACAAAATCCATCAAAATGGATATTCTCGAAAATCCCCAAAAAGAAATTATCAAAGTCAACAAAAGTGATTACAACTAATTGGAGAAACGAGAATCAATTAAATATTGGAAATCCACTCAAAAATGCTTAAATTAGGCAAAAATGCAAATTTCCAGATTGAATCGACTGGACTCTGAAGTTAGTCGACTGATTCAATGCCTGGAAACTCTCTATTTCTATGTTCAGTCAACTGTATTTCCAAATTTCCAACATCTTTTCCATTTAGTCCGAGTGTTTCTTTGGTCGAAGACGATGTGGAAATGGAACATGATACTCGGTAGGCGGGTCTACTCGAGTAGAAGAAGAAGAATTTTGATTGTCGTTCGATTCGACGTTTGGCTCCACGTTCTGTTCTGAGTCGTTCGTTGTTTTAGAAGTATCGAGAAAAGTTCCCAGTGAATCATTTGGATTAACGACTTGAATATCGATTTGTTTACCAGAACGGAGAGTTGTGATAGCATTCAACTGGGTAACATTGCTATCTTGAACAACATGGGCTTGATTTGAATTTGCATTTTGATTTCTGGGATTTGGAAGGGGCTGGCTTGGGAATGTTCCTCGTTCACGTTCACTTACAGACGTGGCTAATTGACTCATTTGCATTTCGAGTTTCGCAATCGATTGGTTTGTGTTTTGCATATATGAAGTCAATAAATTTTGCAAATTGCTGTTTGATTGAAGGCTTTGAGTAGTTGCCTTAGCCAACGTTTCAAGAGTTTTCTCAAGCGAAGTTAAACGTTTATCGTCTTGTGGAGGATGAGTAGAATTTGGTGGAAAATTTGGTTGTTGCGGTTGATTATGAGACGGGCCCGCAAAGTTTGGTTGAAAATTATTGGGCTGAAAGGGAGGATTCGAAGCATTATTCGGAAATGCTTGAAAATTGGGACGAATCGTATTCGTGTTGGGATTGTTTTGGTTCCACGCAAAATTCGGATGATTTCTCCATCCAGGGTTATACGTTGGAGAAAACGGGTCATTTTCGGTTTTATTGAAAGCATTGATTTGTTCGACGGAAGTGGGACACTGATCGGCTATATGATTAGGATCGTTGCATTTATAACACATTAGTTAGGAAGCTTGGTTCGTTTGATTCGATGAGAAAACGTTATCGAATTTTTTAATCACTACGTCGATCTTAGCTTCCAAAGCAAAAGAAGATCCCGTCGAGTGTGCACTCGATCGTGAGTAGATTGATTTTTCGTTCGAGCGTTCCCATTGGGACGACTTTTCAGCGAGGTTTTCAAGAAATTGCCAAGCATCGTCATGATGTTGGGCAAGAAAATTGCCTTGGCACATTGATTCGAGCATGGTTCGTGAGCTGTTTTCGAGTCCATCATATAAGATTTGGCAAATCGTCCATTTTTCAAAGTTATGGTGTGGACATTTTATCAAAAGCTCTTTGAATCTTTCAAAATATTTTCCAAATGGTTCACCCTTGAATTGATGAAAATTTACAATTTCGTTTCGAATTCTACTTGTTTTTTCTAAGGGGTAGAACTTTTTTAAGAAAGCTTTTACAAATTCTTCCCACGTTTTAATTGAGTTCGGAGGTAAGCTGTACAACCATTTTTCAGCGTAATCCGTAAGAGCAAATGGGATTAATCGAAGTTTGATTCCGTCATCAGAAAGTTGCTGAAGTTTAATGGTTGCGCAAACTTGTTCGAATTTAGTCAAAAAGATGTATGGGTCATCGTGTTCGAAATTGACAAATTTTGGAAGCGTGGCAATATGGTTCGAATGGATTTCGAAATGGTTACCCGTAGGGGCGGGTAATGTGATGCAAGATGGAATAGAAACTCTATCAGGAAAGATTCTATCCATAAGAGTTCGAGGGGCGTTTTCGTTCGCCATTTCGGGAGGATTGTCTGTTCGAGTTAAACGGTTTGTAGAAGGGTCACGAATCCAAGTATTCGTTGTTGTGTCAGGAGTCCAAGTACTCATGCACAAGTGAAAGTCGAGAGGAGAAAGAAATTAGAAACGAGTTTGGAGAATGAAAGAAGATTTGAAAATGTTTTTTTTTCTTTTTAAAGGGAAAAAAAACTATTTACCAAGTGAAGTTTATTTCAAAAGAAAAGTTTGATTTTTTTTTTGTTTTTGAATTTTCAATTTTTTTTTTTGAAATGATTTTACAAATTTTTTTAGATTTTTGTTTTTGAGTTTTTTTTTTAAATATGCATGAACTAATGCAACTAAATGAATGCAAAGGACTTAATTACAGTTTTTTGTCCTTAGTAGCTCCTAACCCAAAATTGTATAATCACACTTTGTCTTAAATCAACAAAAATATTTCTCAGCCAGGTAACGGACAGGGGTTATCGGTGCACCACGAATCACCGTAGAAATGCAACCGAAGGTTTAAGTACCTTCAGAGGAACAACCAGTATAATATTTACGAATCACCGTAATTTTTATAACTGGTTATTACTCTGCCGTAGCCTAGACACCAAGAAATAAAATCGTTTAGGTAAAACAATTGTGAAGATACAATTAAGCCCTAAGTGAGCTCGTGATACCCTTAGGTCCAACGTCTAACCTTTATTATTAGTCAAATTCTACGATGAAATGCGTTTGTGGGCTAAGGAAAGGGTGATGAAATCCCTCACCTTATGTGAATTGGGGTATTGCCCTTAGAAAAGAAAAACAAGATGAGATGAATGCAAAGCAGAAATTAAACGTGAAATTACAATGCAACTAAAATGAAGTTTGTTTTTGTTTTTGGATTTTTTTGAAATTTTTTTTTGTTATATATAAATGCAAATGCAAGCAACCAACAATGCACTAGAGATGAAAGCACAATACCAGAGCGTGCAGATTATTAGCAATTTTTTTTTTTAGCGGCGATTTTAGCAAAGCAAAGCAATTATTTTTCCTTTTGGCAAGCAATTCCTTGTAATTTTCTGCTTTGACAACCTGAAATGAAAAACAAGATATATTCAACAATTTTTATTGTTATTATTTTTTTGTATGTTTATCAAAGATGAAAAACAAAATAAGCGAAAAACAAAACAATTGAAAATAAAATAAACGAAAAATGAAAATTAAACAAACTTGAACTTGTTTTTTTTTTTGAATTTTTTTTTTTGGAGAGGAAATTTATCAACAAGAAATTTATCAACAAGAAATCCAATCAAAACAAGACACACAAGTAAAAATGAAACAAACAAAACAAATTAAAAACTAAACAAATTGAAAGTTGTTTTTTTTAAAATTAGGATGGAACTAAAAAAAAAATTTAAAACAAAACAATTTTTTTTCCAAGGATTAAACAACAAAACAAAACGAAAGCTAACACTTTTTCATATTTTTAAGGAGAAGAAAAAACTACTTCAAACTTAAAACAAATAAAAACGAAAAAAAAATGAAAACCAATTAATCAATTTTTAGCCCGGCCCAAAAATAACACTCACCACACTCAGCAAAAACTTTTCGTTCCCCAAATTAATCAAACCCAATGAACAAAAATTAATCACTCAAGGGAATAAATTCCTACAACACGATCTCTTGTTCGTTCCCCAGAGAAAAAAAAACTGCAATTCCCCCAAAACAAATTGAAATCCCCCCAAAGAAAAATTTATTGTTCTTTTGAACCGGCGATTATTTTCGTGATTTTGGAGTCGAGGCGATTGGTGGATTTGAGATTGGTTCGGCGGTTCGGTGTGTTGAAGTTCGAGTTGAGGTGATCGATGCCGCTAGTGGTCTGTTTGATAGCTGATTGTAGATTCAAGGTTGGTTTTTTATTTTATTTTTTGGTTTGTATGGGGAGGAAGTGATGATATGAGGGGGAAGTCTGAAGTTGTGGCAGTACAATCAGGGATTGTATTTCAATGTAGTAGCCTGTAGTTTGAAGGAGGAGGAATGTAATGACAGTAAGCAAGTGGTAGTTGTTGTGATGTCGTGATGTCTGTATGTTTGGATGGTAATATGCAGAGGTCAGTGGTGTTTTGAAGTGAAGCAGAGGGCAAACAAAGATGATGTTGAGGAGGTCTTGAATGAGGTTTATGGAGAAAGATGGTATAGAGAATTGTAGGCTTGGTCGGAAGAAATAGTCAAGGGAATAAGAAGATGGTGATGGATTGTAAGTTGTTGTGGTAAGGAGTGGTTATTTGATGATGTGCTTGATGGCAGAAATGTCAGCTGTGGGAAGTGATGAAGTAGAGTTCCGTGGTTGAAGAATTTGTGGTGGTGAAGTGGAAGGTTGCTGACGAATGGGGATGTGCAGTAAGTAGTGTAGGCAACAAGCACTTGTATGAAACTTGTATGAAGTAGTGGTGTTAATGAAGGGGAAGTGAAACAGTGAAGGTGGAGATGGTTTGCGAATTGGTTGCTGCAAAAACTTGTTTGACAGAAGTGTAGACA
Organism: Allium cepa; assembly: GCA_030765085.1. Lineage (NCBI taxonomy): Eukaryota > Viridiplantae > Streptophyta > Magnoliopsida > Asparagales > Amaryllidaceae > Allium > Allium cepa. Next base: position 697,519,557 of record CM060929.1, on the reverse strand, counting down.
GGTGATGGGTAATGTGCAGGCAAGTTATATGGAATGAAGTGTATATAAGCACTGTGGTGATGCAGTGGGTAGATGGAATGTTGAAGGCGGGTTTGTTGACTGACCGTGTGTCGTGATTAAAGTAGGGGAGTATGTCGTATCTGAAGGTAGAGTGTGGTGATGTGGTCTGGAAGGCAGGGAGGATTGTTCGAGTGATAAGGTGTGGAATGTTTTGGGCTGTAGGTAATAGTTTAGTGGAACTGTCAATGTGATGTTATGGGATGATAGGAGGAGGAATTTGTAGGCAGATGAATGGGTGTATGGGAAGAGATGTTTGTGATATGAAGGGTGGACAGTGGACTGAGTGGATGATGTTGTGATAGGAGAGTAGTTGCTGCAGCTGTTTTTTTTTTTTGGTAATGGGATTTGTCGATGGCTACAGAGGGGTGTGTGACTGGTCGGCAGAGGGTTGTGTTCAAGTATGCAGTTTACTGGAGTGGATTGAGAGGATGGTGGATAGTAATGTCAGGTGGCAAGTTTATTGGTTGTATGAAAATGGTGGGTAGTGAACAGAGGAAAAGGCAGTGAACAGGGGAAGTTTGTGCACAGTGCACTGCTTGCACAGAACAGTAACAGTGAAATGTAATTTTTTTTTTGTATTAAAGGAAAAGCAATGTAAAAAAGTAAATAAAAATTGCGACTGAATTTTTTTTTTTTGAAGATTGAGTATGCTTTTTTATTTAATAATGAAAATGCAAATGAAAAAGGGAAACTAAAAAAAAACACACAAAATCAAAATGCAATCAAAAATCACAAAAACAAACACACAAAAATAATTAAACAAAAATAATTTGAAGAATAGAAAATAAAATCAAAACAACTCCCCGGCAACGGCGCCAAAAACTTGTTCGTCGACAAAATTTCTATTGATTTAGAAATTTGCCGAAAAATTTCAAATTAAAATTTAACCGCAAGCGCACGGTGTACACTTGAAGTACGTGGCGAATACGGGTCGATCCGCAGGGAATTGATGATTTAAAAAAAATCTATTCAATCAAATTATACCAAAATCGAAGAGGATTTGTTAACTAGAAATAAAATGAGGCTAACACTAGAAAATGCGATTCAAAAATTATTAGACTAAAGAACAATTTAGAGGCAAATCCACTCTCAAGTTTTTGTAAATCAACAAACACATAATTTATGATCTCTAACTTTGATATTAAGTGAAATAATCATTGCATTTATCATAAGTATGGTTTGTTTATGTTATTAGTTAACATAACTCAAACCATCAAACTATAATACAACAATTATACCACTTACAATTCTCATGAAAAAGAAGCCAAAGCAAAAACTATTTTAAGTATGATCTATTTACTATTATAACTAGTAACATAGATCATCAAATTTCATTTTTACTTTCATTTCATAATCAAAAATTAATTAGCAAATGTTGATGCAAATTGTGTTTATGTTGAGTAAGAATAGCTCATTTGCATAAGCAATATAAGCTATCAAACCCACTTGTATAAACTTACATCAAAATTCACATTCATGAAGCATAAACAAAGAGATCATAAATCATAAAAAAAATGTTGAAATTACATAAAGTTAGAGAGCTTCATCACCCCTAAATTGAAGGGGTTTAGCTACTCATTTGTGGCATTAAAGCATCACAAGTAAGTTTCAACATTAAAGAAAAGAAAATAGAAAATAAGCAAAGAAAGCAAAATAGATTAGCTACTAACTACTTGCATAAATGTAAATCTAAGCTATGAACATAAAGAGAAAGAGAGCATATAAATAAACATTAACAATAAAACAAAGAAAAACATGTAGAAAAGAGAGAAGAAAGAGGCTTGGAAGCCATTTTTATTTCATAGAACATTGAGCTTACACTTTGATTTCTTAATTTCCTAAGTAAAATGAAAGAGTAGATGATGATCTTCATGTACATAAGAGGGCTATTTATACATGCATAAAACCCTAATTCTCTTTTTAGGGAGCTTCCCAAAATACCCTTGAGGTGGTGTAGCCTCCAAGTAATCATTAACATTCACTAATCCCCCACTTAATATGTACATGAAGCTTTAAGTCCTTTTAGCATGTGCTTAGCTTCTAATTGGAAGTTAGGTAAGTGGGTGGGGTCCTCCATGATCTTGAACTTGAATTATTTCCTCTTCATTCCTTTGTATTTCCTTGTGCATGCATGTATCTTCATATAAGCCTCTTCCATATGCATCCAAATTCCTATAAAAATAATCAAAAAATGTCCAAGTAAAAATTCTTACATTGACACATGCACAAAAATGACCGTTTTGCCCCTGAATGATGATGAAAATATGATGGTTTGGAAATAATTGAATTTTGGTTTTAAACATGTTAAAATGCCCAAATATGATGATTATTTTAAAAAAAAAAGATAAAATATGGATGTAAATATATGCACAATTACGTGTACATCAAATACCCCCATACTTATCTTTTTGTTCGTCCTCGAATAAAGGAAAACTAAGATAAATCTGTTTTCGTAGGGAGCACGATTGCATTGAGCGTATGCAACAAGCCATTAAACCTCTAGGTGTCCCCAGTAGGACGAGTGTTGTCTCGTGAGGGTTTTCAGCGGATACTACCCACAAAATCCAAATGCAGGATGAAAATATTTACAAATTGCAAGATTTATTTACAAAGAGATGAATGCGAATTTTTTGGAAATATTTACAAATGAAGGATTTATTTTTAAATTGACACGAATAAGTTAAATACAAGTTTTGGTCATTGTCTTGAAAATTTAAGTCATTTACTCGTCAAAATTTCCAATAAAAATCAAGTTGTCATGACAGATTGACCATAGTTTGGCTAGTTGTTTCGGTTGATAACACAATGTAATTATGAAATGGATCCTTAGTTGATTATCAAAGTTTATTAAAGTGGTATTTTCATTTCTTTTCAATAACAAGTTAGGTCAAACAAGTTAAAATAGTGCTAGGATTTCAATTGCTTGCTCTCTTATTATTTGCAAGAAAAATTACACACCTAGCTCAGGTAAACTGAGGCCAGATATACCACCCATGCACTGCCTTTCGGGCTTATGTGAGGGGAGTACAGAGCATGGCGAGTGTACACACTTTCGTGCATACACCTATCGACCGTAGGTGGTTTTTATTAAGTCTGTTCTTTTTTTTAATATGTGTTTCATACATGCATAACCGTGAGGACTTTTAAATGAGTATGAAAGCACATAATCAAAGATTACAAGTAATTCACCCATGCATAACCATGAGGACTTTTAAATGAGAGTGAATACTTTGGATGTTATTATTTTGTTTTTTTTTTTTTATATATATTTTTTTTTAAGAGAGAGAGAGTTTTGCAAAATCATCTTAGCACCATTTAACTTAGAAGACAAAAATGTTATATCCTTTACTTTAAATTTACCACTTTTTAAACAACGATTTTCAATTAGAACATACTTCATAATTAACATAAATGAACCTTCCTATATACTTGTAAAACCATTGTTATTTGTAATCAAACTTCATTTTTATTTTTGTTAAGACAAATAAATTTTCAAAAATTTCAATTTATTAACCAAAACTTATACTTATCCCACAGTGTTTCTTCAAAAATAAATCAAAATGGTAAAAAGAAAATGTTTCTGAGATTTAGGAGTTTTGAGATTTTTTTTTTTGAAGAAAATGAAAATTCAAAAATGCCATGAAAAACTAAAAAAAAATGAAAATGAGACTCCCCCCACACTTAATTTTGACTGTGTCCCCACAGTCGATGCATGATATAATGAGTGTAACGGGGAAAAATATGTACATATTTACAAAAGAGGGTTAACATTCTTACTAGATGTAGCTTGGCTCATGAAGGATCATGAGCTCCTCCTCCTGGTAACCGGGAAATTCCAAGAAGGGTTTTAAACGATGACCGTTGACTTTGAAAATCGATCCATCCTTTGGGTTTTCTATTTCTATGGCACCATGTGGAAAAACAATTCGTACCACAAATGGTCCGGTCCACCTTGATTTAAGTTTCCCAGGGAATAAATGAAGTCTCGAGTCATATAAAAGAACTTTCTGGTTAGGCGAAAACTTTTTCCTTAGGATTGACTTGTCATGAAAAACTTTGGTTCTTTCTTTGTAAATTTTCTCGTTTTCATACGCGTCGTTCCTAAGTTCTTCTAGTTCGTTGAGTTGTAATTTTCGATTTTCGCCAGCTTCTTCATGATCAAAGTTTAAGTTTTTTATTGCCCACAACTCTTTGTGTTCAATTTCAACGGGTAAATGGCAAGCTTTACCGTAAACTAAACGAAAAGGGGACATCCCAAGGTTAGTTTTAAAAGCAGTACGGTAAGCCCAAAGCGCGTCGGTCAATTTCTGAGACCAATCTTTTCGATTTTTATTGACAGTTTTCTCCAAGATTTGTTTTATTTGTCGATTTGAAACTTCAACTTGGCCACAAGTCTGAGGATGATATGGAGTGGATAACTTGTGGATTATCGAGTATTTTTTTATTAAAGTTTCAAAAGAACGGTTGCAAAAATGGGTTCCGTTATCACTGATTATTGTGCGAGGTGTGCCGAACCTCGAAAAGATGTTTTCTTTAAGAAATTTCACAACAATTCTGTGGTCATTGGTTTTGCAAGGAACGGCTTCGACCCCTTTTTGAAACGTAATCGACAGCGAGAAGGATATACAAGTTTCCAAAGGAATTGGGAAAAGGTCCCATAAAGTCGATACCCCATACATCAAAGATTTCGATCGTAAGAATGGGGTTTAAAGGCATCATATCTCGTCGAGAAATTCGTCCAAGCATTTGACATCGATCACAAGTTTTACAAAATTCAAACGAGTCTTTGAAAAGAGAAGGCCAATAGAAACCACACTGAAGCACTTTTTCCGCAGTTTTTCGAGGACCGAAATGTCCACCGCACGCTTGATCGTGGCAAAACGAAAGAACACTCCTTATTTCATTATCCGGAATGCAACGTCGGATGATTTGGTCGGGACAATATTTGAACAAGTATGGATCGTCCCAATAGAAATATTTCACTTGGGACATGAATTTGCATTTGTCCTGTTTGGACCAAGATGAGGGAGTTTCTTTAGTGACTAAGTAGTTCACTATATCAGCGTACCATGGATCGATAGAAATAGAAAGAAGTTGTTCATCGGGGAAGTTTTCATTGATCGGCAAGGAAGATGGTGCGTTCGAAAGACGAGATAAATGATCGGCTATGACATTATCGGATCCTTTTTTGTCTTTGATTGTAAGGTCGAATTCTTGAAGTAAAAGGATCCAACGAATCAAACGGGATTTAGCATCCTTTTTAGCGAAGAGATATCGAATCGCAGAATGGTCAGTGTATACCGTAATGTGTGAACCTATCAAGTAAGGTCGAAACTTTTCAAGCGCAAAAACGACAGCTAGAAGCTCTTTTTCAGTTGTTGTGTAGTTGAGTTGAGCGTCGTTCAAGGTCATACTCGCGTAGTAAATGACATGAAAGATCTTGTTGATGCGTTGTCCCAAGACAGCACCAACGGCAAAGTTTGAAGCGTCGCACATTATTTCGAAAGGAAGATCCCAATTGGGTGCGCAAATGACTGGGGCAGAAATGAGTTCGCTCTTAAGACGTTCAAAAGAAGAGATACAATCAGAGTTAAAATCGAAAGGAACGTCTTTTCCAAGAAGGGTCGTCAAAGGACGGGCGATTTTGCTAAAGTCTTTCACAAAGCGTCGATAAAAGCCAGCGTGTCCTAAAAATGATCGAATGTCCTTAACAGATTTGGGAATGGGTAGATTTGCAATGACATCGATTTTCGCTTTGTCTACCTTAATGCCTTTGTTTGAGATGATATGTCCAAGGACAATGCCTTGTTTGACCATAAAGTGGCATTTTTCCCAATTCAAAGTCAAGTGTTTTTCTTTACATCGATTCAAAACCAACTCGAGGTGATGTAAACATTGAGAAAAAGAATCGCCGAAGATAGAGAAATCGTCCATAAAGACTTCTAGAAAGCGCTCAATCATGTCAGAAAAGATTCCAACCATGCATCGTTGGAAAGTCGCAGGAGCGTTACAAAGTCCGAATGGCATACGTCGATAAGCGAAGGTACCGAATGGACACGTGAAAGTCGTTTTCTCCTGATCTTCGGGAGCGATTGGAATTTGGTTATAGCCGGAATAACCATCAAGAAAGCAATAGAATTCGTGACCGGCTAAATGTTCGAGCATTTGGTCGATAAATGGAAGAGGAAAATGATCCTTACGTGTTGCGGCATTTAGTTTTCGATAGTCAATGCAAACACGCCAACCCGTTTGAGTACGAGTTGGAATAAGTTCGTTAGCGTCGTTTTTTATAACAGTAAGTCCGGACTTTTTAGGCACGACATGAATTGGGCTAACCCATGGGCTATCGGAGATGGGGTATATGATACCGTTATCGAGGAGCTTAAGAATTTCGTCACGAACCACATCTTTCATTTTTGGGTTAAGCCTCCGTTGTGCATCACGAGTGGGTTTGGCTTCATCAATCAAATGAATGCGATGTTGGACAATAGCAGGGCTAATTCCCTTAATATCAGTAATGGACCACCCAATTGCTTCTCTATTTTTCAAAAGAATAGAGAGAAGAGAAGCTTCTTGGTCAAGAGAAAGATTGTTAGAAATGATGACAGGACAAGTTTCGTTTTCACCTAAGTATGCATACTTAAGGTGAGCGGGAAGTGGTTTGAGGTCCAATTTCGGGAGTTTTTCGATTGCAGAATTGGGTTGAGATTCGGACTCAACTTGAAGCGATTCAAAGGGAAGAGTGTGTTCGATCTCGTTGGGGACTTCATGAAACAATTTTTCGTACTCGGCCTCGCGTTCATCGTTAAGATCAAATGTTTCATTTTCAAAGTTTTCATGAATGGCACTAACTTCTAATGTTTGGTCACGAAGTTCGTTCGAGTGGCTTTCAAGATTGAAAATGTTAAGGTCCAAAGTCATGTTTCCGAAAGAGATTTTCATCGAACCGTTACGACAATTGATTAAGGCGTTTGAGGTGGCTAAGAATGGTCGGCCTAAAATCAATGGGATTTGACTCGCAGGGTTTGTCACGGGTTGTGTTTCGAGAACGATAAAATCAACGGGGAATATGAATTGCCCTACTCGAATGAGCACGTCTTCGATTTCTCCCACGGGCTTCTTAATGGAACGATCGGCAAATTGAAGCGTAACTTTCGTGGGTTTGAGCTCACCTAAGCCTAATTGTTCGTACACGGAGTATGGAATCAAGTTGACACTCGCGCCTAAGTCTATTAAACATTTGTTAATCGTCTTTTCTCCAATTGTACACGAAATCGTAGGGCATCCAGGATCTTTGTATTTAACGGGTATGGATTGGGACAATACTTCACTCAAACTAGCGGCTAAGAAGACTTTTTTAGGCACTTGAGTGTGTCGCTTTTGGATGCACAAGTCCTTAAGAAATTTCGCGTAAGTGGGGACTTGCTGAACGATGTCAAGAAGAGGAATGTTAACTTTGACTTGTTTAAAAATTTCCAACATCTTTTCCATTTGGTCCGAGTGTTTCTTTGGTCGAAGACGATGTGGAAATGGAACATGATACTCGGTAGGCGGGTCTACTCGAGTAGAAGAAGAAGAATTTTGATTGTCGTTCGATTCGACGTTTGGCTCCACGTTCTGTTCTGAGTCGTTCGTTGTTTTAGAAGTATCGAGAAAAGTTCCCAGTGAATCATTTGGATTAACGACTTGAATATCGATTTGTTTACCAGAACGGAGAGTTGTGATAGCATTCAACTGGGTAACATTGCTATCTTGAACAACATGGGCTTGATTTGAATTTGCATTTTGATTTCTGGGATTTGGAAGGGGCTGGCTTGGGAATGTTCCTCGTTCACGTTCACTTACAGACGTGGCTAATTGACTCATTTGCATTTCGAGTTTCGCAATCGATTGGTTTGTGTTTTGCATATATGAAGTCAATAAATTTTGCAAATTGCTGTTTGATTGAAGGCTTTGAGTAGTTGCCTTAGCCAACGTTTCAAGAGTTTTCTCAAGCGAAGTTAAACGTTTATCGTCTTGTGGAGGATGAGTAGAATTTGGTGGAAAATTTGGTTGTTGCGGTTGATTATGAGACGGGCCCGCAAAGTTTGGTTGAAAATTATTGGGCTGAAAGGGAGGATTCGAAGCATTATTCGGAAATGCTTGAAAATTGGGACGAATCGTATTCGTGTTGGGATTGTTTTGGTTCCACGCAAAATTCGGATGATTTCTCCATCCAGGGTTATACGTTGGAGAAAACGGGTCATTTTCGGTTTTATTGAAAGCATTGATTTGTTCGACGGAAGTGGGACACTGATCGGCTATATGATTAGGATCGTTGCATTTATAACACATTAGTTAGGAAGCTTGGTTCGTTTGATTCGATGAGAAAACGTTATCGAATTTTTTAATCACTACGTCGATCTTAGCTTCCAAAGCAAAAGAAGATCCCGTCGAGTGTGCACTCGATCGTGAGTAGATTGATTTTTCGTTCGAGCGTTCCCATTGGGACGACTTTTCAGCGAGGTTTTCAAGAAATTGCCAAGCATCGTCATGATGTTGGGCAAGAAAATTGCCTTGGCACATTGATTCGAGCATGGTTCGTGAGCTGTTTTCGAGTCCATCATATAAGATTTGGCAAATCGTCCATTTTTCAAAGTTATGGTGTGGACATTTTATCAAAAGCTCTTTGAATCTTTCAAAATATTTTCCAAACGGTTCACCCTTGAATTGATGAAAATTTACAATTTCGTTCGAATTCTACTTGTTTTTTCTAAGGGGTAGAACTTTTTTAAGAAAGATTTTACAAATTCTTCCCACGTTTTAATTGAGTTCGAAGGTAAGCTGTACAACCATTTTTCAGCGTAATCCGTAAGAGCAAATGGGATTAATCGAAGTTTGATTCCGTCATCAGAAAGTTGTTGAAGTTTAATGGTTGCGCAAACTTGTTCGAATTTAGTCGAAAAGATGTATGGGTCATCGTGTTCGAAATTGCCAAATTTTGGAAGCGTGGCAATATGGTTCGAATGGATTTCGAAATGGTTACCCGTAGGGGCGGGTAATGTGATGCAAGATGGAATAGAAACTCTATCGGGAAAGATTCTATCCATAAGAGTTCGAGGGGCGTTTTCGTTCGCCATTTCGGGAGGATTGTCTGTTCGAGTTAAACGGTTTGTAGAAGGGTCACGAATCCAAGTATTCGTTGTTGTGTCACGAGTCCAAGTACTCATGCACAAGTGAAAGTCGAGAGGAGAAAGAAATTAGAAACGAGTTTGGAGAATGAAAGAAGATTTGAAAATGTTTTTTTTTCTTTTTAAAGGGAAAAAAACTATTTACCAAGTGAAGTTTATTTCAAAAGAAAAGTTTGATTTTTGTTTTGTTTTTGAATTTTGAATTTTTTTTTTTGAAATGATTTTACAAATTTTTTTAGATTTTTGTTTTTGAGTTTTTTTTTTAAATATACATGAACTAATGCAACTAAATGAATGCAAAGGACTTAATTACAGTTTTCTGTCCTTAGTAGCTCCTAACCCAAAATTGTATAATCACATTTTGTCTTAAATCAACAAAAATATTTCTCAGCCAGGTAACGGACAGGGGTTATCGGTGCACCACGAATCACCGTAGAAATGCAACCGAAGGTTTAAGTACCTTCAGAGGAACAACCAGTATAATATTTACGAATCACTGTAATTTTTATAACTGGTTATTACTCTGCCGTAGCCTAGACACCAAGAAATAAAATCGTTTAGGTAAAACAATTGTGAAGATACAATTAAGCCCTAAGTGAGCTCGTGACACCCTTAGGTCCAACGTCTAACCTTTATTATTAGTCAAATTCTACGATGAAATGCGTTTGTGGGCTAAGGAAAGGGTGATGAAATCCCTCACCTTATGTGAATTGGGGTATTGCCCTTAGAAAAGAAAAACAAGATGAGATGAATGCAAAGCAGAAATTAAACGTGAAATTACAATGCAACTAAAATGAAGTTTGTTTTTGTTTTTGGATTTTTTTGAAATTTTTTTTTGTTATATATAAATGCAAATGCAAGCAACCAACAATGCACTAGAGATGAAAGCACAATACCAGAGCGTGCAGATTATTAGCAATTTTTTTTTTTTAGCGGCGATTTTAGCAAAGCAAAGCAATTATTTTTCCTTTTGGCAAGCAATTCCTTGTAATTTTCTGCTTTGACAACCTGAAATGAAAAACAAGATATATTCAACAATTTTTATTGTTATTATTTTTTTGTATGTTTATTAAAGATGAAAAACAAAATAAGCGAAAAACAAAACAATTGAAAATAAAATAAACGAAAAATGAAAATTAAACAAACTTGAACTTGTTTTTTTTTTTTGAATTTTTTTTTTTTGGAGAGGAAATTTATCAACAAGAAATTTATCAACAAGAAATCCAATCAAAACAAGACAAACAAGTAAAAATGAAACAAATAAAACAAATTAAAAACTAAACAAATTGAAAGTTGTTTTTTTTAAATTAGGATGGAACTAAAAAAAAAAATTTAAAACAAATCAATTTTTTTTCCAAGGATTAAACAACAAAACAAAACGAAAGCTAATACTTTTTCATATTTTTAAGGAGAAGAAAAAACTACTTCAAACTTAAAACAAATAAAAACAAAAAAAAAAAATGAAAACCAATCAATCAATTTTTAGCCCGGCCCAAAAATAACACTCACCACACTCAGCAAAAACTTTTCGTTCCCCAAATTAATCAAACCCAATGAACAAAAATTAATCACTCAAGGGAATAAATTCCTACAACACGATCTCTTGTTCGTTCCCCAGAGAAAAAAAAACTGCAATTCCCCCGAAACAAATTGAAATCCCCCCAAAGAAAAATTTATTGTTCTTTTGAACCGGCGATTATTTTCGTGATTTTGGAGTCGAGGCGATTGGTGGATTTGAGATTGGTTCGACGGTTCGGTGTGTTGAAGTTCGAGTTGAGGTGATCGATGCCGCTAGTGGTCTGTTTGATAGCTGATTGTAGATTCAAGGTTGGTTTTTTTATTTTATTTTTTGGTTTGTATGGGGAGGAAGTGATGATATGAGGGGGAAGTCTGAAGTTGTGGCAGTACAATCAGGGATTGTATTTCAATGTAGTAGCCTGTAGTTTGAAGGAGGAGGAATGTAATGACAGTGAGCAAGTGGTAGTTGTTGTGATGTCGTGATGTCTGTATATTTGGATGGTAATATGCAGAGGTCAGTGGTGTTTTGAAGTGAAGCAGAGGGCAAACAAAGATGATGTTGAGGAGGTCTTGAATGAGGTTTATGGAGAAAGATGGTATAGAGAATTGTAGGCTTGGTCGGAAGAAATGGTCAAGGGAATAAGAAGATGGTGATGGATTGTAAGTTGTTGTGGTCAGGAGTGGTTATTTGATGATGTGCTTGATGGCAGAAATGTCAGCTGTGGGAAGTGATGAAGTAGAGTTCCGTGGTTGAAGAATTTGTGGTGGTGAAGTGGAAGGTTGCCGACGAATGGGGATGTGCAGTAAGTAGTGTAGGCAACAAGCACTTGTATGAAACTTGTATGAAGTAGTGGTGTTAATGAAGGGGAAGTGAAACAGTGAAGGTGGAGATGGTTTGCGAATTGGTTGCTGCAAAAACTTGTTTGACAGAAGTGTAGACAGGTGATGGGTAATGTGCAGGCAAGTTATATGGAATGAAGTGTATATAAGCACTGTGGTGATGCAGTGGGTAGATGGAATGTTGAAGGCGGGTTTGTTGACTGACCGTGTGTCGTGATTAAAGTAGGGGAGTATGTCGTATCTGAAGGTAGAGTGTGGTGATGTGGTCTGGAAGGCAGGGAGGATTGTTCGAGTGATAAGGTGTGGAATGTTTTGGGCTGTAGGCAATAGTTTAGTGGAACTGTCAATGTGATGTTATGGGATGATAGGAGGAGGAATTTGTAGGCAGATGAATGGGTGTATGGGAAGAGATGTTTGTGATATGAAGGGTGGACAGTGGACTGAGTGGATGATGTTGTGATAGGAGAGTAGTTGCTGCAGCTTTTTTTTTTTTTTGGTGATGGGATTTGTCGATGGCTACAGAGGGGTGTGTGACTGGTCGGCAGAGGGTTGTGTTCAAGTATGCAGTTTACTGGAGTGGATTGAGAGGATGGTGGATAGTAATGTCAGGTGGCAAGTTTATTGGTTGTATGAAAATGGTGGGTAGTGAACAGAGGAAAAGGCAGTGAAGAGGGGAAGTTTGTGCACAGTGCATTGCTTGCACAGAACAGTAACAGTGAAATGTAATTTTTTTTGTATTAAAGGAAAAGCAATGTAAAAAAGTAAATAAAAATTGCGACTGAAATATTTTTTTTTTTTGAAGATTGAGTATGCTTTTTTATTTAATAATGAAAATGCAAATGAAAAAGGGAAACTAAAAAAAAACACACAAAATCAAAATGCAATCAAAAATCACAAAAACAAACACACAAAAATAATTAAACAAAAATAATTCGAAGAATAGAAAATAAAATCAAAACAACTCCCCGGCAACGGCGCCAAAAACTTGTTCGTCGACAAAATTTCTATTGATTTAGAAATTTGCCGAAAAATTTCAAATTAAAATATAACCGCAAGCGCATGGCGTACACTTGAAGTACGTGGCGAATACGGGTCGATCCGCAGGGAATTGATGATTTAAAAAAAATCTATTCAATCAAATTATACCAAAGTCGAAGAGGATTTGTTAACTAGAAATAAAATGAGGCTAACACTAGAAAATGCGATTCAAAAATTATTAGACTAAAGAACAATTTAGAGGCAAATCCACTCTCAAATTTTTGTAAATCAACAAACACATAATTTATGATCTCTAACTTTGATATTAAGTGAAATAATCATTGCATTTATCATAAGTATGGTTTGTTTATGTTATTAGTTAACATAACTCAAACCATCAAACTATAATACAACAATTATACCACTTACAATTCTCATGAAAAAGAAGCCAAAGCAAAAACTATTTTAAGTATGATCTATTTACTATTGTAACTAGTAACATAGATCATCAAATTTCATTTTTACTTTCATTTCATAATCAAAAATTAATTAGCAAATGTTGATGCAAATTGTGTTTATGTTGAGTAAGAATAGCTCATTTGCATAAGCAATATAAGCTATCAAACCCACTTGTATAAACTTACATCAAAATTCACATTCATGAAGCATAAACAAAGAGATCATAAATCATAAAAAAAATGTTGAAATTACATAAAGTTAGAGAGCTTCATCACCCCTAAATTGAAGGAGTTTAGCTACTCATTTGTGGCATTAAAGCATCACAAGTAAGTTTCAACATTAAAGAAAAGAAAATAGAAAATAAGCAAAGAAAGCAAAAGAGATTAGCTACTAACTACTTGCATAAATGTAAATCTAAGCTATGAACATAAAGAGAAAGAGAGCATATAAATAAACATTAACAATAAAACAAAGAAAAACATGTAGAAAAGAGAGAAGAAAGAGGCTTGGAAGCCATTTTTATTTCATAGAACATTGAGCTTACACTTTGATTTCTTAATTTCCTAAGTAAAATGAAAGAGTAGATGATGATCTTCATGTACATAAGAGGGCTATTTATACATGCATAAAACCCTAATTCTCTTTTTAGGGAGCTTCCCAAAATACCCTTAAGGTGGTGTAGCCTCCAAGTAATCATTAACATTCACTAATCCCCCACTTAATATGTACATGAAGCTTTAAGTCCTTTTAGCATGTGCTTAGCTTCTAATTGGAAGTTAGGTAAGTGGGTGGGGTCCTCCATGATCTTGAACTTGAATTATTTCCTCTTCATTCCTTTGTATTTCCTTGTGCATGCATGTATCTTCATATAAGCCTCTTCCATATGCATCCAAATTCCTATAAAAATAATCAAAAAATGTCCAAGTAAAAATTCTTACATTGACACATGCACAAAAATGACCGTTTTGCCCCTGAATGATGATGAAAATATGATGGTTTGGAAATAATTGAATTTTGGTTTTAAACATGTTAAAATGCCCAAATATGATGATTATTTTAAAAAAAAGAGATAAAATATGGATGTAAATATATGCACAATTACGTGCACATCACATACCGAACAACAATGAAAGCTATAGATGTAAATGTGAGCTCAAAAACTCACCTTTTACTCAAAAACAATGAAGGAGAAGCTTGAAAGCAAAAGGAAGATCAACTACTCTTCAATTTCAACTCTAAAAGCTCCAATCTATGATCATAAGCAAATATTTTCTAATTTAGGTTATCGGAAATTTCTAAAATTGGAGAGAGATTGAGATGGAGAAGAAGAAGAGAATGCTTACCTAAGCTTCTCTTTGATTTTTGGAGCTAGAACTTGAATTTGCAAAAGAAATTAGGGCTTAGGAATTTTAGTTTCCAATCTCTTCCCCTATTTTTGATAAAGCTTGAAGTGTTAGGAAAATAATAGAATGAATGAAGAGGAGAGGGGTGGAGTTGGGTTCATATCTTGGGTTAATGGGTTGAAACCCCAACCCAAAGTCCTATTGAAAACATCAAAATTTTAATCAACTCCAAACATATCGATGTTTATACTCAAAAAGGTCGCAAACACCATTTTGAACTCAATGGAAGTGGTCTCGAGTCCTAATTCGACTATTTGCAAAAAGTAGCATTTCGGACTTAAATCCGACTAACGATGCTATATTTAAATAAATATATACAATCGTAAAATATGCGGGTTGTTACAACTTCACTTTCTTCTTATTTGCAGCTTTCTTTCCATTTCTTGGCCGACGATCATTCGCAAAGTGACCCTTCTTGTTACATTTATATCAAGCTATCTCCGCCTATGACTTTTTAGCAATACCTCCCTTCAGGGCTCCCTTCTTATTAAAGAACTTTCTCTTCTTCTCTTGAGAATCCTGAGTTTCCACTATCTTCTCTTTAGCATAATCAACAAGTAACTTTTCATGGCGAATGGCCACCTCCACCACCACATTACAAGGATCATGGACATTTATGGTTGCTCTAGCAAGCTCAGGCCTCAATCCCTTAATGAATCTCTCATTTCTTCCGATGTCTGTATCTATAGTAGCACATCCATATCGAGACAGCTCTATAAACTTAGTAGCGTACTCAACTACTGACATCTCTCCCTGAACTAGATCTATAAACTTCCTCATCAGCTCTAACTTAGCAAACTCAAACACAAACTTCTGCTCAAATCTCCTTTTATAGTCATCCCAAGTCAACTGCTCTTTCATAACCCCTGCAGTAACACTATTCCACAAGTGTAGCGCTGACCGCTGCAATATCTATAGGCAACCTTCTCTTTTACCCATCATTCTGACCCAAATCAGCAAATATATGCTCACAATGCAACAACCAATTCTCAACCTGTATGACACTCTACGTCCGCAGGAATGGCTACCCATGAAGACTGGTGTAATCTTTATTCAGCTTAGCATAGTTATTACCAAATGGTGCCACAGGATTAGCTCCTTCAACATTTCTAGCTACTCCAACAGCAACTCTTGCTTGCATCATATTGATGAAGAACTGATAAATCGCCTCCATATCTATTGATAAATTTCCAGCAACCACATTAGCATAACATTTTGATTAGTAGCGTTTGTCGATTGACTCGGGTTCATTCTTGTAGTGGGTTGAGCATTCCAATTAGTTGTGGTGCTTCCTCCATCGAGATTTCTTGCTTCCATATCTTCTTTCTTGTAAATATGCATGAGCCTTAGTAAGATATATAAGAACGGTCTAAGAGAGGGGAATATGTACTTATATATATAACTATATATATCAAATACATGTACGTTACCATAGAGTTAACCCAAACCCCAATCTTATTTCTGATTCATTGGATAATGTTTCAAAAAGCTTTTAGGTTTAACTTTTCTTTTAAGTTTTCACGAACCTATGCCATCCCCTACTTGGAGGCATAAAACTAACGGCTATGGATGCTGCAGCCGTCCATAGATATTAATCGTCAACGACCAAATACGGCAATGTTAGATACATTGTTACACAGAAATACATGAGTATGGAAATTTTAAAACAACAAATAAAGTCCATATTTCATTATAAAATATTTCAAACTGATTACATAATCCTAGAGCGTAGAACACATTCAAATAAAATATACTTATTACAAAATACGCCAAGAGCGACATATGAAGATGCCCCCTTGGATGATCAGAGTATATAATAAGGCACCAAAACAAGTTTGCATTTAAAATCAAACACACAGCGAAAACAAAAGTCTCTAATAACAAGTCTGCATCCTGCATGTCTTCAGAAGCTTTGTTCATCTAAAAGAACACCTACAAACCTTAAATCTCAAACAACTCAAAATAAACTAAGTACCCAAGAGTTTAAAGGGAAAAAAACTTCGAGTTAGACATAAAGCCTAGTATGAATAATAAACCACCATCTCAAATTATTTAGATATTTAGTGAGACAATGCCGCTTAGCAAAACGGATTTTTCCCTCACTAATATCTTAAAACCTTTATAAAACCATATACCGTGCGCCTGCATCCATAAGTTTAAAGCATGGTATTTCGAATAATTACGATGATATGCAAAACAAGTAAATCAAATTTGGATTACCCATCCCCCTTCATTTTGACTATCTATCTCAATTATAGTTTCTAGTGTTACTATCAACCTATTAAATGTTTATGGACTATCTATCCAATTTCATAGTTTTCATGGGATCACTAAGAACCAACTGGTCATTCCAACATCTTTTCTATTATCCTAGTTTTCATGGGCTAAATAAGAACCTATTGACTAACTGTCAATATCTTAATTCGAATATAGTTTTCATGGGCCAATTACAAAGCTATTGGCCCCTTCCAATATCACATCATAGTTTTCATGGGCTAACTATGAACTTATTAGCCCCTGCCAATATCTTTCCCTTTACATAGTTTTCATGGGCTTACTATGAAACTATTGGCCCTGCCAATATCTTAAATTAAGATTTTATCATTTCAAAGGTTATTTTCAATACTGGGTCAACCTGGCTGGTTGTTCTGCCCTTCCCCAAATTACTGTTACGGGTTAATTACAATGTGAATAAATATATGAAGAAATAATAATTTTAAAAATCTTTATACCATGGTACTTCCTTTTAAAATGAGAGTGTACTATTTGTTTTGAAACCTTAAAACATCACTTTCGAAACCATTGGATGTCCTTCCTCAAAGGCATAGAAAACCTCTTTCAAACTCTAAATATTTACCTTTCGAATGCATCGAAACCTTATTTTATAATCTTTAGGAAAATTGCTTCAAAAATAATGAAAGTACCCCTTTCGAAAAAATTAGGTTTTACTCTTTAAAAACAACTTTTGGGTCAAAGTGGTTATATACAAAAGTATCTCTTTCGAAACCCCATATAGAATTGTTGAGGAAAAGTAGAAGGTGTCGGAACCACGTATACGTAAGCTCAAAACCTTTAAGTTAAAGCTTCGAAGGGTAGCATCGAAAACCCCTTTCGACCCCATTGCCTTTGGAACCCTCAACCCCTTTTGAAAGCAATTAGGAAGTGGCTTAGCTTAAGTTAAAATTGAGATAACCATTCGAAAGCATTGATGACTTTAATACACTCGGAAGTGAAATAGCAGTTGGGTTTCGACTTGGTCGAAACCATTACTTTTGAAAGCACTTAAACAAAAGAACCCCTTTCGAAAGCTAATACTTTAAATGTAAAACGACAACGTTCTTCAAAAGCTATTTATAAACTCCTTTCGAAAACTCCATTTCGATCGGGTCAAAAGCTCTAAGTAAAACAAAGTAAATACTTAACTTTTGAAAATAAAACAAGGATTCGACCCTATCAGAAGCATCCCTTTCATTGCCATAGCTTCCGCCTTTCCTCCAATCCACTACATGCCAACTGAATGATACCATATGTATTGGTTTCGACTAGGTGGGTTTCGACTGGGTTGGGGCGAAAATAATAGAGTAGAAAGGTATTCCTATAGGAGGCGGAAACACATTTTTCTGATTAAAGTCTAAAATCATTCCCATTTTTAGTAAATGCTTTAACTAACCTGCTTATGTGTAATGTTTTATTTGGTTGCCATAAAACTTTTCAAATACTTTACAAAATAACTACCGCATTTATTAGATCTACATCAAAGGAAAATTAACATTTAAGCCCTTCTATTAAGCAAAACCAACATTAGAAATAATCCCCTCTTTTAAGATAATTTATATTTCTTTGTAAATTCAATTGGGAAAAAATCCCCAAAAATCATAGAAATTCAATTTCATCCTGTTATCTGACATATTAAAATTTCAAACCCAATTTCTTCCTAAAATAATCAAAATAAATTCTAAACCCAAATATAGAATATTTTCCTTTTGAAATTCATAATAAATTCTCCCTAGCTTAGAAAATTATGAAAAATTAAATCTATCTCTAAAATCATGTTTTACCTAACATATAATTTTTCCATAACATTCTAAATCCAGTATAAGTTGGTATTACCCTACAACGTGTAATTTCATGCGTATAAATATATATATAAATGAATTGGTTTTAAATCAAACATATAATAACTCAAGCGTATCATCATCTAAAACATCAAAAAATTAATTTGTCTTAAATCCAAAAATATTTGATTATAAAAACAAAATATAGATAGAATGAATTATTATTCACCTTAGATATAATAAGGAATTTAAGTCTTGTTGTTGATTAATGCTTCCTAGATTTGATCCTTAGCTCTAGATTGAATTTTTCTCTTTTCCTCCTCGTTAATGGCCGACTCTAATTTAGGTTTTTGATTTGTGTTTCTGAAAATGAGAAGTGAAACGTGAATGGGCAATTACAAAATTTTATAGCCGTGAGTGTGAGGAGGTGCCGCTATTTACTAATATTCCAATATGTACATTAATTAGCTTACAAACAAATGACTCTATATGTTTTATCCAAATCTCAATCCCCTTATCATCATTATTTGGTTAACTTTATCTAATTAAATTTCCTAAATAGTGTTATCAAAAAAAATTATGAATGTTACCAGGGCATAGTCAGGAGAGAAAGTTTTTCCACAAGAGAGGGGTTCAGAAGGTGGAGCTGCTAAGAAAGGAAAGCCAGAAGTGGCCTGTTACAAGTGTGACAAGAAAAGACACTATACCCATGAGTGCTGGACATGAAAAGGGAAGAAAGCTGCTGAGAAGTAAGGAATAAAGTGTTTCAACTGTGATCAGATTTGAAACTATAAGAACTAGTGCGAGGAGACAACCAAGGAGGGTGTGACATCCCCTATCTGAAGGCCCGAAGCTAAGCGCTACAGATGCTGCAGTTATCCACAGCATTAACCTTCGGCGACTGAATACGGTAATGTTAATGGTATCCATAATATCAGAAACACACGAATATGAAACAAAATCACAGATTTCAAAAAAAAATATTTTTGATTACATTTTCAAAACATGTTCCATATTCAAATTACATAATCCCGCCACTTTCCCAGGTTTAGATAAAATATAGTTGTTACATAAATATGCCAAGAGAGAAATATGATAATGCCCCTTGGTTGAACCAGAGTACTATATATACATCATAACGGAAATACATCAAAATAAAACAGCAACTCCTGAATGGCTATCCATCAGCCATCTGCTCGTCTCTGGAAGCTTTATTCGCCAACCTACTAAAACCTATAAACCTCAACCCTTAACCTACTCAAATCAATTTTGAGTACCCAAGAGTTTAAGGGGAAAAACATAAACTCTGAGTCAGAAGTAAAGGCTGGTGTAAATAATACTATACATCTCTTTCACGACCCGCCCTTCTCGACCCTCAAAAATCGGCACAAAATACTCCATA
Organism: Allium cepa; assembly: GCA_030765085.1. Lineage (NCBI taxonomy): Eukaryota > Viridiplantae > Streptophyta > Magnoliopsida > Asparagales > Amaryllidaceae > Allium > Allium cepa. Next base: position 697,499,672 of record CM060929.1, on the reverse strand, counting down.
GTGTAATATGTCGACGATCAAGTGCCAGAAAAGACAGATTGTTGAGGAAAAAGAAAGAACATAGAAGAAGAAGGAACTAAACAATAATAGAATCTCACAATTGCAGCGGATCAAAATATAATAGTCAATAACAGATCGTTACACAAAATGAAAACTATATCTGTTTTATACAATATATCATCAGAGTATATCTCAAAAAAAATAACAATTACTAGCCTGAAAACATCAACAACCACAACAACGGATATAAACAAGTACGGATAATACGTCTCAGACTCCAGCTCCTCTCCCGAACTCCACAGCATCCTATCCTGAACATATAATACTCGGTCTGACCCAAGCATTATAATGAAATAACACCCGAGTCAATCTGAAATACCAGCTGATAAAATGCACTCAAATTAATTATTAAAGTTTTCAAAAAAATCCTTTGAAAACAAAAGCATCTCGTAAGACCACGCCACAAATAAACATGTCGGGTTTTTACCTTACGATAGCTAAAACACTTTTTATAGGGTCTATTTACAAATACTTATTAAAATAGCCGAAATTGTTACATGATTAAATTCTAGCTACTAGCCACAAAGTGGGTTATACAAACAAAAATCGTAAAAGGCCCATAGGGAGAAAGGATTTCCAACTAATGACTAGGCACTGTGGTACCACCTGTCACAGTATGTGGCCTAGATCACCGTACCGAGGACCACTCCCGATCCTCTACAACACAAGGTTGGGACTACCCCTTACTGGATAATCTCGAGTAAGATCACTCCACGATTGGGATCAGCAACCGCACCACTAAGCCGAATAAAAAGAGACATCTAGACAGGGATGACCTTACCCTAATGGGTGCTACCCACATACACTTGCTGCATATTCCCTGATTTTCACTCATTCTCCGTTGATGAGGCTTGAGGCTAAGCGTTACCTTTTAGAACGTTTCACTTAGAATTCTCATCGTCCACCTGACGATGTTCCAAAAGCATTCATCCATACAAGTACGTTCCAGGTTCGAATGGAACCAAAGGCACTACTCCTACTACATCCATTTTGGAAATATCCTCAGGAATAGTAGCGACTAGCACTTGCAATTCACTGCTCCATCTTCGACTCCGAACTAGTTTTTCCCACGAAAACGTACAAACCGAATCGAAGTGGTTTTCGAGAAATAAATCCTTATCCCGGTCTCTTCGAAACGATCAACGCATTGGCCAATATTGATAGTCGGTGATTTAACTATCAGTTAACATTCACAAACATCCATCACACAATAAATAATTTCCCTAAATTATTTATTAACCTCGAATTATCTTCGCAAGATATATTTCCATTTTCAACCCTTTGAAAACAGTTTCAAACCCAACTCTTCTTATGGAATAAATTCCCAAATCTTTACTTCCTCTGAAAACATCCAAGTACCAATACTTAAGATTTTAAAATAATTTAAATTCTTTATTCTTGAAAATACATTAAAATATTTATATTAAAACTACTTACAACTTAATTTAAAAAATATATATACTTTTCAAAATATTTCGAACAAAACTGCTTTATAAAATATAAACTATTTTTTTATAAATCATACTAAATCTTAAAATAAAGTTATGAAATTCTATAAAAGTTTCAAATAAAACTTTAACCAAATTATCTTTACAATAAAACTAGTTTATAAAATATAAATATTAATGATATTCTTTTAAAGCATATAACATTTAACCCCTTTGAAATAATTTTAACTATAACTAATTTAGTAAATATTTACTTCTGAAATCTTTACAACTTAAATAAGAATTTTCTTAAAAACATTCTTTTAAATCAAATTTAAAACTTTTAACTTTTACTTAGAAATATGCTTTAAAAATGTACTTAGCTTTTCAGGGAGCTACACTTCCATTTCAGAATAAACCAAAGAACCTTTAATAAATCCTACACGATTTATCTCAAATCAAATTTACGTTTGAATCTCGTAAATTCCTTTCCACACTTTAAAAATAAACACCTTTTATTTTTAAACACATTTCCCATTTCCTGGACGACCACTTCCAAAATATACTTAAAGTATGATTACTAAATTCTTTATTCAAATTGTACTTTTGAAATCTATAAAATTTTCTTAAGTAACTCAAATCAAAAATTTCTTTTTAATGTAAAGTTATTATATCAGACATTTATATTAAAATTTCCCTTTGAAAACTTAATACTAGTTTACCTTTAAGATAATTAAATACCATAATTACTTAAACAAATATTTACTTTCACTTAGAAACAATTGAAAATAATAATAATTTTCTAAAATATTCTAAAAACACCTTTTCAAAACATTCCAGTTTATACTTCGTAAACCTTTCATTGAAACATGCTTAGTTTCTAGGAAAAATACACTTCCCATCCTTTAAAAATAATCTCGCTATTATTTTTAAAACAATTCGCACTTCTCATATGAATTCCCTCCGGAAATCTATATCTTCAATACTTATCCCCGATAAATATTCCAATTCATTTATAAGCCCAGTTTGTAAATTTCTATTTCTTATTTCCCTTTAAATCCCTGTTTCAAAATACTTCCAATTTTACTAATTTTTGAATTTAATTTCCCTAAATTCATTGCTCAAAAATTCCTTTTCAACTCCCATTTAATCCCAAATTATTCTATTTCCATTTATATTTTAAAATACCAGATTATACTTATTCAATCATAACAGAGCACAGCTGAATTTCCAACTTTATTTATCACAACATATAAATGAAATACATCATCAATTATGAAAATAAATTTCTATATTGTGAGGAATCCAGTTGGATCCCTCCAACCTATTTCCCTGCATCAACAGACGTTAGCACACAAATAAATATCGATCCAATCTGATAATAATTATCATATTCCACCAATCAACCAATCATTTAAATATTAACTATTTAAAACAGCTGAAATTCCAGATGTGAGTGAGATTAACTCACCTTGAATTTGTTGAGCATTTAAATTTTAAATTAAATCGACCGCGATCGATTTAACCCAAAATTTTGCTAGCTCCGATCGTCTCCAAATTCGTACTTCAGCATAGATCGCGTCGCTGCGATTCCGACGCCGCCAGTTTCATTGAATTCTGATAACGCATCTCAAAGCTATGAATTTGTAAAGGTTGAATATAATTTATAAACAATTTCTTTTTAATTTTATTTATCAACAAAAACCTGGCCACACGTTACTAGAAAATCACGGCCGCTAAAGTCTTCTTCTTCAATTACTCGCTCCAGTAGATATCGAACCCAAAGTCGCGAGGGTTAGGAACCACTCCTTCCACGCTCATCTTTAAATCGATCCACTACTGCCACGTTGTAGAGCGCTGCGAGCTCTACCTTCGACCAAAACACAACGAAGCTCGGTGGCTCCAGAGCACGGAAAAACATGCACGAACTTCACACGAACGCGGCCCCTAAACTCCTCCTCTGGTCGACGAAAGCCCATCTCCACCGTACAATATGTCGAGCTTACGGAGCTCCTCGATTCTCTAGTTGAGACCTTCTCGCAAAAGCATGAGGATAGAGAGAAAAATGAAGGAGAACGAGAGGGAGTATCAGCCATTGATAAAATATAACGGCGGCTCAAAGAATAGACCTAGGTTCGGCTCTTATACGTGTATATATACACGTTTATAATATTATTTTAATATTATATCCATTTTAAAGCAACTTTTTCAAACGATCTCCAAACAACGCGTGCTGATAGGCATTTCTAAGGTTTTACCCACGTTCCGAACACAATGGAATGTGTTTCGAAGGCTAATTTGGTCGTATGCGCGAGTTACGGAAATAAACGGTCGATTTTAAATTAAATCGATTAAAATAGTTTCTACTGGTTTTGAGCTGCCAGGGTCAAATGACAACTCCGATTGCTACGAAAATTGAAAATCCGATAATAACTAACAATTACGGATCCAATGGAACTGGTTTCATCGAATTCCGAGACTGTGCCCCAGAAGTCTATTTTAACTCGTCGATTAATTCGAGCGATTTCCAAAATCGTCGAAACTTCCTAAAATTTCACTTTTAAAATTTTACTAACTTAATTACAAATCAAATAGAATTTATAATCACATTAGAAATCATTCTGATTCAGTTTAAATCAAAATATGATTATTCACATTATTATATTATTAAATTCCATTATTAAATTAATATAAAATTCCAAATTTTTGACCTATCGACTTTTGATTCCATCCAAAAGTCCAACATCATTATATAAATCCAAATAGACTTAAAATAAATTTTAGAATCTATTTTTATATCTATTTACACCCAGATTCACCAATTATCCCAATTCCAAATATTTAAATTATTATTATTATTCAAATCCAATTAAATAGTCATATTTGATATTTTAACTAATTATATTGATCAAACCAAAATCTTCTTACTTCATAATTAATTCAAAATCCACATTTAACATTTCAAATGAATTAAATGTTCAAAATCTAACGACAGAAATTCAGGGTTGTTACATTCCTCCCCCCTTATAAAAACTTCGTCCCCGAAATATGCTAAGGCATGAAAAGTGCTTCCACATTCATTAACTTACCCAAATTCACTTAATGAAAACTCACAGTTACTTCCCAAAACTTTTTAGCTTAAGCCAAAACCATTTGCATATATTTTTAACTCAAGAGCTTTTGTTTCAACATCATTTCAAAAATCGATCCTTTCTTGTTAACTCAAAATTTTCAAATTTCCCAAAAATTTTCTAACTCCCAAAATTTTAAAACTTTTTTGACAACGTCTCCTTTGTACGGAGGGCATTTTACAATATCACAATAGTGATAAATATATATACATCGACCCGTACGGTTGGAAAACAAAATATACCACAATATATACCATTTCCCAATTTTATTGCGTAGGCGTACCTTTTATTAGCATTTAAAAGCAAGCGGCTAATATATTACGCATTTGCGCACTCCAACTCTATCGATTGCCTTCCGTACCTATACTTACTTAAACAAACACATCATTTTTCAATAATATAAGAATTTAATAACATTCCATTCATTAATCTTAGCCAAACATATCAATTACATACCCAAACAACACATTTTCATAATTCTACGTGTTAACCTTCTTAAAAAAACAATCCACCAGTTTTCAACACTATTCTAATTTCTTTCACAAGTCCAAACTTCAATTTATTCCACTCGAATAATTTACATTCAAATTTACTATATACAGTTCATATTTACTACAACCAATTCATTTTCACTTCAATATGATTAACATATGCTTTACTTACATCAATTCGTTTCAATTCACTTTCAAATTGGTTCACAATCAAATTTTTATTTTAAATTTTATATATTTGCATTTCTTTATGATTCACTTGCATTTATATACAAATCCACTTAATAAAATTTCAATCCATTCCAATTGATTTAAAAACCAATTGCATTGCTTCTATAAATCAATTCAATTTCGTTTGCAACAAAACGACCCATTTCTATGCAAATTTGATGTTATTCAAGCAAATAACAACACTAAATTAATTCCTGCTCAAACTATATTAATTTGATTCAATTCTACGTTGTTTATAAACCAAACATTCTTATTTCATTGCAATTATTAAATTAAATCCTTACCCTTACATTTCCATTTCATTAACCATACTGGTTCATTCAAGACCAATTCATAAACTCGACAACATTTCACAATTTTTCTTAAGTTGTCTCAATTCCACTACATCCCATTTCTTTCATTCAATCAATTTTATTTCATTTTAATTTGATTCACATTAAATAAAATTCCAATCTATTTACAAATTTTAAATCAACTAGTTTACTTGCAATTCATTTACTTCTATTTCACCTTCTCAATTTATTCTGAATTTATTAATAACATGACCATTCTAAATTATTCTAAACTAGGATTGGGTTTTATTTTACTTTTCAAATTTTTAATAAGCTACCAAATTTTATTCATTCCAATGCAATTTCCATTTAATTTAGCTTACACTAAATTCATCCTCAACAATTCTTTTGGATTTAGTCGAGTGAGCATTTACTTCATTCAATATCATTTCAACTAATTAAATTTTCTTTCAATTCAATCCTTTTCCAATTCTAATTCAAGTTAAACCAAATATATTTAGCCAACTTAAATTCTTACCATTTCCTTTACTATTTTAAATAAGAATTTCATTCTATTCAAGATTATTTATAAAGCAATTGAGTTTTGATTTTAATTCAATTCAAATTCAACTAAATTCTATTTCTCTATATATGAGTTCAAACTTATTTACTAACCTAAGTCCATACACATCTTATATTTTCTTTGCCTTATCACATTTAACATCCATTTAGGATTTAAATTTTGAATCTACCATACCATTCAACCATTTTATTTTGGTTTTACTATTTCATTTCCTATTCTTAAGTTCACCAACTTATTTACTTAAAGCTTATATTGCTCATTCGAGTCCAACTTCATCTTATAATCCCAATCCTAGATTATATATAACATTTAATTGCTTAAGGATATAAATTTTCATTTCTCCATCATAACCCACAGTTATAACCATTTTACATTTCAACTTAACCCAAATCAATTTAATTCCAATTCCAATTTATTTAACTTTCCGCAAGTTAAATTCAAATATACTTTATTCACTTCCATTCATTCAAATTAAATTTTAATTCCAGGAGTAAAATTTCAAATTTCCTTCTTAATAAAATCAACCTCACTTTAAAAGTTCGATAGTTGATTCATTTTAACTTTTCACATTATTAGATAGAGTATCCAGAATTCAATTGCCCAGTTTTGTTTCAAAACCATTTTGAAATAATAATCAACACATATCCACTTGGTATATCAAATCAAATCTCCAAATTCCAAAATACTTGGTTTTACCAAAAAAATTCCATTTCGAAATTTCTAAAACCACTTTTATACCCAACAAGTCCATACAAATATCATAGCCAATCACCACGGAAGCAATCCATCACTTAAGAAACTCGAAAATGAATACTGATGATGTGGCCATCATCGTCAGGATTATTTTCCAACGACTGAAGTGAGTTCAGTGCTTCCTTACTTCCACAAATTCCTTTCAAATAATTTCCATTCAATAATATTTCCCAAAATAATACTCTATTATTTCCCTCAAACTCCTTGGAAAATATTTCAAACACTCCCAAGATTTTAAATTCCAAACTTTTTGTTTTAAATTCATTTTAAACACTTTACAAAATTTTTGGGATATAAATTCTGGATTAAATCAAATTTCAGTTATACTTATAAAATTCTATTTGGTTATATACCATTTCAAATTTTAGATTCTTATATTTGATTATAATATTAACTACCAAACATCCAAATATATAATAATTCCAGAAAATTATTTCTTTTATATCAAAATATAATTTTGGGTAAAATTATTTCATTTACCCGCTTTAAATACAATACCATTTCGTTTTGTCTTGTTTAAGAGTTTAGAAACCCCTATCGATACGGTTGTACTTCCCGTACTGACCAGAATTCATAAACACTCAACTGATAAGTGAACACGGTATACAAACAATTTTTGTATTCACTAACAAGTACGCTCTCATTGCTGTTATTGCGCTCAACTCATTATAGAGTGCTATTGACTCTGTTTAATGAGTAATTTCACCACCAACGCCTAGGTTGTCGCCAAACTAAGCTCTTATACCACTATCACGACCCACCCTTCTCGACCCTCGAAAATCGACACAAAATACTCCACAGTATAATATGCCGACGATCAAGTGCTGGAAAAGACAGATTGTTGAGGAAAAAGAAAGAAGATAGAAGAAGAAGGAATTAAAAAATAACAGAATCTCACAATCACAGCGGATCAAAATATAATAGTCAATAACAGATCTTTACACAAAATGAAAACTGTATCTGTTTTATACAATATATCATCAGAGTATATCTCAAAACAAACAACAATTACCAGCCTGACAACATCAACAACCACAACAACAGATATAAACAAGTACGGATAATACGTCTCGGACTCCACCTCTTCTCCAGAACTCCACAGCAGCCAATCCTGAACATATAATACTCGGTCTGACCCGAGCATTATAATGAAATAACACCCGAGTCAGTCTGGAATACCAGCTGATAAAATACACCCAAATTGATTATTAAAGTTTTCAAAAAAAATCCTTTGAAACCAAAAGCATCTCGTAAGACCACGCCATAAATAAACATGTCGGTTTTTACCTTACGATAGCTAAAACATTTTTTTATAAAAATCCTCTGATATTATAATAGGGTCTATTTACAAATACTTATTAAAATAGCCGAAATTGTTACCTGATTAAATTCCAGCTACTAGCCACAAAGTGGGTTATACAAACAAAACTCGTAAAAGGCTCGTAGGGAGAATGGATTTCCAACTAATGACTAGGCACTTGGGTAACACCTGTCATAGTACATGGCCTAGATCACCGTACCGTGGACCACTCTCGATCCCCTGAAACACAAGGTTGGGACTACCCCTTACTGGATAATCCCGAGTAAGATCACCCCATGGTTGGGATCAGCAACTGCACCACTAAGCCGAATAAGAAGGGACATCTAGACAAGGATGACCTTACCCTACTGGGTGCTACCCACATAGCCTTGCTGCATATCCCCGATTTTCAGTCATTCCCGGTTGATGAGGCTCTAAGCATTACCGTTTAGAACGTTTCACTTAGAATGCCCATTGTCGACCTGACGATGTTCCGAAAGCATTCATCCATACAAGTCCGTTCCGGGTTCGAACGAAACCGAAGGCACTGCTCCTACTACATCAATTTTGGAAATATACTCAGGATTAGTAGCGACTATCCCTTGCACTTCACTGTTTCATCTTCGACTCCGAACTCGTTTTTCCTACGAAAACATACAAACCGGATCGAAGTGGTTTTCGAGAAATAAATCCCGATCCCGGTCTCTTCGAAACGATCAACGCATTGTAATGATAGTCGGTGATTTAACTATCAATTAACATTCATAAACATCCATCACTCAATAAATAATTTCCCCAAATTAATTATTAACCTAAAAATATCTTCGCAAGATATATTTCCATTTTCAACCCTTTGAAAACAGTTTCAAACCCAACTCTTCTAATGGAATAAATTCCCAAATCTGTACTTCCTTTAAAAACATCCAAGTACCAATGCTTAAGATTTTAAAATAATTTAAATTCTTTATTCTTGAAAATACATTAAAATATTTATATTAAAACTACTTACATAATTAATTTAAAATATATATATATATACTTTTCAAAATATTTTGAATAAAACTGCTTTATAAAATATAAACTATTTTTCTTCAAAATAAAGTTAAATCATAATAAATCTTAAAATAAAGTTATGAAATTCTATACAAGTTTCAAATAAAACTTTAACCAAAATATCTTTACAATAAAACTAGTTTATAAAATATAAATATTAATGATATTCTTTTAAAGCATATATCATTTAACCCCTTTGAAATAATTTTAACTATAACTAATTTAGTAAATATTTACTTCTGAAATCTTTACAACTTAAATAAGAATTTTCTTAAAAACATTCTTTTAAATCAAATTTAAAACTTTTAACTTTTACTTAGAAATCTGCTTTAAAAACGTACTTGGCTTTTCATGGAGCTACACTTCCATTTCAGAATAAACCAAAGAACCTTTAATAAATCCTACACGATTTATCTCAAATCAAATTTACGTTTAAATCCCGTAAATTCCTTTCCACACTTTAAAAATAAACACCTTTTATTTTTATACACACTTCTCATTTCCTAGACGACACTTCCAAAATATACTTAAAGTATGATTACTAAATTCTTTATTCAAATTGTACTTTTGAAATCTATAAAATTTTCTTAAGTAACTTAAATCAAAAATTTCTTTTTAATGTAAAGTTATTATATCAGACATTTATATTAAAATTTCCCTTTGAAAACTTAATACTACTTTACCTTTAAGATGATTAAATACCATAATTACTTAAAAAAATATTTACTTTCACTTAAAAACAATTGAAAATAATAATAATTTTCTAAAATATTCTAAAAACACCTTTTCGAAACATTCCAGTTTATACTTCGAAAACCTTTCTTTGAAACATGCTTAGTTTCTAGGAAAAATACACTTCCCATCCTTTAAAAATAATCTCGCTATTATTTTTAAAACAATTCGCACTTCTCATAGGAATTCCCTCTGGAAATCTATATCTTCAATACTTATCCCCGATAAATATTCCAGTTCATTTATAAGCCTAGTTTATTAATTTCTATTTCTTATTTCCCTTTAAATCCCTGTTTCAAAACACTTCCAATTTCCAAATTAATTTTTGAATTTAATTTCCCTAAATTCATTGCTCAAAAATTCCTTTTCAATTCCCCTTTAATCCCAATTTATTCTATTTCTGTTTATATTTTAAAATACCAGATTATACTTATTCAATCATAACAGAGCGCAGCTGAATTTCCAACTTTATCTATCATAATATATAAATGAAATACATCATTAATTATGAAAACAAATTTCTATATTGTGAGGAATCCAGTTTGATCCCTCCAACCTGTTTCCCTACATCCACATACGTTAGCACACAAATAAATATCGATTTAATCTGATAATAATTATCATATTCAACTAATCAACCAATCATTTAAATATTGACTATTTAAAAAAGCTGAAATTCCAGATGTGAGTGAGATTAACTCACCTTGAATTTGTTGAGCGTTTAAATTTTGAATTAAATCGACCACGATCGATTTAACCCAAAATTTCGCTAGCTCCAATTGTCTCTAAATTTACACTGCAGCGTAGATCGTGTCACTGCGATTCCGGCGCCGCCAGTTTCGTTGAATTTTGATAATGCATCTCAAAGTTATGAATTTGTAAAGGTTGAATATAATTTATAAACAATTTCTTTTTAATTTTATTTACCAACAAAAATCTGGCCACACGTTACTTCAAAATCACGGCCGCTAAAATTTTCTTCTTCAATTACTTGCTCTAGTAGATATCGAACCCAAAGTCGCGATTTAGGGTTAGGAACCGCTCCTTCCACGCTCATCTCTAGTTCGATCCACTGTTGCCACGTTGTGGAGCGCTGCAAGCTCCACCTTCGGCCAAAACACAACGAAGCTCGGGGGCTCTAAAGCACGGAAAAACGTGCATGAACTTCATACGAACGCGGCCCCTAAACTCCTCCTCTGGTCGACGAAAGTCCACCTCCACCGTATAATATATCGAGCTTGCGGAGCTCCTCGATTCTCTAGTTGAGACCTTCTCGCAAAAGCATGACGATAGAGAGAAAAATGAAGGAGAACGAGAGGGAGTATCATCCATTGATAAAATATGACGGCGGCTCAAAGAATAGACCTAGGGTTCGGACCTTATACGTGTATATATACACGTTTATACTATTATTTTAATATCAAATCCATTTTAAAGCAACTTTTTCAAACGATCTCCAAACAACGCGTGCCGACAGGCATTTCTAAGGTTTTACCCACGTTCCAAACACAATGGAACATGTTTCGGAGGCTAATTTGGTCGTATGCCCTAGTTACGGAAATAAACAGTCAATTTTAAATTAAATCGATTAAAATAGTTTCTATGCGTTTTGAGCTGCAAGGGTCAAATGACAACTCCGATTGCTATGAAAATTGAAATCCGATAATAACTAACGATTGCGGATCTAGTGGAACTGGTTTCTTTGAATTCCGAGACTGTGCCCCCAGAAGGCTATTTTAACTCGTCGATTAATTCGAGCGATCTCCAAAATCGTCGAAATCTCCTAAAATTCACTTTTAAATTTTTACTAACTTAATTATAAATCAAATAGAATTTATAATCACATTAGAAATCGTTCTGATTCAGTTAAATCAAAATTTGATTATTCACATTATTATATTATTAAATTCGATTATTAAATTAATATAAAATTCCAAATTTTAAACCTATCGACTTTTGATTCCATCCAAAAGTCCAACATCATTATTTAAATCCAAATAGACTTAAAATAAATTTTAGAATCTATTTTTATATATATTTACACCCAGATTCACCAATTATCCCAATTCCAAATATTTAAATTATTATTATTATTCAAATCCAATTAAATAGCCATATTTAATATTTCAACTAATTATATTGATTAAACAAAAATCTTCTTACTTCATAATTAAATCAAAACCCACATTTAACATTTAAAATGAATTAAATGTTCAAAATCTAACGACCAAAATTCCGAGTTGTTACAATCTTGGTTATCTGATATTAAATGAGACCATGCCACTTAGCGAAACGAGTTTCCCCTCACTAATATCCTTTTTTCAAACATATCTTTTACAAATTTATAATCCTGCAACCAAAACAGGTTGAATCTGTAAAGCAGTATCATGTATATGTACATATCAGTTATTAAGTGGACTATCTATCCATACACTATAGTTTTGTTTAGCTACCTACTAACCCTTGGCTGACTCGGGCCTGCCAGAAAAACATAAAAATTTGACATCTATTAGATACTCCTCTTCTGGATGGTGTGTACTTACTTCTCCAGGTCTACTGATCCTAATGGTTTTGCAGGCTCACCAATAACCTGTCTTTCCTTCTTAGATTCCTTTCTGTGTGTAACATAATTTTAGTCTCACTGTGACAAAGCCCTACACACTGGAATTTTGAACCTGTTTAGCTAGGGGCTACTAGCTAAAGTACAGGGTACGACCCCATACTAGTTCCATCCGGTATTCTAATATCTGAGTCATTTTACTTAAGGTTATTTACCTATAAAATTTTCCTTGAAAACTTTTTCTTTCAAATTGATTTAAACCTTTAAATCATTCTTTAAACAAGGAAATTATTTATATATACTCTTTGCTTTACTAAAATCACCTTGCCATATTACTTTTTCTTTACGCAATACCTTGTTGATGAAAACATTTAAACTTTCGAAAATACCCATTTCAAAACCTTTGAAACTATCCCTTTCAACACAAGTAAAATCTTAGGCCGAAGGCCAAAACATAGCTTTCGAAACCTTTCATATTTATCCTTTCAAAAGCATTGAAAAACATCTCCTTCAAAAGCTTTAAAACCTTAGACATCCTATCTTTGAAACACTAAAACATTTCCCTTTGAAATCATTCGAAAACCTTTCCTTTTAGTCCTTTTGAAACTATTGAGGAACTACCCCTTAGAAACCTTCTTTAAAATCTTTCGAAAGCACTAAAACATCAATCTGTTTGAAAGCATTTGAGTTCAGTTTATAACAGGTGGAAACACCTTTCGAAACCATTAAAACCATCTCTTTCGATACCATTTGGGTTCTACCATTTATAGAGGAAAAGGGTCATTTAAACATTTATGTCGAAAGCATCTCTTTCGAAAGCATTTCCTAAGTAAAGAAGTGATGATGTCGAAACCATACCTTCGAAATCATTGGAGAAGGGGCTTGGTTTTAAAAATAAGATAACCCTTTCGAAACAAATTTGGATCAAAAGGTAAAAAGCGGTAGTTAGGGGTATTGACCCCTTCTAAAGCATTCATTTAAAATAATAGGTGCAACCCATTTGAAACCATTTCTTTGAAACATTTGACTCAGCCGAAAGCCAACCAAGTCAAAGCACTTTCTTCGAAAGCAAAGACATGCGCATTTTCAATTTAAAGCAAAGCATGCTTCGATCCCCTGGAACCTTTGGTTTCGACCTAGTACCTTCCGCCTATATCCAACTCACTACGTACCAGGTATCTGATACCATGTGCATTGGTTTCGATGGAGTCGAAGGCGGAGGTAAGGAGTCGGAAGCCTGGTGCCGAAAGCATTGAAATAGGAAAATGCATGTTGACTTGACATTTAAAATTAGTCCTTTATACCAAACCTGCCTTGTTTGCCAAATTATGATTGATTGCAAAATTTTCTTTTCTAAAAGTACTGCCAATTTTCAGAAATAACAATTTAGATTATTTACAAAATACCCTTTCTTCTTAAAATAAATATATAAAAAATTTAAGCCCTATACCTTAAATGATTTTATATATCCATTAAAACACTTAGGAAAATTATTCAGAAATTCCAAAAAAATTATTTTTTTATTATATTTTCTAACGTGTATAGATTTCAGATCCTAAGACAATGTAATTCGGCGGTAATTGATTTTAAACCCATATTTGCATTTTCTTCACTAGATAATTCATAACAATCCCCATTAATTCAAAAAATTATGAAAATTGAAACCCATTTCTAAATTATTGTTTCTAATCTAAATTAAAATTCACAAGGCAAGTGGATGTCATATAATAGCATTTGTATATCAAAACATATCACAAAATCTATGTGAATTAGCATAAATCATCAACAACATATAGATATATAGTTTATCTTCCAAATAATGCAAAAACATTTGCAAATAATTTGGATTTCATACTGAAAACTGAAAACCCTTAAAAACTTGAGATGTAGTCATTATTCACCTTAGCTTTTTTATTAAAGATATGAGATTTGTTCTTGATTAAGTGATTTGATTCTCCCTCTTGAAATCTTGGCTTTTGTCTTCTCTTGAGCTTGCTAATAGTGGACGACCTTAGATTGTATTTTTTATTTGTGAAAAATGAAGTGAACGTGAGTGCATAGGGGTTAAGGGTTTAGGGTATAAGGATGTGCCTTGTTCCTATTTTACCCTTGTATATTTCCTAACCTTTTATTCTCTTTTTGTTCTTTAGTTCACTTGTTTAACATGGTATGATCGCCCCTTAATTAATCATAAACCTCAATCCATTAATCATCTTACATTATTTTATTTTATTTAACTAACTAAATATCCTAAATAATGTTAATAAAAATATGGTGATACAGACTCTCCTTCTTAAAGAATTTCATCCTCAAAATTACGATTAGGTACACATTAAAACCATCAAAGGTAAAACATACCATCAAACAAATCATGACAAGCAACTCTCATCCCATTCTCAGTCTCCCAAGTATAACGTCTCTCATCCTCTCTCTACTGGACTTTAATTAATCTGACTATCTTGGTCCTGAGCCTTTTCTCATCTCTTGTGACTACGCGAATTGCCTTTCTAACTATTGTCAAATTTGGCTCTACGACTAAGTCATTTAACACAGTCGGTAATATAGTATCCTTTGGATCTCGAATACACTTCCTTAGATGAGAAACATGGAAAACATCGTGGACTCCTGCCAAACTGCTCGGTAACTCTACTCTATACGCGAGTTTCCTGATCTTTCAATAATAAAAAATGGTCCAACGAACCTCGATGTCGACTTCCCTAATTTTCCTAACCAAATCACACCCTTCGTCGATGAAACCTTAATGAAAACATGCTCTCCAACAAAAAACTCTAAGTCTTTCCATCTTTTATCCATATAACTCTTCTGCCTAGATTAAGCTTCCTTCATTCTAGCTTGAATTAACTCAACCTTTTCTACAGCTTCTCTAACTAAATCTGGACCAAGAATCATCATACCCTCAGTTTCTAACCACAAACCTGGAGATTCGCAGAGCCTTCCATACAAAGCTTCAAATGGTGCCATCCCTATGCTAGCTTGATAACTGTTGTTATACGAAAATTCGACTAGATATAGATGGTCTTCTTATGATCCCCCAAAATCTAGTACGCAAGCTCGTAACAAATCCTCTAAGACTTTGTTAACTCTCTCATTTTCCCATCAGTTTGTGGATGATAAGTGGTACTCATCTTGAGTTTTGTACCTAATGTATTTTGTAGACTCTTCCAGAACTCGCTAGTGAATAAAGAATCTCTATCGCTCACTATACTACTAGGAATTCCGAGTCTAACTACATTCTCCATAAACAACTTCGCTAACACAGGTGCCGTTCTGGTTGACTTAATTGGAAAGAAATAAGCAAACTTTGTCAACCTGTCCACAATGACCATATTCTTTCATTTTCTCTATTAGACCTTGGCAACTCCTCAATGAAATCCATAGAAAAAGAATTCCAATTCCACACTGGAATGTTCAAAACCTGAAGCAACCCACTTGGCTTTTGATGTTCGACTTTTACCCATTGGTAGTTCAAATACTACTTCACCCATAAGCCTACATCCCTCTTCATACCTTCCAGAAAAAACTTCTCTGTATGTCCTGATACATCTAAGTTCCTCTCGGATGAATAGTGACTTCGAATGATGGCATTCCTCTAAAATTTCCTTCCTAATGTTTTTCACATTCGAAACACATAATCTTCCTTTCTTTCTCAACCACCCATTCTGGTCAAGACCAAAATCTTTTAAGTCATCACTCTCTGTTCCTTCTCGTAGCTTTCTGATCCGTTCAGCCAACACTAGATCCTCTAGCTGTTTAGAAGCAATCTTTTCGATTATAACCAGTCAAACTATTAAACATGATAACAAAGCAGTTTATGTACTTGAACTACTCTTAGTTCTCCACTGCACTCTGCAAATCACTAACGCTTCCAGATCGTTCCACTCAGCTATCATTGCTAACACCACATTCTGATGTTTTCGACTTAGCGCATCTGTAACATTGTTGCCTTTTCCCGTTGAATATTCAAATCATAAGCAACTAAGAACACTAACCACCTTTGCTGTCACATGTTTAGCTCTTTCTTGGAGAACAAATACTTCAACGACTTATGATCCATATAAAACTCAAATCTTTCTACCAAAAGATAATGTCTTCACACCTTCAACGTAAAAATTTCTGCAGCTAATTCCAAGTCATGGGTTGGGTATCTGACTTTATGCGATCAAAGCGGTCAAGAAGCATATGCAATTGCTCTACCCCTCTGCATTAAAATAGCTCCTAACCCAGTCCACATGCATCCGTGTACACCACCAAATCCCGATTCCCCTCTGGAAATAACCAACACAGGTGCATTAGTCAATAAGTGTTTTAGCTTTTGGAATGCCTCCTCACACTTATCAGCCCAAACGAATTTCACGTCCTTTTGAGTTAGCTTGGTCATTGGTGCTAGTATCTGTGAAAAATCCATAATAAACCTCTGATAGTAACCAGCCAATCCTAGAAAACTTCTCATCTTAGTTATTATTTCTGGTCTCTTCCAAACATCCACAGCCTTGATCTTAGCTGGATCCACTGATAACTCTTTCTCTGAAACTACGTGGCCAAGAAACTTCACTTCCTTCTTCCAAAAATGACATTTCGAGAACTTCACCATCAACTGATGCTGCCTCAGCATTTCAAGCACTACTCTATGATGGACTTCATGCTCTCTTTCATCCTTAGACTACACCAAAATATCATCTATAAAAACCAATACGAACCTATCCAGGTGCTCTCAAAAAATCCGGTTCATTAAATCTACAAAGAAAGCTAGCGCATTAGTCAGTCTGCACGACATCACTAACCATTCGTATGATCCATATCTAGTTCTAAACGCCTTTAAAGGAATACTATCCTCTGCCACTCTAAGCTAATGGAAACTGTTGCTAAATCCAACCATGAAAATATCTTGGCTATGCTCAACTGGTTGAACAAATCATTTATCCTAGGCGAAAAATATCGATTCTTTATCATTTTCTCATTCAGCTTACAATAATCGATACATAACCTTAACGATCCTTTTGGCTTCTTAGCAAACACTACGGCTGCTCCCTAAGGTGAACTACTAGGTTTTATTAAATTCTTGCCTTCCAAATCCATCAACTGCACCTTGAGCTCCCTTATTTTGGTAGGTATCATCCTGCTTGGCGGTCTACCTATAGGTTCTGCTCTAGGCACCAAATCTATCCGAAACTCAATGGCACGTTTAGGTGGAAATCCTACTACGGATTCAAAATTATTCGTGAATTCTCTAACCACTAAAACTCGATTCATATCGTCTTCTATCTCCACAACACCCAACAAAGCATTCCCTCACAATTAGGGTTTTCTACGGTATATACAATCTGCTCCCTACAGTTTGGGCGACTAAGCGATATTTTCCCACTATGGAAAAATACCCTAGCAACGTACTTACTTTACCAATCCATATCTAAAATAATTTCAAATCCTACGAAATAAAACACATGCAAACTGCAAACAAAAGTATGACCTAACAAGTCAAACTTTAAGTGGTCGTATCCCATCCCAAGTGTTATACAACCTCCTATCAAATTTGCAACCCTTAAGGAAGTAACTAGGTATGAGGTTCTAGGTTAAGTTTATCTACCAAACAACGAGATATAAAAGAAAGTAATGCACCAGCATCAAACAGAACACCAACTGCCATACCCAGAATAATAAGCGTACCTCCCAACACTGCTTTCCCTTTTTCCCCTGCCGTGGGTCTTGAGGTAGCTTGCTCTAATGCATATACTTTGCCCTTCCCGTCCTTAGCATTTGAAGTATTTGATATTCTTCTTTCGGGTTACCTTCTTTGCCTCTCCTAAACGACATTCATTTGCAAAATGCCCTTTTCTTGTTGCACTTAAAACAGACAACTTCTGACTTTCCCTTCTTCACGGCTCCACCCTTCTGGGCTCCCTTCTTAGGAAAGAACTTCCTTTTCTGACTCTGCCCTACCTGGACATCCTTCGCCTTATTCTTCTCCATAGAAGCAATCATTTCCTCATGTCTTAGAGCCATATCTACTACAGCATCATAAGGATCCCTGATATAGGGTAACGTAGCCCGGGCCAATTTAGGTTTCAATCCCACGATGAACTTCTCGTTCTTCTTAATCACGATATCCACAGTGGCATGACCATATTTTGTCCACTCCTCAAACCTTGTAGCATACTTTAGCATAGTAATCTCTCCCTGCTATAATTCGGCAAACTTTCTGAGCAAGGTAGACTTTGCCATCACAAACATGAATATTTCCTTAACCTCCCCTTAGATTCAGTCCGTGTCATCGTTCCTTCATCCACTCCAACCGTCGCACTGTTCCACCCGTGTAAAGATGCTCCTTGAAGCGAGCCTTCTTTTTTGCTCATCACTGAGCCCTAATTCTATAAAAATCCTCTCACAATGCAACAATCAGTTCCCTACTTCTATGGCATCTTCGATCCTAATAAATGGTTTTCCTACCAACCTAGCGTAGTCCCTACTCAAAGCAGCATATATGTTGACTATTGGAGCTTCTTGTGCTCCTTCTCCATCTCCTCCAACAGCAACCCCCGCTTGCATCATATTCATGAAAAACTGATACATGGCTCCCATGTCAACTTATGGAACTTCAGCACCAGTATTTCCAGCTCGTATCTGACCTTGGTTCCTTCTAGTATTAGGTCTAGCATTTCTATTTATATTGGTGCTTCCTCCTCCAACATTATCTCTTTTGAGAATCCATATCTATTCGAACCTTCGTGAGATATAGAAAAATAACCTAATAGAGATAGAAGACCAAAGATAAAGCGCATACTTATATATGGAAACTACAAGTACGTTACTATAATGTTATCCCATACCCTAATCTTATCGCTAATTTCTTAGGATTATATTTTGAAAAATCAACTTTTTAGTTAAAATTTTTCATAAACCTATGCTCTGATACCAAATTGTGACATCCCCTATCTGGAGGCCCAAAGATAAATGCTACATATGCTATAGTTGTCTATAGTATTAACTTCCAGTGACAAAATACGGTAATGTTAATGGCATCCATAATATCATAAGCACATTAATATGAAACAAAATCATAAATTTCAAAATCACAATATTTTTTGTTACATTTCCAAAACATGTTCCGTATTAAAATTACATAATACCGTCGCTTTCCCTGGTTTGAATAAAATATAGCTATTACATAAATAAGCTAATAGCGACATATGATGATGCCTCCTTGGTTGGCCAGAGTACTATATATACAACACAGTGGAAATACGTCAAAATAAAATAGCAACTGCTAAATAGCTATCCGTCAGCCACCTGCTCGTCTCTGGATGCTTTATTCTCTAACCTACTAAAACCTGTAAACCTCAACCCTCAGCCTACTCAGATCAATTTTGAGTACCCAAGAGTTTAAGGGGAAAACATAAACTTTGAGTCAAACATGATGCCTGGTGTAAATAATACTATACATCTCGAAAAGTAAAAAGTGGCAATCAGGGTTGTCCACCCCTTCGAAAGCATTCATTTAAAACAAAAGGCATAACCCATTCGAAACCTTTCCTTTGAAACATTTGACTCAGCCGAAAGCCAACAAAGTCAAAAACACTTTCTTTGAAAGCAAAAGTAGGTGTATTTTATAAAAAAAGCCTGCTTCGATCCCTTCAAAACCATTAATTTCGATCCAGTACCTTTCGTTATATCAAATTCACTACGTACTATGTAACACCCTGCTTTAAATTACAATTGTATATGTAAATAATTTAATTAAGTTATATACGTTTGAAATTTTAAAAATAAAGAAATGTTTGTAAATGGGCAACTAACTAATATTATTTGGAATACATATATATTTGTGTAACAAATAAACTAGAGAGAAATTATATAAAATCAATTAATATGGAAGGTTAATTAACCGTGTTTGTTTAAAAGGGAAATTAATATTCAATTAATTTGAACAGGTGATTAAGTAAAGGAACTAACAAGAAAGGGAACATATATTGTAGCAACTAATTGATATAATTAGAAACATATATGTTAGTGCAAGAGAATAAAATGAAGGAAGAGTAATTTATGCAAGTAATCAATTGTCAATTAATAAACACGGAGACATGTGGTAACATATATATATATATATATATATATATATATATATATATATATAATTAAGATTGTGATTCAAAATTCATTTGTAGAATATATGCATCCAATGATTATGGAAATAACATAAATTAATATGTATATATGTGACAAATTAATATGGTGTTGATTGGCATATTAATTTGGTAAGAAATCATAGTGTAGGCAGGGATTAATTAGATAGTAAATTAATTCTAGGTATATATGAAATCTATTAATTGGGCGATTAACAGGGGAATTTGGTATAAAAGAAACGCCACATTTAAAAATATATTTTTCTATAGATTGTGAGAGAGAAGGGGAAAGTGATTAATGAAAAGATTATTGGAGAATCAATTTGAAATAAAAACAAACGCAGAAGAAAACATATTAATTTAATGTCCATAGGCTGAGTGTACGCTTTAGATTTTAGGGTTTTATATCCAATGGTTAGCACTGATTTGATCCACTATAAATATAGGTGCAGAGCCTCATTTTTATTCTCATTATTTTTCTCTTGCCTACAGGAGCTCTACCATTTTTCAGTCTCTTCTACACTTTCTTAATAACAAAATTTAAGATCTAACTCACACAAAATTATATCTAAATAGAAAGAGAATAGAATTAATTAGGGAATTAGGAATTGGTTCAAATCAGAAGGCCATGTCAAAGGTAAAACCCTAGATCTGATATTTATTTGCTATTTCTAATCCAAATCTCTACCTTTTCTCTTTCAAATATTATAGATCTGTAAATATATCATTTGTACTTGCAAATAGGGATTACAAGGGAGGTGAATATAGATGTTAGGGGCAGATCTGAAATAAAAACAGGGAGATTTGGAAAGCTGGCAATGTGAGTGGATTTATTTATATATCTTCTAAGTTTAAGATATAATATCGTTAAATTCCCATTTAGATAATTTTATGAAATAATTAATCCTAATAATTAAGTGATGTAGAATTATAAGGAGTTTACAGTATTATTACATCTATTTCTATATTTTGGATTTCTATGCAAGCGTCATTCTTCTTCTATTTTCTCCTCTTTCTTCGCGTATGGATTAGAATAGATTAAACGTGAATATGCATTAAATAATTAAGAATATTGAAATGAAGGAAATAAGATGTAAAGTAATAAAAGTTTTAGGAATGGAATTACTGTAATAAATTACGTTAAAATGAGAAAAGTTTATTAATCTAATAACTGGATTTGGAAGTAACTAAAAGGTTAATTGGTTGGTTTAGAAAATATGATACATTTCTATAATTTAATATTTAAAGGACAACAATGAATGTAATTGCTAGAATAAAAGAAAGAAAAAGACAATTAGTGTAAAATAGAGCAACTATTGTATTTTACACTATTTCAAAAATAGTACAAGAAATATCTAGCAGTCACGATTATTGTTTATAGTATTATTTAATATTAAAATATGGAAATGGATTTTTAAATATAATTTTCATAACCAACCAAATATAATAGAATTACTTCCTAGAATAGAATATAATAAATCAAAGTACGACATGAATCAAGTAAATTATTAGATTAGAACTTGAAGCTGTAAATGATAACGAATCTAGGTCTGCATTCACTGTGCAGGCTATTTAAGAAGATAGTTATTATGATAAGTGAATTATAAAATATAAGAGAATAAAAGAATATCTATATCATAATAAAATAAGGAAGATTAGAGTAGAAAAGAAATACTGGAATTACGTACGAACTATAAAAGAAGAGAAAATGACAATTACAGGTAGAATTATAACAAAGATTATAATTAAGTAATAAGAACAGAAAAGCTTACTTTGAGACTTAGAATAAATTAATGAGCAATAATAATAATGGTAGAATCTTATTTAAATAATTTATATTTAAG
This sequence comes from Allium cepa, assembly GCA_030765085.1. Taxonomy (NCBI): domain Eukaryota; kingdom Viridiplantae; phylum Streptophyta; class Magnoliopsida; order Asparagales; family Amaryllidaceae; genus Allium; species Allium cepa. Next base: position 697,477,097 of record CM060929.1, on the reverse strand, counting down.
TCAATAAGCAAAAAAAGCAGGAATGATAAAAGAGGCTTATTTTAACGAACTTAAGATTTATATTAAGTTAAATAAGCAAGATAATGAATGTTCTAATTAGGGTAAATACGTAGCCAACAGAATAAGAAAGTAAATTAAATGCAAATTAAAAGATTAGACTTAGGGTCTAATAAAAGAATTGCGATGCGTTTGGAGCATCCCAAAGGATGAAGCGTCCAATGAAGCAGTTCATCATGGACTTCAAAAATGGAGAAGAATGTCCAACTTAGTATTTTTGGGCTTTAAGAAGTACGAGACTTCAGCAGGACATGAGGATACTCTAGGATGGCCCTCTGGGTAGGCCTAACGAAGCCGCACTCCCGAAGGCAAGTCTGTAGGTGTTCCATCAAGTAAGTATGCCTTGACTGCATTTGCATTATAGGCCTAACGAAGCAAACCTTTGAAGGATGCCAAAAGGGCTTGGCGTTCGAAGTAGGGTATTCGTATGTCCAGTACTTGCAAGTAAGTTTAAGGATAGTCGCATGCCGATACCGGCCAACATCAAGACCTAGAGAAATTTTGGAAAAGTCTAGTGTTAAACCAACATGCCGATGATTCTTTCACTATCGAGACATTGGATGAGGGGCACAACCATTTGGATGTTAGATTATTTGCAGTAGGGCATGGCCACTTAACTCTTTAGAAGTATTTCAGTTAGTTGAGGGTTGGCTGTGTGGGGCTATAGCCATAATGAAAAAGAGACAGACCAACTAAAATATCTGTATTGTTGGCCTAACGAAGCAGTCCTTTACAGATATAGAAAATCCCTGACCGAATTCCATACAAGGTGGACCTAGTTGGCGGGATTCAGATAGTAGACAGAATAATTATGTAGTGCTCAATGTACGCACTGGGTGGTACATTGTGCATGTTCGAGCACTGGCATAGACTAGTGAGGACGCGATTTAAGTTTTCATAGTAAGTAGTGGAAAATATGTGTTCTAGGCCTTATGAAGCAGTCCTTTACAGATGTAGCTATGGAACGCTCACGGTGCAAGACGATTGAGCATCTGTATTGTAGGCCTTACGAAGCAGTCCTTTACAGATATACCTACGGAGCAAGACGATGGAGCATCTGTGTTGTAGGCCTTACGAAGCAGTTCTTTATAGATGTAGTTACGGAACGCTCATGAAGCAAGACGATGCAGCCCTTTTCGAGGACGATACGGAAGGTTCCATAGGTGGTACCTAGGACCAATATGGTCATTGGGCATATAACTACATATATGTATATATACGTTGTTAGGTATTTATTTACTATGGAGTAGATGGGCACGGTTCACGAACAGAGGCGAGAGTATTGTAACCTAATGAACCTAATATAAGAGTAAATGGAAATAAAATGATATATGTAGAATTATGCCTAGAAGTATATAATTTAATCATTCACCGGAACTTTTGTTCTAACCACCTCCTTATAACATCCTATAGGTTAGGTAGATGGTAGAGACTTCTCAGATTTATGACACTTGCTTAGAAAGTGTTAGCATTTGGGTGAGTATTTACTTACTATTATATTTTAATCAATCCCGTTGTGAGATAAATTATTGAGCTATGATATATTTGTCTTTGCCTATTTGCAAGATATCAAATACCCAATTCGGGCTTCAGTGAGCTTGCTTATTAGCATTTTTGCGAAAAATTCAAAACATTGAAATTCGAGTTGCTACATACTGGTATCTGATACCATGTGCATTGGTTTCGATGGAGTCAGAGGTGGAGGTAAGGAATCGGAAGCCTGGTGTCGAAAGCGTTGAAATAGGAAAAAACATGTTGATTTGGCTTTTAAAATTAGTCCTTTGTACCTAACCCACCTTTTTTGTCAAATTACGATCGGGTGCAAATTTTTCTTTTTTTAAAAGTACTGCCAATTTTTAGAAACAACAATTTGGATTATTTACAAAATAGCCCATCTCCTTTAAAACACTTAGGAAAATTCTAAAAAATTTCAAAAAATTATTTTTTTAATACGCTTTCTAACGTATATAAATTTCAAACCCCAAGCCAATATAATATGGCTGTAATTAATTCTAAAACCAAATTAGCATTTTCTTCACTAGAAAATTCATATAAAATCTACATTAATTTAGAAAATCTTGAAAATTGAAACCCATTTCTAAATTATTGTTTCTAATCTAAATTTAAATTCACAAGGTAATTGTATGTCATATAATAGCATTTTTATATCAAAATATATCACAAAATCTATGTGAATTAGCATAAATCATCAACAACATATAGATATACATTTTATCTTGTAAAAGATGGCTAAACATTTGCAAATAATAAGAATTTCATACTAAAAACTGAAAAACATTAAAAAATTGAGATGTAGTAATTATTCAACTTAGCTTTTTGATTAAAGATGTGAGATTTGTTCTTGATTAAGTGATTTGATTCTCCCTCTTGAAATCTTCGCTTTTATCTTCTCTTGAGCTTGTTAATGGTGGCCGACCTTAGCTTGTATTTTTGATTTGTGAAAAATGAAGTGAACGTGAGTGTTGAGAGTTTAGGGAATAAGGATGTGCCTCGTTCCTATTTTGCCCTTTTATATTTCCTAACCCTTTGTTCTCTTTTTGTTCTTTAGTTCACTTGTTTAACATGGCACGACTAACCTTTATTTAATCAAAAATCTCAATCCATCAATCATCTTACATTTTTTATTTAATTTAACAAATTAAATATTTTTAATAATGTTACTAAAAATATGGGGTGTTACAAGGGAAAAGGCAAGATGTTTGCGTTGGAACCAGCTACCTTTAGAACAACAACGTTAGAGAAAGGAAAAGCCGTGTTTTGAGGTACGCTTTTGATTTACGGCATACCAGTTAGAGTTCTATATGATACCAGTGCATCATATTCATTTATATCTCATTGTTTGGTAGATAAGCTTAACTTAGAATCTTCATAGCTAGTTACTTCTTTAAGAGTTTCAAATCCAATAGGAGGGTATGTGACACTTACATAATCCCAAAAGCGTTAACCACGTTCAGCAAAATATAATTATTACATGTACGCCAAAAGTGACATATGAAAGTGCCCCCTTGGTTGATTAGAGTATATAGTAAGGCTAATTATTCCGCCTTTACATCCAAATACACAGCGGAAAAAGAAAACTCTAAATAAATAACTGCCTCCTGCACCACTCCAGAAGCTTTATTCGTCCAAGAAGAGAACCTAAAAACCTTAAATCTCAAACTACTCAAAATCAATTGAGTACCCGAGAGTTTAAGGGGAAAATAAAAACTTCGAGTTAGACAAAAAGCATGGTATGATTAATAATCTAACATTTCAATCCTTTAAGATATCCAGTGAGACCATGCCACTTAGCGGAACGGGGTTTCCCCTCACCAGTATCCTGAAACCTTTATAAATTCATATACTGTGCTCCTGCATCCACAATGGTTAAAGCATACATTTAAAAAATATTATGATGATATGCATATATAAAAATATTTAGGATTTCTCATCCGTAGTTTAAATTGAAACCTTGCCATAATTACAGTTTCTATGGTCACTATTAACCTATTAGTTTTCATGGGTGTACTAATAACCTTTTCCTTACACATGGACACCCTGTCTTATTTCATAGTTTTCATGGGATCACTAACAACCTATAGGCCCCAGCCAGTTAAATTAATTCATGGGTCCCTCTAAATCTATTAGTCATTCCAATAACGACTCCCTTATCCTAGTTTTCATGGGTTGACTAGGAACCTATGGATTTATCCAGTAATTCACTTCCCATCCTAGTTTTTATGGGTTGACTAGAAAATTACCAATGCCTCAGTTAAATTCTTTCTTATCCTAGTTTTCATGGGTTGACTAGGAACTTATTGACTGATGTGAATTCTTAATCTAGATATAGTTTTCATGGGTCCTCTACTAACCTACCTTAATACATAGTTTTCATGGGTTTACTATGATCCTGTTGGTTACCTCCAATAACTACATAATCATAGTTTTCATGGGTTTACAATGAACCTATCTCCGAACAACTTCATAGTTTAGGCATTCTATATTTTGGTCTCCCTAACTCCCTAGACGCAGTTCTACTCATTAAGGAGTATAATCAAATTATATTCACTACTGGGATGACCTAGCTGGTTCTTCTACCCCCTTTATCCCTAAAATACGGTTATAGGTTCTTTATCATCTGAATATACTCATATTTGAAGAAGCAGACATAATAATTTAATAATACCACTCTTGTGGGTTTTAGGTCCTTGAAATGCATTTCATATAAAATATAGTTAATCCCTTTAACTAATTTTTTTATCAAGGCAATACATCTTCAAATTTACATACTTAAATTCCTTTTAAAACTCCTTTATTTAGACATGGATTTTTCCTTTAAAAATTTGAGATGGGTTTTTACAATCTTTCGACACCTTCAAAACCTTGCTTTCAACCTCATAGAATGACCTCCTTCGAAAGTATTAAAAGCTAACTTTAAAGCATCAAGCTCCTGCCTTTCGAATACTATAAAACATAATTTTCGAAATCTTTCTACCATATCAAAGGAATATCACTTAAGTATAAAAGTATAGCTTCGAAACCATTTGAAAGTACCATTTTGAAACCAATGAAGGTTGCCCTTTGAAACCATTAAAAGCCCCCCTTTTGAAAACAATCGATTTAGACTTAGAACATCATTTTTGGACAAAGTGAACATAGGCGAAAGCATCTCTTTCGAAGCCAATCATTAATTAAAAAAGTATTAGAAAAGCCTGATGGTGTTGAAACCATCATTGCGAAAGCATTAAAACACCTAGGTAAAAATATTGAAGGTTGGTTTTGAAACCATTTCATTCGAAACCCCTAACCTCTTTCGAAAGCATTAGGAAGTGGCTTATATTTATAAAAAACAACTGAACCTTTCAACGACATTGATGTCTTCAATGCCATCGGAAGGTCATCAATTCACAGAAGGGTTTTAACTTGGTCGAAACTACCCCTTCCAAAAGTTTTGAACAAAATCCAAGTAACTCCTTCGGAAGCTACTTCTTTAAAACATAGGCGACATCTCTCTTTCAAAAGCCTCTTTGAAATACTCTTTCGAAACCATTGGTTTCGACTACTTCGAAAGCCATTTATAAACAAGCAAGCACTTTTCTTTTAAAATAAAATAAAATAAAGGAACCAACCCCTTTGAAAACTACCTTTTGACACCCTACCTTCGTCCATTCTCCAATCCACTATATACCATTTAAATGATACCATGTGTATTGGTTTACTGGTTTTGACCTAGAAGGTGTCGACTAGGTTGGAGGCGGAAGATCTGAGTCGAAGGATCCTTCTAAAGAAGGCGGAACCACTTTTTCTGAACAAAAAGGCTGTTTTTACCAAATAAAGCAAACTTTTTGTAACTAAGTTGACACTTGTAAACACATGATTGGTTGCATTGAACTTTCAAATTATTTTACTAAAATTTACCATATTTTCTTAGATCTAAAACTAAACAACATTTAACGCATAAGCCCTTCCTATTAGCAACACAATTAAATCATTTAGTTCCTCCTTTTAAAATAATTTAATTTCTATACAAAATCACTTAGTAAAAATCCCTAAAAATTCCAGAAACTCACTTTAATCATGTTATTTAACCTATAAAAATTTAAAACCAAATTCTCAATATTTCCAAAATAAATTTATAAACCCAAATAGCCATATTTTCCTTTGAAAATTAAGAACTAATTCTCCACGATTTGGAAATCTATAAAAATTGAAAACCGACTCCAAAATCATATTTCCAATAACGTTTAATTTTTTCCCGGCATTTAAAAATCATTTAACTTTATTTTTACCCTAAAACCATGCATATCTCCATTTAAACCATCTTGTTTAAACGATATAAGTCATAAACCAAGCATACCATCATTCAATAAATCATAAAAATGAATTTATCCCTTAAATTTGAAACCATATGATTATAAAAGCAAAAAAGGAGATGTAGTAATTATTATTCACCTTAGATTGGATAAGAAAATTAAAGATTGGTTGAGATTGATTTTTTCTAGCTTGAATCTTAAGCTTTGCTTGAATTTGTCTCCTCTTCATTCTTCCTAATGGCTGGCCTTGCCCTTTCTTACATTTACAATTTTGCTTGTGATAAAAATGAACGTGCATGGATAAGGTAAATGGTATTAGAGTTGGAATATATGCGGCTATTAACCCTAATACCCTTATGTTTAGTTAGCTAACACATAACCATTTATAAGTTCATCTAATTTAATAAGCACGGTCACTCCATGTTTAACAATCAATCTCAATCTCCTCATTATTCTATTTAATTTATTCCAATCAAATCTTCTGAATAATGTGATTAAAAATTAAGGGTGTTACAAGCTCCCCTCCTTTAAGAATTTAGTCTTCGAAATTCAGTAAGGACTCACTAGCAAATATAGTAATCATCTATAACAACTCCTAACATCCATACTAGCCTACCCGACTAGCAACTAATCTATATAAACCTAATATAGACATACCATCAAAGCAGATCAAGATAAGCATCTCGAATCCTGTCCTCTGTTTCCTAAGTACAATCCTTCTTGTTGTCGCTTCACTGAACTTTCACCAACTTCATTGTCTTGGTCCTCAATCTTTTTTCGTCTCTTTCTACAATCCGAACTGGTCTTCTAACAACAGTCAAATCAGGCTCTACTACCAAATCCTCCTACTCTGTCTGAGGAATACTAGTCTTTGGATCATGCACATACTTGCGAAGATGAGACACATGGAATACATTATGGACACCTGCTAAACTACTTCGCAACTTTACTCTGTACACGAGCTTTCCAATCCTTTCTATAATTTTGAATGGTCCAACATATTTCAGGGCCACTTCCCCGACTTTCCAAATCATATAACACCCTTTATCGGTATACTTTAATGAAAACCCATTTTCCCACTGAGAACTCCAGGCCTTTACACCTCTTATCTACGTAACACTTCTACGTGGATTAAACTTCCTTCATTCGTCCGCAGATTAAATCAATCTTTTCTAACGCCTCTCTAATCAAATCCGAACCTAAGACCAATCTTTCTCCAGTCTCTAACCAACATGCTGGCGATTTGCATTCCATACAAAGCTTCAAAAGGTGTCAATCTTATACTAGTCTTATAACTAATATTATAGGAAAACTCAATCAAATGTAGGCGATCTTCCCAAAATCCGCCAAAGTCCAATACGCAAGCTCTCAATAAATCCTTGAGTGCCTTGTTGACTCGATCTATCTTCCCATCCGTCTGTAGGTGATATGTTGTACTCATCTTGAGCTTGGTACCTAATACCTCTTTTAGACTCCTCCAAAATTCGCTGGTGAATAATGCACCTCTGTCGCTGACTATGCTACAAGGAACTCTATGAAGTCTAACTATGTTCTTTTGGAATAACTTTTCCAAAACTGGTGCCATCCCGGTCGACTTTATTGGGATGAAATAGGCATTCTTGGTCAACCTGTGCACAATAACCCGTGTACTCTCATTTCCTCGGTTTGACCTTGGCAACCCGTCTATAAAGTCCATCGATATCGAATCCCATTTCCAAACAGGAACATCTAAAGGCTAAAGCAATCCACTTGGCTTCTGATGTTCGGCCTTCACTTGTTGACAATTAACACACTGCCTAACTCACAAGCCACAATCCCTCTTCATGCCTTCGTAATAGAGGCTTCTCTTGATATCTTGATACATCTTGGTCCCTCTAGGATGAATCGTAAACTTCGATCAATGACATTCCTCCAGAACTTCCATCCTTAAGTTCTTTACATTTGAAATGCATAATCATCCATTCTTTCTGAACCATCCTCTTTGGTCAAGACTAAAGTCCTTTAGATCATCGACCTCTAATCCTACCTCAAGCCTTCTTATCCTCTTAGCTAAATTTTGATCCTATCTCTGTATAGAAGTTATCCTCTCGATCAACACTGGTCAAACTTCTAAACAAGATAACATGGCAGTACCCTGATTAAAACTAGCAGTAGATCTCTACTACACACCACAACTGGCCAAGGCTTCTAGATCCTTTCATTCTACCAACATCGCTAACATTGCATTCTAATGTTTTCTACTGAGAGCATCTACTACCATGTTTCCTTTCCTAGGAATATATTCGATATCAAAATCATAAGCTGCCAAAAATTCTAACCACCTGTGCTGCCTCATATTCAACTCCTTCTGAGAGAATAAATGCTTTAATGACTTATGGTCAGTATATAACTCAAATCTCTCCCCGAAGATATAATGGCTCTAAATATTCAAGTAATTTTTTTTTCTGCTAACTCCAAATCATAAGTAGGATATCTTAGTTCATGCGGTCTAAGCTGCATAGATGCGTAAGCAATGACTTTGCCCTACTACATCAACACTGTTCTCAATCTAGTCCCACACGCATCTATGTATACTACCAACCCTTGGTTACCATCAAGAACGACTAACACTGGAGCATTGGTCAAAAAATGTTTTAACTTAAGGAATGCTTCGTCACATTTGTCGGACCAAACAAACTTCACTTCCTTCCTGGTTAGCTTAGTCATAAGCGCTGCTATCTGTGAGAAATCATTGATGAATCTTCAGTAATAGTCAGCAAGTCCAAGAAAGCTCTTGATCTAGGTTACCATCTTCGGTCCCTTTCAATTATCTATAGCTCCGATCTTAACTGGATCAACCGACAATCCCTACTCTGAAACCACGTGACCAAGAAACTTAACTTCTTTCTTCCAAAAACGACACTTAGAAAACTTCATCTTCAGGTAATTCTGCCTCAACATCTCTAGTACCACTTTAAAATGAATCTCATGCTCTCTTTCATCTTTTGAGTACACCAAAATGTCATCCATGAATACCAATACGAACCTATCCAAGTGCTATTGGAAAACACGGTTCATCAAATCCACAAAGAAAGTAGGTGCATTGGTCAATCCAAATAGCATCAAGTCCGAAATGCTGTTAAAGGAATGCTATCCTCTGCCACTCTCAACTGATGGAACCCTGTCACCAAATCCAATTGGGAGAACACTCTCGCTCCACTCAATTGATTAAACAGGTCATCTATCATCGACAGAGGGTATCTATTCTTGATCATCCTTTCATTTAACATATGATAATCAATGCACATCCTTAACGACCCATCTGGATTCTTCATGAAAACCATGCCAGTTCCCCAAGGTAAACTGCTTGGTCTAATAAAATTATTGCCCTCAAGATCAACTATCTGCACCTTCAATTCCTTTATCTCAGTAGGTGTCATCGTGCTAGGTGGTATACTAAGAGGTTCAACTCCTGGTACAAGATCTATTCAAAATTTAATAGCTCCTTTCGGTGGATGTCCTTTGACTGGCTCAAAGACATCCACAAATTCCCTTGGCACTCAAACCCGACTTAACTCTTCTCCAACCTCCATAGCACTTAACAAAGCACAAACACTCTTACTAGAATTCCCTACTGAGAGGATGATTTGGTTATGACTATTTGGGTGCCATAACGATATTTCCCTATACTGGAAAAATTTCCTAGCCTCGTACTTTTCCAACCAATCCGTACCCAAAATGGTCACAAAATCTATGAAATCAAAAACATACAAACTGTATGCAAGCTTATGACCTAACAAATCAAGTTCTAACTGGTCACATCTCATCCCTAGGGTTGCATACCCTCCTATTGGATTCGCAATCCTTGAGGAAGTAACAAGGTATGTGGGTTCTATACATAACCTATCAACCAAATACTGTGATATAAATGAATGTGATGCATATCAAATAGTACCCTAACTAATCTACTCTGAATCAAAAACATACCTTCCATCAAAGTCTTCCCTTTCTCTACTACAGTGGGTCTAGAAGAAGATGATGGTCTAATAGCAAACACCTTCCCTATGTCCACCCTGACTGGCTCTGGACACTAGTTCTTATAATGCCAAACTTGATCGCAGTTGAAGCATTTTACATTCTTCTTCTCTACAGGCTTCTTTCCCTTGCCTGTATTGCACTAATGACAATATCGACCCTTCTTATCACACTTACAACACATCAAATCAGCCTTTGACTTCTTGGCAACCTCCCTTTTTTGGGCTCCCTTCTTCTTGAAGAATTACCTTTTCTTTCCCTGAGGACCCGGGGATTCAACTGGCTTCTCTCTAACTGACATAGCAAGCATCTCCTTATGGAGGATGGCCATCTCTATCATCACATTACAAGGCTCTCTGACATAAGTCATAGCCATTCTGCCTAGCTCTGGCCTTAGTCCACGAATAAATCTCTCACTCCTCCAGATATCAGTGTCTACCAAACCATATCCATACCGAGATAGGTCATCAAACATGGTAGCATACTCGATCAGTGACATCTTTCCTTGAACAAGATCCATGAACTTCCTCATCAATGCCAACTTGGCAACCTCAATTAGGAACCTTTACTCAAACCTTCTTCTAAAATCAGCCCATGTCAGCTCTTCCTTTGGAACTCCGGCTGTCACATTGTTTCACCAGTGAAGCGCTAACCCTTGCAATTTTCTAGAGGCTAGGCTTCTCTTTTCTTCATCATCCAAGCCTAAATCTGTAAAAATCCTCTCACAGTTCAAAAGCAAATTCTCAACCTCAACAACATCCTCCATTCTCATAAATGGATTTCCACCCAGACTGATGTAATCCCTGCTTAGACTAGCATAAATATATCCAGTTGGAGCTACAAGATTAGCTCCTCCAACACTACCAATAGCTCTTGCTTGCAAAATATTATCCAACAACTAATACACCATCCTCGCATCTACTAGCAGATTTCCAACACCTACATTGGCTTCGTTGTTTTGGTTAGCATTAGCCTGTCGACCCTGGTTTCTCTGGGTATTAGGTCGAGCATTTCTGTTGGTTGTGGTGCTTCCTCCACCAAAATTTCCTCTTTCGTTTCCAGCTTCCATATCCTCTTTCATGTAAATCTGCATATGAGCCTTAGTAAGGTACAAAAGAACGGTCTAAGAGATGGGGAAATACGTACTTAGACATATACCTATATATCAAATATGCATTACTATAGCGTCGACCCAAACCCCGATCATAGTTTCAAATTCTTTGGATTATGTATTAAAAAGCTTTTAGGTTTTAGTTTTCTTTTAAAGTTTCATAATCCTATGCTCTGATACTAACTTGTAACATCCCCCTACTTGGAGGCCCAAAACTAATGGGTGCGGATGTTATAGTCATCCATAGTTATAAATCTTCGACGACCAAACACGCCCGTGCTAGATTCATGGATACAGAGATCACAAGAATATGGAATTTTTTTAACAATTTTAAACACACATTTCCACATTCCATTCAAAACAATTTATGTTCATAACATAATCCCAAAAACGTTAACTACGTTCAACAAAATATACTTATCATACATACGGTAAGAGCTACATATAAAGATGCCCCCTTGGTTGATCAGAGTATATAGTAAGTCTAATATTTTTGCCTTTACATCCAAATACATAGCCAAAAAAATTCTAAATAACTAATTGCCTTCTGCATGACTTCGGAAGCTTTATTCGTCTATAAAGAGAACCTAAAAACCATAAATCTCAAATTACTCAAAATCAGTTGAGTACCCGAGAGTTTAAGGCGAAAACAAAAACTTCAAGTCAGACATAAAGACTGGTATGAATAATAATCTAACATTTCAATCCTTTTAGATATCTAGCAAGACCATGCCGCTTAGCGGAATGGGTTTTCCCCTTACTAGTATCCTAAAACCCTTACAAAACCATATACTATGCTCCTGCATCCAAATGGCTATGTCATAAATTTCAAAATATTATGATGATATGCATGTAAAAAAGCATTTACGATTTTCCATCCCCAGCTTAAATTGGCACCCTGTCATAATTATAGTTTCTAAGGTCACTATTAACCTATTAGTTTTCATGGGTTTACTAACAACATTTTCCTTACACATGGATACCCTGTCATATTTCATAGTTTTCATGGGATCACTAAGAACCTATAGGTACCTGCCAGTTAACTTAATTAATGCATGGGTCCTCCTAAACCTATTAGTCATTCCAGTAACTAATCCCTTATCCTAGTTTTCATGGGTTGACCATGAACCTATGTATTTATCCAGTAACTCACTTCTCCTCTTAGTTTTCATGGGTTGACTAGAAACCTACTGATGCCTTCGTTAAATTCTTTCTTATCCTAGTTTTCATGGGTTAACTAGGAACCTATTGACTGATGTCAATTCTTAATCTGGATATAATTTTCATGGATTCACTATAAACAAATTAGTCCATGCTAACTTACCTTAATACATAGTTTTCATGGGTTTACTATAAACTTATTGGTTGTGTCCAATAACTACATAATCATAGTTTTCATGGGTTTACTATGAACCTATCTCTCGGAAAACTTCAAAGTCTAAGCATCATATATTCACTACTGGGTTAGCCTAGCTAGTTTCTCCACCCTTTTATCCCCAAATTACAATTATGGGTTCTTTATCATGTGAATTTACTCATATTTGAAGAAGCAGTCATAATAATTTAACAATAACACTCCTGTGGGTTTTAGGTCCTTGAAATACATTTCTTATAAAACATAGTTAATCCATTTAACTTATATTTTTTATCAAGGCAATACTTCTTCAAATTTACATACTTAAAGTCCTTTTAAAACTACTTTATTCAGCCATGAGTTTTTCCTTTAAAAATTTGAGTTTGGGTTTTAAAACTTTTCGACACCTTCGAAACCTTGCTTTCGACCACAGGGAAGACCTCCTTCAAAAGTATTACAAGGTAACTTTAAAACATCAGGCTCCTACCTTTCAAATACTTTAAAACATCTCTTTCGAAACCTTTCGACCATGTTCATGCATTATCACTTAAGTATAAAAGTGTAGCTTCAAAATCATTTGAAAATACCCTTTCGATACCAATGAAGGTTGCCCTTCGAAGCCATTGAAAGTCCCCTCCTTTCGAAAACACTGGGTTTATACTTAAAACATCATTTTGGGTCAAAGTGAACATAGTCGAAAGCACCTCTTACGAAACAATTCATTAATTCAAAACGTATCAGGAAAGCTTAATGGTGCCGAAACCATCCTTTCGAAAGCATTAAAACACCTGGGTAAAACAATTGAAGGTTAGTTTCGAAACCCCTTCCGAAACCATTTCCTTCGAAACCCCTAACTTCTTTCGAAAGCATTAGGAAGTGGCTTGTATTTCTAAAAATCAACTGAACCTTTTAACGGCATTGATGTCTTCAATGCCATCGGAAGGTCATTAATTCACAAAAGGGTTTTAACTTGGTCAAAACTACCCCTTCCAAAAGCTTAAAACAAAATCTAAGTAATTCCTTCGAAAGCTGCTTCTTTAAAACATAGGCAGCGGCTCCCTTTCGAAAGCCCTTTTGAAATACTCTTTCGAAGTCTCGACAACTTCGAAAGCCATTTATAATTAGGCAAGCGCTTTCTTTCAAAACAAAATAATACAAAGGAACCAACCCCTTCGAAAGCTACCTTTCGACGCCCTACCTTCCGCCTTTCTTCAATCCACTACGTACCATTTAAATGATACCATGTGTGTTGGTGTGACGACCAGTCTTTCAATACCCATAAAGACGTATCATCAATAAGAAAAGAAAGAGATATAAATAGAAAGATAGAAAGAAAGAGCAACAATCATCAGAATCTCACAGCGGAAAACGAACAACATATAATATTACACATATCCATTACATGGTTTTACATATCAGAGTACACAAAATAATACGACTTCATTACGTTGGACATTCATAAGAGTTTCCCATATGATACAAATCAAAAAATGTTCGTCAACGGAAATTCTATCGGTTTAGAAAACCGTCGAACGAATTTTGAAATAAAATTAACCGCAAGCGCACGGTGTACGTATGTAGCACGTGGCGAATACGGGTCAATCCGTAGGGAATTGATGATTTAAATTTCCTACTCAATCAAATTATACCAAAGTCGAGAGTGTGTTTAAGCTAGAAAATGAGAAAATGAACTAACTAACAAAAAGAAAAGAAATGCAAATATGAGAGTTAAATGACAATTTAGAGAATAAGTCCACTCTCTAGATCATGTAGTTCAACACATGAAATCATGATCTCTCTTTTATGGTCATTAGTGTTTTAATTGATGTGTTTATCATAAGTATGATATATTTGAGCTATTAATTAGGCAACATAAGTCATCAAACTATAACACACCCCTTAAAACACTTACTAACTTTCATGAAAATTGACAAAGAAAATGAAAACGAAATCTATTTTAAGTATGGTCTATTAACTATTGATTAGAAACATAGACCATCAAATTTTAATTTCAAATCACTTTCCTATGCCATAACAATATATTGATGAAGTGACATTTGTGTTAGTGATTGTTTAAGCATAGCCTATTTCATGTCAACAATATATACTATCAAATTCAAAGCAAAAACAACAAATAAAACCACTTCTATCATCATCATTAAGCACAAAAAGAGAGCATGAATTAACAAAATGTTGAAGCTACATTAATTAGAGAGCTTCATTACCCCTAAATTGAAGGGTTTAGCTTCTCATATTTGTCATTTTATTAACAAATGCAGCAAGCAACATTGAATAAAAAGAAGAGAAAAAAGAGAGCAAAACGAAAGGAAAAATTATTCTACTTGCATAAAAAAAAGAGATCTACACGACAACATGAAAGTAAATGAACATGAAAAGGAAAGAGCATGTATTAAATTGCATAAAAAAAGATTACATAAAATAAAAATGGCTAAGTAGCCATGAAAAGAGAAAGAGGAGCTTTCATTTTATTTTTGATCTAAACTAAAGAGAAGGAGGCCTAAGAGAGACTAAGAGAAGAGAGGCCATGTTACACGAAACATAAGGGGTTATTTATACAAGCATGAAGCCCTAATCCATATTTTTGGGGAATGCCCAAAATGCCCATGAGGTAGTGTGGCCTCCAAGTAATCATTAGCATGTCATAATCACTATTTAAGTGTACATGAAACCATTAACTCCATAAGCATGTGCATTAGCCTTTAATTTGTACATTAAGGTAGGTAGGTGGGGTCCTCCATGATCTTCACTTTGAATTATTTCCGTCTTCATTCCTTTATATTAATGTTATGCATGCATGTGTATTCGTGAACCACTCCTATTTGAGACCAAATTCCTACAAAATGTATATATAAATTTCTAATTAATTTTTCTCAAATAAATATATGCACACAAATGACCGTTTTGCCCCTATATAAAGATGGATATGTGACAATTTGGAATTAATACGGATTTTGGTTAAAACAAGTTAAAATACCCAATATGATCATTTATTTAATTTAAATATAATAAATATGGTGGTAAAAATATGCACATTTACGTACACATCAAATACCCCCACACTTATCTTTTTATTCGTCCTCGAATAAAGTGAAGCTAAGATAAATCCATTTTCGTGGGGAACACGATTGCATTGAGCATATGCAACAAGCCGTTAAACCTCTGGGTGTCCCCAGTAAGACGAGTGTTGTCTCGTGAGGGTTTTCAACGGAAACTACCCACAAAATCCAAATGCAAAGTGAAAATATTTACAAAACGCAAGATTATTTACAAAGATGTGAATGCCATTTTTTTTGAAAATATTTACAAATGAAAGATTTATTTTTAAATTGGCACAAATAAGTTAAATATAGGTTTTGGTTATTATCTTGAAATTTAAGTCATTTGCTCATCAAAATTTCCAATAAAAATCAAGTTATCATAATGAATAGACTATAGTTTAACTCGTTGTTTCGGTTGATAATAAAGTGTAATTATAAAATGAATCCTTAGTTGATTATCAAAGTTTATCAAAGTGGTATTTTCATTTCTTTTCAATAACAAATTAAATCAAATAAGTAAAAATAGTGCTAGGATTTCAATTGCTTGCTCTCTCATTATTTGCAAGAAAAATTACACACCTAGCTCAGGTAAACTGAGGCCAGATATACCACCCATGCACTGCCTTTCGGGCTTATGTGAGGGGAGTACAGAGCATGGCGAGTGCACACACTTTCGTGCATACACCTATCGACCGTAGGTGGTTTTTATTAAGTCTATTTTTTTTACATGTGCTCCATACATGCATAACCGTGAGGACTTTTAAATGAGTATGAAAGCACATAATCAAAGATTCCAAGTAATTCACCCATGCATAACCGTGAGGACTTTTAAATGAGAGTGACTACTTTGGATGTCATTTTTTTAGGAGAGAGAGAGTTTTGTAAAATCATCTTAGCACCATTTAACTTAGAAGACAAAAAAAATGTTATATCCTTTACTTTAAATTCACCACTTTTAAAACAAAGATTTTCAATTAGGATGTATTTCATAATTAACACGTATGAATCTTCATATATACCAGTTAAACCATTGTTATTTATAATACAAATTCATTTTTATTTTTGTTAAGACAAATAATTATTCAATAATTTCAATTTAATAAACCAAAACCATATATTTATCCTACAGTGTTTCTTTAAAAATAAATCAAAAACGCTAAAAAAAGAAAAATTCTTCTTTTGTTTTAGGATTTTTTTTTTGAGTTTTTGGAAGAAAAACGAAAAATTAATCCTGAAAAATCAAGAAGAAGATTAGTCTCCCCCCCACTTGATTTTGAATGTGTCCCCACAGTAAACCCAAGTGGAAGGAACGTTTATTATTATTTACATGAAAATGAAATGTATTTACACGACATCAGAAAGTATATTGCCAAAAAGTAAATGAAACGGTCTTCCAAAGACCGATTCAGTTGTCTCGTCAAGTACACGAGGCACAGCCTAAGCTCGAAAAACCAAACCATAAAAGATTTTAAAGTCGAATGTGGATTTGGAAAAACGAATGTTGTTTTATTAAAAATCTTATGAGCTGTTTTATTTTCGATGATTTTTGGGGTAGATATAACGATTGATTGAAATTCAATTTCTTTCAAAATATCGATTTCAAAATCAAAATGGTGATTGAAATTTCCCCTTCAGAATTCAACAACTCGTTTTCAAAAAGTCCATAAAACTCATGTTCGTTAAATTCGACTTCCTTTATTGGATTATCAATAACTTCATCGTGTAAACCGAGTTCAAAATTCAAAGTTGTCGTATTCAAATTTTCAGAAAAAGGAAGATAAGTTTAAATCGAGTTTCGCCCCCTCAAAAGAATTGAAATCCAACTTAATTACCGTATTTTCAACAACTTGATTAAGATCGTCATTATCAAATTCAAAAGTTGTTATTTGAAAATCGTCGATTTGGGTAAAAGGTGGATTATCACTTGACTCATCACACGTTGAGATTTGATTTTGTTGTTCACGTTGTTTCATATAAGTTTCAAACAACAAATCCGTGTGATCATCATAAATTTCATTCATTTGTTCAACAAAATCCAATTTATAGTTATTAAATTGAGAATTTTCAATTTGGATTTGTTGAGAACAAAAATTGTCAATTTCGAAAAACGGTAGATTATTATTTGATTCTTCGCAAGTTGAGATTTGATTATGATTTTCATGAACAGTTTTGTATTTTTTAAGTAATAAATCCCCGTTATCTTTTTCCATTAGGTCAAAAAAATCAAATTAATGATTATTAATTTGAAAATTTCCATTTTGAATTTGTTGACAACCAAAGGTTTCAACCGTATCATTATTGAAACTATTCCCATTGCCAAAATTATTTGAAAATTGGTTCACATTTTCATCTTGATTTTGAAATTCATCTTGAAACTCGAAATTGAATTGGCATGGGTTACACTCGAAATCATTTGAATTTTGAAGTGAATTCATATTTTGATTATTTTGAAAACCTTGATTCGAGTTATAACACAAATATGAATTGCATAACTCATTTATCTCTTGATTTTGTTGCGTAGAGAGTTCAAGTAAGACGAAATGCTATTTTCAAGAGTTGAGGGTTGACCATTATTTTGGAAATTTTGTGGTTCAAAATTCGAATTGTTTAAACAAAAGTTGTTGCTAAAATATCCATACGAATTTGGAGTGAACTCATATGGATTATATTGATTTTCACAACTAAATTCAAGTAAGTAAGAAAAAGGAAACTCGGACATGTTCAAGAATTTTTTTTTTGGCTTTTTTTATAAAAAAATATATTTACAAGCAAAATTTATTTTTCAAAATGGAAAATTGATTTTTGTTTTGTTTTTGGATTTCAATTTTTTTTTTGAATTTTTTTTTGGACTTTTGATTTTAATTTTCTTTTTTGAATTTTTGGAATTTTGATTTCAAAAAAGGAAAAAAAACTAAGTTAAGAAATATTTACAATTTTTTTAGTTTTGGATTTTGAATTTTTTTTTGTTTTTTAAATATGCATGAATTAATGCAACTAAATGAATGCAAGGGTTAACTACAAATGATTTTATCCTAAGTTAACACAAAATTGTATAATTACACATTGTCTTAGATAAACAAGATAGTTCTCAGCCAGGTAACAGACAGGATTTATCGGTGCACCACGAATCACCGTAGCAATGCAGCCGAAGGTTTAAGTACCTTCAGAGGAACAACCACTATAAAATTTACGAATCACCATAATATTTATAAATGGTTATTACTCTGCCGTAGCCTAGACACCAAGAAATTAAATTGTTCAAAGAAGACAAATTGTCAATATACAATTAAGTGTTATTGATGTCTAAGCGTTATTATTAATCAAAATTCTAGGATGCAATGCAAAGCAGAAATTAAACGCGTATTAACAATGCAACTATAAATGATTTTTTTTTTTGGGTTTTGAATTTTTTTTTTAATGCAAGCAAAAAAAACAATGCAAGACACACAAAAACAATAGATATATACAATGCAAGGAAAATAAAAAGAAAATTATAAAAAACAAGCAGTTTTTTTGGGCAAGCTGAGCAAAGCAATTAATTATTTTTTGGCAAGCACTTCTGCTCCTTCTGCAATTCTGCTTTGGCAACCTGAAACTAAAACAAAGAGATAAATATACAAAATTATTGTATCTTTTTTTTAAGGATGGAATTTAAAACAAATGAAAAAAAACAAGTAAAAATAAAAATACAAATGAAAACAAGAAAAATTAAAACAAAAACAAACAAATGAAAATAGATTCAAACTTTTTTTTAAAGCTAAAACAACCTAAACAAAAATGAAAACAAAGTAAAAGAAAAAAATTCTCTCAACCCTACAACCCGGCCCAAACTAACTTCACACACCCGGCCCCAAAATAAAAGCACCACTTCCAAATTTCCAACTCTCTTCACACTAAACAACTCAGACTCTACAGAATAAATCGATTGTCGCGAATCACCAAATTAAAGTGAATTTCGCAAAACCAACTCTTTTCCTCACTTTTTTTTGTTTTTTTTTGTTTTTTGAAATCGATTTGCGGGTTTGAATTTGAGGTGGGTGAAGTAGAAGACCTAGTCGCGATTGCGGTGGGTAAGAATTTAAGGTGATTGGCTGTTGAGATGAAGATGTGGATGCTGTAATTCGAGTAGGCGTTTTTCTTGACAGTTGTAGGAGCCAGTGGTTCGATTGATTTGGATGCGGGTTTGTGGAGGTAGGTGATTTCGTGAGGATCGCGTGTTGGTTCGCGATTCGATTGGTGGTTCTTCTGTGGTTCTGCAATGGAGTTTGTGTCTTTGGCAGTGACTTGGTCGCACTTGAGGTAGGAGTTTTGATGATTGTAGTAGAGAGTTGTTTGGGTTTTGGTGACTGTTTCCTCTTTTTTTTTTCAATGGTCTGTGCAGTATGAATTGCTTGAGGTGGTAAGGGGAGTGTTGAGATTGATACAATTGACTTGTTGATAGCAGTTGACTTGGTCAGGGATGGCTGATGGTGTGTAGTAATACAGTGGTGGTTGTAAGAAAGTATGAGTTTTGGTCAGATTTTGATGCTTGAAACTTGGTGGCTGTTGAGTTGAGTTCGGTTCAGGCGATGGAGGGAGTTTGAAGCAATGAAGTGGGGATGCAGTGTTAATGGCTGGAATGACAGTCAGTATTAATGGTTGATGGTAGAAATGTCAGGGATGTAGGCACGTTGATGGTTTGTTTGGACAGAAATTAAAGGAGGAGCGGTGATGTATATACAGGGGAATGAAGTAATTGGTGATTGTAGTTGCTTGAAGTGGTGGAACAGTGGGTATGGTGATTGAGCAGGGGGTTTGAAGAGATGAATTGCAGTGTAGTATGGTTTGAGAAGAGTGGGGTCTAAATAATGTAAATGAAGTGGCAGAGGGTGGTCTGAGTGATAGTCTCTGGTTTGAAGGGGTTGCGGGTTTTGGTGTGTTAACAGCAGTTGCTTCGGGAGTGATTTGACAGATGAGTGGTTGGAGGAGATGGTTTTGAACGGAGGTTAGTGGGAGTTACTGGGTTGCTGTAGAGTGTTGACTGGGGGTGGGCGCAAAATTTGTTATGAAGGCAGGGTGGAACAAAGCAACAGTAAGGTAATATGAGTTGTTTGAATGGAGATGGTTGGTGTTGAATGTGAATGTGGCCGAGATTATGGTTGTTGAAAATTGTAGAGAAGTTTGTGGTGCACTGGTATGTGGAGGCTTCGATGATATGTGGTGATGAGTTTGTGTAACTGTGATGTTGATGTTGGCAACTGTTTTGATCGGGAGGGTGGTAGAATGAGGATTGGTTGAAGGTCACTGGTTTGAAGTGATTTGAGGATGGTGCCGGGTTCGATTGGGGTTGCAGGTGGTTGCGAAGTCGATGATCAGTTTGGAGGCAAGTTGAACTGGTAATAGGGGAAGTGGATGTAGAAGAAAGGCAGAACAGTGACTGTATAGTTGAACAGAGAGTTGAAGTGCAACACTGTAGTTGCAACAGAAATTTGTTAGACTGAAGAAAATGTAGAATGTAAAAGAGAGAATGCAAATAAAATATATTTGTTTTTTTATTTTAAATTGTGTATTTTTTTTGATGCAAACACACACACAAAATAAAAACACAAAAGAAGTCAAACAACAAATAATTCGAAGAATAGAAAACTAAAATCAAGACAATTCCCCGGCAACGGCGCCAAAAACTTGTTCGTCGACGGAAATTCTATCGGTTTAGAAAACCGTCGAACGAATTTTGAAATAAAATTAACTGCAAGCGCACGGTGTACGAATGTAGCACGTAGCGAATACGGGTCGATCCGCAGGGAATTGATGATTTAAATTTCCTACTCAATCAAATTATACCAAAGTCGAGAGTGTGTTTAAGCTAGAAAATGAGAAAATGAACTAACTAACAAAAAGAAAAGAAATGAAAATATGAGAGTTAAATGACAATTTAGAGAATAAGTCCACTCTCTAGATCATGTAGTTCAACACATGAAATCATGATCTCTCTTTTATGGTCATTAGTGTTTTAATTGATGTGTTTATCATAAGTATGACATATTTGAGCTATTAATTAGCCAACATAAGTCATCAAACTATAACACACCCCTTAAAACACTTACTAACTTTCATGAAAATTGACAAAGAAAGCGAAAATGAAATCTATTTTAAGTATGGTCTATTAACTATTGATTAGAAACATAGACCATCAAATTTTAATTTCAAATCACTTTCCTATGCCATACTCATATATTGATGAAGAGACATTTGTGTTAGTGATTGTTTAAGCATAGCCTATTTGGTGTCAACAATATAGACTATCAAATTCAAAGCAAAAACAACAAATAAAACCACTTCTATCATCATCATTAAGCACAAAAAGAGAGCATGAATTAACAAAATGTTGAAGCTACATTAATTAGAGAGCTTCATTACCCCTAAATTGAAAGGGTTTAGCTTCTCATATTTGTCATTTTATTAACAAATGCAGCAAGCAACATTGAATAAAAAGAAGAGAAAAAAGAGAGCGAAATGAAAGGAAAAATTATTCTACTTGCATAAAAGAAAAGAGATCTACACTACAACATGAAAGTAAATGAACATGAAAAAGGAAAGAGCATGTATTAAATTGCATAAAAAAAGATTACATAAAATAAAAATGGCTAAGTAGCCATGAAAAGAGAAAGAGGAGCTTTCATTTTATTTTTGATCTAAACTAAAGAGAAGGAGGCCTAAGAGAGACTAAGAGAAGAGAGGCCATGTTACACGAAACATAAGGGGTTATTTATACAAGCATGAAACCCTAATCCATATTTTTGGGGAATGCCCAAAATGCCCATGAGGTAGTGTGGCCTCCAAGTAATCATTAGCATGTCATAATCACCATTTAAGTGTACATGAAACCATTAACTCCATAAGCATGTGCATTAGCCTTTAATTTGTACATTAAGGTAGGTAGGTGGGGTCCTCCATGATCTTCACTTTGAATTATTTCCATCTTCATTCCTTTATATTAATGTTATGCATGCATGTGTCTTCATGAACCACTCCTATTTGAGACCAAATTCCTACAAAAATATATATAAATTTCTAATTAATTTTTCTCAAATAAATATATGCACACAAATGACCGTTTTGCCCCTATATGAAGATGGATATGTGACAATTTGGAATTAATACGGATTTTGGTTAAAACAAGTTAAAATACCCAATATAATCATTTATTTAATTTAAATAGAATAAATATGGTGGTTAAAATATGCACATTTACGTGCGTATCAAATAACAACATCAAAATGTCACTACAGCGAATAGAAATAGATAAGTACACTTGGACTCCAGCTCCAGCTTCCAAAACATTTTCTAATCCCAACCTAATCACTTGGCTACTCATAAAAGTTTGAGTACCCAAGAGTTTATGAAAATAAAATAAACTCCAGGTCATACATGGGTCTGGTGTGAGTAAATCAGTTAAAGTTTAACTTTAAAATCATTTGAAACCAAAGGTATCACGTAAGACTTCCTACAGATAAATATGGGTAAGTTTTTACCTTACGCTAACCAAAACATTTGATAGGAAATCCATTGATATTATAATAAGGTCTAGGGTTTTCAAAATAAAATACAGAAATAGCTGGAATGCTTACATCTCACGTTCCAACATAGTTGGGCACAATTAAAATCATACGGCACTTATTGGAAATTGGATTCCATACAATGGCATGGCCACTGGGGTACCGCCCGTCACATTACGGGGCCTAGATCACCGTACCGAGGACCACTCCCGATCCCTTGCAACACAAGGCCGGAACCATCCCTTACTGGACAGTCCCGAACAAGACAACCCCGCAGTTGTGGCCAACAACTGCCCACACAACCGAAATAATAAGGGACTTCTAGACAGGGGTAAATCCCACTCTCAAGTGGGGGCTACCCACGAAGCCTTGCTGCACCTCCCTTGTTTTAGCCATTCCTGGGTGATGAGGCTTGAGCTACGATTACCTTTAGAGAACACATCTCTTAGAATGCTCATCGTCCACCTGACGATGTTTTGAAAGCATTCAATCCATACAAGTTTGTTCCGGGTTCGAACGAAACCGAAGGCATTATTTCGTTACATTTATTTTGGAATCACCCTCAGAGTTAACGATAATAACCCTTGCATTCAAAAGCTCCATCTCGATCCTCACTTGAGACGTCACGACCTAACTTTTAACTTGGATCGATGTGGTTTTCGGAAAATAAAATTTGATTTCCGATCCCGGTCTCATCGAAATCCAAACGTGTCTTAAAGGCCACGTTGTTTAAACAATTTAAATAATACAATTCAGTTTAAACATAGCATCCTCACAGCATTATCCACAAATAACCAATATCTATCACAGATATACAATATCTCGTCACAGAATATCTCAACTATCATTCGACAGATGTCAACCATATTCAGATATTCAATTCAAACAATCATCCATAAGCAAGCACTACTTTAATTCATATAATTAATTTAATTTAAATTAATCACTTAAGAATTGATCACTTAATCTTGCTTAACCAAGCATTAATTAATTAATCACAATCATTTAATTAATCACTTTATTAATTATCCTTATTATTAATTAATTAATCTTTAATTAATTAATAATCCTTTATTTAACTATTAATTAATTACTATAATTATTCATTAATTAAAACTTTATTAAAATTAATCATTCCTTAATTGGTTATTAATTAACCTTTAATTTATAATTAATTAACCTTGATTAATTTCTTCATTAATCACAAATTTTAAATCAATTTATCTTAATTACTTAATTAATTGTAAATTAATTAACCTTAGTTACTTAATTAATTAAATCTTAACCACTAACTAATTAATTAATTATAAATTAATTAATGTTTAATTACTTTATTAATTAACTCTTAATCAATTCATTAAATTAATTAATTACTAATAAATTAATCATTAACCACTTAATTAATTAGTTATTAATTACAAATTAATTAATCTTTAATTATTTTATTATTTAATTTAATTATCTATTAAATATAATTTAATTTAATCCTTAATGATCCATTCAATAATCTATAAGTAATTAATTAAATCTTAACAAATTAATTAATCTAAATTGATTAATTAATCCCAACCTTAATTACTAATTGATTAACGTAAACTTTAATTTCAAAACTTAATTAACTTCCAATAATTTCATTTACTATTAAAAACTATTACATATTTAAAACATTTCAATTTGTTAAAAATTTATTACCTTTTAAAAAGTAAAATTTAAAAGATATAAAATCATTTTAAAACTTCAACTAATAAGATATGAATTACTTTGAATAAAAATATTTAACACTTCATAAAATAGTTGAAATATAAATTTTAAAGTTCAAACTTAAAACAAAATTTGAAATTTTAAAACAAGTTTTAATTGCTTCGACTTCATTTCCTTTGTTTTTGAACTCGACAAAACTCAAGATTGAACACAAGACCTAAACTCCATCTCCTCCCCTACCTTTCTTCTTAGTTTAAACTTCATCAAACCCAAAAACAAAAAAAAACAAAAAAACTGGAAACACACCCCTCTTCCCATACCCTACACGAGCTACAGCCATCACTCCCCCAAGCACACACGCGAGCCACACTCCCAATTACACGAACGTTGCTTCGAGTCAAAGCCCACACGCACTCAAACGAAAACCCACAGACACAGGCCATCCCCCGTGCACATGCACGTTGCTCCGACGCCGCAGCCACCACCCACGACACTACGCGCAAACTCCATTTCGGCCAACGACTCAACTCCTATCCCCAAATCCCACTTACACGAGCTCGATCGAAAAAAGGTCTCTCGAACCCAAAACCCAAACTGCAGTCACCAGAAAAAAAAACCATCGTCCACGACAAGCCGACCACCGAACGCTTCTAGATTCCGGCCATATACTCGCATGTCTCTGACGCACCTTCACCCCAAGCCGATCGCAACTCGATCCATCCCCTGATTCACACTTTCGAATTCCTCAAGTTTGAAAAACACAGAGTATAAAACCCTAAAAATCTAAATTCCCAAACCTCTGTTGAATGATTATTACATCTATTATTTTTCTCATGTTAATCAACCATTAACACGACTTCAATCCAAATTCAAAGTCTACAATCAACCGAGTAACACGAATTTGCTAAAAACCCCAATTTCGGTTTACCACAAAATTCTCCTTCAAATTCAAATTAAATTTTTTGATTTTTTATCTTAAAATTCATGTTATTCACAGTAGATTTAGGATGTGAACTTATTCAACAAAATTCAAACATGATTTTCATGATATAAATTTTTTATTTTACTGTATTGTTTTGATTTATGCAGATTTTAACAATTTCTTTTAAATATCATTTTTAATTCTTAGTTCATGATGAATCAAACTTCTGCATTGAAGATACCAACTTAACAATGATTTACTACATGCAAATTTGAAGTTTTTTTTAAACTTTCTCTGAACTTTGAAGATACAGAGAACATCAGTAGTATTTATCATGCACAGATAATTTTAAACATATAAACAAAGATTTTAAAAAAAATAGATTCATCCAACATCTACCAGATCAAAATACACATGCAAACATATTTTACTAATCTTTTTTTTAGATTTAAATTTTTTTTACTCACTTGATTTGTTGCTAAGAACTTAAGCTTCTGGAAAAATGAAGAACTGCAGATTTCCCTTTTTCTTGAAATTTGCTTGATTGAATTATTCTACTTGATGATGCTTTAAATCCTTGAATTAGTCAGTGATAGAAGAACTTGAGATTTTTTTTCAGAAATTCTGCAGATTGTAGGAACCTTGATTGCAGTTTTCAAAAGTGTACTTGAATGCAGATTTTTTTCTCTGTAATATGTTTTGCAGGTTTTTAGATTTTGAAATGAAGTTTTTGAGTTTGATTAATTTTTGGTTGAAGTTGAAGAATTGAAGAATTTCAGACTTTGTTAATGAGGATTGTAAAAAAAATTTTGCTTAAGAAAAATTAGAAATGAGCAAATTTAGATAAAGCACAAAAATGGCTTTTTATATAAAATTTTTGTTTTTATAAAAATTTAATGGAAATAAATCAAAATATTTGACACTTGTCACTATATCTAGCTAATCCTTTAACACATGTTTAATAGTATGATTTAAATGTTAACAAGTGTTATTTTCATGCAAAAAGAATTTTAAAATGTTTTCTTAATTGATTTTTCTTAATTTAAATCCATTTTTAATTCATAAAAATCAATTTTCCTTAAAGAAATGAATGTAAAACAAATGTTATATCTTAAATAAAATCATGAAAATATTCCTTTAAACTCAAAGTAAAATTTGGAATAAAAATTAATCTATTTTAAAACTTTTAATTCAACAATTCAAACTCAAATTAAAATTTTAAATTCAATTCAAAATCAAATTTGATGTGAATAAAATTTTAACACATTCATTACCCTTATGTATATATTAATTTTAATTAGAATCAATATACATTTACAATTCATTTATTGTTGTTGAATAAAATAACAAATTTATCAATTTAAATTAATTTATTACAAAGATTATCATCTTTAAATTGGGTTTGAAATTCCGGAATATCACAATTGGTTACTGGTTCGACCTAGAAGGTTTCGATTATGTTGGAGGTGGAAGATCTGAGTCGAAGGTTCCTTCTAAAGAAGGCAAACCCCCTTTTTTTGAATAAAAAGACCGTTTTTACCAAATAAAGCAAAAATTTTGTAACTAACTTGCCCACTTGTAAACACCTAATTGGTTACATTAAACTTTCAAATTATTCTACTAATGTTTACTGCATTTTCTCAGATCTGAAACTAAACAACATTTAACACATAAGCCCTTCCTATTAGCAAAACAATTAAATCATTTAGGTCCTCCTTTGAAAATAATTTAATTTCTATACTAAATCACTTAGTAAAAATCCCCAAAAATTCCAGAAAGTCTCTTTAATAATTCTATCTAACATATCAAAATTTCAGATCCAAATTCTTAATATATATTCCAAAATAAATTTATGAACCCAAATAACCATATTTTCCTTTGAAAATTCATAATTAATTCTCCACAACTTGGAAAATTATAAAAATTAACACACAACTCCAAAATCATATTTTCCATAATATATAATTTTCCATGGCATTTAAAAAATTATTTAACTTCGTTACCATCTTGTATAAACCACATAAATCATAAATTAGAAATATGATCGTTCAATAAATCATAAAAACAAATTTATCCCTTAAATCCGAAACCACATGATTATAAAACCAAAAATAGAGATGTAGTGATTATTAGGCACCTTATATTGAATAAGGAAATCGAAGATTGATTTCTTCTAACTTGAATCCTAAGCTTTACTTGAATTTCTCTTCTCTTTTTTCTTCTTAATGGCTGACCATGCATTTTATTATGTTTACAATTTTGCTTGTGATAAAATTGATTGTGTATGGATAAGGGAAATGGTATAAGGGTGGGAATATGTGCGGCTATTTACCCTAATGCCCTTATGTTTAATTAGATTACACTTAAACCATTTATAAGTTCATCTAATTTAATAAGCACGGCTACTACATGTTTATTAATCAATCTCAATCTTCTTATCTACATTATTCTATTTAATTTATTTTAATTAAATATTTCAAATAATGTTATTAAAAATTAGAGTGTTACACGGAAGTTTTTGAACCTGTAGTAGGGTTGCCACCGAAACAAGCCATTGAGTTTCTAATAGATTTGGTGCTTGGAGCAGAACTAGTGAGTAGGCTGCCAAGCAGAATGACACCTACCGAAATGAGGGAGTTGAAAGTGTAGTTGGTTGATTTAGAAGACAAGAATTTTATCAGACCAAGTAGTTTGCCTTATGGAGTAGTCACAGTGTTTGCTAAGAAGTCGGACGGATTGTTAAGGTTATGTATTGATTATCGTAAGGTGAATGAGAAGATGATAAAGAATCGATATCCATTGCCTAGAATTGACGTTTCGAACAGTTTAGTGGAGCCAAAGTATTTTCTCAATTAGATTTAGCAATCGGTTTCCAGAAGCTTAGAGTAGAAAAGAATGACATTCCTTTGACGACATTTAAAACTAGATATGGATCGTGTTACCTGGTATTGTGGCCCGGCTATAGGGCGAAAGTCGCAGAGCCAATGGTTGAACCAGGATGGGACTTAAACTAAGGATGGGTTGGAAATTTAAGAGGCTAGTGTGATTTGGGTTTGTTTCATACTATACATGTTAGTTCGCCATGTCTAATGTTAGTCAGCGTGGTTGTGAGGCACAAGCATTCAAGTTGGACCGACATTGGAATGTGGATGTGGTGAGCCGGTCGAGAGTGGCTCGGCTAGGGTACTTCGGTAATGGTGGTTCAGCAGCTCACCGCTCGGCCTTGAAGGGAAGATTGACGTTCGTTCTTGAAAAGGGTGTCATCGTTCGGCCAATACAGCTCGGCAAAGCGTCGCTCGGCTAACTTCATTCGACAAAGCGTCGCTTGGCTAACTTTGTTAGGCACAATCGTCCAGCAAGCATCGCTCGGCAAAGCATCGCTCGACAAGGCATTTCTCGGCTAACTTCGTTCAGCATAATCTTTCGGTACATGGAGATCAACATCAAAGTAAGGGGTTTGTTATTGTTCCATTCCAAGTTTCATCGCGAGTTGCTCCGAGTCCTTTGAAGGATGACTTCGAGTCATTTGATAATCGATCACCGACCAGACATGATGGGTCGACATCTCTCGGTCGGCATTTTCCATTCGACATGTCTCGTTCGGCATCCCTGGCTCGGTGCAAAGAATTCACCTATAATGGGCTAAAGTACCTTGTTCACGGGCCCGTGGAGGAAGTCCAGCCTACCAATCGTCTATTAATAGAGGGTCAAGGGCGTAGTGAAGAGGGACCTTTTTTCGAGCACTCCAAGGATATTCTACCATTTTTTACACTAGCTTTCCTTCAGTTCAAACTTGTATTCAAGTTAGAAGTTTATGGATTGTATCTATATTTAAGTCTTTGAGAAAAACAATAGAGATTACATTAACAGTGGATGTAGGAAAATACACCGAACCACTAAAATTCCAATGTTCTCGTTTTTTTACTGTTCTAACTGCATTATATTGTGATATTCCCTTGTTTTAATTCACCTTCTTCATTAATCTCTCTACACAATCTTACTCAAGGGTGTAAGTTACCAATTTTGGTGCTAACATTTTGATACTTTCGCTGGGAACTGTATTCTCAGGTTATTAGGATCTACTTTGGTCGCTACCAGATTGAAGAAATCCCTCGAAGGAGATCCTAATCATTCACAGGAAGTCCATTGATTCTACTCAGAGTTCCTACCAATAACTCTACAATGGGAAGACCTTGTACCAGATCAGCCTCTCATAACGCGGACATCAACGGGACTGCTAGCATCTAACAAGTAGGACCCCACAATCAATAAGGTAATCCAAGCGTAGGGACTGTCACCGCCCAAAACCAAATGGAATTTGTCACTAAAACAAAGTTCAATGAGCCGATGAGAGAATTCATGGAAAGTAGGAGACAACCTAACGAATGGTAAGCTAACGCCAACCTCATCACTTAGCTTACTCAACAACAACATCAGAATGCTAGAGGAAGTCCCGCATCCTACTCCCCGTCCAATAGCTTTGCCTCGTCCGATGCACCCCCTAGGCGTAGACGCCGTAGAACTGAAACGACACAAACAGGTGCTGCTGATTGATCAACCAGGGATGGTCCATGTTCCCTGCCTGGAGTCATGGCCCCTCACTTACACCAGGGAAATCGCACCCAAGCTGGAACAGGAAACTTAGGATCTGGAGCATAAGTGGAAGCTGGACGACAGGCTCACCAAGGTCCTAATGAAGCTGGTCCCCAGGATACATGTTTGGTAGATTGCCAACAGAGGAGACACCAACCAGAACTGTCTCGTAGGACAGATTCCAACCTGCCATCTTCCATACAAACCCCAGACCAATCAGCTATGGTCATACAGCTGATGAGAGAAAATTAAGGCTTGTCTAACGATGATTGGGGGATATCCAGGAGCCATACTCCATTCACATATGCTATCCTACATGCTGAGTACCCCAGGAAGTTTACTATGCCGACTATTCCGGCCTACAAAGGGAAGACTGATCCCCGACAGCATGTAATGAGATATGAGTGGATGATGGATCCAGCTAAGGCAAACGATGCAAATAAATGTCGATGCTTCCCGGTAACTTTATTTGGAATCGCTGCCATGTGGTTCACTAGATTTCCTCCGCGATCTATATCCAACTTTGATGAGTTAGCGAATTTGTGGAACAATTTATGATTCATGCCACTCATCCCAAGGACGTGATGTCCTTGTCTATCGTGATTAAGGGAGTCATAAAAGGAGTACTTACAAAGATTTTACGTGGTGGCTACTAAAGTTAGCAACCCAAATGACCATGCCATTCTGATAGTTGTGATGCGAGGAGTAGATCTGAATTCAGAGTTTGGCGATTGGTTGGCGAGAAAGCCTTCGACTATACTGGAACATTTTTATTCAAAGTCTCATCAATTCATAAGAAGAGAGGAAGCCAGGTGGACGAGGAAAGACAATGCATCA
This sequence comes from Allium cepa, assembly GCA_030765085.1. Classification (NCBI taxonomy): domain Eukaryota; kingdom Viridiplantae; phylum Streptophyta; class Magnoliopsida; order Asparagales; family Amaryllidaceae; genus Allium; species Allium cepa. The sequence goes on along the minus strand of CM060929.1, from coordinate 697,446,098 downwards.
GGGCCTGGCAAGGAGATTGTGAAAAGCAACATTGTTTTAAAACAATCTGGTGATAACTCGGGGGGGTCCAGGTCAATGTCCAGAACAAGCCAGAGCAATCTAAAGGGAGGAAATCCCAAAAGGAAAAGGGAAGAAAGAAAGTGGAAACCAAGGATTCCAACTTATAATGTTTACACTCCTCTGAATTCATCTTTGGAAAATATTTACTTATCGACTTGTAATACCTTTCAATATCAAATGCCACGCCCAAAAGAGTCCACTGAGGAATAAAAGAGGACTGGAAAGTATTGCCGCTTCCATGAGACTTACGGGCATAATACCGAGGATTGTAGGAACCTCCAAGATGCTATAGAAAATTTGATTCGATAGAAAAAGTTACAGGATTTTTTCAAGAATCCGCAGGAAGGCAGACAGGGAACATCAAAGCTTGGTCGTGGGCAAGCTCCACGCTATCCAAAGGAACCTTCTCGGACTATAGGTAGACTAGTCATAAACACGATAGTCGGTGGGCCTCAACCTGCAGATAAGAATTGATAAGAAATGAAGCGATATGCTAAATCCCTAAAGCATGTAGATTTTGAATGTTGTTCAAACACGGAGGATGGGGCCCTAGCTAAGCAGTAGAGAATGATGATCGATGATATAGTGTTCAGGAGCAGAGACGCTGATCAAGTAGAGGCACCTACCATTGATCCGATGGTCATCTCGACCACTATTGGGCCAGTGTATTTGAGGAGAATACTGCTTGATTGCGGAAGTTCTGTTAACATTATATTCAAAAAAGCATATGACCAGATGAAGATGGAGATAAAGGATCTAAAACCATCTAAAGCCCGTAGTCAAGGCTTTAATGGTGTAGCTACTGATGTAGTGGGTTTTGTTGAATTACTAATTGAACTTGGAGAAGGTGAGCGTAGGAGGGTGCGGATCCTATTGTTCATTGTTTTGGATGTCGATTCTCCATATAATGTGTTTTTGTGTCGATCGGCCCTGACAGAGTTTAGGGCAGCTTTGGCCCCGTGGTGTTTAACCTTTAAATTTTCGATCGATAAAGGAGTTGGTGTTGTGCATGGCGATCAGGCGACTAGTCGTGCGTGTTATGTGGCTGAGTTGAGAGACGCCCAACGAAGAGGGAAAGGTTGTGGATAGCTTCGTCCGCATCCAAGTCACTGAAGATTGACAAATAGTGCCCGTGCCTTGGCTATAGTGCAACATGATCGGATCTATAGAGACATAGATCCGAGAGACAATGATGAGGAACCCAGGGAGGCAAAAGCAGCACCGGCTGAACTAACCATTGACATTCCAATCAGCCGTGATGACCCTTTGCAGGTACTTAAGATTGGATCACAACTCAACCCCTCGATGATCGAGGATCTCACTGACTTCCTCCGAGCGAATTTGGATGTTTTCGCTTGGACACATTCTGATATGTATGGGATTTCTCCCGCCATTGCGAGTCATATGTTGAACATAGTACGTACCAGTAAAGCAAAAAAGGAGAGGCATGGGCCCGAAGAGGTCCGCTGCTCTCAAAGAGGAGGTGGACAAACTCAAAGTCAATGGGTTCATCCGCGATGCCCTCTACTCTGATTGGGTGTCTAACCCCATGCTAGTGAGAAAAGAAAATGGAAAATGGAGGACCTGTGTAGATTACTCAAATCTAAACAAAGTATGCACTAAGAATAATTTCCCTTTACCCATAATTGATTAGTTAATCGAATCAACATCAGGACACGAGTTATTGTCATTTATGGATGCGTACTCAGGATATAATCAAATCTCGACGCACATTCCAGATCAAGAACACGCTAGTTTTGTCATAGACGTTGGACTGTATTGTTATGTAGTGACGTCTTTTGGATTGAAAAATACGGGAGCTACTTATTAGCGTCTGGTGAATAGGTTGTTTAAAGACCAGATTGGTAGGACAATGGAAGTCTATGTGGATGACATGCTCGTGAAGTCATGACAGTCAATCGACCACATTCGAGACTTGGTAGAAACGTTTGATATACTAAGGTATTACAAAATGAAAATCAATCCTCTGAAGTGTTCATTTGGCATTGCGTCAGGAAAGTTTTTGGGTTTCATTGTTAATGCATGAGGAATTAAAGCTAATCCAGAGAAGATTCAGGCTATTCGAGACATACAAGTGCCTAGAACTATAAAGCAAGTACAAGCCTGAACAGAAAAGTGGCCGCGCTGAGTCGATTCATATCAAGAGTGACAGACAAGTGTATTCCTTTCTTTGATGTAATGAAGAAAGGAAAGAGAAATTTAAGTGGACGCCGAACTGCGAGGTTGCGTTCCAAGCTCTGGTAAGGCACTTGGAAAGTCCCCTGATGCTGTTTAAGCCTACAGACCATGAAGTGTTGTATATATACTTAGTCTTATCTCAACATGCCATCAGTACAGCTTTGGTCAACGAGGAGGACCGACTTCAAAAATCCAGTGTACTATGTCAGTAAACGTTTAACGGGGCAAAAAGAAATTATCCTAAAATTGAGAAGCTAGCCTACTGCATGGTGATTGCATCACGCAAGCTTCGTCTGAACTTTCAGGCACATTCGGTTTGTGTTTATACCGATCAACCCTTGCGACAGGTACTCTAACGACCAGAAACCACTGAAAGGCTGTTAAATGGAATATTGAATTGAGCCAGTTTGATATCACTTACCTGCTACGGAGGGCCATACAAGGCAAGCGTTGGCAAACTTCATCGCTGAATTTACCGTATCAGACAAACCAAACAATGATGATGTTATTCCCTCCATTCGATAGAAATTTTACACCAATGGGCTTCCAACAACTAGTGTTCTAGGGCTGATGTAATTTTTGTAACTCCAGAAAACTGCTGAATATGCGCTTTGCGCTTATATGATTTTTGTTTGATGATAATAAACATATATACATTCGTTTAAATGTATTTATTAATATACTATTTTATTTTCATAGATTAAATAAATATTTGTTGAATAAATTAAATTACACAGAATTTGAATTCAAACAGATATTTTATTCAAATAAATATTTATTACATTTTTGAATAGTACAATTTCAAGCTCTCACTATAACTATACAACTTTGATTATAATTACATCACATTTCATATTTACAGTTGACCTCACTACATATCACTCACACTGGTATTTATCTTCAACTGCATTTCAGTTTGAATCCAGCATCTGAATAATCTGCAAAAATATTTTCAAACGCAGTAAAATTGAAAAAGAAATATTTTTGCAATTCAAAAATAAAAGATAATTTTGAAAATATGATTTGCCTCAATTATTTGGGTTGTTCGTCATAATTTAAATTTGAATTCATCATACACGAACAACTTGTGACATACACAGTGTATTACTGTATATGCCACAAGGCCGTGCACGCCAATATATACACTTGATTGATTTACAGGGACAGGTGAGCACAGGTCAAACCCAAATAAAAAGCCGGGTTCAACTCACGTGCAATAACATAAAAGTCGCAATTCTCAGCACAAGGTCAAACCCGAGTTTTAAAACTGGATTCAACTCAGGTGCAAATCAAAAGTACACATGAATGCTATGTTCAAACATGACACAGCCTCAAATCAATGGACATGCAGTCAACTCAAGTACATCAACTACAAAGAGCATCAATAAAGCATGAAACAATGAAACAACCAGTTGCCACAAAGACCAAGCTGCAAACATCCAGAAGTGTCAACAAAGAATCAAGTCTCGACCAAAACCAGTGTATACAACATAATGAAGCAATAACACAAACGGCCAGAGAAATGCCACCAATGTATACAAATGATCAGCCATCAAAGAGCAGTGCAAGTACAAAGAAGACAGTGGCAGCAGTTCAGATGACAATGAACTAAAGTGAAGATCACAAAGACTTCAAGACAGTGATTCAATCAGACTCAACTACAAAGATGCAAGCACACTCAAACCAGAAGCATGCTCGAAGCAAAAATCCAAACCAAGTTCAAATTACACAAGCTCCAGAAGGATAATGCATGTACAAGACACAGTGCACCACTGACCCAAATGAACATACTAAACAGCCCATACATGCAAACTGCCTCAAAAATGAATCAGAAGCAATCAAGTAAATGACACAGTATACACAAGTGAAGCCAAAAGAAATCAATCCAGTTCCAACACAACTGAATCAAGTAACCAACAGCTAGTGAACCAGTGATATGAACCATGCAACAATTCAAATCAACACAGCAACAAACTCAACAATGAAATAGTTGCAACATGGATATCACATGAAATTCGAACAAACATGACAGCAGACCAGTGTCAAAAATCAAGTGATCAACACAGCAATGGACAGACCAAATGATCACTGCTCGAGGCAATATGAACACAGTGACACAGTACCAAAAATCAGATGAACAAGATCACTCATGAAAACCAACAAGCAAATATGCCAACAACTAATGCATCAGTACAGGAAGCAAGCACAGCTAGAATGGTCAGTGATTTCAGAATAAGCATAGTGAAATTGTTACAGTCATGAATGAGTCAAACAAAGTAAAAATGCCAGAAATCAATATGCTGAGGATAGCAAAAATTCAAGTGCGTATGCAGTATTGACAAAGTCAAAAATCAACACCGTGATGAGCACGGCATTTCAAAGCCGCAATTCAAAACCGTGAATGTCAAGCAATCGAAGTATATACGTTTATGAACAAGTCAATACAATCTCAATCATCAAAAAAAAATCAAGTGGCTGAGATGAATAATATGACAAATTCAAATGATGTTATACGAACGCAAAAATAGGAATTCGAGTGCTATATAAACCATTCAACATCATCAGCAACAGATCAGAGTTCGAATACGAAAATCGAAAGGTAACAAAGCATAAATTCTTACCAGAAGGAAGAATCGAACTCGGTAAAAATTGAAGGAGCCGTGAAGCAAAGAGAATAGAGCATCGATCATCAAGCAATCACGAAGAACAATTCACCTGATCGAAGTAATTTAAGTCGACTTCTTCAATTTTACACAAAACCCTAGTTTGGATTGAAGAAAACGAAGCCCAAATTTGCACAGACAAGAACAAGCCGCCATTATCTCAAAGTGGAACGAGCCGATAGAAGATAAAGGAAAAGAAAGCGTGGGCAGGCCTTTTGTTTTAGATTGGGGTTTTATTAAAAATTATAATAAGGGTTTTATTTTAAATTTAGGGTTATTTATTTTTTGTCTCGTTGTTTTTTACTTTTCGAATCAAAGAATTTGTAAATCACCACCTAGGGATTAGGTAGTGTCAGATTGTCTAGTTAGAATTAGTTCAGTGAGCAGGGTGTGCGAGTTTGCAAAGCTCTATAGGCGGGAGCAGAGTTTGCGAGTAATCAAAGCTCTATAGGCGGGAGTAGAGTTTGCGAGTAATCAAAGTTCTATAGGCGGGAGCAGAGTTTGCGAGTAAACGAAACTCTATAGGCGGGAGCAGGGTGTGCGAGTCTAGTAGAGTGTTTGTGAGCGGAAGCAAATGTTTGCGAGTCTAGTAGAATATTTGTGAGCGGGAGCAAATGTTTGCGAGTCTAGTAGAGTGTTTGTGAGCGGGAGAAAATGTTTGCAAGTCTAGTAGAGTGTTTGTAAGCGTGATACTGTTTAATTCTAATAGAAATCTGGCAATGCAGCAGTAGGCAGGGGTTGCCGAAGCTGGGTAAATTTTGTCTGTGATTTACTTTTCAGCATATTTATTTCTGCAGTTTGTTTCTGTGTTTAATTCGAGAAAATTTGCTATAACCCTATTCACCCCCTCTAGGGTTAATCTAGATCCTACAAGTGGTATCGGAGCCCGGTATTTTATTTTTTAACTCTAGAGTCATGAATCCACCAAATAATATTTTTGTTGAGGGTCGTTTCAATATTATTCCTTCTATTTTCGATGGAACAGATTGTTTGAATTGGAAATTTGCAGCCACGTGGAATAAAAGCGATAGCAGTGAAAGTGAGAAAGCAGATATGTGCCTTCATGGGAATATAACCGATAGCGACGACGACGAGCCAAGCGAGGTATCAAAACTTACTCACTCTGAATTACTTATTTATTTCCACAAAGTAAATGGCTGTTTTGAACGACTTAGGGAAAAATACGCTAAACTTGAATCACGAAACGACACTTTGATAGAATTAAATGAACAACTTGACCAATTAGTTAAAACCTATCAAAGTAGGATCCCTAAGTGTGATAAGTGTCCAACATTTGAAGAAGAAATTAAAAAATCAAAAATTAAAATGAAATCACTTGAAAATGAAATACTGATTTTAAAAATTGAAAATACCAGAAGAGAGAATTCTATTGAAAGTGCACACAATTGTTAAACGAAAATGAATCTCTCAAAATACAAGTCCAACAATTGTCAACGACTTTAGATAAATTTTCAAAAAGCGAAAAATCGTTGAATATGCTATTAGGAAAGCAAACTGTTAACACGGTTTGAAAAGGACTCGGATATAATCAATCTAAAATTATTGAAAACAAGATTAATCAATAAAATTCAATGTGCATGATTTGTAGAAAATATGGACACAATCACAATAATAGTTGGTATAGACCCAAACACGTGAAAACTATACCAATTTGGGTTCCAAAAGGCACAAATATAAAATCTTTGAAAGTCAAACAAATTTGGGTGCCAAAAGGAACATATATAAATAGTTTTGGGTCTCCAAACATATTTTTCATGTTCTGCCACTAACAACCATGGACCTATAAAAACAAATAGGTCACATAAATCTTTCATCGTGTAGGTGTGGTGGCAGGTTAAGGAACAACAACAGTGTTCTCTGGATTTTGGTTGTTCCAGAAACACAACGGGTGACAAAGCAAAGTTCCTTAGCCTAGTACAAAGGTGACAGAATCACAATGGGATATCATGAAAAATTATCGTAAAGGAAAAACAGGTAAATTTGTTTCTGAACGATATATCAAATGTGATAATCTTCACCATAATCTGAATTAAATCAGCCAATATTGAGATGAACAAAAGATGATGATTTTGATTCTATGACTTTTTCAAAATATTGACCAATCATCTTTAAATAGAATTACTTGGAGTAATTATGATGGTTGACTGATTCAGACTTAATTAATATGATTTTTTGACTTGTTCTTACTTTGATTTGTGCTTAAAAGTAGACCAACCATCCTTTCATCATTGAACTCAATCTGTTTTGGTAATTTATGATGTTGATTGATTACTGTTTACTCATGCTATAAAAAGGATTTTAAGAAATTTTTGAAATTGTTGAAACTTTATGAAATTGTTGAAACTTCAAGAAATTGTTTTGAAATAATAATGAAGTTTTAATGACTGTTGATAGTTGTTCATCCTATGGTTTCTAAGTTTAACACTATGATATTTGTTTGAGTGATAACATGGCTTCATTTCAAATTTCATTCTGAGATAGTTTGTTGAAATTTCACAAATCTGGTCTTTGACATCCAACGAGTGAATATTGAGTGAAATTTAAATTCAGATGCAGATTACACTGGTAATATAGTTGATAGAAAAATTATTAGTGTAACGTGATTAATTTTTGAAACATTCATTTGCTGCATCGTTTTTCAAAGAAAATATCTGCATATTTTTCACTTGAAATAATTTTTCAAATGGCATAATTTTTCTCATATAACCCCTCGAGAAAATCATGTTTGACCATATTTACAGATTAGTCATTTTTGAAAAATTGATTTTATAATTGTTGAATTTGATTTTAAATGACTATTTTGACTAATCTGACTCCCTTTGATTATCGAAAAGATGAATAGTGATTGAAAAAGTGATGAGTGTTGATATTTATCATATATTATAACTCGAGAAAGTATAATTAGAAAATTTCTTTAGAATTTCATAACAAGAGTTATAAAAGCTTTTTGTTGGGTAAAAATTCCATGACCATTTCTATTTCTATCATCTTTCTATCGACCATCACTCATCAAAATTACATATAGTATGTAAATTTGTGGTAGTTTACAAAGGAAATCATTCCTTCTTCAATATCTTTAAATCTGTGAAGGAAATTATTTGTGCTTCAATTTATTATATTTAGCAATAAAAATAAATATCCAAAGTATTCACTCTCATTTAAAAGTCCTCACGGTTATGCATGGGTGAATTACTTGGATTTTTGATTATGTGATTCCATGCTCATTTAAAAGTCCTCACGGTTACGCATGTATGGAACGCATATCAAAATTAATTGATTTAATAGACAAGTTGATTCTAATCCCATTTAAAAGTCCTCACGGTCATGCGTGGTTAGAAGATACTTGATTTCATTTTTTAAAATTAAATTGGAATACTACTAATCTCATTTAAAAGTCCTAACGGTTATGCATGGTTAGTAGATATTCAAATTTTCCGAAATAAATATACCACAAAAAGACAGAACTGTATGATTTTTTGATGATTTTATCCCCATCACTTCTGAAAGTGGAATATGCGTCTGACAAGGGTAATTATGATTTTTGTTTGAGTTTTATTGAAATTTGATATTTATATTCAATTGAGTTAAATGTTTGATTCATGTCTGTCACTTCATCCCTATTTTTATAACACTGTTATTCTTTTGCTGATAACAAAAGGGGGAGAGAAAAGTTAAGATTTTGTCAAATAGAATCAAGCAAAGGTCAAATAATTTTCCATTTGCATATAGGCTCATTTACATATTTTTATTTGTATGCATATATGTAGGGGGAGTATCATGTAAAGAGGAAGCATTTAAATAGGGGGAGCAAATTGAACGATCAAATACATTTAATACATTCAAAATCTTAAATATATGTTTGTTACATCAAAAGGAGGAGATTGTTGAATATGCGCTTTGCGCTTATATGATTTTTGTTTGATGATAATAAACATATATACATTCGTTTAAATGTATTTGTTAATATACTATTTTATTTTCATAGATTAAATAAATATTTGTTGAATAAATTAAATTACACAGAATTTGAATTCAAACAGATATTTTATTCAAATAAATATTTATTACATTTTTGAATAGTACAATTTCAAGCTCTCACTATAACTATACAACTTTTATTACAATTACATCACATTTCATATTTACAGTTGACCTCACTACATATCACTCACACTCGTATTTATCTTCAACTGCATTCCAGTTTGAATCCAACATCTGAATAATCTGCAAAAATATTTTCAAACGCAGTAAAATTGAAAAAGAAATATTTTTGCAATTCAAAAATAAAAGATAATTTTGAAAATATGATTTGCCTCAGTTATTTGGGTTGTTTGTCATAATTTAAATTTGAATTCATCATACACGAACAACTTGTGACATACAAAGTGTATTATTGTTTATGCCACAAGGCCGTGCACGCCAATATATACACTTGATTGATTTACAGGGACAGGTGAGCACAGGTCAGACCCAAATAAAAAGCCGGGTTCAACTCACGTGCAATAACATAAATGTCACAACTCTCAGCACAAGGTCAAACCCGAGTTTTAAAACTGGATTCAACTCAGGTGCAAATCAAAAGTACACATGAATGCTATGTTCAAACATGACACAGCCTCAAATCAATGGACGTGCAGTCAACTCAAGTACATCAACTACAAAGAGCATCAATAAAGCATGAAACAATGAAACAGCCAGTTGCAACAAAGACCAAGCTGCAAACATCCAGAAGTGTCAACAAAGAATCAAGTCTCGACCAAAACCAGTGTATACAACATAATGAAGCAATAACACAAACGGCCAGAGAAATGCCACCAATGTATACAAATGATCAGCCATCAAAGAGCAGTGCAAGTACAAAGAAGACAGTGGCAGCAGTTCAGATGACAATGAACTAAAGTGAAGATCACAAAGACTTCAAGACAGTGATTCAATCAGACTCAACTACAAAGATGCAAGCACACTCAAACCAGAAGCATGCTCGAAGCAAAAATCCAAACCAAGTTCAAATTACACAAGCTCCAGAAGGATAATGCATGTACAAGACACAGTGCACCACTGACCCAAATGAACATACTAAACAGCCCATACATGCAAACTGCCTCAAAAATGAATCAGAAGCAATTAAGTAAATGACACAGTATACACAAGTGAAGCCAAAAGAAATCAATCCAGTTCCAACACAACTGAATCAAGTAACCAACAGCTAGTGAACCAGTGATATGAACCATGCAACAATTCAAATCAACACAGCAACAAACTCAACAATGAAATAGTTGCAACATGGATATCACATGAAATTCGAACAAACATGACAGCAGACCAGTGTCAAAAATCAAGTGATCAACACAGCAATGGACAGACCAAATGATCACTGCTCGAGGCAATATGAACACAGTGACACAGTACCAAAAATCAGATGAACAAGATCACTCATGAAAACCAACAAGCAAATATGCCAACAACTAATGCATCAGTACAGGAAGCAAGCACAGCTAGAATGGTCAGTGATTTCAGAATAAGCATAGTGAAATTGTTACAGTCATGAACGAGTCAAACAAAGTAAAAATGCCAGAAATCAATATGCTGAGGATAGCAAAAATTCAAGTGCGTATGCAGTATTGACAAAATTAAAAATCAACACCGTGATGAGCACGGCATTTCAAAGCCGCAATTCAAAACCGTGAATGTCAAGCAATCGAAGTATATACGTTTATGAACAAGTCAATACAATCTCAATCAGCAAAACAAAATCCAGTGGTTGAGATGAATAATATGACAAATTCAAATGATGTTATACGAACGCAAAAATAGGAATTCGAGTCCTATATAAACCATTCAACATCATCGGCAACAGATCAGAGTTCGAATACGAAAATCGAAAGGTAACAAAGCATAAATTCATACTAGAAGGAAGAATCGAACTCGGTAAAAATTGAAGGAGCCGTGAAGCAAAGAGAATAGAGCATCGATCATCAAGCAATCACGAAGAACAATTCACCTGATCGAAGTAATTAAAGTCGGCTTCTTCAATTTTACACAAAACCCTAGTTTGGATTGAAGAAAACGAAGCCCAAATTTGCACAGACAAGAACAAGCTGCCATTATCTCAAAGTGGAACGAGCCGATAGAAGATAAAGGAAAAGAAAGCGTGGGCCGGCCTTTTGTTTTAGATTGGGGTTTTATTAAAAATTATAATAAGGGTTTTATTTTAAATTTAGGTTTATTTATTTTTTGTCTCGTTGTTTTTTACTTTTCGAATCAAAGAATTTGTAAATCACCACCTAGGGATTAGGTAGTGTCAGATTGTCTAGTTAGAATTAGTTCAGTGAGCAGGGTGTGCGAGTTTGCAAAGCTCTATAGGCGGGAGCAGAGTTTGCGAGTAATCAAAGCTCTATAGGCGGGAGCAGAGTTTGCGAGTAAACAAAACTCTATAGGCGGGAGCAGGGTGTGCGAGTCTAGTAGAGTGTTTGTGAGCGGGAGCAAATGTTTGCGAGTCTAGTAGAATGTTTGTGAGCGGGAGCAAATGTTTGCGAGTCTAGTAGAGTGTTTGTGAGCGGGAGCAAATGTTTGTGAGTCTAGTAGAGTGTTTGTAAGCGTGATACTGTTTAATTCTAATAGAAATCTGGGAATGCAGCAGTAGGCAGGGGTTGCCGAAGCTGGGTAAATTTTTTGTGTGATTTACTTTTCAGCATATTTATTTCTGCAGTTTGTTTCTGTGTTTACTTCGAGAAAATTTGCTATAACCCTATTCACCCCCCCTCTAGGGTTAATCTAGATCCTACAAAAACCAATCAATTTGTTATGATTTAAAGCTCGACTTCCCAGTTATAAATAACGAAGCCATGTATGAATCATTAATTGCTGGCTTGAAACTTATCTGGGAACTTGGAGTGAAATCGGTTGAAATCTTTTGCGACTCACAATTGATGGTGTTCCAGGTGCGAGGAGACTATCAAGAAAAGGGTCAAAGACTTGCCCATACCTGGCTCATGTTCAAGAGCTGTTAGCAGACCTCGAATATTATGATATTTCACATATCCTACGTGAGCAAAATGTGGAAGCCATTCGTTGGAAAAATTTGCGAGCACTGGTGATGCACAACAGATGGAATTGGTTCCCATCGAAATCTTACATGATTCGAGTATAAATGAGATGGATGTAGATTTTGTATTAGAGATAGAAATCGAGGAGTCATGGATAACCCCATTCAAGCAATACTTGCTACACGCGGTCTTGCTCGAAAGAAAGAACGAAAGACGGCAAGTCATTTGCAAAGCTTCATGATATGTAATGCAAGACAAAATAATGTATCGAAAGGGATTCTCGGTCCCCTTGCTTTGGTACATTGCCCATGGTGAGATAAAACGAGTCCTGAAGGAAGCTCAAGAAGGAGAATGCGGTGGCCATACTGGGAGGCAAACACTAGCAAAAAAGATCCTCCGCTATGGATATTATTGGCCAACTGTAAATTAGGATGCTATGGACTACGTAAGAAGATGTGACAAATGTCAAAGGTCTGCGAAAATCCCAAAAGCTCCGCCAACAAAACTCACACGAATGGTTAGTCCTTAGCCGTTTGTAGTATGGGGAATCGATATAATCGGTTCCTTACCTATCTCCAAAGGTGGTGCAAAATATGCAATAGTTGCGGTCGATTACTTTACCATATGGGCAGAAGCAGAGCCCTTGGCTATAATCACCACCAAAAAGGTCATTAATTTCATTGTGCGAAACATCATATGCATTTTTGGCCTTCCGCTAACTATCATTACAGACAATGGAACTTAGTTCGAAAATAGGGAGTTCAAAGAATTTTGTCAAAAGTACGACGTAGAGAAAATGTTTGCAGCATTTGCTCATCCAAAAGCCAATGGACAAGTAGAAGCCGTGAACAAAATGATCAAATCCATGTTGAAAAAATGTTTGGAAAAGGCTAGAGGCATGTGGGTGGATGAGGTTCCAACAGCACTTTGGGCTTACAGAACCACCCATAAGTCCGCGACAGGCCACACTCCGTTCACATTGGCATATGGCATGGAAGCTGTTATGCCCGTGGAACTTGAAGTTCCTTCACATCGGGTGACTCATTATGACCCTAAGATGAATCGGTATCTCTTCTGGAATCACTGGACTTTGTTGACGAAAAATGTGAAGAAGCTGATTTAAGGGCGGCTGCATATAGACACCGAGTCGCTTGATATAATAATAAGTAGTCCGACCGAGATTCTTTGATATGGGCGATGTCGTTTTGAAGCGAGTTTTTCTGATCTCATTGCATATGAATCCAATATGGGAAGGTCCATAATTCATTGAACGGAAGCTTGGAGAAAGAACTTTTAAGCTAACAACCATTGATGGCGCAACACTTCCCCGAGCATGGAATAGCAAGCATGTGCGACGTTATTACACTTAGTCTATTTCTTTCACAATTAAGTTGCAATTAATTCCAGTGTATGTTTATTTTGTTGTTCTTAGTTTCGGCATGTAATAAGACAATTCAATTTGTTTTCATTAATAAAGGCTTGAAGCCATATTTTCCATTAACTATTGATGTTTCCATATGTTATGATCCATTTACAAAAACTAAACTACATTATTCTATCTGACGTACGAACGCGCACACAAACTCAAAAATCTCTAGGTCCCTAGAGTGCGGACTAGTACTCTGAGTCACTAGTGTGGACTAGAGTATAAACGACTCAAAAATCTCCAAGTCCTAGAGTGCGAACTGGAGTACTCTGAGTCCCCAGAATGCGGACTAGATTATAAACGACCCAAAAATTTCGAAGTCCCTAGAGTGCATACTGGAGTACTCTATGTCCCCCGAGTGCGGACTAGAGTATAAACGACCTAAAAATCTCCAAGTCCCTAGAGTGCGGATTGGAATACTCTAAGTCCATAGAGTGCGGACTAGTGTATAAATGACTCAAAAATCTCTAAGTCCCCAGAGTGTAGACTGGAGTACTCAGAGTCCCCAGGGTGCGGAGTAGAGTATAAACGACTTAAAAATCTCCAAGGCCCCAGAGTGCGGACTGGAGTACTCTGAGTCCCCAGAGTGCGGACTAGAGTATAAACGACTTAAAAATCTTCAAATCGTAGAGTGCAGACTGGAGTACTCTGAATCCCCAGAGTGCGGCTTAGAGTATAAACGACTTAAAAATCTCCAAGTCCCAAAGTGCGGACAGGAGTACTCTGAGTCCACAGAGTGCGGACTAGAGTATAAACGGATCAAAAATCTCAAAGTCCCCAGAGTGCGGACTGGAGTACTCTGAGTCCCCAGAGCGCAGACCATAGTATAAACGATTTAAAATCTCCAAATCCCCAAAGTACGGACTAAATTACTCTGAGTCCCCAGAGTGCGGATGAAATTATAAAGGACTTAAAATCACCAAATCCCCAGAGTGCGGACTGAAGTACTCTAAGTCCCCAAAGTGTGGACTACAACATGAACGACTTAAAATTCTCCAAGTCCCCAGAGTGCGGACTGGATTACTCTGAGTCCCCACAGTGCGGACTAGATTATAAATGACTCAAAAATCTCTAAGCCCCTAGAGTGCAGACTTGAGTACTCTGAGTCCCTAGAGTGCGAACTAGAGTATAAATGACTTCATAATCTCTAAGTCCCCAGAGCGCAGATAAGAGAACTTTGAGTCCCCGGAATGCAGACTAGAGTATAAACCACTCAAAAATCTCTAAGTCCCTAGAGCGCCGATTGGAGTACTCTGAGTCCACAAAGTGCGGACTAAAAGTAATTTAAGTACTCGAAGCATGGAATAGAGGATCTACAATTCCAAAAAATTTCGAGTCACATGGAAATGAGCTGGAGCTTTGTAGCTCACAAGATTTTGAATTTCCGCTACAAGTTATACACTAAGATGAACAATGAAAGTCATAGAAAGCAAAGAAATAAAGTTTTATTTATTAATCCAAGATAAAGTTTCACTACAACTTCTCCTGAACATGGAGCAAAAATTCTATCTACAACGACTATGAAAATAAATAAAATAATTACACGATCCAGGCCTATTTGAGTTGAACGAGGCAAGATATCTACTTTTTTGACTTCTTTTACTTCCTTGGTTTCTCTTAAGACTCCTCCCCTAGGCATTTTCTCTTGGACGCCTTGCTTACTAAGGAAGCGATGCCCGGGGAAGGGAGAGGAACTTCCAGTGGAGAGACCCCACCGAGAGACTAACCTTTAGAAGCCTGTTTAGTGGGTCATCAAGTTCCAGCACTTGGGGCTCGGCCTTAATTTCAGTTTTCTTCTTCCCCTCTTTGATGACTTGTTCCTCCATGCTTAGTTTTGAAGTGTGTTCGGAGGCGCCTTTAATTTCAACTTCATTATCTTCTTCGACGGGAGATGGATTTTCGGATTTGTCTTCGTTAAGCACCTCGATCACTTGAGCGTCAGGTCCGGGAGTCTCTCCTGTTTGAATTGCTTCTCCTGTTTTCTCCTCCTTCTCCATGGCGACATCACTCCTTGGAGTTGGCTTGGGATCAGGATGGCCTGCACGAAATCATAAGAGACAAGTGTTAGAATACATTTACTACTCACCAAAAATGATGGTCCTTTGAACTCCAGGAAGAAAAGTTATGTACTAGTTTTCGGCTGATTCTCAACTGTTAGGGGAGTTTCACCCTCTGGAATAGCAGATAGAATGTGGATATCAAGTCCAGGCTCCTCTGGGTCATAGCCGATATGTTGCTTAAAGGGATCAAGTGATGGACGACCAGTCGGCTGAATAGGAGAAGAAACTGAGGAATCTGTCCCGGATGGACCGGCAACTCCGTCTTTTCCCTTTGGTGAGGAAGAGTCCCTTCCGTAGAGGGCCTTTGTCGTAGATTGGTCAGTGCGCTCATTCTCACGAAGCACTTCTTTCACAAGGGAATCCTCATCATCCTCTTCAGTTCCTAACTCAACCTTTTTAATCTTTATTAAAGTGTCCCATGCTTTGACCAAAGATTTGAGGTAACCCTCGCCAAGAAATGTTAGGTTGTGATGGATGAGAACTCGAGAATTGTACTCGGCTATGAGTGGATCAAACATGCACTTGATTTTCTCCCTGCTAGCCTCAGTAGCTGCCTCAAGGCAAGAAATCGATTTCCAAGATCACCATTTTTTTGCCCTCCTCACAGGCTTCGTCCTTCATCCTTGGAGAGCTCCTCATTGAGCTTTTTTTTTAGGAGTCGAGTAGCAACAATCTCATCACAATATCTTTGTGACTCCTCTTGAGCGGCAGTCTTTTCTTCCTTTTCTTTGAAAAGTAGCTTCTCTAATTCTTTGACTCATTGAGTGAGGACATCTTTCTCCTTTTGAACAGATTCTTTCTCTATGGCTAAGGCACCACAGCATTGAACCGCTTCATCAATTTCTTTTTTGTGGGTAGCCTCTAGGAGATTGACTGCTTCAGCAGTATCTTTAGCATTCTTCTGAGCGGCCTAAAGCTAATATTTATACGAGGTAAGCTCTTTATCCTGGGCTTTGATGATGTCCTTGTCATGGATGGCCTCAAGCTTCAGGCGATTGATTTCATGCTTGCGCTTCGTAGAAACTTTAGAAACTTTTTCGGCCAAGTGAACGAAAGTGTTGTGTTGGACGTACACATCATCGTTGCAAGCAATGGCGCTTTTTTTAACATGGCCTGGAATAGGATGGATCTTAGAAAGAAATTTTAATCCATCAAAGCAAATTTTTGGGAATGTGGCTTTAAGCTTTTCTAGCTTTTCTGCTATTGATGGATCGTGTGCAAGGGCTATAAGAAGTTTGTTTAGCCGAAACCAAGGATTTTTTGTGAGGCTCACGAGTTTGGCTAGTGCTTGATGAACTGGAGTATTGGTCGCGAAGAGCTTCAAATTAAGATCCTCTTTGACCCAATTTCTCCTTGCTTTGTTCTGGTTGAGGGGGAGGATCATTGGGGTACGAAGAATGGTTGTAAGTTTTCCTTCGAGACGACGACGAATCTCAGGGACGATAGCCTCTATCGCTGTTGTCGTCCCTATCTTGGTGTTTACCGGACCTCAAGTCTCGGTTAGAATGATGGAAAATAGATGACCCATGAAGGCGGTTGAATCCATAAGATCGTCCATATCACTTGCATGGAAATTAAGTGAGGACAAGTTAGCAAGAATAACATGGTGGCTGAAGTTTAAGTGCAAGGTGAGGTGTAAGTTTTAGTGTGTGTGCTAGTGTTTTCCCCCAATGGACCAGTTTCTTTAGCTTTACTTATCAGATTTTTTTCTCCTTGGTGATGGGTTTGAATGCCTTCATCGCCTCCCATGAGCGAAAGAAGTTTTAGGGCTTCTGGATCGTTGAAGCCGTAATTGAGCAAGTCATCGAGAATAGTAAGATCTGATAATCCTTTCAATGAACCCTCTAAGTTTTATGGAGACGGCTCTTTCTCCATTGGAGTAATCATCACTTTTGAGGTTCCGCTCACTATCTTCTTCCTAAGGTTGTAAGCCAGTTTCTTTCTCCCCTTTGAAGAGGGAGGTGGTTCATCAATGCTTGGTGCCTCAACCACCGCTTCCGAAGCAGGACTTACATTCTTACCAGTGCTTCTTACACCCCAGTTTCTCTATTCTCACCCTCCTCGGTTGTGTCGAAGGCGCAACTTCTAGGAGGCACTGAAGTTTTGATCTATTCTTTACCTTTCTTCAACGCAGATTCGGTTATAGTGGCATCGGATGGAAGATTTGTTCGACGACCCTCCGCCAACAATCAGAACTTTGAAAGCGAGTCATTGGAGATAACAGACTTGATCTCCCATTCTCTCACCAGAACAGCTTGAATGGCTTCGACGGCCTCAGAATACCCGTCATCTGCAGGGCATGGGATGATACCTGTAAAAATTGAAACAGGTTAAGAAACAACCCACTTCGTGCCTTAGACAAGTATTGGTACGTAAATGGAACTTACTCCCTTCCGGCCATCTTCTTGCAAAACCCGGGGGCACCATACATAGAATCATTCCTGCTTATATTGGGTGAATTTACTCCATGCCCTCGTAAGTATCTGACACTTGGAGTGTGGCTCGAGGAATATGAAAGATGGGCTCACTGATCATCTTTTGAAGCAATAGATATAGCGGATGTCACCAGCAGTAGGGAGCCTAAATAACACGCTCATAAAGAGAATACAAGTGCCATAATGAATGCATGACTATTGTGATGTAGCAGTGATGGGGCAATCCCGATATACTTTAGCACTTTACGGTGAAAGGAGTTGAATGGTGGCATGCTACCGACCCAGCACATGAATTTGTTGCAAGCTGTATATCTAGCTGGGGGCAAGTGAGGACAATCTCATCCTAATGGAACTAATATGTCATCGAAAGGAATTCCATTAATCGAGCATAGTCGACGAAGGGGAGTTTCATTGATTTTAGAGGCTTGGGAGTCAATAGGATTGCCTAGAATAACATCTCTGTCTATCACGTTAAGAGCCGGGTCAATAGTTGCTGCCGATGGTTTTGGGATATCCTGTGTAAGAGTTTTCGATGGATTCGAAGTTCCCACCACTTCCTGCTGAGAACTCGGTTCAGGTTTATTTGAAACTATAGCGGAGCTCGACTTTTTAGACATCCTCAATGAGCGTTGAATTTGGGTAAACACCTGTTTGAACAATACTTGAAAGACAATCGATATTAGATATAATGAGATATAATGACAAAAGTATTCCCCCGGTGTGATGTATGGACTAGTGCAATCGTTCGAGCATAAGTATAAAAGCATTAAACATCTAAAGGCTGATGAAGTGAGATTGAGCATTGAATTGTCATCTTCAAAGACCGTCATCGCTGACCGTCTCCAAGAGCTTTCCCTATGATGGTTTGGGTCTTGATGTCGGACACTAGCACTATATGTTGAAGGCTACTATTTGCTTTTATCAAGTTGAACTCAGGTTTATAGTTGTTGGAACTGGGAAGTTATCAGTCCAAATCAGTTCAATATGCTTGTATGCCTAAGTTGTTGTCATTGTTCATTGTTCTATTGTAACGCATGGAAGCATGTAGTTTTGGTATGTGTTGTGCTTAAGTGGATACAGTCATAATTGTTGATGCCGACCCTAGGACCCAAAGCTGAGCGACCCACTAGGCTAACACCATCGAATCACTCACTCTCCACTCCAACACTCTCTCTTCACCGAACGGCCCGCGGAGGCTATACCGAGCCATACTTTCTCGGTATATCGAACCTTCCTCATGATCACTTACCGGGCTGTAACACTACCCTCAAATGGTTAAACCACACTCTCTCCCTTGTACCAAACGATACCAGGCCACTATCCTTGGCTCCAGAAACCATCCATACCGACCGACCCACACACTTCCTATCTCTATCTAATAACCAAACGGCCTCACTCGAACTGTGGCCGACCCACCTTCCTAATTCTCTACCGTCCCATGATGTCCCTCAACATTGAGCGACTCCCTTATTCAAAATACCGAATTACTTCACCGAACCAACTTACTCGAACACTACCGAGCCTCCATCCCTAATTACTGAACGACCTCCCTTGGACCTACTCCGAACCCAGTTTCAGTACTTTTCTCCTTTACCTCTCTCACTCCAGTCCTTCTTCTCTCCCATATCCCCAACTTCAAAGACAAAGCTATAGTCATTCCTCCTAGTAACTTACCCTAACTCCATCTCGATCGAGCCAAATTCCAGGCCTAACTACTACTCGGGAACCCACAAAGTTCCACATTTAGGGAAATAAATCAAGTGAAAAGCTCATACCTATATGAGGATAATTAAAGCTTATGAAAGCTGCCAGATTTGAGATGAGATGTGATTAGGTTCGTTTGCGAATGAAGTTTCAAAATAGATTTCCTGGCTCGGAAAAGAAGAAAGGACGGATAATGGATGTGGCTCAGGAGAATACGGGTCAGAGGACTTGTAATAAGAAAGCGAAAGTAGTAGTAGTAATAATAAAACTACAATGTGGGATTTATATATGGGGAGAGGAAGGCGTATAGGCCATAACCAATGGGTTCGGTCAAAGTACCTCTGTACTTTGATGGGTAAGCGCGCCATGAGATAGTGAGTGGAATGATTGAGTCGTTCGACATGCTTAAATCGACCGACCCATGATAAAATGGAATATAATAGAAAGTATAATAGTAATGATTAAGATAGTGAGTAAATGAAAATGATGTCAAGATAATGATGCAACAAAATATCGAATTTCACTAGGTAAACGTAGAAGCGTAGTTTTGAGAAACCCAACGTGGTTCGGCCTTCAAAAGGTTATATATACATACAGCTTTGGGAAAGTTAAAACAGGATTTAACAATACTGGTTGTTAATTCAAAGCAAGTCACATTGATTCACACAACGTGCTTTGGAGGGCAAATGTTACCCGGTACTGTGGCCCGGCTACAAGGCGACAGTCGCAGAGCCAATGGTTGAACCTGGATGGGACTTAAACTAAGGATGGGTTGGAAATTTAAGAGGCTAGTGTGATTTGGGTTTGTTTCGTATTATACAACTTGGTTCGCCATATCTGATGTTAGTCAGCATGGTTGTGAGGCACAAGCATGCAAGTTGGACCAACATTGGAATGTGGATGTGGTGGGCCGGTCGAGAGTGGGTTGATTAGGGTAGTTCGATAATGGTGGTTCGACTGCTCACCACTTGGCCTTGAAGGGAAGATCGATGTTCGGTCTTAAAGAGGGAATCATCATTCGTCCAATACCGCTCGGCAAAGCGTCACTCGGCTAACTTTGTTTGGCAAAGCATCGCTCAGCTAACTTCGTTCGACACAATCGTCTGGCCAACATCGCTTGGCAAAGCATCGCTCGGCAAAGCATCGCTCGGCAAAGCATCGCTCGGCAAAGCGTCGCTCGTCTAACTTCGTTCGACACAATCTTTCGGTACATGGAGATCAACATCAAAGTAAGGCGTTCAGTGTTGTTCCATGCCAAGTTTCACCATGAGTTCCTCCAAGTCTTTTGAGGGCTGACTTCAAGTCATTTGATAATTGACCACCGACCAGACATGATGCGTCGGCATCTCTTGGTCGGCATTTGCCGTTCGGCGTGTCTCATTCGGCATCCCTGGCTCGGTGCGCAGAAGTCACCTACTATAGTCGAAGTACCTTATTCATGGGCCCACGGAGGAAGTCCGTTCCACCTTCATCTATAAATAGAAAGGCATGGACATAGTGAAGAGGGACCTTTTTTTGAGAACTCCGAGGATACTCTTCCATTTTTTACACTGGCTTTCCTTTAGTTAAAACTTGTATTTGAATTAGAAGTTTACGAATTTAATCTATATTCAAGTCTTTGAGAAAAGTAATAAATATACATTAACAATGGACGTAGGCAGTTATGCCGAACCGCTATAATTTTGGTGGTCTCGTTTTTTACTGTTCTAACTGCATTCTATTGTGATATCCCTCTTTTTCAATTCACCTTCTTCATTAATCTCTCTATACAATCTTACTCAAGAGTGTTAGTTACCAATTTTGGTCCTAATAGATCGTATGAATGGCTAGTCATGTCGTTCAGACTGATTAATGCGCCATCATTCTTTATGGATTTAATGAACCGAGTTTTCTGAGGTCACTTGGATAGGTTCATGTTGGTATTTGTAGATATATTTTGATATACTCTATTTATGAAAAGGATCATGAAGTTTATCTTAGAATGGTGCTTAAGACGCTGAGGTAGCATCAGCTAAAGGCGAAGTTTTCGAAGTGTCATTTCTAGAAGAAAGAAGTGAAATTTCTTGGTCATGTAGTCTCAAAGAAATAGTTGTCTATAGATCTGATTAAGATTGAAGCAGTGAATAATTAGAAGAGACCTAAGACAGTGGCTGAGATAAAGAGTTTTCTTGGGTTAGTTGGATATTATCGAAGATTCATTAAGGATTTTTCATGGATAGCAGCATCGATGACCAAGCTAACATGAAAGAGTGTGAAGTTTGTTTGGACCAGTAAGTTTGAGGAAGCATTCCAAAGCTTGAAACATTTATTAACCAATGCACCTATGTTAGTTGTTCCAAAATGGAATCAGTATTTTGTGGTGTATATATAAATACATATGGAATTGGGTTAGGAGTCATGTTAATGTAAAGTGGTAAAGTGATCACCTATGCTTATTGATAGCTTAACCGCATGAGGTTTGGTAACTAACTCACGATTTGGAATTAGCTATGGCGATTTTGTGATGAAGGTGTGGATGCACTATATTTTGGGAGAAAGATTTGATTTATATATGGATCATAAATCATTAAAGTATTTATCTTCTCAGAAGGAGTTGAATACGAGACAGAAGAGGTGGTTGGAGTTTTTAGCCGCTTATGACTTTGGTATTGAGTACACATTGGGAAAGGGCAATAAGATTGCAGACGCACTTAGAAGAAAACATCAGAATGCAGTGTTGGCAATAATAACAGAGTGGAAAGATTTGGAAGCGTTGATGACATGTAGGGTATAGTGGTGATCTGAAGCTGGATCTAGTGGAGAAATTGTAGTTTTTAGAAGTTCAACCGGTGAAGATCGGAAAGGTTGCTTCTAAACAGATGGAGGATGCAATGTTAGACGAGTGGATCAGGAAGTTAAGAGATGGAACAGAGTGCAATGACTTGAAGGATTTCAGTCTTGACCAAAATGGGCGGTTAAGAAAGAAAGGAAGATTGTGTATTTCGAATGTAGGAAACATTAGGAAGGAAGTTCTTGGGGCCATCATTCGAAGTTCATAATTCATCCGGGAGGAACTAAGATGTGTCAGGATTTGAAGAGGAGTTTTTTTGGGAAGACATGAAGAGATATGTAGGCATGTGGGTGAAGCAGTGTTTGAACTGTCAACAGGTAAAGGCCGGACATCAGAAGCCAATTGGGTTAATTAAACCATTAGATATTCCAATATGGAAGTGGGATTCTCTTTCTATGGATTTTATGCATAGTTTGCCAAGGTCAAATAGAGAAAATGAAAGTATATGGGTCATAGTGGAAAGGTTAACCAAGAGTGCCCATTTCATTCTAGTTAAGTCAACCAGGACGACATCTGTTTTTGCTAAGTTGTTTATGAAAAATATAGTAGACTTCATGGAATTCCTAGTAGTATAGTAAGTGATAGACATTCCTTATTCACAAGCAAGTTCCGGAAGAGTCTACATGATACCTTAAGTACCAAGTTCAAGATGAGTACCGCTTACTATACATAGACAGATGTGAAAATGGAAGAGTTAATAAAGTCTTAGAAGATTTGTTACAAGCTTGTGTGCTAGATTTTAGAGGATCATGGGAAGACCATCTACACTTAGTCGATTTTTCGTATAACAACATTTATTAGGCCAGTAAAGGGATGGCACCGTTTGAAGCTTTATATGGAAGGCCATGAAAATCACCAATTTGTTGGTTAGAGACAGGGGATAGGTTGATTCTTGGTCCAGATTTAGTTAGAAAAGCTGTAGAGAAGATTGAGTTGATTCGAGCAAGAATGAAAGAAGCTCAGTCCAAGCATAAGAGTTACGCAGATAAAAGACGGAGATACTTAGAGTTCTCGGTAGGAGATCATGTTTTCATTAAGGTAACACCGATGAAAGATGTTACCAGATCTAGGAAATCAAGAAAGTTGGCACGGGGGATCGTTGGACCATTTCTAATTACTGAGAGGATCGGGAAACTCGCTTATAGAATAAAATTACCGAACATTTTGTCAAAAGTCCACGATGTATTTCATGTTTCTCATCTGAGAAAGTGCGTTCGAGACAAAGACTACTATAGCACTGACTGTGTTAGAGGACTAGTAGTAGAGCCAAATTTGACTATAGTTAGAAATCTAGTTCGTAAAGTCACGAGAGATGAGAAGAAACTAAGGAACAAGACAGCCAAATTAGTTAAAGTCCAATGGAGCGATGATGAAAGAGACTGTACTTGGGAGACCAAGGGCAGGATTAGAGATGCTTATCCTGACTTGTTTCATGATATATTTTACCTTTATGATTGATTTTGATGTGTACCGTATCGTAATTTCAAGGACGAAATTCTTTGAGGAGGGAAGTCTGTAACACCCCTAATTTTAGATAAGATTATTAAGGAGATTTAATTAGTTAAATTAAATAGAATGATGTAAAGATTAAATGGTTAAGGGATTGAGATTTGATTAAATAAGGGGTTTCCGTGCCTTGTTAATGGGTTTAAATTGAAGTAGGAAAGGGAAATTAGATAAGGGGCAATATAGGAATAAGCTACATTCTTATACACTAAACCCTTCGTACCATAACATTTTTTCATGTCCACAATTATAAAATCTTAAACCTAGTGGCTGACCACAATTAAAGAAGAGTAAGGGTAAGAAAAGCTAAATCAAGAGGAAAAGCGTAATTGAAATTCAATCCAAGATCAAATCTCAACTTCGTAACAACAAATTTAAAGGTGAGTAATATATTACATCTCATATTTGATGTTTTCGATTTTTAAGATTAGACCCGAATGATTTTGCAAAACAGATTGCCATGTTTTGAATAATAATTTGATAGATATGCTTATTGATGAATTATGCTTATTCACATTGATTTTATGACATGTTTTGGATTGAAAAACTAAATAAATGACATCTAAATGCCTTGAAATTTTAGTATATGGTCATAAATGATATTATAGAGATGGGTTTCAATTTTCATTATTTTCTAAATTAATGTGGATTTAATATTAATTTTTTAGTGGAGAAAATAGATATTTTGGGGTTAAATTAATTACGGCTATTTTATGATAATTTTGGGTCAGAAATTAATATATGTTCGAAAAAATATTAAATGTTTTTCCAAAGATGAAATGACAGTTAGGTCGATTGTTGGAGCCTCTACTTTGTCTGCACCCTTGTTCCTAAACACAATATCATCTGTCATTGTGCATTGCTCTTTTATCAGAGCTCCATCTTCCGTTTTCAAACAACGTTCAGAATCTACATGCCTAACTGCGCTAGCATGGTGCTCCATCTCTCGCTAACTCCTGTCTATAGGGAGCAGTCCTCCGATTATTGTATTTATCACCAGTCTTCCACCGGTTCGTGCAGGCTCCTCAGCCCTACAGGGAGCTTGTCCTCGATTGGCATTAGATGTTCCCTGCCCGCCATCTTGCGGGGTTTGCACAAACTATTGTAACTTCTTTTCTCGAACCAGTTTTTCTATTACATCCTGAAGATGCCTGCATTCATCTGTATTGTGCCCATAACATTTATGATACCTATAATATTTCTTCGTCTGCTTCTGCCTCTATGTTGACTCTTTTACCGGCGACCTCCTATACTGCATGGTATTGAAGTAGATAGATAGATATTCTCTAAGGACATGTTTAGCTGCGTGTAGTTATCCAGCATCTAATCCTAGGCTTTAGTCTCCCAAAATCCCTCTTTCGCTCTCGATTCCTACCTTCGCCTCTCTTTTGCTGATTTGGCTTACACTGAACGTTCACTTAGACTTTTTCAAAACTCTCATCAAACTATTTTATTACATCATCACTCTGTACTACTTCTCTACTCGGTCCCGCAACATTCTTTTTTCTAAAGGACCAAGCTTCCTCTTATCTCAGAGACCGAGATGACTTTGAATAAAAGCGCTCCAATGTGGCAGGTGGTTTACCAGCCAACCAATCGCCAAAATCAGACTCTGGATTAATCCCTCTCGTCACGACCATGAGTATCACGCGATTATTAGGATTACTGACCTTCGTTATAAAATCTCTCCAAATAATCTTTCAAAGACTCCCTAAGAATCTAGATCACAATGGAAAGGGACATTACGTCTTTAGGATGAGTAGTGTGCATTCGGAATGCTCCACAAACTTGGTTGCCTACTCCGTGAATCTAGAAATTGATCGTAATGGTAATCTCATGAACCACATTGTACTATTTCGAAAAGAGTTATGGGAAAGCATCTGCACTTGGTTGCATCATTGGATTACAAAGAATCCATCGGCCATTCATACCTCATAATACGCTACCTGGGGTCAGTTTTTCCCTCATAGGTAGGCATGGATAACATGTTGAATCTCCTTAGGTATTCTATGTGTAAAACATTATTAGTGAAAGGAGTATGGCTTCTCAAAATTCTCGGTCATCGTTAGTAAAGCCTTAGTTCTCCCTCATTAACTGTTTGACCATTGTCGATAAGTCTGGCTTTTAGATGGGTGGCGCCAAGTGGTGGTCGTGCTCCACCTCACGTGAATGGTTCGATCGATGTCTACAGGCTGTTTCATGCCTTCTTTGTTCACCACCTACAAGACGTGCATCTTGCACATTCATCTCGTCATCAATCCTGGAAGGTATGTGGTCAGCATTTAATCGAACCCCATCATCCAAGCCTTCAGAAATAGTTCCAGCATGATTGTCTAAGTGCATGGAGGGAATCCCTCCTCTAAAGGAGGGATCCATACAGATCCCTAGGGTGAGTTCGACACCGATCGGTCGTGGTAGACCATGATGGTCTACCATGCAATGTTCTGAAGTTTCTATGCAATTTCCTTCAATGTTGCGACACCTACGCCTGTGATATTCATCCGATTTTGAAATTTCCGATGCCGAGTATGGAGTGGGATCCCTTCTAGCCTTCCCATGCTGCTGTTGAGTGATTTGGTTTATCAAGTTAGTATTAGGCTGAATCCGTTGGTTGAGTTGTCAACGGCTTTCCATGAGCTCCCTCATTAGATTAGAAATTCAGCTCTGGTTATAGAATCAGTAGGATTCTGAACTTCAACCAGATCAGCATTCAAATTATTTAGATGATTTCTTAGGTCTCCTAACTGAATACTAGAAGTCTCATTTCCATCCACATTCTAAGAAGTAGATCTAGTATGTCTCACAATAATCAACCTCCATACTTAGGTTTCAACAAATCTAGTAGTATAAGCAACATTATATTGATAACTTCAGATCTCCTTCATGGGATTTGTCTAATCCTGTAGTAACAAAGGGGATGCTAGCAAGCTGAGAATCAGGGTTCTCAATGAAAGCACCAAAATGTTTACTGCCAAATTGGTCGCAAACACCCAAGAATAGATCTATGTAGAGATGTAAATGAACAAAGTAAAATTAGAACTGAGGAATAGGTTAACTAACAACAAGCATAGAGAAACAATCAAAAATACATAGATTTATAGTAGTTCACCATTGTACGCCTACATCCACTTTGAAATTTATCTTTACTAATCACTTTATAAATCTGATTACAAAAGTTAAGAAGAGGGAACACTTGATTACAATGATTTTTGAAAGTAACTAGTAGCGTAAAGATCCTCAGAATGGCCTATTAGGCTAGTAATTATAGGTGAAAACGACCACAAATCTCCTTGAAACTTCGGCTATAGGACCTTCTAACCCATATGGCCCACCAGAGGGGTCGCTAGGCCGAAATCCCCATGAAGAGGGATCAGTACCGATCCCTTTATATTTTGATTATGGGAGAGCGATCCCTCTAATGGCTTTTGCATGCTTAAATATGATAACCCTTCAAATCTTTTGTTATTTGGACTTAAGGAGCTCAAGCTATTACATAATTTTTGATTTAGTATATTTTGTGCACTGTCTTCTACTGATCCGTATTATAGATTGTATATCGATCCCTCCATCTTTGTTTGTTTAACATACGATCCCTTTGGTATGCTCCCAAAGGTCCATATGTCTTGCTCTCCAAATTCCATATGGTTTAGACTTTCAAATCTCGAGATAATGATTGTTGAATGTGCGAAGGCAATGGTATTTGGTTGTACGCCGATCCAACCTCGTTCGACTATGCCGATCCCTTGTTTATTCGACCATGCTGATCCATGTTCGCTCAATTATTCCGACCCCTTGTTTATTTGAACATGCCGACCCCTTATCATTAAACCATGCTGATCACTCCTTTATTAATTGGAGAACGTCGATGCCTACCAAGTAGCTAAACCACATCGATCTCTTCCTTTTGACTAAGCTATATTCTATTCCTTATATTATTTATCCACCAACTCCGTTCGATTCTGGTTTCATATATCCATCTGTACTTAACTTCCGAGTCCCACAATCATCGTTCTAGAACCTTGGGTCTTCATAGCAATCGAGTTTGACTCGTGCAACCAGTTCAATATACCCCAGCTGGATTTCCAAATAACAGTAATTATAGGCATTTAAGGAAAGATAAATTTCATACCTGCGATCTGGGAGCTTAAGAAATTGAAACTTGATTTTTCTCTTTTACTTGATGGATGGGAGGTGGGGCATCTGTTGATGGGATGTCTTCACGAGGAACGTTCAGAGATACAAGTGGATTAGAAAAATCTGTATCATAGGGAAGTGGACCTAAGTCATGGCTACCCGATCCTTTACCACCATCCTTGTCCTTCAAGATCCTTATTACAATCACCCCATCCTCATCATCATTGTCGTCCTTAACATCATCATCGTCATTTTCATCTTCCTAGTCATCCACCTATTCATCATTATTTTCATCTTCATCAAGTGAAGGATCATCAAATTATAATAGCCCTTGAGGATTAATATGCTCCTCTTCTGAGAATCATCACAAAGTGACCAGGAACTCTTTCTAGCTTGAGGTCAATCTTCCTTTTAAATTTATCATTTAATCTGGGAGTGACGGAAAGTCTAACTCTAAACACTTCCTTATGTCATCGAAAAATGCAATAAAGAGGTCACCCTTGCAGTATCGTTCCCTAATTTTGGGGAGGGCTTGATTGTAAAGTGGGAAACTTTTTTTTGGCATCTTTAATAATGTTGTTCGCATAGACAAGTGTAGAGTTTTTGCTTTCCAGCTAGTTAGCCATCTGAACCTTTTCCTTTTTGACTTGCTTAAACACCATCTAACGGGCCTTCACCCTCTCTTCAGGCACTGGCCTAGGTTTTCTCTCCTTTTCTAAGTTGGAGGTAAGTTTATCCTTTTTTAGGATAGCATTATACCTCTCTCCTGCAACATCGAATACTTAACCTTCAAGGAACCTAACTTTAGTTGTCAATGAAGAAATATGCTCTTCGAGATCAGAAACTTGACCGATATATTCTTGAGAAGATTATTGGAGGAGAAGCATGTGCTTGGCCACTTGAAACATATGAAAATTATTGGATAATTAAGGATATACCAAATTAGATTTTGAATTACTCAAGCATGTAAAGATACGTACCACTAGAAGCCGTTAAAAGAGAATATAAAGATGGGCCCTAGAAAAAGTCGAGGGCAGTAATGAAATTAGGGAAGCCACGGATGGGAACTGGATGACTAAGCGGATAAAGTCGTCTAAACCTGAGGGGATAGGTTGAAATTTAGCCTTCGACGAAAGAGATTCAAGGGGAAGAGGGTTAAGCCTAACTCTTGATACAAATATTGAAAAGCAAAAGCAGGCATGGGAATTATGATATCTATAAAAGTACTTGAAGTGGACCAGCCTCTGTGTAGTTATGAGAATCCTGAACTAGTAAACTGGGATCAACAAAGTTGGATTCTTGGTGGAGTTCGGTCATATCTACATTTGATTCTTCAGTGATGGTAGTAAAAGTTTGGCCTTCTTCGAGATAGGACCTTTTATTTGGCAAAGAGCTTAATGCTTTAGATAAATCATGAGAATCCCTCTTTCTTTTGTGACTCTCAACATCAATATTCTTTAAGGCATTAACAATGGAGTCCTCGATAGGGCCACTGTAGCAGGGGTGGTTAATGAAGAAGCATGAACTTTAGCCATCTTTGACTTAGAAGTTGCTATAATAAGGCCCGATCCTAAATAAATGGAAAAATTGTAAAATAGTGATATATGAAAGTTTGTTGAAAATCACTATAAGAGCTTACCAGAAGAGTCGCAGTGAATGATGAAAGAATTAAAAAAGGTATTTTTGGTTACCGACAACCAGTGCTTGTCTCCTATTGCATCTTTCTTCACCATAGGGGCTCCCCGAGCACGTTATGTTCTCTAGGATCAAGGAGTACTTTCCAAGGTTGACATCAATTAAGATTCTATGTATGTCTCCTATAGTTTGGGATGCTAGACTCAAAGCATCAATTGTACCAACAATGGAAGCATTTGTCCCTTTAGAAGAAGATTCTGAAAAAAATGATTATCATAAGGCAATAATAGAATATAGTATAAGCAATAAGGGAAAACTAACAAGTCTTACTAGGGATACAGAAAGTCCCTCAATTTTAAGGGTATGGCTCTTAACATAAAAGATCTGGTTCTCCTAGCGCTTAGCTTAATTGATCAAATTAGCGATCAGACACTTTTAAGGGAGAAGACGATATAAAGTACATACTTGCTGGTTCCCTACTTTGATAGGAGTTACTAGAGAGCAAATGGTATTTGCACCGAGAAAGGGGAGTGTAGCTGCAATGACCTAGAATTTAATTACCATAATTATGATATTTAAATATATTTTTATTAACTAATTAATGGGTTTTATAACTCAAATAAACCCCTTTTAAAGAATAACTAAAGATGGTGAAATAGTTTTTGTAGCGGCCTGGAATTTCAATACATTGATTTGCGAATATTTGATTAATTTTAAATATCCAAATAGATGAAAATAAAACTCTTTTAAATAATAATTAAGATGATGAAATCATTTTCAAATTTTCTTTACTAAAATAATTAGTTCAATAAAAATAGAAGATGTGTCTGGAAATTGTTTTTCAAATTTTCGACTTAGGTGTCAAAAAGTTGTCGGAAAACGTTGTGCACATTTGTAACACATACATACACTTTTATAATTGAGTTAGGATTTGTAATATATAAATGCATATATTAACTTAACAAATATAAAATATATGATATGACTTTTTATGTAAAGTTTTAAAAAACAAAATGTAAATGAAAATAAAAGTGACATAACTTGTCATATCATTAAAAATATGAAGTACTTAGGTAATAAATGCATGTTGGCTTTGATTTGAAGGGAGGGGTACAAGAGAAGTGACGTGGCAAAGTGTGAGAGGAGGGTAAAGTACATAGGGTAATTAAGTAAATTAACTTGTGAACATATTATAAAAGAAAATTTTCTTAATTTATTTTCATTTTTCCCATTCTTATCTTCATTTCCAAAATTCCAATGCTTTTAAGTAACTCTTTCATGGCTTCTCAATATATTTCAAAGTTTTAAAAGGCCTTAGATTTCCACTTTAATTCCTTCCAAAGCTCCTAATAAAACTTCTTCATCGTCTACTTCACTACCTCTTAAAAAATCAAGTCCGCTTCCACTTATATTGCCAAAGCCAAACCCATATTACTAAGAGCCGAACCTTTTGTGGCCGCAAACCACATAAAGACTTCATATTTTTTTCAAGCTAGAAGCAAAGGCCTAGGCCGTGTTCGAATTCTAGGAAAAATTAGCTTAGTTTGGTCGACTTTTGGTGAGTAAAGATCTAACACTTAACAAAGTTTTATAACTTAAATAT
Organism: Allium cepa; assembly: GCA_030765085.1. Classification (NCBI taxonomy): domain Eukaryota; kingdom Viridiplantae; phylum Streptophyta; class Magnoliopsida; order Asparagales; family Amaryllidaceae; genus Allium; species Allium cepa. Next base: position 697,414,776 of record CM060929.1, on the reverse strand, counting down.
ATTCTTGATTTGTTATAAAAATATGATGTTGTTTGGATATAAATTGTGTTAGCTTGGTTACATGTGTATATGTTTGGATGAGATGACAAATAGTTTGGAATTTGAGAATTGAAATGTCAAGTTAGTTGTAAGTTATAATCCTTATTTGTATATGTTGGTTATCACATGATTTTGTATTATGACCTGGGTATGATGTAATTATGTATGTTATGATGTTGAATAATGATAGTATGCTAAGGAAGTTGGCACTTTTGCTAACTTAAGTGACATGGAATCTCTTGTGTAAAAACTATAATCTTTGGTTTTAAAATTTTAAGATATTTCCGAATTTAAAACTTGCTTTAGTTTTCAAGAAACGTACATTTATGTTTTAGTAAATTTTTCCCAGAGGTAGAGTTGGATAAGACTTAGAAAATATAATTTCAAGTTTTTAAAAATTACGGGTTGCATAGTGATAGTCTCTAGATGGTCAGTTCGAAGAATCGAACTCCATTTGAAATCTAAAGATGTTTTCACTTTGAAATCTTTTTGCAAATTATTTTAAAACTTATATTAAATAATTAAAAATGTAATTATTATTTAATTAACTATTTATTTAATAATTTTTAATTAATTAATTAAGTAATTAGTACTTAATTATTAGCTAATAAAGGTAATTAATACTTAAGTGTTAATTATCTGTTACCCTTAAGTAACCTTAAACAAATATGAAACCAATGTTAATGTGATGGCACATTTATGGGAAGTAAGTCAACCCATAGTTAGCAGTAAAAGCCAATGAGTAGGCTGACCCTCTATTTGTGAGATTTATAATTTATTTCTAGGCGAGGGATAGGAAATGTGATGGATATGAAAGCGTTAATTCCTATCAATAGGTCATGTTCAAATTAAGTATATGGTTATCCATATAGAAACTCTGTATAATTTCCCTAAGTAGCGGATTGTCCACTATTTATAACTTGACTTGTTTTAACTCAGTAAGTATGTTTTGTATATTAGAGTTCCCTGGTGAGGACTCAAATACTGATTATATACTTCCAAAAGAACCATAATTGAGTTAGCCAGGAATTGTTGCTTAGTTTGGAGACATCGGTTTCTGATAAGTAAAATTTATCTGAAGCACTCGAAACTAATAACGTTCATGATGGTTTGTCATGAAGTATGTTATGAAACTATACTATTCTTCCTGAGGGTGATTCCAAAATGGAAGATAGTAAATGTTGAATGTTTGTTCGATCTTGGAGCAACTTGTATGGATGAATGCTAGTATTGCATTGGTTGCATGGAGGGTAGTGTTGGCATTCCAAGATGGTTGCTATATAAAAAGGTAATCGTAGCCTCAAGCCTCATCAACCGGAAAAATGATTAAAGCAGGGACGTGCAACAGGGCTATGTTGGTCCCTCCCATTAGGATGTGATCATCACCAAATACAAAGCGATATCTTTGGTTTGTGTATGCTTCAGGATCCCTTTTTACGGTTGTTGACTGCAATTAAGTGATGATCATATTCGGTGCTACCTAGTAATGGTAGGGCCGGTCCTAAGTAACAAAGATGCACTGTGTTGTGGCCTCTCGTACATTTTATCTAGACGTGCACAGATTCGGTGGGTAGACTCTTACCCTTTCACAGTTCGAATCCATTTTTCAATGCGAGCCTTTGCACTTGATTGAATAACTATTATGATGGAATTTAATAATGTAACAATTTCGGCTATGATTATGTATTTATTTTAGACCTAGACAATATGATAATATCAGAGGATTTTATATAGAAATATTTTGATTATTGTAAGGTAAAACCCGTCCATGTTTATGCACGACATGGTCATACAAGATAACTTTTATTTAAAGGTTTTTATAAAGTTAAACATATGATTTATTCACACCACAACCATGTCTGACCCAGAGTTTTATTTCTTTCCTTTAAACTCTTGGGTACTTAGATTTTTATGAGTAGCCAAGTAGTAGTGTTTCTTTGGAGAATTTTGGGAAGCAGTATGGTGCATAAGCTTTCACTACATTTAATATTTATGTTTAATTCCACTATGACTGTACATTGTGTATTAATAATTTAGGCAGGCTAATATAGCTATCCTTTTTGGGAATAGTACTTGTTGTAATTTTGATGTAACATTATGGAGTAACCATCTGTACTATTTTGTGATGATGTATATGTAAATATGTCATTTGTGAGAAGAATTTTACTTGTTTCCTTTGTCTTTTATTTTTTTAACCTCATGACCTATTTTTCGGACACTTTGATGATCGACACTTAAATACCTATGATGTATTAAGTGTCATCTTTGGGTGTAAGAAAGACAGATTGTTACACATGGTACAGTGCTTAGGTTGAGCGAATACCTAGGCTTAGTTGGGGTCTACTCATCGGAGATAGGGTTAGTAGTACCCTAGAATGAGTTCAGTATTTGAGAATGCATTTCTATGTTGTTCTGATCAGCATTTTTGTGTTGATTTTATGCTCTATTTCCTAAGATAATCTCGTCCATGTATTCTAAAGATATCTTACTTTAATCAGGTAGTAAGAATGAGTACAAGAAGGGGGAAAAGTAGCACAAAGACCACAAATGGAAGAACCCCGAATGTTGGAAGGGGTGGAATAGCTGTTGAGACAGTAGATCCAATGCAGCCTCGAGTAAACTTCGCAACTCTATGTAAGGAAATTTAGGAAGAAAACCTTTCAAGGGTACCGATTCCATCATTGTATAAGCTTGGCTATGATTTTGTTAGAGGATTTTCAAAGGTTTGGATATTTCTAATGATAGGAAACCGTTCTTGGCATTATGGAAATTACAAGAGGGTGCAGCTGCAGGTGGGATTCCGTCATCGTAAATGTTCTAGAAGATGAGTTCTCATGGGCTAGTTTCAAAAAAGTATTCGAGGGCTAATTCATGCCAACTGTAGACAAAACACGATTATATAGAAGTTTCATGGATCTCAAGCAAGGAGACCTATCGGTGGCAGAATATGCGACAAAGTTTAATGAATTGTCTCATTTTGGCCCTGGACTCATTGATACACCATTAAAGAAAAACGAGATGTTCATATTCGATATGAGAGAATAATTCCATGAAAAGATGACCGCACAAGTGAAGGAATCATTTGTAGATTTGGTAGATATGGCCTTAAGTTATGAAATGCTTTTGGATAAGAAACCAGCAGCAACACCTAATGGCAGTATCACTAACCCAAATAAAAGGAAGTTTAATCCAAATTGGAAGAAGAAGCAGGGTAAGGGAAAAAAAAAGCTGGAGGAAATCAAGGAGACAAGTTCAACGACATTACATGTTTCAAGTGTAATAAAAAGGGCCACATTTCACCATACTGTCAGCTAGCGAAGGCTATCTCTCCAATGGTCCAAAATATGCTCTGCTATAATTGCCACCAGCCTGGACATATGGTTAAGGACTGCATATTATTGAAGAATGGTCAACAAATTAAAGTTTATGCAATCAAGGACGAGCACTCAACCTCTGAAGATGTTAAAGGGAAGGGAGTCTTGGAAGGTACTTTACTTATAAATGGTATTTTAGTTCATGCTTTGCTTTACACTGGAGCTTCTCATATTTTTTTCTCTAAAGAATGGGTAGATAGGTCACAACTTATCCCGGAATTTGTAGAAATCCATATTTTTGTGTCCACCCCCGTAGGAGGTATAACTAATTTATGCTTGATTTGTGAAAGAGTACAAATTGATTTCCGAAAAAATCGCCTCATTTGTGACCTATTTTTCTTGGATTTTAAGGGGTTTGATGTGATACTGGCTATGGATTGGTTATCGTAATATGGAGTTATTCTAGATTACGCTAAGAGAAGGTTAGTATTGAAACCTAACTCCGAAAAGATGTTGGAAAAGATAGTTTGTAAGAAGCCTTATAAACATACGAGTAGTTTCCTTTATTCTTTAGAATAATCCCATGAATAATTAGGATCGATAGAAGTTGTTACCTGATATTTTTAAGCCGATTAGCAGTTTTCCTCCCCATAGGGAAATTGAATTTGGAATTGATCTAGTTCCCGGTGCGAGACCTGTCATTCAAACCCTGCATAGAATGGCCCCGAGAGAGATGCAAGAGCTAATAAATCAAACTGATTATTTGGTAAGAAGAGGATTGATTAGATAGAGCCGTTTAAGTTAAGGATCGGTTGTAGTTTTTTAGCTAAGTCCTATGGTTCGTTAAGATTGTATGTGGATTATAGGGATCAAACCATTTGAAATAAATACCCTTTACCTCGCATAGATGATATGTTTGACCAACTTCATGGAGTATGGGTTTCTATCAGTTAAGGGTAGCGGAGGATAGTATACCCTTTTCTGCTATTAGAGGTCCATACCTTTTCTATGAGTGGTTGGTTATATCTTTTGGGTTAACCAACGCGCTAATGTTCCTTTTTGATCCTATGAATTGAATTTTTAGGAATGTGTTGAATAAGTTCGTGTTGGTTTTCATCAACGACATTCTTATCTACTCAAAAACTGACGAAGAGCACAAACATTATTTGGAAGTGGTGTTGGAAACATTAAGGAAAAAACATTCTTAAAGCTAAGTTTTCTAAGTGCCACTTTTGTCAATCAGAAGTGAGATACCTAGGACATATTGTATCGAGTGATGGCATTTCAGTTGACCCGGCTAAGGTAGCTGCTGTATAGGATTTCAAAAGACCTCAAACTCCTACTGAGGTGAGAAGCTTTTTAGGGATAGTAGGCTATTATAGGAAGTTCATAAAGGATTACTCCAAGATTGTCGCTCACCTAACCAAGCTAACAAAGAAGGGTGCCGAATTCGAGTGGACTCTGAAGTGTGAGAGTGCATTTCTCAAATTAAAGGAGAGATTGACCAGTGCCCCTCTTTTGGCTATTATTGATAGAGGATAATGGTCAACCATTTATATGGATGCATGTAGAGTTGGTTTGGATGCAGCGTTGATGCAACATAGAAAGGTTATAACATATGCAAGTAGAAGCCTCACGATAAGAATTATGCAACGCATGACTTGGAGCTGTTAGCTGTAGTATTTGCATTAAAGATGTGGAGGAATTACTTGCTAGGTAAAAGTCATTCTTTTCCTTTTTTATTTATTTTTAGTCTTTAGGGTTCCTACTTATTAATTTCCTTCTATAAATAGTAAAAAGTTTGAGCTCTTTACGGATCACAAGTCCCTAAAGTACCTTTTCACTTAGAAGGACCCGAACCTAAGACAGCAGCGATGGTTGGAGTTCCTATAGCCTACGACTTAGATATTCTCTACATGCTAGGAATAGCAAATTTTGTGGTGGACGCTTAGTAGGAATGTAGTTTTGGCACTCTAAGAAGTTAAACTAACTCTTTTACAAAGGATTGCTAGTAAGCAAAGGGAGGACGAACGTTTAAGGAAGAACATCAAGGATGTTGAGGAGGGTCCATGTGCAAGTTTTGAGATAGATAATCAAGGCATACTGCATTTTAAGGAGAGGATCTTCATCCCTATTGTTAATGGGCTTAGACAAGAAGTTTTATTAAAATGTCTTCGGTCCAAATTAAGTATCCACCCAGGGGTTTCTAAGATGCATAGAGATATGAAACATGTATTTTGATGGCCCAGAATGAAGAGGGATGTCTCCATCTTTGTCAGAAGATGTTTGAACTATCAATAGGGAAAAAAGAAATCACTAAAAGATGGCTAGTTTACTTCAACCCTTAGAAATCCCAAGTTGGAAATGGGAGATGATATCAATGGATTTTATCGTTGGTTTACCCAGATCTAGAAAAGGAAAAGAAGGTGTATGGGTTATCGTGGATCGGCTAACGAAGAGTGCTCATTTTATTCTAGTAAAGCCGACAGGAACTGTAGCTTCTTTGGAGGAAATTTATATATGGGAAATTATTCGATTGCATGGAGTCCTAATGAGTATTGTAAGAGATCGAGATCCCATATTCACTAGTCAGTTTTGGGAGGCGTTGCAAGTTGCATTGGGGACAAAGCTGATTCTAAGCACTTCCTACCATGCTCAAACCGATGGAAAAACCGAGAGGGTTAACTGCATCTTGGAAGATATGTTGAGGGCCTGCACCTTGGATTTTGGAGGGTCTTGGGAAGATCATCTACATCTTGTGGAATTCTCCTGTCACGACCCGAACTTGATGTTCGACAAATGACATCAAATCCGTATCGCGGGAGCTTGCAACACCCATTAGATGATAAATAACATAGCGGAATAAAAAATGATACCACTGATACAACACGAATATCCAATACATCAATTTGATACAATGACAATCATCAACATCAGAGAATATACAATACAGAATACAGCGGAACACGATACAATATGACATAAGTCTTTACAGAATCCAATACTGCAACTCTGATCCAAAAGCTCCAAAGCTAGAACTATAAAACTCAAGCTCGATCCACCATCACCGTTGCACAAAGACAAGCAAGGTCAGTTGTCCATGGACTGAACTAGCTCCAGATAAACTTTAAACCTGACTATCTGAAAACAAAACCAAAATCTAGACTTCCCGTGTGGAAAATTGTGGGCACCCAGAGTTTAGGAGAGGAACAATAAACTCCGAGTCAGTCATGGGACTGGTGTGAGCAAACGAAAACATTTGGTCGTTTAAACAATCAAAAGATTTTAAAATTTAAAATCCGCAATGCTTTTTGAAAATGAAACTACCATAAGGCCTCCCGCCACACACACCGTGCAAACGCAGAATTGGAGGAGATTTCTCCTTATGATAGTCAAACATGCTTGATATGCTAAAACCATTTGATATTATTATTAGTGCACAGTGGAAAACATTTCGAAAGTATAATATCAATTTTAGCCAGCATAGACATTCCGAACTATGCCTATTATAGCTACCATCCAAATAGTTGGGCGTCACCATAAGTAGATGGCAGGTTATACAACTAAAACCGTATAAGGCGCGTATTGGATGAATGGATTTTCCAACAAATGGTCAGACTAAGGAACTTCCTATTGCCACATGGGAACGCCTCTGGCGGGACGCCCCGAGAACCTACCCGGCTCTCTGCCAACAAGGCCGGCTACCCCCTTCCCAGGAAGTAAGAAACCTAAGATATGCCACCCCCGGTCCTTTGGGACCTTTATCCGAGGTACCTCTACACCAACAACATCACAAAGTAATAAATATATACTACAATTCCCACATAAGTAAGTATCTGGGCTCCATACCATGATACTACCCTTTTCCAGAAGGAATGGTCATACCCTAGGGGAGCTACCCCTGAAACCTTGCCGCATCTTTCCTGTTTCGACCCTTTCCAGTTTGTGAGGCTCGACGAAGTCTCATCCACAAAGCTACACTTTTCATAAAGTCATGATTTGATCACAAATGATCAATCAATGATCATCAGCACACAGCAGCACTTAGCATGCCACACTACCAAATTGGGAGTATATTGCAGATAACCTTCAACTACATAACCTCTGAGCTCGTACGTCTCAGAGAAGGGTGTTAAGCTAAGAGAATATATTCTCCGCCACCAACAGATATGTATTTGAAAGAAATATGCTTTATATCTCAAAGTGTAGCGTCAGACATACAACCATACTAGTCTGTCTCGGGTTCGAATAGAACCGAAGGCACTTCAGAAAAAGCCCTTGCAATCCAGGTATTCACAATCCCGATCGGACTTCCCATCACTTAGGGAATCTCTATACCGTAGCTACTCAGTTCAGAGACAATCGATAGGTCATCCTATCATTCTCGCAAATACCCGGTCTTCACCACCGGTCTTCAATGCTATCCATAACGACGTATCATTTTACGGAATGGATTATATGACACAAAGTCCTCTCCCGGCTAAACCGAACAATAGGCGCAATATTTGAAAACATATGGATATAGGATTTTTAATCAAGTCACAACTTCAAAGAAACCCAAAACCTTTCTTCAAATGGTTTAAACAAATTACCATTTCAAATCTTTAAACAAAAGATTTATTTCACAAAGTTCACCCAGTTTCACAAAGATCCATTTATAGATTTCAAAACAATTTCCATTTCAATTAGATTAACTCGTTAAATCTTTAAATAAAAGATTTAACTTATAGCTTTCAAACCGTTTCCAAAGATTTATTCATAACTTGGAAAACTATTTTCATTTTAGACTTGAAATCCTTTTAACACAATTTGGAAGTTCATTTCTTATAAGAAAGCTTTTATTATTTGAAAACAAATAGTTTTCGTTTCGGAAAAATTCGATTATAATTGCACGAATTAAAGCCTTTGGATTTAAATTCATATTCCCAAATCAATACATTTAAATTGGTTTAATCCATGTATAACATCTTTAATCCCTAGTTTCAAATCATAGGATTCAGTTTCAAATTTTGAATTTTAAATTTAAATCGGATTATTTAAACTTCAAGGCGTAATCAAGTTATTCAAAAATAAATATTATCTTTGAAACTCTTTTTCAAATTTTTTTTACTTTAATCACAATCTATTTCCAAAACTATTTGGATTCAAAATTCAAATTCAAAACTATTTCAAAAATCTGTGACTTAACCCATTTCCACGTGCAATCCATATTTGTGTGTGTATGGTGTGGTCCAGGGTTTCACATAGTAGTGCAACATCATCAATCATCACAGATTCATAGATAAAGTAAATGAATCAATCACAAAGATTTACCATTACGATTCGATGTGGGTTTCGGATAACCTACTGGACTCCCTATCGCATCGAAATTCAAATGGCGTTTTACGGGCAAAGGGATTTTCACATACACATAGAAACAAATCACAATCACAGTTCAACATAAGGCAATTCACATCACACAGCATCATAATCACATATCAGAAATATCAATCCAATACAAAATATTTGACAATTAATTTAAATTAATTAAATTAAACTCAATTAATCACAATGAGCAATTAATTTCTTAATCACTCTCATAAAGTAATTACACTTACCCAATTTCATAAATGATTGATTAATTAATCTTATTAATTGTTAAAATTAATCTCGTTGATTAATTATTTAAATAACCTTAGTTAATGACCTTCATTAACTAATAACAATTCTTTAATTACTTTCCCAATCAATCTCTAATTATAAATTAATCTATATCATTAATTTATAAATTAAATAAATAAGTCATTCCTTAATTATCTTATTCATTAAATCATTTTAATACCTTAATTATCTCTGAGGTAATCCATTTCTATGTTAATGACTTCATGTATATTAAAGTGTATTTAAACATTACGCTTCTAAATTTAGATTTAAATTGAATTTTGAATTTAAGATTCAAAATGATTATACCTTTGAAAATTAACAAAATTTAAATATCAACTTGTGAACCTATATAAGAAAAGTTCTAACTAAATTACTTAAATTTTTATTTATAATTTAAGCTTTAACATACATTACATTTTAACTTGCAAATTCAAGTGAAAACAAATTATTTAACTTTTCATTGAAAATTCTTTTTATAAAAGAACTTAATCAAATCCAATTCAAATATTTATTTGAAAACAATAACTTTAAAAAGCTATTGACTTAAACTAGTTTAAAACATTCAGATTTAAAATATGATTCAAATTCCCAGATCTGGATTCAAAGAGACTTGAATCCGTTAATTTAAATATTTATTTTAAACCTTTGATTTAAATCTTGATTTTAAATTCTTGATTTAAAATCCAAATTTCATTTTAAAAACTTTAAGATTCAAAGTTTCATTTGAATCTAAACTTCATACTAGATTTAAACTTTGTTTACATCTAGCTTACAAATTTAAATTCATTTAAATTTGTTTTAAATTTAAATTTGCAGACAGGTTTACAAAAACCTGTACAAACCAAAACTAACCCAAGGCAACTCATGTTTGCTTCGAGTTAAAACCTAATTTGCTTCGAGTAAACTACTCGAATAACTCGAGTAAATCCCGAGTTCAAAAACTCTGCACCAAAACAATAGATCATCAGGAAATTTAAATGGCACGGTGCACATGCACCATGGCTCTGGCCCTCATCGATCACCATCCTGACCTCTAACATATCGACATCCATCACTTGACATCATCACGGCCATCCAAATCCATCACGGTTGCTCGAATCAAAATCGAGCTCTTAATTCAAAAACTGGAACTAAACAACGCAACACTGACCAAAACCTGGCAACGCCTCGTGCTCGCAATACTGACCACCAGAAAACACGGGCCACCGGCCACGACTCCATCATCATCCCCTCTACCATCTCTCAAGCCCCTATAGCACTCGATCAAGCATAGCAGCCGCACACGCCTCATTTTCCGGCCATGTCATAATCGAACTTTAAACCCTAAGTTCGCTTCGTCCCTTCGATTCGTGCATTTGAAAATTTATTCAGCAATTTTCTCGACATCACCGAAGTTCATACAAGCTTCAACCCAAATTTCAACATTTATTATTGGACCGATCACTGGAAATTTGGAAAAATGCAAATTTTGTTTAAATTCAAGCTGCTCTTTGAATACTCAATTAAAAATCATCATATTGCTTTTAAAAATCATGTCTTTGTATGTTCATTTTAGTAATGTAATCAAATCAATAAATTAAACTACTCGAATAAATTCATTTGATTTCTTACTTGACTGTATAATGAATTAGTAGTGTCAGGTTCCTTCATTCACAAGCTAACAAAATTCTGGACCATGGTTTGAGTTTAAACAAACATAATTTGTTTAAAATCTAAGTTTAAAATGTTCTTGTATGAAGATTTATAAAAAATTTCCTGTTTATGTTCACTCCGTAACCAGAGACAAGAATCATCAAAGTACACAGTATACACATATACTTATATAAAACTAAAAATATACAACCAAGTTTTTCATGAAACAAAAATATAGATTTAAATTTTTTGAAGTAGTAAGTTTACTCACATGGAACAAGATTTAATAGAAAGATTTTTTTTGTTTGAAGGCTGTAATGTTTGATCAGCCTTTAACCCTGTTCTGCTTTCTTTTGAGTTGAATGATGTTTTTAATTTTGTAAAATGAAGATAATGATGTTTATTTCTTTTTTCTTTCAGCTTGCTAAGTTATTTTTCTTTGTTGAACGAATTAGGATAGGGTTAGTGTGTTAGTGTGTGTGTGTGTGTGTGTATAAAGAAGATGGTCTGTACAGAGGAAGGTATTATCCAATTAAGCCTTATTTGGTTTGAACAGTTTTTTTTTTTGGTTTGACTAAAGATATTTTTTTTTATAAACTGAAATGGAGTTTACATTTCGGCTGAGATGATACCAATTTGTGCTTGAGGAGATAGGAGAGTAAATGCTTGTGTTTCTCATTTTGTCTACAACCTCCATTTGATTTGTATTTGTACTTCTTTTGTCTTGTTGATATTTTCTTATTTCATTATCTTCTTTTGTAAGCTTTATTACATAGGTATTTTCTTCTTCTTTCGTTTTGTTCTTTATACATGCACATTTTTATTTGTTTCTTTTCTTTGCCTTTGTGCATAGATGTTTTTATTATTTCTTGCTTGCCTAATTCATATACAAATTTGTATGTATTTTATTTGTTATTATTTTATAGTTTGATTTTATACTTTTACTATTAACATAAATTCTTAAATTTGATTTCTATTTAGAGTTTAATTTCCAAACATTACATTTATAATATACATTTTATTTTATACTTTACACTCATATTCAATATTGATAGGATAAATTTTCTTTTATTTTAAACATTTTATAACCTTTTAAAGAAAATGAATTAAAACACAATTTATTCATTTAATAATAATCATACATATTTTTTTCCTAAGTAAATTATTCAAATCCAATTTATTATGAATTCATTTTAAATTTAGTTTTGAATTTCCAAATCAGAATGTTATTTAGAATCCAATTCAATTAAAAACATTTATAATAAGTTTCAAATCCAAATTCTAAAATAAATAAGTATATGTCTCTTATTAAATTTTAAAATTCAAATAAACACACAATTTAACCCAAGAATTTAATTAAATTACAAATTTAAATTCGGCTGTAAACTGGGATCATTACAGATTCCCTCCTTAAGAAATTTAGTCCTCGAAATTTGCCAAGGAGACAACAAAGATAGATGAAAGATAGAGAAATATCTTTCCAGATCAAACCGAATATCAGTTCTGCATTTGGCTTACCAAATCGAAATATCAACAATAGATGTGAGAACAAACTCAATCAATTACGAAACAATTGGGTTATCTGATCTATGAAGTATACAGGGATATTGGTTAGTTCAAAGGGATAACTAATCATTTGTAGATTATATCGAAACCCAATGAAATAGACAAAAATAGATTCGATTACGATCTCAAATTCAAGATTTAATTCATTTACGAATTGCTGAGAAATAAAACTATGTGTAGTTCTCTTGTCGAACAAAATCGAATAATTTAATCATAAACGAGATAGTTACATTATAAAATTTAATTTTCCTTAATTAGCTTTTGAGGTTGAAGAATCATCTCTGATTGCATACACTTTCTTTTCTAGAGTTTTCTTCTTTGTTGGATAGTCCTTGATCCTATGTCCCGGCTTGCGGCAGTAACAGCATCCCGTAGATTCCCGATCTAGCCTCATAAATGGCTCTCTCATTCCTGGCCTCCAAGAATTCTTGCATTTATCCGAGTAGTGACCTTTCTCCAAGCAATTGAGACAAGTAACATCTTTCACCTTTTTCTTCTGTATAATCTTCTTTCCTTTATCTTTCCTCGATTTCCTTCCACCAAACTTTCTTTTCCTCTAATTCAAATTACTTGTATCTCCATTCTCCTCCGGATCCTTTTGTTTATCCAGAGTATCGTATCGATAGCCCATATCAATTAATTCAGAAAAGGATTCCTTAATGTGAGTAGTCATCCTTTCCTGAAACTCCTTGTTCATTCCCCGAATAAACTTTTCATTCTTCTTTAATGGTGTATTCACCAATTCTGGACCAAATCGAGATAATTCATTAAATTTGTTCAAGTATTCCTCAAATGATAAACTTCCTTGCTTCAAATCCATGAACTCATGGTACATTCTAGAGATACCAGCAGATGGCATATATCGCTGCTCGAACACTTCCTTGAAACGATTCCAAGTGAATTCATCTGTCGGCTTATCCAATGTAACCGTTTCCCACCAAATTAAAGCCTCTTCCTGGAGTTGCGAGGAAGCTATCAATCGCATCTGATCATCTTCCAGTTTTAGTCCTTTGAAAATCCTTTCACACGATCGAATCCATGCTTGCGCTTCGATAACAGTTTCTTTGCCAGTAAATGGCTTTCCACCAAGTCTAGAAAAGCTTCGATATAGATCAGCCAGATTTGATTGAGATTGAATAGGAATATCTGTCGTTGCAGGGCTTTGACCAGCTGAAGTGGTACTTCCCTGTCCCTTATCTCGTCCTCTTCTTCCATTCATTCTTACTATCTGTGAATAGTAAGAAAACCGATTTAGGCATTCGGACATAATATCTTAGAGAATAACAACATATAAAGAGAATAGACTAAGAAATTTTGATTTTGATTCCACTAGTTGTACTCATTCTGGGGTATACTTCACCCTATCTCTAATGAGCCATCTAATGTGTTACACACCGTAGCTAAAGTTCTTACTCAACCTTTAGCTCTGATACCAAATTGTCACGACCCGAACTCGATGTCCGACAAATAACAACAAATCCGTATCGCGGGAGCTTGCAACACCCATTAGATGATAAATAACACAGCGGAATAAAAGATGATATCACTGATACAACATGAATACAATATCCAATACATCAATTTGATACAATGACAATCATCAACATCAGAGAATATATAATACAGAATACAACGGAACACGATACAATATGAGATAAGTCTTCACAGAATCCAATACTGCAACTCTGATCCAAAAGCTCCAAAGCTAGAACTCCAAAACTTCAAGCTCAATCCACCATCACCATTGCACAAAGACAAGCATGGTTAGTCGTCCACAGACTGAACTAGCTCCAAATAAACTATAAATCTGACTATATGAAAACAAAACCAAACTCTAGACTGCCCGTGTGGAAAATTGTGGGCACCTAGAGTTTAGGAAAGGAACAATAAACTCCGAGTCAGTCATGGGATTGGTGTGAGCAAACGAAAACATTTGGTCTTTTAACCAATCAAAACGATTTTAAAATTTAAAATCCGCAATGCCTTTTGAAAATGAAACTACCATAAGGCCTCCCGCCACACACACACCATGCAAACGCAGAATTGGAGGATATTTCTCCTTATGATAGTCAAACATGTTTGATACGCGAAAACCATTTTTATATTATTACTAGTGCATAGTGGAAAACATTTCGAAAGTATAATATTAATCTTAGCCAGCATAGACATTTCGAACTATGCCTACTATAGCTACCATCCAAACAGTGGGGCGCCACCATAAGTATATGGCAGGTTATACAACTAAAACCATACAAGGCGCGTATTAGATGAATGGATTTTCCAACAAATGGTCAGGCTAAAGAACTTCCTATTGCCACATGGGAATGCCTCTGGAGGGACGCCCCGAGAACCTACTTGGCTCTCTGCTAACAAGGCGGGCTACCCCCTTCCTGGGAAGTAAGAAACCTGAGATATGCCACCCCCGGTCCTTTGGGACCTTTATCCGAGGTACCTCTACACCAACAACATCACACAATAATAAATATATACTACAGTGCCCACATAAGTAAGTATCTGGGCTCCATACCATGATAATACCCTTTCCCAGAAGGAATGGTCATACCCTAGGGGAGCTACCCCTGAAACCTTGCCGCATCTTTCCTGTTTCAACCCTTTCCAGTTTGTGACGCTCAACGAAGTCTCTTCCAAAAAGTAAACACTTTTCACAAAGTCATGCTTTGATCACAAATATTCAACCAATGATCATCAACACACAGCAGCACTTAGCATGCACACTACCAAATTAGGAGTATATCGCCATCAACAGATATCACCTTCAACTACATAACCTCTGAGCTCGTATGTCTCAGAGAAGGTGTTAAGCTAAGAGAATAAATTCTCCGCCATCAACAGATATGTATTTGAAAGAAATCTGCTTTATATCTCAAAGTGTAGCGTCAGACATATAACCATACAAGTCTGTCCCGGGTTCGAACAGAACCTAAGGCACTTCCCAAGAAGCCCTTGCAATCCGGGTATTCACAATCTCGATCGGACTTCCCATCACTTAGGGAATCTCTATACCGTAGCTACCCAGTGCAGAGACAATCGATAGGTCATCCTATTGTAACGATCCGAATTTTTTGAAGCCGAAAATTCTAGATAGTTAAGAAAAAGAAGGAAGAGATAGAAGAAGAAGAACAGAAACACCGAACATCTCACATTCGCAGCAGATAAAATATATTAATAAATAATAACAGTTTACAAAAGAATACTATATCTATCGATTACATTTAATATACATCAGAGTTTCACATATATATATACAGTCACTGAATATATACAATTATCAAGTCTCAGATTAACAATAATATAAATACAGTGGAATACTCTATACGATATTGCCATCCAGCTCGCCTCCTAAGCTCCAGAACGTACCTACCTGAAAACCTGTAATACTCGGTCTGACCCAAGCATTACACCAAAGTAACACCCGGGTCAGGCTGGAAACCAGCGTGAGTAAACCCAACTAATATTGAATGCCAAAGCAAACAACTTATAAAAATCAGGGTAACTTATATATCAATTCACAAGTCACAAATTATTATAGACAACACTTAGCCCACATATAAGTTTCTAAATACCAAAGATTTAAATTTTAAAACGGTCCAATATCTCCAAATCACTTAACTCCAGCATATAGATTTTATATATCAATCTACAAACATTCGAAGTGGTTTCGGGTTATTTCTCCAATGCCCGACCCCGGTCTCTTCGAATCTCATGTCATTCTAACCTAATTTATCCAAATGAAATACACAACATTTCATATCAGAGATATCAACTCTTTCAAAGCATCCAATACCATTCGATCATCCATGATCACTTCCAAATTAATTCAATTGATTCCAATTGAATTTCAATCCACAATCACTTAAACTTGTTTACTTGTTAATTAATTAATTTCAAATCAAATAATTCAATCATCCTTTCAATATTCATCTTAATTAATCAATCTGGAATAAATATCCTTTAATTTCATTCAAGCAACAATCTTTAATTAACTTTACTATATTACTTATCCTTAACCAAATGATAAGTAATCTTAATTACTTCATTGAACAAATTAACTGTTTTAGTTATATTAATCCTTAATTACTTATATATTGACTTCTCATAAGTCACTCATTATTGATTATCAATCTTAATTAATCAATCTTTAATTACGTCATTGATTATATACATTAACGATCTCCAATTATATGTTAATTGATCCTAATCTAAATTAGTTACAGTAATTAAATCACAATATTAATCATTCTTGATTTATTTCAATCCTGTAATTAACTATCCATTTATTTACTTCATTATATAAATCAAATTTCTCCTTAATTAATCATCTTAATTACTCTCTTGATTAATTATACAAGGTAATTATATTTTATTAATTTCATTAAATAATCTCTTATTAAATCACCCAATGATCATTCTAATTAACTTAAACTTAATTAATTAACCCAAATTATTAATGAATTTAATTAATTAATTACTCATTTAAATTATCCAACCTATTTAATGAATCGCCAATCCTCAAACCTAAATTGATTTTAAACTGAACCATTTTCTTATCAACAATTTAAGTTTAAAACCATTTAAAATCCAAATATCTCAAGTCAAACTACAATTAACTCGAGAAACAACCAAATCTAAAATCACTAGATCATCAATACACATCCAAACAATTCAATCATTCATCCAAACAATTCAATCATTCAATAAAAGATTCAACAGAGTGAGATTTACTCACCTTTTCCCCTTTTTTACATTTGCAATCCAAATCCGATCTCGATTTGTTTCCTTCAGGTTCAGACCTTGTATAAACAGTTATAGGATCTTATTAATATTTGAACAAGTTCAATTTCTATTTAATAAATTTCATTTTACCTAATAAGTAAATTACAAACTAATTTTCTGTTTACAAAATACGTTCTAATTATCGAATAATTATATAAGTTAACTAAATAAATTGATTTCCATTTTATAAATTAAATTTAACTATATCTTTATTAAACAAATAGTTAAATTTTCCTAAACTAATTCCCTTTTTTTTAATCCTTACATATAATTTGTTCTACAGACAAAAAAAAAATTTAATTAGCTATTTAAATAGAACAAACGATAAACAAATATAAAATCTCACCCCAATCGCGTGCTCCGACCGTCCACCGAGCACATTCCCTAGCCTTCACGCATCCAGAGGTCGAGTTCGACCTCAATCCCATCAACATCCCAGATGCTTGGACTTACCCATCGCAGTCACACTCAAGACGACTTCGACCACGGCCATCAATTCCCCTTCGTGCACGCGATTCCATAACTCGCGTCGCGTCCCCACAGTTGATCGCGACTAGCTTCCAGAAAATTAAAACCCTAACCTGGGTCGTGACGACGTCGTCGCCGCCTTCACACGCGACTTCCACTCGCGACACTCCTCCCTTGGTGATTCGCGTCCGCCAATTTCTTTTATTAAACAAAGACGCGATGATTTGGGAAATTAGGCAGGTTCGGCTTCGGCCCCTTTTTTTTTATTGAGTACGATCTGTTAAGAATAGAGAGGGGAAAGGAAACTTATAATAGGGTTAGGAATAGCTTCCCGAGTAAGCCTGATTTTATATAATTAAATACGAAAATATCTCGTGATCCATAACGTGAAATACCGAACTCTGAATCAGACATGCCGACCGATGTTTAGAAGGTTTTACCCGCATTCCGATCACAATGGAACGTGTTTCGGAGGCTAATTTGAACGTACGTGCGAGTTAAGGAAATTAAACGATCGGTATTAAATTAAATCGATTAGAATAGTTCTGAGCGTTTCGAGCTGCCAGGGTCAAATGACAACTCCGATTGCTATTAAAATTGAAATCCGATAATAATTAACTATTACAGATCCAATGGAACTGGTTTCGTTGAATTCCGAGACTGTGCATCGGAAGGCTATTTTTAAATATCGATTTAAACGATATATTTTCAAAATTGAACAAACCACCTTTAAATTAAATTCCAATCATTCTATTATCTCCAGTATTATCATTATAAATTTTATAAGCCTTTAAATTATTTAAACAGGCTTAGAAATTTCAGATTCAACAATTTACCAAATTTTCAATTATTAAATTCAATATTTAAATTATATAATTCAACGATTTAATTATCAAGTAAATATTGATATCTGGAATTCAAGTTAAAATTAACTTTTAAATATTTAAAATCGATTAATTATTCCAATTTAATTCGTTAAAATATCCGGGTCGTCACATTCCTCCCCCCTTAAAAGAATTTCGTCCCCGAAATTACTAGTTAGGAAGAATGGACTAATACCCGTTTACCTTTTCTCCAAAACCAACAGTTTTATCAACCTCCTACCAACTGTCTTTTATAAAGACTTCTTATCCTTCTTACTAACTTCCCCAAACTCTCTCACAGTTTCCAAATAATCCCTTTTCACCCAATCATTCAAATTACAATTTAAAACCAAATTTGGAATTATCAAAATTTTCTCAAAAATTTTCTAACTCTCTAAATTCCCGAATTTTTTTGCCAGCGTCTCCTTTGCGCGGCTAGCTCGGTACAACTACAAAAGGCCTCTACGGGGTCCCACATTCCAAAAAGAAAACAGAAAGCCAAGTGGCTAGATCAAAAACCCAATCCAATTCATACAGAAATTAAAATACATACCTTTTTTGTTGAATATGCGCTTATATGATTTTTGTTTGATGATAATAAACATATATACATTCGTTTAAATGTATTTGATAATGTACTATTTTATTTTTCACAGATTAAGTAAATATTTGCTGAATAAAATAAATAATACAGAATTTGAATTCAAACGAATATTTTATTCAAACAAATATTTATTACAATTTTGAATAGTACAAATTCAAGCTCTCACTATTCACTATACATTCTCAATTACAATTTCTAATTACATCACTATTTTACATATTCACCTCACTACATATCACTCACACTCGTATTTATCTTCAATTGCATTCCAGTTTGAATCCAGCATCTGAGCAATCTGCAAAAATATAAACCAACGCAGTAAAATTGAAAAGGAAATATTTTGCAGTTTAAAATAAAATAAAATGGATTTTGAAAATAAGATTTGCCTCAGTTATTTGGGTTGTTCGTCATAATTTAAATTTGAATTCATCATACAGGAACAACTTGTGACATACACAGTGTATTACTGTGTATGCCACAAGGCCGTGCACGCCGATATATACACTTGATTGATTTACAGGGACAGGCGAGCACATGTCAAACCCAAATGAAAAACCGGGTTCAACTCACGTGCAATAACATTGAAAATCACGACACGAGCACAAGGTCAAACCCGAGTTGTGAAACTGAATTCAACACAGGTGCAAATTCAAAAATAAATTCAAATGCAATAAAATGGTCGGGAGTGCACATGCCCAGACTCAAACCAACATGAAACAAGACCAAGTCAGGCTACAACAGATGATCAACCTCAATGGACCAGTGATGCAACTAAGCACAAATCACTTACAACATGTATGCAGCCCAATAGACCAAAGTACAACATCACACAATCAAACTACAACAGGCCAGAGGTGAAAACAATACAATACTGAAGTGATGAAGTGCATATAAACAACTGAAACACAGATGAATGCAAATACAGGAACTCGACAGGCACATATGAATACAAAGTACACACGTGCAACAGTTCATGTATGAAACAGAGGCAACAAGACTGTATGCAAGCAAAGTCTCTACATGGTGCAGCAGATATCAAGTGAAGGCCAGATAATCAAGACCCAAGATGAAAAACCAGAGTTCAATGCATATGAGACCATGCAGTACTACAAAGACCATGTCAAACACAGAGGCAACATGAATGGAAACTGCATCAATGCATATCAAAAAAGAGAGACAAACAATACAATGCAACAACATGGTAAACAAGGCATAGCAATCACAAGATACTGCAACAAACAACTTCAACAAGGCAGACTCAAGTGAGTGAAAACTCAAGTTACAATGCATCAGTGAGCCAAGAATACATGTACTCAAGCTCGACTAACAGTGCAGACAAATGCTCATATGAATATGAAATAACCAGAGCCAAGAATACATGTACTCGAGACAATATGCACAAATGTAAGACCAAAGTGCAACAGACCAATTCCAAATGCATCAGAGAAGTAGTAATGAAACTGCAGTGAACAAACCAGAAGAAAACCATATAAGACTACCAAGCACAACTCAGTGACAATATGTATGGGGGCACTGGACTACAGCATAACCAAACCAACATGATGAAAATGCTCAACATCATGAATATAAACCCAAATCAACTCTACTGGACAATACAAGGAAATGAAAAGACTCAGCAATGCTCAAGATCAACACAATACAGAGTAAATATATATACACAGCAACAACCATCATGCTCAACAAGAACACTTGCAACAGTGGTGATGATCAAGGGTATACATGACGAAGTCAACCAGAGAAAACCACGAAATTAATCAACACCGTAATGTACATTGACCAAGTTAATGTCGTGAACATCAAGTAAGCAAGCATCACAAAATATATACGAAGTGACAAAGTCAGAGAGATCATAATCGTTCAAGCATAATCATACGGTAGAGGTAAAATAATTGACAAATTCAAATCATCAGAATGAACGAGAATATAGGAATTCGATTCCTATTTAAACACAATCATCATCAGCAATTTAAAACCCATCGAGTTCAAGTACGAAAGATTAGAAAATGCAAAAAGCACAAATTACATACCGAAGCAATCGAACTCGCTCAAGGAGGAGAAGCCGCAAACAATTGAAGCAAATCAGAGAAACAGTGATTGCAATCAACCAACAAAGGCAGCGACTTCAATTTGAAACCCTAATTTAAGAGCACGGCACCAAAGGGACGAAGTCCTAAATCTGCAAGAGGAGCGGCCATTTTTTCACGAACGAAAAAATAAAAGGAACGGGTTGAAGAAGTGAATAAGGGGCCGGCCTTTGTTTTATTAATTTGGGCTTAGTTTTTATTAAATAGGGTTTTGTATTTCAAATTTTTTTTAATTTGTATTTTTCTTTTAAACCGTTTTTATTTTTCTAGTCGTGTGACTAGGGGACAAGCTACATGGCGTAGCTTGAGAATTCGCAACTCGGTAGTTGAGTTGTGGCAGGGTTTTGAGCGTAGAGTTAGATTAGTCAATAGCGGGTATAGCGAGTTTACGTGTGTAATCGAGGGACTATCTAATTTCTAGTAGAAACCTTGGGGGCAGCACGTAGGCAGGGTTTTGCCGAAGCTGGGTAAATTCTGTGTTGTTCTGTTATTTATATTCTGCAATATCTGTGCTGCTATTCTGTGATCTGAATTGAAATTAATTCATAAGCTTCCGCGATTAATTTTTATAATTTACACTATCACCCTATTCACCCCCCCCTCTAGAGTGAAATCGATCCTACAAGTGGTATCAGAGCTAGGAACAAAAGCCGTTTTTGTTTTTAAAAAAATTTGATTTTAGAAAAATCAATTTTTGTTTTAAAAATTCGTGTTTCAAAAAAATCGGTTTTTGTTTTAAAAATTTGAATTTTTAAAATGGCTTCTTTTAATAATGCTTTTGCAGAAGGTCAATCCATAGTTAGACCACCAATCTTCAATGGTGAATATGCTTATTGGAAAAATAGAATGCAAATTTTTCTGAAAACCATTGACGCTTGGAATATTGTTGAGACAGGTTATAGAATACCAACTATAACTGTAGATAATCAGGAAATAGAGAAACCAAAGGAACAATGGACAGAACTAGAAAATAAATTACAAAATACTAATGCCAAAGCTATGAATTCTATTATCTGTTCATTGGATCAATTTGAATTTAATCGTGTCTCACATTGTCTAACTGCGCAGGAAATATGGCACATACTAGAAGTGACTCACGAAGGAACATCTCAAGTCAAAGAATCTCGCCTTGCAATGCTAAGCAGCGAATACGAGAACTTCAAAATGGCGAAGGAAGAAAATGTCAAAGAGATGTACGGACGACTCTCCAATATCATATACAAATCAAAAGCTCTCGGAAAAAGATACACCGAATTAGAAATAGTCCGAAAAATCCTCCGAGTCCTTCCACGAAGCTTTGAAGCAAAAGTAACTGCCATACAAGAATCGAAAGACTTAAAACAACTTAAAGTTGAAGAACTCATCGGAAATCTCACCACTTAAGAGCTAGAAATGAAATTCAAAGAAGAGCATGAAGGAGATGACACTCAAAAGAAATCAATAGCTCTCAAAGGAACAACCAAAAGTGATGATGATAACGATGAAGATGATGGAGCAGCAGAATTGGAGCTGTTAATAAGGAAATTCAAAAAATGGAATCAAAAACATGGTAATTCAGCTCGAATTCAAAAAGCAAAAAGCAGAATAGCCAAAGCACTAGACTACTCGGAAGAACAAAAGTTTATTTGTTATAATTGCAACAAACCCGGCCATATCAAGCCCGATTGTCCACAAATTAAATCCAGCCATGGAAAGAAACAGAAAAAGAAAAGTTTTGCAGCCACTTGGAATGAAATAGACGAGAATGATCAAAGCACTGGCAGTGAAAGCGAAAAGGCAGAATTGTGTCTTCGAGGTGATACAACTGACAGTGACGATGACGAGCCAAGTGAGGTATCAAAACTTACCCATTCTGAGTTGCTTATATATTTTCATGAAGTAAACGGTTGTTTTGAACGACTTAGGGAAAAATACGCCAAACTTGAATCTCAAAAAGATACTTTGATAGAATGTAATAAACAACTTGATCAATTAGTTAAAACCTATCAAAATAGGATCCCTAAGTGTGATAAGTGTCCAACATTTGATGAAGAAATTAAAAAATCAGAAATTAAAATAAAATCGCTTGAAAATGAAATTCCGATTTTAAAGGAGAATGAAAATACTAGGAGAGAGAATTCTATTAAAAAGTGCACACAGTTGTTAAACAAAAATGAATCTCTCAAATCACAAGTCCAACAATTGTCAAGACTTTAGATAAATTTTCAAAAAGTGAAAAATCGTTGAATATGCTATTAGGAAAGCAAACTGTTAATACGGTTAAACAAGGACTTGGATATAATAGTTCGAAAATTGTTGAAAACAAGATTAATCAAGAAAATTCAATGTGCACGATTTGTAGAAAATATGGACACAATCACAATAATTGTTGGTATAGACCCAAACATGTGAAAACTATACCGATTTGGGTTCCAAAAGGCACAAATATAAAATCTCTCAAAGTTAAACAAATTTGGGTGCCAAAGGGAACAATTATAAATATTTTTGGGTCTACACAAAATTATTTTTCAAAATTTTCTGTCACTAACAACCATGGACCTATAAAAACAAATAGGTCACATAAATCCTTTTCCGTGTAGGTGTGGTGGCAGGCTAAGGAACAACAATAGTGTTCTCTGGATTTTGGCTGTTCCAGAAACAAAACGGGCGACAAAGCTAAGTTCCTTAGCCTAGTATAAAGGTGACAGAATCACAATGGACAACAACGAAAAATATCGTAAAGGTAAAACAGGTAATGGTATGTTTTAAACGATATATTAAATGTGATAATCTGCACCGTATTCTGAATTAAAATCAGCCAATATTGATATGATGAAAAGATGATGATTCTGACTTATTCAAAATAGTTGGCCAATTATATTCTTATGCCAAAAAAAACACTATAAAAATCTCTAGATTCTTTGAATTACTTCATATAGATCATTTTGGATTAAAATTAGTGTTTTGTTGGATAATAATACATTTGGTTATAATTCGGCTAACTCTATATTCACGGTTTTCGATTATTTACACGGCTTCATTTCAAATTCAAAAGAATGTCATTTAAATTGTTGTTAAAATTAAATTTGAAAGTTTTGGTGCACACTTCATGTTTTGGTCTATAAAATTCAATTGATGATAATTTTGAGTGAAAGAGAAATTCAGATGCAGATTACACTGGTAATCTAGTTGATAGAAAAATTACTAGTGAAACATGATTTTTGTTGAGACATTTAATTACTGCATCGTTTTTTCAAAGAAAATATCTGCATATTCTTCATTTCAAATAATTTTCAAATAGCAGAAAATTTTCTTTTAAAAACCCCTTGGAGAAAATCATTTTTGACCATATTTTCAGATTATTCATTTTTGAAAAATTAATTTCATAATTATTTTTGAATTTGATTTTAAATGACTATTATGACTAATCTGACTCCCAAATGATTATCGAAAAGAAAAATAGTGATTGAAAAAGTGATGATTGTTGATATTGATTATATATTATAACTCGAGAAAGTATAATTAGCAAATTTCTTTAGAAATTTAAACAAGAGTTATAAAACTTTTTGTTGGTAAAAATTCCATGACCATCTCTATACCTATCATATTTCTATCAACCATCACTCATCAAGATTCTATATAGTTTGTCGATATGTGGTACTTTAAACAGGAATCGTTCGTTTTTCATTTTCACATTTAAAAATAAAATAAAATAAATAAATAAATAAATAAATAAATACCAAAGTATTCACTCTCATTTAAAAGTCCTCACAGTTATGCATGGGTGAATTACTTGGAATTTGTTATGTGCTTCCATGCTCATTTAGAAGTCCTTATGGTTATGCATGTATGGAACGCATATCAAAAGTTGATTTGTTTTCTTAAAATAAACAAGTTGATTCTAATCCCATTTAAAAGTCCTCACGGTTATGCGTGGTTAGAAGATACTTGAATTCATTTTTTTTAAAATAAATTTGGAATACTACTAATCTCATTTAAAAGTCCTAACGGTTATGCATGGTTAGTAGATATTCAAATTCCTGATATAAATATACCACAAATAGACACAACTGTATGGTTTTATATGATGACATCATTTCCATCATTCTAAAAGTGGAATATGCGCCTAACAAAATATTTATGATTTTTGTTTGACTTTTTATTGAAATTTAATATTTATATTCAATTGAGTTTTAATGTTGGATTGATATCAATTACTTTATCTCTATTTTCTCTAACACTATTATTCTTTTGCTGATAACAAAAGGGGGAGAGAAAAGTTAAGATTTTGTCTAATAAAATCAAGCAAAGGTCAAATAATTTTCCATTTGCATATAGACCCATTTGCATATTTTATTTGTATGCATATACGTAGGGGGAGTTTTGTGTAGAGGAAGCATTTAAATAGGGGGAGCAATTAAAGCATATCAATGATCAAATACATTTAACATATTCGAAATCTTAAATATATGTTTGTTATCATTAAAAGGGGGAGATTGTTGAATATGCGCTTATATGATTTTTGTTTGATGATAATAAACATATATACATTCGTTTAAATGTATTTGATAATGTACTATTTTATTTTTCACAGATTAAGTAAATATTTGCTGAGTAAAATAAATAACACAGAATTTGAATTCAAACGAATATTTTATTCAAACAAATATTTATTACAATTTTGAATAGTACAAATTCAAGCTCTCACTATTCACTATACATTCCCAATTACAATTTCTAATTACATCACTATTTTACATATTCACCTCACTACATATCACTCACACTCGTATTTATCTTCAACTGCATTACAGTTTGAATCCAGCATCTGAGCAATCTGCAACAATATAAACCAACGCAGTAAAATTGAAAAGGAAATATTTTTGCAGTTTAAAATAAAATAAAATGGATTTTGAAAATAAGATTTGCCTCAGTTATTTGGGTTGTTCGTCATAATTTAAATTTGAATTCATCATACACGAACAACTTGTGACATACACATTGTATTACTGTATATGCCACAAGGCCGTGCACGCCGATATATACACTTGATTGATTTACAGGGACAGGCGAGCACAGGTCAAACCCAAATGAAAAACCGGGTTCAACTCACATGCAATAACATTGAAAATCACGACACGAGCACAAGGTCAAACCCGAGTTGTGAAACTGGATTCAACACAGGTGCAAATTCAAAAATAAATTAAAATGCAATAAAATGGTCGGGAGTGCACATGCCCAGACTCAAACCAACATGAAACAAGACCAAGTCAGGCTACAACAGATGATCAACCTCAATGGACCAGTGATGCAACTAAGCACAAATCACTTACAACATGTATGCATCCCAATAGACCAAAGTACAACATCACACAATCAAACTACAACAGGCCAGAGGTGAAAACAATACAATACTGAAGTGATGAAGTGCATATAAACAACTGAAACACAGATGAATGCAAATACAGGAACTCGACAGGCACATATGAATACAAAGTACACACGTGCAACAGTTCATGTATGAAACAGAGGCAACAAGACTGTATGCAAGCAAAGTCTCTACATGGTGCAGCAGATATCAAGTGAAGGCCAGATAATCAAGACCCAAGATGAAAAACCAGAGTTCAATGCATATGAGACCATGCAGTACTACAAAGACCATGTCAAACACAGAGGCAACATGAATGGAAACTGCATCAATGCATATCAAAAAAGAGAGACAAACAATACAATGCAACAACATGGTAAACAAGGCATAGCAATCACAAGATACTGCAACAAACAACTTCAACAAGGCAGACTCAAGTGAGTGAAAACTCAAGTTACAATGCATCAATGAGCCAAGAATACATGTACTCAAGCTCGACTAACAGTGCAGACAAATGCTCATATGAATATGAAATAACCAGAGCCAAGAATACATGTACTCGAGACAATATGCACAAATGTAAGACCAAAGTGCAACAGACCAATTCCAAATGCATCAGAGAAGTAGTAATGAAACTGCAGTGAACAAACCAGAAGAAAACCATACAAGACTACCAAGCACAACTCAGTGACAATATGTATGGGGGCACTGGACTACAGCATAACCAAACCAACATGATGACAATGCTCAACATCATGAATATAAACCCAAATCAACTCTACTGGACAATACAAGGAAATGAAAAGACTCAGCAATGCTCAAGATCAACACAAGACAAAGTAAATATATATACACAGCAACAACCATAATGCTCAACAAGAACACTTGCAACAGTGGTGATGATCAAGAGTATACATGACGAAGTCAACCAGAGAAAACCACGAAATTAATCAACACCGTAATGTACATTGACCAAGTTAATGCCGTGAACATCAAGTAAGCAAGCATCACAAAATATATACGAAGTGACAAAGTCAGAGAGATCATAATCGTTCAAGCATAATCATACGGCAGAGTTAAAATAATTGACAAATTCAAATCATCAGAATGAACGAGAATATAGGAATTCGATTCCTATTTAAACACAATCATCATCGGCAATTTAAAACCCATCGAGTTCAAGTACGAAAGATTAGAAAAAGCAAAAAGCACAAATTACATACCGAAGCAATCGAACTCGATCAAGGAGGAGAAGCCGCAAACAATTGAAGCAAATCAGAGAAATAGTGATTGCAATCAACCAACAAAGGCAGCGACTTTAATTTAAAACCCTAATTTAAGAGCACGGCACCAAAGGGATGAAGTCCTAAATCTGCAAGAGGAGCGGCCATTTTTTCATGAACGAAAAAATAAAAGGAACGGGTTGAAGAAGTGAATAAGGGGCCGGCCTTTGTTTTATTAATTTGGGCTTAGTTTTTATTAAATAGGGTTTTGTATTTCAAATTGTTTTTAATTTGTATTTTTCTTTTAAACCGTTTTTATTTTTCTAGTCGTGTGACTAGGGGACAAGCTACGTGGCATAGCTTGAGAATTCGCAACTCGGTAGTTGAGTTGTGGCAGGGTTTTGAGCGTAGAGTTAGATTAGTCAATAGCGGGTATAGCGAGTTTACGTGTGTAAGCGAGGGACTATCTAATTTCTAGTAGAAACCTTGGGGGCAGCACGTAGGCAGGGTTTTGCCGAAGCTGGGTAAATTCTGTGTTGTTCTGTTATTTATATTCTGCAATATCTGTGCTGCTATTCTGTGATCTGAATTGAAATTAATTCATAAGCTTCCGCGATTAATTTTTATAATTTACACTATCACCCTATTCACCCCCCTCTAGGATGAAATCGATCCTACATTTTTTTGTCGGGCAATTCCAATTTATCTTTTGGAATCAAATCCAATTTTCTTTTCCCCTTTATATACCTGCATATCTTACTTAGCAATAATATCCAGTCGTAACCTCTTTTATCATTTTGTACATTTTCCTACATAAGTTTCATACCTACTTTCATACGAATTCAATTTATTTTAAATTTTGCATATTGAATTTTATCTTTCAAGTATAACTGATTCATATTAGTTTCATTTACTAATTTACTTAAATTTTCGATTTGAAATTGTGTTGTCGTTAACAAAAGTTTTCCCAAAAATTTCCAAAAATTTTCTAGCTCCCAAAATTTTCGAATTTTTTGGCAAAGTCTCCTTTGTACGGAGGAGCTTTTGCAATTTGACAAGAAATATAAATATATATACATCGACCCACACAGTTGGAAAAAGCAAAAACAGTTCATATTTCCTATTTTTATTGCGTAGGCGTACCTTATTTAGCATTTTAAGCAAGCGGCTTATTTATTTTAGCAAATAGCGCAACCAAATCCAGCCAAATGGCTTCCCGGTACCTGTACTTACTCAATTTAAATAGTAAGTGCCATATATAGAAAATCTATTAGCATTTCACTTATATTCAATAGCTAAACACATGTATATTATAAGCAACAAGCACCAAAACGCTTTCCATAAACGATTTATATAATTTAAAGCTAATTCAATTCCTTTCAACCAATTCATAAGCCATTTCATTCAGTTTCAATGGCTTGCAACTCAATTTCTCATATTCAATTGATTTTTAATCCAAACAAGCTCATATTCACTTCAAATGATTCATAATCAATTTTATTTAATCTCTATCAACTCATAGCATTTTAATTACTTTTATTTACGCCGAACGACAACTATTTTTATGCAATTTCAACGATATTCGTTTAATAGAGTATCTATTTCAATTCATAACTACTTTAAATTAATTTCAACTCATTCAGAATTTAATTCCATTTCATTTCTAATTTATTAACCAACCATTTATTTTAGCTCGACACATTCCATTCTTGTATACTTCTAACCATTCCCAAATTAATTCAATCTAAGCTTTTATTTAATGGGCTTTCACTCTTATACAAAACCAAACTTCCATAAATTTCAAACTTAAGTGAATTTACTTTAGTTTATTCCAACATAAAACTTAAGTTTGCTTCTATTTGATTCTCATTTAAGCAACTTCCATTAAATTCAGTTAGCCCATCAATTTTAAATTTTAATTTTAAATTCACCTTCTCAATTTATCAAAATAATATCCAAGCACATACTTAACTCATTTATACTTCAAATTAATATGCCACCGAACTTAAGTTCAGTCTGATAATCCAATTCCAATCACAACTTTGATTTAGTTTTTATGTAATCAGACTTCATCCATTTATTATTTAACTCAATTAACCCATTTTAAAATTTTAATTTACGTATTTAATTCATGTTCGAATTTATTTTATTAATACAAGGCCATTCTCAATTTATTTCTATTCACTTGGGTTTTGTTTTGCAACTTAAGCTATTTCTATTATAATCACTTCCATTACATATGACATCACTTCTCTTATATCCAATTTACTTGCAAATTCATTAATTATTATTCAAATCACCCTTGAATTTTATTTGTAATTCAAACCATCACATTTCCAATCCAACTCAATTTTATTTCTATTTTACAACATTTCCTCTTTTTAATTCATTATCAAATCCAAGTCGAATTCTATCTACAATTCTAATTCATTTCCAAACTCCATTATTAATTTAAAATCCATTTATTTACTAAAGTTAAATTTTATTAACGTACTCAATCAAACAATTATTTAACCAATTAGCTTACTTTCAACTTCTAAATCAATATTCGATTTTAATTACAAAATCACTTCATTAAAATTCCAGTTTGAATTCCCTTTTATTTCCCAAAATCCCAACACCTTTATTTCAAAATTTTAGAAAAGCTTTTAAAGTCACATAATACTATTAAAATAACTCTTTATAAAAATACTTTTTATAACTCGATGTCTCAACCAGTCCATCCTTGTTCTCACAGAAATTCAGTCATACGTTGATCAGGCGTAGGACTGAAAATCTATAAGTACTTGGTAAACCCGTTTCCAACACCTAGTGAAAATACTTGGAAAATAGTTTTATTGAAAATATAGAAAACCGTTTTTGAAAATAGAGGAAATATCTTTGGTGAGAATGCTCTGGAAATCATCACCCCCATCCATGGTCGTAGTTAACCCGATGGTTACGTTGCCATCCCGACAAAATCCATAGATAACTATAGGCCTCCGCGCCCCTCGATTACACCATGGAACCCACGACAGACCGCAGCTACAACTGGGGTTACGTAGCTATCACAGCAAAAATCCAAATAACTGTGGCATCAGCGCCCTCGAATTTCACTGCCAAAAATGAAACTTCTCCACTCCACTTGACCATAGATCGCAGTCTACCGATGTTGCGTTTCCTTCCCGGCAAAATCAAATGTAGACTGTTGGTACTCATCCTCCACACGATTTCGCTATGGTCCCCACAGTAGATCGCAGTGACATCGAGTTACACTGTCGTCACAGCATAACCCAAATGCCCCTGTAGGCATCAGCGCCCTCTACTTTCGCTACCCAATAATCCTCAGGAACCAGTTCTGTCCGGACTCCTCACAGGATCAACTTTAGAACCCCCCCTTGGGGCCCAAGGCAGCACCACCCGGTGACACTCCTGAGAAGTTCATTTCAAGGGAGCGCCTTTTTCCCCAGAGCCATCATCAAAATATTTTATACTATACACATATAGTATCTTCAAATCATACACCTAGTATGATATCATACTAAGCTCCTTTACACAATCGATTATCACAAAATCGATAATTCTCAAACCAGGCTTTCCAAATCCAATATTGATTTTACCCAAAATCAAAAGCCTTTCCAAATCCAAAGGTTTCCAAAACCTTTTTCAAAATTCCTTATAAGATCCTTTATATATTTTCAGATATATAAAATTTTAGAAACTTTGGATCTTTTCAAACTGGTATAAATTCCTTTTATACTTCAAATACCTTCAAAAATCCTTTTCTTCCGGTAATAGATTTAACAAGGAAAGATTTATCTTATATAATAAAGATATATATAACTTTGTTTATTCAAAATCAAATATTCAAATTTGATTACTCTTTCCAATATCAATTTCATTCATTCCGTACGATGTACACATATCATTCGTACGCCATACCAATCTGATCGCTCACTCGATCACATAATTTAATTTTCGAACTAGTATCGTCCATCAACTTCCTAGTGCAGACACAGATCTGGTTTCTTGATCAAAACCGTCATTCTCCTTGCATAGTCATAACTATGATAGAGAATATCCAGAACCAATCAACAATCCATATCCAGGTTCGCCGTCGAAAATCGAGTGAAAAATCCCAACTCGGATTGATATACTATCTCGAAATTCTGTGCTCGAATCTGGATCAAATCACTATGCGAATAGAATAGTATACGCACATCCTACGTATTTAACTTCATTGATTATTGGCCAAATCAATCATTTCTATTCTCATTCACTTGAATTTTCATTCACTTAGTTACAATTGTCTTAATTCCATAGAATTATCACTTCAATTCTTATCTCAGTTGGGTATTAAATCCATAACAGTTTGAACTCCCCAGTTTATATTTAGAAAATAGCTTGAAAATTGAAAGATAGATAAGTAGTTGAAAAATAATTATTAGTTTACAAAATATCTATAAAATAGTTAACTAATCGAAGAATAGTTGGAAAATAGTTAAATAGTTCCAGAAATTTTAGATAATTGAAAGATAGTAGTTTATTTGCAAAATAGTTGAAAAATAGTAATTAGTTTATAAAACAGTTGAAAAATAGTTAAATAGCATCAAAAATAATTGTAAAACTGGCTTTAAGAAAGAAAGGTTGTATATATTTAATAGCTTAGAAAAATAAGTTTATATGAAAACAATTTATATTGAAAATAGCCAAGAGTCAAACTGTTCACTTCCCCAACTAATTCCCATTTAATTGACTCAATTCTAACTTGAATAACTTCAATTTCTATTGAAATTTATTCAAACCCAATTCAAGTCAAATCAATCTTGATTCCCTTCCCAATTAAATCAAATTCCATTTAATTTTAATCATGTTCAACTTATATTATAATTCAAATTATTCGAATCAATGTGAATTATTATCAATTGAACCCATTTCAAATTCAAATCATTTTAGTAAAATCCAAATCAATTTACCATTTAAATTCTTGATCTCTTATGTCTTCAATCACCAATCCAATTAATTCAAACCAAATTAATTTTGAACTAATTAAATTTCAATCTTGAATTTAAACTATCTCGAATTATAGAAATTCGAGTTAAATTCTCAAAGATTGGTTTAACTTTTTAAACCAAATTAACTTTTATTCAAAGTTTATAATCAATTTAATTTCAGAGTCCAATTCTCAAAATTCCATTTTAACTATCTTAATTTATGTATTTCAAGGTTCAAATAAGAGTTCAGTAAGATTTTATTTTAAAATTTAATTTATTATTAAATTTTATCTTCCAGTTTGAAGCTAGTCCTTAAACAAGTTTATTTTACAATTTAATTATTCAAATTTATTTTATTTATACAATACCATTCTAAATTTAAAGATTTTTTTTAACAATAGGATGATATCATCCAATTTATTTTAAAACGTCCATCCATTTTCAATTTTTAAATCTCAAACCCGTTTTGAGATCACACAAATTTCCAATTCAAATCAGCCATTTAACTTTCCAAGTTAAATTTCAATTTCATCTTGAAATTTTCAATTCTGGTTGCTTTTTCTACACTTATTTAACTTCCCAAAGTCAAATTCCAATTTACTTAATCCAATCAACCTTACTCAAATTGAATTCCCGCTTTAAACTTCAAAATTCTTTCCCTCTTATAAGTTCAAAACTTATATCACTTTGGGTTTTTACATCACACTTAAGGGAAAAATCAAAACTCAACCTCTTAGAGTTTATTTCAAATTATCTTTGATATCATGTATATCCATACATATATATTTATTTTTTGGCCCTCCCAGCCATGCTTTAAAATTTTAAACCACTCTTAGTTTTAAATTCAAATCAAATTTCCAACAACTTATTGTTTTCAGCAAGTCCTAGTTATCCAAATAATACTTATTTATTATTTTTCATTACTTTGAAACAAAATTTCCGAATTCTGGGACCGGATTTAGAATTTCATTTTCAATCCATTAAATTTTAATTTGGTTGTATTTCTATTTCTACTAAATTTAATTCCAATTCAAGACTTTAGTTTGGTTGTATTATATTACTTCTTAATTTTAATTTCAATAAATAACAACCAATCACCTTAATATTTATTAGAAGGAAATATTGCTTTGTATATCAAAATATACATTTTATATAAAATCATTTAAAATCTTTATATAAGAAAATAGCAAGTACGCGCACGCGCGCGCGCGTGTGTGTGTGTGTATTCTCAACTCATTCTAGAGTCCTACAGACTCTATTAAATGAGTAATCCCCACCAGAGCCAAGGTTCTCGCTTAACCTTTCAGCTCTGATACCAAATGTAACGACCTGAATTTTTCAAAGCCGAAAATTCCAGATAGTTATGAAAAAGAAGGAAGAGATAGAAGAAGAAGAACAGAAACACCGAACATCTCACATTCGCAGCGGATAAAATATATTAATAAATAATAACAGTTTACAAAAGAATACTATATCTATCGATTACATTTAATATACATCAGAGTTTCACATATATATACAGTCACTGAATATATACAATTATCAAGTCTCATATTAACAATAATATAAATATAGCGGAATACTCTATACGATATTGCCATCCAGCTCGCCTCCTGAGCTCCAGAACGTACCAATCTAAAAACCTGTAATACTCGGTCTGACCCGAGCATTACACCAAAGTAACACCTGGGTCAGGCTGGAAACCAGCGTGAGTAAACCCAACTAATATGGAATGCCAAAGCAAACAACTTATATAAACCTGGGTAACTTATATATCAATTCACAAGTCATAAATTATTATAGACAACACTTAGCCCATATATAAGTTTCTAAATACCAAAGATTTAAATTTTGAAGCGGTCCAATATCTCCAAATCACTTAACTCCAGCATATAGATTTTATATATCAATCTACAAACATTCGAAGTGGTTTCGGGTTATTTTCCCAATGCCCGACCCCGGTCTCTTCAAATCTCATGTCATTCTAACCCAATTTATCCAGATGAAATACACAACATTTCATATCAGAGATATCAACTCTTTCAAAGCATCCAATACCATTTGATCATCCATATGCAAATTTGATCACTTCCAAATTAATTCAATTGATTCCAATTGAATTTCAATCCTCAATCACTTAGATTTCTTTACTTGTTAATTAATTAATTTCAAATCAAATAATTCAATCATCCTTTCAATATTCATCTTAATTAATCAATCTGGAATAAACATCCTTTAATTTCATTCAAGCAACTATCTTTATTTACTTTACTATATTACTTATCCTTAACCAAATGATAAGTAATCTTAATTACTTCATTGAACAAATTAACTGTTTTAGTTACATTAATCCTTAATTACTTATATATTAACTTCTCATAAGTCACTCATTATTGATTATCAATCTTAATTAATCAATCTTTAATTACGTCATTGATTATATACATTAACGATCTCCAATTAAATTTTAATTGATCCTAATCTAAATTAATTACAGTAATTAAATCACAATATTAATCATTCTTGATTTATTTCAATCCTGTAATTAACTACCCATTTATTTACTTCATTATATAAATCAAATTTCTCCTTAATTAATCATCTTAATTACTCTCTTGATTAATTATACAAGGTAATTGCATTTTATTAATTTCACTAAATAATCTCTTATTAAATCACCCAATGATCATTCTAATTAACTTAAACTTAATTAATTAACCCAAATTATTAATGAATTTAATTAATTATTTACTCATTTAAATTATCCTACCTATTTAATGAATCACCAATCCTCAAACCTATGTTGATTTTAAATTGAACCATTTTCTTATCAACGATTTAAGTTTAAAACCATTTAAAATCCAAATATCTCGAGTCAAACTACAATTAACTCGAGAAACAACCAAATCTAAAATCACCAGATCATCAATACACATCCAAACAATTCAATCATTCATCCAAACAATTCAATCATTCAATAAAAGATTCAACAGAGTGAGATTTACTCACCTTTGCCCCTTTTTTACATTTGCAATCCAAATCCGATCTCGATTTGTTTCCTTCAGGTTTACACCTTGTATAAACAGTTATAGGATCTTATTAATATTCGAACAAGTTCAATTTCTATTTAATAAATTTCATTTTACCTAATAAGTAAATTTCAAACTAATTTTCTGTTTACAAAATACGTTATAGTTATCGAATAATTATATAAATTAACTAAATAAATTGATTTCCAATTTATAAATTAAATTTAACTAAATCTTTATTAAACAAATAGTTAAATTTTCCTAAACTAATTCCCTTTTTTTTAATCCTTACATATAATTTGTTCTACAGATACAAAAAAAATTAATTAGCTATTTAAATAGAACAAACGATAAACAAATATAAAATCTCACCCTAATCGCGTGCTACGACCATCCACCGAGCACGTTCCCTAGCCTTCACGCATCCAGAGGTCGAGTTCGACCTTAATCCCATCAACAGCCCAGATGCTTGCACTTACCCATCACAGTCACACTCAAGACGACTTCGACCACGGCCATCAATTCCCCTTCGCGCACGCGATTCCATAACTCGTGCCGGATCCCCACAGTCGATCGCGACTAGCTTCCAGAAAATTAAAACCCTAACCTAGGTCGTGATGACGTCGCCGCCACCTTCACACGCGACTTCCACTCGCGACACTCCTCCCTTGGTGATTCGCGTCCGCCATTTTTTATTATTAAACAAAGACGCGATGATTTGGGAAATTAGGCAGGGTCGGCTTCAGCCTCCCCTTTTTTTATTGCGTACGATCTGTTAAGAGTAAAGAGGGGAAAGGAAACTTATAATAGGGTTAGGAATAGCTTCCTGAGTAAGCCTGATTTTATATAATTAAATACGAAAATATCTCGTGGTCCATAAGGTGAAATACCGAACTCTGAATCAAACATGCCGACTGACGTTTATAAGGTTTTACCCGTGTTCCGATCACAATGGAACGTGTTTCAGAGGCTAATTTGAACATACGTGTGAGTTATGGAAATTAAACGATCGGTATTAAATTAAATCGATTAGAATAGTTCTGAGCGTTTCGAGCTGCTAGGGTCAAACAACAACTCCGATTGCTACGAAAATTGAAATCCGATAATAATTAACTATTACGGATCCAATGGAACTGGTTTCGTCGAATTTCGAGACTATGCCTCGGAAGGCTATTTTTAAATATCGATTTAAACGATATATTTTCAAAATTGAACAAACCACCTTTAAATTAAATTCCAATCATTCTATTATCTCCAGTATTATCATTATAAATTTTATAAGCCTTCAAATTATTTAAACAGGCTTAGAAATTTCAGATTCAACAATTTACCAAATTTTCAATTATTAAATTCAATATTTAAACTATATAATTCAATGATTTAATTATCAAGTAAATATTGATATCTGGAATTCAAGTTAACATTAACTTTTAAATATTTAAAATCGATTAATTATTCCAATTTAATTCGTTAAAATTTTCGGGTCGTCACACCTATCGTTCTCGCAAATACCCGGTCTTCACCACTGGTATTCATTGTTATCCATAACGACGTTGTTATCCCGCTTTTTGGCAAAGCCGCGATACCAAAAGATCGATCGAAAACGGAGAAAAGTTCGTCTCAGAGATTGGTCATACTTCGTTTCGCTATGGATGTCACTGAATTTTGTCCGAGTCCAGATTGAGCTACAATTGATAGGACATGACAAGAAAGATCGTAGAAGTCCGAATCTCAAATTTCAAGTCAATCCAAGTTCATACGCTCAAGTTATGATCGACTCAACATGAAGGGAAAAACACTGGTTTCGAATCCATCAACGTAGGTGTCTTCGAATCCATCACCGAACACCGTTCGAACCGATCACCTTCGTATCGATTAGCTTCGAATCCATCGGAGTGCCTCGGTTCAACTCCATCAACTTTGAATCCATCGAGTTCATATCGATGGACCTCGTATCCATCAGCCAGTGTTGACTTCGCACCCATGGAGAAGTTACAAAGCTCGTATCCATCAGAGAAACGCAAGTTCATATCCAACAAGCATCGGTCGTTCGAAACCATCATTGAAGCCTTGTCCGAACCCATCTGTGAAACCCTGTTCGATTCCATCAATGAAGCTTCGTTCGAATCCACTGGGTCAACTAGCCATGGTGACGTGTCTTTCATCGGTTCGAATGCGCCGAGATATATGGAGTCGAAGCGGATAACTCGGAGCAAAACCCGGATCGAGGCGAAGTGTGCGCTCCACGTCAACACGAAGACACGTGCCACCATCGATTCGAAACCATCGATTCGAAGGGATGGTTTCGAACCAAACAGCCACGCAATGAATCCCATCTCGTATCCATCATATCTCTCAATCTACTGATCCAAATGCCACGAAATTTTCATAGAAGCTTGCATACATGTTGAAGAACGTCCACACCAAATTTCATCTCGATTGGATGAATTTATGATCGATTCGAATGGAGTTCGAATCGATGCCAAAGTGGGCCCCAATTTCCAGAGGCCGGGCGCGTGGGCCCCCTCACGTGCCAGAAGTGATCTTCCGAGTTTTCAGCGAAATATCAGCAACCTACGCCTATAAATAGAGCCCCAAAGCCAACAGAAAAAGGGATCTTTCAACTCTCAAGCGCCCAGACTCTGCCGGATTGAGATCTCCATTATCCTATATCATATATTTGCTGTTGATTTCGAATTCCCAGTTGTAACTCGCTGTTGATCGTTGTAACAACTTGTAATTATTGAAAGAGAATCAATAAAACAACAAAAAACTTTACAGTGGATGTAGGAAACACGCCGAACCACTATAAATCGCTTGTCTACGCATTTACTTTATTGTTGATTGGAGTTTTTTTAGGTAATATCTGTTTTGGAATTTACATTCTTCATTGTTATCTCTTCAACGACTCCCGAAGAGTGTTGTGACCAATTTTGGTGCAAACACTTTATTGCTTTCACTGAAAAAACCCGGTTTTTCTTCTGTTCCTTGGATCTGTCATCGATACCAGATTGAATAAATCTAAGAGAGAGATCCAGATCATTAAATCCAACTTCCTTCCCTTCTATTCAGATTTGCATAAAGTCTAGGAAAGGAATCTAACTTTCAAGATGGTTAGTACAAGAACCGCCTCTAACGCTATCAATCGAGAAGAACGGGACCGACAGAATCCTGTGTCGCCACTTCCATCTAATTAGGATGCTACTGGACACTCCGAACCGTCAGGTCCGGTTACCCGACAAGAGATACAGTTGCTACTCCAAGAGCTGACCCAGAGTCGGCCGCAACTAGCAGAACAGCTACGTGCTAATGCCGAGCTGATCAACAAGCTGGATCGCCAGATGCGAAAGAGATCCACGAGAGACCATGCTTCTCGCTCCTCCAGCGAAAGTTCTTCATCTTCTGATTATCATAATCGGCCTCCACGACCCCGGCTAGATGGGAGTCGTATGCCACCCGTTGGAAATCAACCGACAATAACCGTTGGACAACTGAGAGTTGGTCCATTAGCCAGTTTCCAAACCGGACCCTCCTCCCGAGGAGGTGCCGTTCCTCACCACACCGCAGAATACCGCACCACTAATGTTGCGGCTGAAGCAGGAGTCGACACCCAAGATCAGTCGGACCTGGACCATCGTCATAGCGGACGTACTCCTGAACCGTACGTCGCATAGGACTATGAGCCAAGAAGGCAAGACTTGGACCGTCAACAATATCCAGTCCAACCCCAAAGAATGGAACGTAATCATACTCCGATGCAGGTCGCAAAAAACGCGCAAATGCCGGATCTTTCAACTATGATACGTCAAATGATCCGTGAGAGCCAGGGATTCACAAATGACGATTGGGGAGTTACCCGAAGTCACACTCCTTTTACGGACGATATCCTTACTGCTGAACCCCCACGGCGATTCCGGATGCCAACTCTACCCATGTATGAAGGAAACTCCGACCCCAACCAACATATTCTGAAATATGAATGGTCGATGACCGCTGCCAGAGCCGACGATGCAGTAAAGTGTCGTAGTTTCCCCATATCCTTGGAGGGCATCGCTACCATGTGGTTCACTCGATTACCACCTCGATCCATCTCTTCATTCGACCAGTTAGCCACAAAATTCGTTGAGCAATTCCGCATGCACGTCGCAAGGCCAAAAGATGTCAACACTCTATCTATTGTCACTCAAGCTCCTGAAGAGACACTCAGACACTACTTAGAGAGATTCCATGCTGCATGTGCGAAGATCAGCAATCCAAATGATAACTCCATCCTTATGGCGTTGACTAAGGGGATCGACCCCGATTCTGAGTTCGGCAATTGGTTAGCTGGAAAACCACCTGCATCATTGGACCGTTTCCACGCCAAGGCGGCTCAATTCCTGAGATGGGAAGATGCGAAACAGTCTAGGAAGCAAACCGATGCCGGGCCAAGCACGGAAGGGATCCAAAGCAATGTTGCGATCAAACAGTCTGGTGAGAGCTCCAAAAAAGTTCAGTTGAACATTAAAAATAAGCAAGCTCGCCGAAGAGAGAGCGTGAATCAAACTAAAAAACAAGATCAAAATCGTGGCCCGCAGCGCAAGAATCCAATGTTTGACAGTTACACTCCTCTGAACACATCACTAGAGGACTTGTACTTACGAACCTGTAATACAATTCAGTACCAAAAACCTGCACCAAAACCGTCTTCAGAGAGACAAATCCAAACTGGAAAGTTTTGCAGGTTCCATGAAAGCTACGGGCATAATACGAACGAGTGTCGCCACTTACAAGACCTCGTTGAAAAACTGATCAGAGAAAGGAAGCTGGAACAGTTTGTGCGGACACCGCAGCCCAGAGAAGCGGGCCCATCAAATCAAAACAATGAACCCAATCGACCGAGACAGGAGGACTCGACTTGTCCCCGTGGAAGATTGGTGATAAATGCCATCAGTGGCGGACCAACTTACTCAGGAGCCTGGAATGACGAAGATCCCCGTCGCTGTCACACATGACAGGCTCATTCAATCTATGAATACTTTGCAGTTTCCTTTACATTCTGAAATTTGAGTTTGTAATAAGGCACTGACTTTGCCATATTTTCTTATTTCAGCAATAAAATACTATCTCTCCAAGCTAGAGCTGTGATTCACCGAATACAACATTCAACATTCACGACACACGAAGAGCTAAGTTCCATCAAACAATGGAATTTATTCAAATAGCGAGTGACTGTGATACGACCGGCCACTCACTAAGTGAAACCCCAACTCGGGGGCAAGCCATCACGTCAAAGGCTGAACTGGACCAACACACGACAGCCCTACAACTAACTCCAACTTCCCAGAGTGTGAATTGGAGTATAAACATTCAACAATTCATTCCCGGAGTGCGAACGGGCTCCAACTTCCCAGAGTGTGAATTGGAGTATAAACATTCAACAATTCGTTCACAGAGTGCGAACGGACTCCAACTTCCCAGAGTGTGAATTGGAGTATAAACATTCAACAATTCGTTCCCGGAGTGCGAACGGACTCCAACTTCCCAGAGTGTGAATTGGAGTATAAACATTCAACAATTCGTTCCCGGAGTGCGAACGGACTCCAACTTCCCAGAGTGTGAATTGGAGTATAAACATTCAACAATCCGTTCCCGGAGTGCGAAAGGAGTCCAACTTCCCAGAGTGTGAATTGGAGTATAAACATTCAACAATTCGTTCCCGGAGTGCGAACGGACTCCAACTTCCCAGAGTGTGAATTGGAGTATAAACATTCAACAATTCGTTCCCGGAGTGCGAACGGACTCCAACTTCCCAGAGCGTGAATTGGAGTATAAACGTAGAATCCATCGTTCCCAGAGGGTGAACAGACTCCTAAAAAGCCTAAATAGATGTGACTGATCATCCAGCGGCTAACTCCAGATTCCCAGAGCGCGAGTCGGAGTACAAACATCAATTCCAGGTTCTCGGAGTGCTAACCCAAACATACATGTTATCTCCAAGTTCCCAGAGTGTGAATTGGAGCACAAATACCAAGTCAAAGTTCCCGTAGTACGAACCGAAATATCAATACTAACCCCAAGTTCGCATAGTGTGAAGTGGAGTATAAACATCAATTTCAAGTTCCTGGAGCGCGAACCGTGTTACAAACATCGATAACTCTCAATTTCCTAGAGTGCAAACCAGGTTATCGATCTTAAATTATCCTAAGTCCCCAGAATGCGGATGTGTACTTAAGATTTGCAATAAGTGCGATCAACCACCAAAAATACAAGTGTTTTTT
This sequence comes from Allium cepa, assembly GCA_030765085.1. Taxonomy (NCBI): domain Eukaryota; kingdom Viridiplantae; phylum Streptophyta; class Magnoliopsida; order Asparagales; family Amaryllidaceae; genus Allium; species Allium cepa. The sequence goes on along the minus strand of CM060929.1, from coordinate 697,372,916 downwards.
CCCGAAACTGCGGGGCAAAAAAGCTAAGTGTCAATCACTAACCAAAGTGATGCAATGTATGAAGTTCAACTCATTCATCGATCACAACTTGTGACCAAGATTTTCAGACTTAGCAAATAAAACAAACTCTACTTGACGGTAAAAACACCACAAGTACACCGAACTGAAAACAAAACGCTACAAGCACTTAAGCACAAAAGAAATGAGAATTGAAACAAAGAAATTGAATTTTATTTCAACTAACTAGAGACAAGGACTTACATGCAAATAAGTTCTTTCAAAAAAAGAATTCCTACTTGCAGGGGCCGAACCTGCATCTATAAAAGGCCTACTAACAGAAAACAAACATAAAGTTCATATCTATCAAAAAATCTGCTCAAACGGCCCATCTATTTCTTCTTTTTGAATCTCCTTATCAGCGGTTCGTCATCGGACTCGCTAGAAACAGAGATTCTTCGCTTGGAGTGCTTCCTCTCCGGCGGCTGCTCTTCGGCTGGGGGCATAATGTCAATGTCCTCCTCAGAGCTCGAATCTACATGAAGGCTTTCCGCCGGAGGAGTAGGAGGGACTGGACCCGCAAAGGAAGATGGGAAAGTGCCGCCCAATGATATAATCCCTACAGGCGCTGGGCAATGCGCCGCCGCACTGCCACCAACACTACCACTTTGCCCCGCAGCTTCTAATTCTGCATGAATCTCGGCCAAGATCTCTTCATCACGAATCGTTTGAGCTTGGCTGGGGGGATCTGCAGCCTGCATTGAAGAGCTAGAGGTTGGCGGGAGGTCACTAACGACGAACGGCAGGTCTGTGGAGAAGCCACCTTGCTTGCCGAGCAGCTCGCTCACCATTTGTTCGTCAAGAGATAATCTGCTCCCCTGCGCCGCTTCAGTTGATACTGCGGTTATGACAATAGTCTCGGTGGTGATGGCCTTATCCCCTTTACTCGATTCTTGAGTCGCGACAATTGGCGCAACTCCAGTCACTAAGCAAAAATAAGAAGTTATTAATAACTGCTTCAAAACTAACTCTCTATTTGGAATACACTTGAGATAAGTTCGGAATACCTTCCCCAGTTTGGCTAGCGGACGGCTGAGCGGCCTCAGAAGTGTGCTCCTGAATAGGAGATTGCCATGGCTGTTCTGGGTCGTAAGCTGGGACAAATTGTGAATCAACCACAGATACAGGCTCTAGCGAAGGTGGAGCAGTAAATTCAAGAACAGTAGCGTGATGCTCAACACCTGATCCCTCTCCAACCTCCAGAGATCGGCCACCAATCATCTCCTTCTCATAAACAATAATAGCGTCATGGAGGATCTTTTTCTCATCATCTGTCAGCAACCGGTTTTCGAGTTCAAATCGGTCAACCGATTCATCCGGATGCGCTTCCTCTTCCTCCTCAACCAATCGACCCCAAGCGCTACGGAGGTGTACCGGGTAATCCTGAAGCCAGGCCAAATTTCTGTGTCTCAACACATTGGCATTGTAAGTGATGAGAAGATCTTCAATATCGGCCTCCAGCCTGGCCTTCGCTTGTTGAACTTTCTCCTCAACATCTGCCTCAACCGCCTGAACCTTGGCTACTGCCGCATTCCGTTCAGTCTGAAGCATCACGGCTTGTTCACACGCCTCATGGGCTGCATTGTTCGCATCATCCCTATCCTTGGCGATTTCGGCAAATTTGTACTTAAGCTCGTTTAGCTCCTTCAAGGTTGCGTCCCTCTCAACAGCGACCATGGTGTTTCGATAGCCCATATCCTCTACCGTGGCATAATGCTCAGGTTTCATCCTATCCATCGTTGCCTGGGCTTCGTCGGCTTTTTTGATAGCCTCCATTTCAGATTTCCGAGAGGATTCAGCTTCAGTGTTTAGCACCTCAATAATACGGCTCTTTTGAGCTAACTCAGCCTGCAACTTCTCGATGGTGGCCCCACGCTCAAAGGCCAATGCCGACGCTTTGTCAGCCTCTTTCGACCACGCTTTGTACTGGGCATAAAAATCATGCACGTAGTAATGTACTAACTGCTCAGCTTCCTTCGGGATCTTCTTTAAATGTGTAGGAAATATATAGTTGTCAAAGCAAATGTTTGGAAAATCTTTCTTTAGCTGAGCAAGCTTGATTGCTCCTTCCCCTGAAATTTCCACGGGGGGCTGTTCTATAATAGCAGTAGTTATTGTTTCGCTCCTAGAATGGCGGGATTCATGCCTAGAATATCGAGAAGCCGACATGTAATGTGACGATTCAGAGGGACGAGAGACATGAGCAGGAGGTTGCATAGGATCTCTAGGAGGAGGAGGAGTACGCGATCGAGATCGACGCTTATAGCCTCTATCTGTATCATATCTCTCTTGACCAGAATACCCAGAGCGTCCCTGGTCGTAATCTCTGTCCCCTTCTCGTCTGCGCGAATCATGATATGAAGACTTGCGGGCATGTCGGAGACTCACTAACATTGAATCTCACCTAGACATAGTATCTGCAGAGCAAAATAAAGTAAAATTAATCACTTTTCGAAACAGGTAGTTTACAGTCAAAGGTTATGCAGTGTTGTGAAATTTGTATGAATGTGCAACCCCCCGACCAACCGGATGTGTCTGCCACACTAGTGGGAAAAGACTCGCTCAAAACTAAAGTTTCTGAAAGTTCTTCCAATCCGGCATCATGCTGCAGGGACACATCGTCTGGAATTGGAATATTGGCGAGCCCTTCATAAAGACTTTCAGTTCTCGGAGGAGACATCTCCGAAATTCTAACTTCGGGAGCGGATCGGGCTGTGACAACCGATTTCCATCTCCCCTTCTTAGTTGGCTTGACAATGGCGGCCTTGCCTTTTCTCTGCTCCGCGACATCCTGAACTACATCCGTAGGCCTGGTCAGCGGCTCATCATCGGTATGGGTTCTTTAAGAATCAGCTTCCTCGGCTATAATAACTATGGGCTTCTTGTGCTTGACTTGTTTTTTCGAGACGGTCCTTAGTGCCCCGTCAAACTGTATGCTCTGCCCTCGTTCGATCAACCCATAAGTTCGAAAATTCCTATCCGTCAGAAGCAACTCGATATCCCTATCTTCGCTCGGGACTCCCCGGAGTATTCAGACTATCTCCTTAAATTGTTCGCCTTCGGGTCGTTGAATCGTTGCTGTAAAAAGGAAAAAATAAAAGTTTCACTTCGGCTGCAATTGTCGTAGTAATTATTTAAGAACTCAGCTATACTCACGTCTGAATAACCACCGCCGGGCAAACCCTGGGGGACATCTGACATAAAACCATTCTATCCTGTAATAACTCAACCTGGTCCAGGACCTAGTAAACACTTGACAATTCCTCACCGCTTCCAGAAATGTGAAAGAAGGGTAATCGCCTCGGGTTTTGAAATTGAATAGATATCTGATCTCGATCGGGATCGGTGGTCTATAAAGGTACTCCATGAAGACAATGAACATGCTGTTCACGGAGGCATATCCGTTCGGGTGTAGTTGAGATGGGGCGATCCTCAAAAAAGACAGTACTTCTCATATGTACTCGTTGAACGGAGGAAGTGTCCCGGCCGCGCATGCATGGCGATTGAATGCTATATATCCTTCCGGCGGATTGTGTGGTCTATCATTCGCCCCCAGTAATAACACGTCGTCCAGTGACATGCCGTGCCTCAAGCATATTCTTCCCAACATATCTTCAGAAATATTGGATTGAACGGAATCCGATGGATTCAAGCCCGAAATCCGATCTTGTTCGATCGGACGGCGGCGTGCGTTTGTGGTGAAGATGCATGATCCTCCTCCTCACAACGAAGCATACATTTGGGAGACTACCTTGATGGGTTCATTCGAATCGATGAACCTCGAATCCATCAGCCATCGGTTCGAAATCCTTAACTTCACATCGATACGAATTGTATCTTTATGACCGATATGAAAGGTATCGATTCGAACGTGATCGATGTCAAGTTGAGTTTTTCCTGATCGGTACGAACCAGTTAACCAAGGATCGATTCGAAGTCATCCTTCATTGATCGATTCGAACTCGACACCCGATCATCGATTCGAAGCGCGCCTTTCTACATCGATTCGAAGTGGTATTAGGATGGGTTCGAATGAGCTTCCTGTGATCGTTTCGAACCCTCTATGATGGATACCAAAGTTTGACATTTTCTAAGCATAATTCCGACGAGCTTCAATCCTGCATATATGGACTTGAATATTAAACTGCATACTTGACCAGCTTTCGAAGCTCGTCGATGGAACCATAACAACCTCTATCCGAATCAATTTCCATCATATAAACGGTTTAGCGATGACGGTCAGCGATGAAGGTCATTATAACTGGACTCCGTAGCTTTGTCGTTTGCATATTTCCTTTAACTCCGTGACACTTATTCAAGTAATGCATGGCACTGTACAACATACATTCATACACTTTACACTGGGGAAATGCACGGGTCCTTTGTCGTCTAACGATGGTTTCTCATGAGTTAGCTAGTTATGGAACCTTCAAGTTCGCAACAGCAGGAGATTCAAAGTACGGTTACTTCGAGACTAGAGGTCCCGGATATCGAACCTGAGATCATCGGTCCAGCCCCGGATGAGTTTCCCAATGCGTCTTTTATTGCCAATCCATCGGATTCCGTTTAATCCAATATTTCTGAAGATATGTTATGAAGAATATGCTTGAGGCACGGCCTGTCACTGGACGACGTGTTATTACCGAGGCCGAATGATAGACCACACAATCCGCCGGAAGGATATACAGCATTCAATCGTATCAACACAAGGTTACAGCAATACAAAATACGAGTCTCAACAAAAAAGAAAGCAATGATTGTTCAGAGAGAAATTGCAGCTATTCAAAGCACGTCATGTTCCCACAAGACGTACTTTGGGGGGAAAAATGTTATCCCGATTTTTGGCAAAGCCGTGATACCAAAAGATCGATCGTAAACGGAGAACAGTTCGTCTCAGAGATTGGTCATACTTCGTTTTGCTATGGATATCACTGAATTTTGTCCGAGAACATATTGAGCTACAATTGATAGGACTTGAAAAGAAAGATCGTAGAAGTCCGCATCTCAAATTTCAAGTCAATCCGAGTTCATACGCTCAAGTTATGATCGATTCAACTTGAAGGGAAAAACACTAGTGAATCCATCGATGTAGGTGTCTTCGAATCCATCACCGAACACCGGTCGAACCGATCACCTTCGTATCGATTAGCTTCGAATCCATCGGAGTGCCTCGGTTCGACTCCATCAACTTCGAATCCATCGAGTTCGTATCGATGGACCTCGTAACCATCAGCTGGTGTTGACTTCGCACCCATGGAGAAGTTACAAAGCTCGTATCCATCAGAGAAACGCAAGTTCGTATCCAACAAGCATCAGTCGTTCGAAACCATCATTGAAGCCTTGTTCGAACCCATCTGTAAAACCTTGTTCGATTCCATCAATGAAGCTTCGTTCGAATCCACTGGGTCAACTAGCCATGGTGACGTGTCTTTCATCGGTTCGAATGCGCCGAGATATATGGAGTCGAAGCGGTCAACTTGGAGGAAAACCCGGATCGAGGCGAAGTGTGCGCTCCACGTCAACACGAAGACACGTGCCACCATCGATTCGAAACCATCGATTCGAAGGGATGGTTTCGAACCAAACAGCCACGCAATGAATCCCATCTCGTATCCATCATATCTCTCAATCTACTGATCCAAATGCCACGAAATTTTCACAGAAGCTTGCATACATGTTGAAGAACGTCCACACCAAATTTCACCTCGATTGGATGAATTTATGATCGATTCGAATGGAGTTCGAATCGATGCCAAAGTGTGCCCAAATTTTCTGAGGCCGGGCGTGTGGGCCCCCTCACGTGCCAGAAGTGGTCTCCCGAGTTTTCAGCGAAATATCAGCAACCTACGCCTATAAATAGAGCCCCAGAGCCAACAGAAAAAGGGGTCTTTCAACTCTCAAGCGCCCAGACTCTGCCGGATTGAGATCTCCATCATCCTATATCATATATTTGCTGTTGATTTCGAATTCCCAGTTGTAACTCGCCGTTGATCGTTGTAACAACTTGTAATTATTGAAAGAGAATCAATAAAACAACAAAAAACTTCACAGTGGACGTAGGCAACACGCCGAACCACTATAAATTGCTTGTCTACGCATTTACTTTACTGTTGATTGGAGTTTTTGTTAGGTAATATCTGTTTTGGAATTTACATTCTTCATTATTATCTCTTCAACGACTCCCGATGAGTGTTGTGATCAATTTTGGTGCAAACAAACGTATCATTATTCGGAATGGGTTATATGACACAAAGTCCTCTCTCGACTAAACCGAATAATGGGCGCAATATTTAAAAACATATGGATATGGGATTTTTAATTAAGTCACAACTTCAAAGAAACCCAAAACCTTTCTTCAACTGGTTTAAACAAATTACCATTTCAAATTTTTTAAACAAAAGATTTATTCCACAAAGTTCACTAAGTTTCACAAAGATCCATTTACGGATTTCAAAACAATTTCCATTTCAATTGGATTAACTCGTTAAATCTTTAAATCAAAGATTTAACTTATAGCTTTCAAACCGTTTCCAAAGATTTATTCATAACTTGGAAAACCATTTTCATTTTAGACTTGAAATCCTTTTAACACAATTTGGAAGTTCATTTCTTATATGAAAGATTTATTATTTGAAAACAAATAGGTTTCGTCTCGAAAGAATCCGATTATAATTGCACGAATTAAAGCCTTTGACTTTAAATTCAAATTCCCAAATCAATACATCTAAAATGGTTTAACCCACATATAACTTGTATAACATCTTTAATCCCTAGTTTCAAATCATAGGATTCAGTTTCAAATTTTGAATTTCAAATTTAAATTAGATTATTTAAACTTCAAGGCGTAATCAAGTTATTTAAAAATAAATTTTATCTTTGAAACTCTTTTTCAAAAACATTTTACTTTAATCACAATCTATTTCCAAAACTATTTGGATTCCAAATTCAAATTCAAAACTATTTCAAAATTATGCGACTTAACCCATTTCCACGTGCAATCCTTATTTGTTTGTGTATAGTGTGGTCCAGGGTTTCACATAGTAGTGCAACATCAAAAATCATCACAGATTCACAGATAAAGTTAGTGGATCATTCACAAATATTAACCATTACTATTCGATGTGGGTTTCAGATAACCAACTGGAAATCCGACTCCCTGTCGCGTCGAAATTCAAATGTCGTTTTACGGGCAAAGGGGTTTTCACATACACATAGAAATAAATCACAATCACCGTTCAACATAAGGTAATTCACATCACACAGCATCACAATCACATACCAGAAATATCAATCCAGTACACAATATTTGACAATTAATTTAAATTAAATAATTTAAACTCAATTAATTACAATGAGCAATTAATTTCTTAATCACTTTCATAAAGTAATTACACTTACACAATTTCATAAATGATTAATTAATTAATCTAATTAATTGTTAAAATTAATCTCGTTGATTAATTATTTAAATAACCTTAGTTAATGACCTTCATTAACTAATAACAATTCTTTAATTACTTTCCCAATCAATCTCTAATTATAAATTAATCTATATCATTAATTTATAAATTAAATAAATAAGTCATTCCTTAATTATCTTATTCATTAAATCATTTTAATACCTTAATTATCTCTGAGGTAATCCATTTCTATGTTAATGACTTTATGAATATTAAAGTGTATTTAAATATTACGCTTCTAAATTTAGATTCAAATTGAGTTTTGAATTTAAGATTCAAAATGATTATACATTTGAACATTAACCAAATTTAAATATCAACTTATAAACCTATATAAGAAAAGTTCTAACTAAATTACTTAAATTTTTATTTAAAAATTAAGCTTTAACATACATTACATTTTAACTTGCAAATTCAAGTGAAAACAAATTATTTAACTTTTCATTGAATTTTTTTTATAAAAGAACTTAATCAAATCCAATTTAAATATTTATTTGAAAACAAATAACTTTAAAAAGCTATTGATTTAAACTTGTTTAAAACATTCAGATTTAATATCTGATTCAAATTCCTAGATCTGGATTCAAAGAGACTTGAATCCACTAATTTAAATATTTATTTTAAACCTTTGATTTAAATCTTGATTTAAAATCCAAATTTCGTTTTAAAAACTTTAAGATTCAAAGTTTCATTTGAATCTAAACTTCATAGTAGATTTAAACTTTGTTTACATCTAGCTTACAAATTTAAATTCATTTAAATTTGTTTTAAATTTAAATTTGCTGTCAGGTTTACAAAAACCTGTACAAACCAAAACTAACCCGAGGCAACTCATGTTTGCTTCGAGTTAAAACCTAATTTACTTCGAGTAAACTACTCGAATAACTTGAGTAAATCCCGAGTTCAAAACCTCTGCACCAAAACAATAGATCATCAGTAAATTTAAATGGCACGGTGCACATGCACCATGGCTCTGGCCCTCACCGACCACCATCTTAACCTCCAACATATCGACGACCATCACCAGACATCATCACGGCCATCCAAATCCATCACGGTTGCTCGAATCAAAATCTAGCTCTCAATTCAAAACCTGAAACTAAACAACACAACACTGACCAAAACCTGGCAACGCCTCGTGCTTGCAATACTGACCACCGGAAAACACAAGCCACCAGCCAAGACTCCATCATCATCCCCTCTACCATCTCCCAAGCCCTTGTAGCACTCGATCAAGCATAGCAGCCGTACACACCTCATTTTCTGGCCATGTCATAATCTAACTTTAAACCCTAAGTTCGCTTCGTCCCTTCGATTCATGCATTTGAAAATTTATTCAGCCATTTTCTCGACATCACCGAAGTTCATACAAGCTTCAACCCAAATTTCAACATTTATTATTGGATCGATCACTAGAAATTTGGAAAAATGCAAATTTTGTTTAAATTCGAGCTGCTCTTTGAATACTCAGTTAAAAATCATCATATTGATTTTAAAAATCATGTCTTTGTATGTTCATTTAAGTTATGTAATCAAACCAATAAATTAAACTACTCGAATAAATTCATTTGATTTCTTACTTGACTGTAAAATGAATTCACAGTGTCAGGTTCCTTCATTCTCAAGCTAACAAAATTATGGACCATGGTTTGAGTTTAAACAAACAATTTGTCTAAAATATAACTTATAAATGTTTTTGTATGAATATTTATAAAAAAAATCTTGTTTATGTTCACTCTGTAACCAGAAACAAGAATCATCAAAGTACACAATATACACATATACTTATGCAGAACTAAAAATATACAACCAAGTTTTTCATGAAACAAAAATACAAATTTAAAATTTTTGAAGTAGTAAGTTTACTCACATGGAACAAGATTGAACAGAAATAATTGTTTTTGTTTGAAGGCTGTAATGTTTGATCTGCCTTTAACCCTGTTCTGCTTTCTTTTGAGTTGAATGATGTTTTTAAGTTTGTAAAATGAAGATAATGATGTTTATTTCTTTTTTTCTTTCAGCTTGCTAAGTTATTTTTCTTTACTGAACAAATTAGGATAGGGTTGATATATATATATATATATATATATATATATATATATATATATATATATATATATATATATAAAGAACATGGTCTGTACAGAGGAAGGTATTATCTAGTTAAGCTTATTTGGTTTGAACAGTTTTTTTTCTTTGGTTTGACTAATTTTTTTTTATAAACTGAAATGAAGTTTACATTTCGGCTGAGATGACATTAATTTGTGCTTGAGGAGATAGGATATTAAATGCTTGCGTTTCTCATTTTGTCTACAGCCTCCATTTGATTTGTATATGTACTTCTTTTGTCTTGTTGATATTTTCTTATTTCATTATCTCCTTTTGTAAGCTTTATTACATAGATATTTTTTTCTTCTTTTTTTTTGTTCTTTATACATGTACATTTTTATTTGTTTCTTTTCTTTGCCTTTGTGCATAGATGTTTTTGTTATTTCTTGCTTGCCTAATTCACATACAAATTTGTATGTATTTTATTTGTTATTATTTTATAGTTTGATTTTATACTTTTACTATTAACATAAATTCTTAAATTTGATTTCTATTTATAGTTTAATTTCCAAACATTACATTTATAATATATATATTATTTTATACTTTACACTCATATTCAATATTGATAGGATAAATTTTCTTTTATTTTAAAATTTTTATATCCTTTTAAAGAAAATGAATTAAAACACAATTTATACGTTTAATAATAATCGTACATATTTTTTTTCCAAAGTAAAATCTTCAAATCCAATTTATTGTGTATTCATTTTGAATTTATTTTTGAATTTCCAAATCAAAATGTTATTTAGAATCCAATTCAATTAAAAACATTTATAATAAGTTTCAAATCCAAATTCTAAAATAAATAAGTATATGTCCCTTATTAAATATGAAAATTCAAATAAACACACAATTTAATCCAAGAATTTAATTAAATTACAAATTTAAATTCGTCTTTAAACCGGGATCGTTACATCTCCTATAACAATAGCTTCCAAGCAAGCATCGGTATGGCACCTTATGAAGCTCTCTGTGGACGTCCATGCAAGTCTCCATCATGTTAGGTAGAGTTTGGAGATCGTATAGTTCTTGGGCCAGATGTGATTCAAGAGGTGACAGAGAAAGTTGCGGTGATTAATAAATGAAGGTAGCCCAAGATCGTCAAAAGTGTTATACTGGTAGGAGGTAAAGAGATTTAGAATTTGATGTTGGACGTCTTGTGTTCATTAAGATTTCTCCAATTAAAGGAGCTATTAGATTTGGAAAAGATGAGAAGTTAGCTCCAAGGTATATTAGACTTTTCCGTATTCTTGAAATGATTCGGTCTCTTACTTATAAGGTTGAGTTGCCGGAGAGATTGGCAGGTGTTCATAATGCATTTCATGTGTTGCATTTATGGAAACTTGTGCATGATCCAACCTTGATTGTAGAGCCATCTGAAACGGAGGATCTGGAAGTGGAGCCAGACTTGACAGTGGTTAGACATCTAATCTATATTGTAGATCAGAATGAGAAGTGGTTGCGCAATAAGGTAGTGTAGTTAATTAAAATTCAGTGGAGTGAGGATCCTAGAGACTGCATGTAGGAGACTGCAGACCATATGAAGGAGGACTATCTTGAGTTAATGTTAGGATAGCTAGTTGTTTGTTTGTGCATATAGTTTAAGCATTTTTTGCTATGGATGTTTAGTATATGTCTTTTGTATGTGATTTATGATATGAATACATAGCTTTTCAAGTAATTGAGTTATCTTCTTATGTGCTAATTTCGGGATGAAAATTCTTTTAAGGGGAGAGAGTGTAACGACCTAGAATTTAATTAACTTAATAATGAATATTTAAATATATTTTTGTTAACTAATTAATGAATTTAATAACTCAAATAAACTCCTTTTAAATAATAACTAAAGATGGCGAAATAATTTTTGTAATGGCTTGAAATTTCACTACTTTGATTTGAGAATATTTAACTATTAAAATAATAAATCATATAATGAAAATAAAAATATTTTAAGTAATAATGAATGATTATGAAATTATTTTCAATTTTTTTTATTAATAACTAATTCAAATAAAAATAGAAAACATGCCCATAAATCGTTTTCCGAATTTTCGACTTTTAGGTGTTGAAAAGCTGTTGGAAAATGTTGTGCACATTTTTGTAACACATACATACACTATTATAACTGACTTAGGATTTGTAATATATAAATATACATATTAACTTAAGAAATATAAAATATATGATATGACTTTTTATGTAAATGTTAAAAAAACAAAATGTAAATGTAATAAAAGTGGCATAACTTGTCATATCTTTAGAAACATGAAGTACTAAGGTACTAAATGCATGTTGGCTTTGATTTGAAGCGTGGGGGAATAGATAAGTGATATGGCAAAGTGAGAAGGGGAGGGGTAAAGTACATAGGGTATCTTAGTAAATTAACTTGTTAACATATTATAATAGCAAAATTTCTTAATTTATTTTCATTTTTCCATTCTTATCTTCATTTCGAAAATTCCTAAGCTTTTATGAAAGTCTTTCATTTTTTGCCAAAGCCGAACCTATATTTCCTAGGACTGAACCTTTTATGGCTATAAACCACTTAAAGACTTCATTTTTTTCAAGCTAGAAGCAAAGGCTTAGGCCATGTTCGATTTATAAGAAAATTTAGTTTAGTTTCATTGACTTTTGGTGAGCAAAGATCTAACACATAACAGTGTTTTATAACTTAAATATATGCTTGATTTATTGTAAAAATATGAAGTTGTTTGGATATAAATTGTATTAGCTTGGATATGTGTATGTGTTTGGATGAGATGACAAATAGTTTGGAATTTGAGAATTGAAATATCAAGTTGGTTACAAGTTATAATCCTTACTTGTATGTGTTGGTTATGACATGATTTTATGTTGTGATATGGATGTGATGTAATTACGTATGCTATGATGTTGAATAAATGATTGTATGCTAAGGAAGTTGGCACTTTTGCTAACTTAAGTGAGATGGAATCTCTTATATAAAACAATAATACTTGGTTTTAAAATTTCAAGATATTTCCAAATTTAAAAGCTTCTTTAGTTTTCAAGAAACATATATTTATGTTTTAGTAAATTTTTCCAAAAGTTAGAGTTGGAAAAGTCTTAGAAAATAAATTTTCCAGTTTTTAAAAATTACAGGTTGTATAGCGATAGTCGTTATATGAGCAGTTCAAAGAATCGAACTCTTTTTGAAATCTAAAGATGTTTTCACTTAGAAATATTTTTGCAAAATGTTTTAAAACTTATATTAAGTAAATAAAAAGGCAATTTTTATTTAATTTATTATTTATTTAATAAATTATTAATTAATTAATTAAGTAATCACTACTTAATTATTGGTTAATAAAGGTAATTAATATTTAAGTGTTAGTCAATTAATTTAATTTTAATCAGTTAATTAATTAAAGTTAATTATTATTTAATTAATAATTAATTTTAATTATTTTATATAATTTATTAAAGATTAATTATTAATTTTTATTAAAGTGGTTTAATTAATTATGTCTAATTTATATTTAATTAAGATGATAATTAAGACTTAATGAAGATTTAATTATTATTTAATAAAGGTTTAGTTTGTCGTTTAATCAATTAATAAGGTTTTTTAATTATAAATCATTTTTGTTTCAAAATATCAGTTTGTTTTAAGATTGTCTTTATTTTTCAAAAATGTTTTAAATCAAGGGATTTCTTTGTTGGTTACCCTTAAGTAACCTCAAAAAAGTATGAAACTAATGTTAATGTGGTGGCATATTTATAGGAAATAAGTTAGCCCATAGTAAGCACTAAAAGCCGATGAGTAGGCTAATCTTCTATTTGTGAGACCTAGAATTTATTTCTGGGCGAGGGATAGAGTAAGGCCGAAATATCGAAAACGTGATAGAGATGGGAGGGTTAACTCCTATCAATGTGTCATGTTTAAATTAAATATATGGTTATGCATGTGCGAACTCTCTATAGTTAACTTATGTAGTGGATTGTCCACTATTTATAACTTGACCTGTTTTAACTCTGGAATTATGTTGTGTATATTAGAGTTCACCGGTGAGGACTCTAATACCGATTATATACTTCCAAAAGAACAAGAATTAAGTTAGCCGGGAATTGTCGCTTAGTTTGGAGACACTGGTTTTAGATAAATAAAATTTGTCTGAACCACTCCAAACTAATAATGTTCGTGATGGATAGTCATGAAGTATGTTGTGAAGCTAACTATTCTGTCTGAGGGTGATTCCAAAATGGAAGATAGTTAATGTTGGGTGTTTGTTCGAGCTCCGAACAACTTGTATGGACAAATGCTAGCATTGCATTGGTTGCATGGAGGGTAGTGTTGGCATTCCTAGATGATTGCTATATAAAAAGGTAATCGTAGCCTCAAGCCTCATCAACTGGGAAAATTACTAGAGCAAGGATGTGGAGCAAGGCTATGTGGGCCTCTCTTATTAGGGTACGATCATCACCAAATCTAGAGTGATATCTTCGGTTTATGTATGCTTTGGGATCCCATTTTATGGTTGTTGATCATAACCAAATGGTGATCATATTCGGTGCTACCCAGTAAGGGGTAGGACTGATCCTGAGCAGTAGAGGTGCAATGCATTATGGCCTCCCGTACATTTTATCTGTAGGTGTACGAATTCGGTGGGTAGACCCTTACACTTTAGTAGTTGGAATCCATTTTTCAATACGAGCCTCACACTTGATTGTATAACTATTACGATGGAATTTAATAACATAACAATTTCGGCTATGATTTCATATTTATTTTAAACCTAGATATTATGATAATATCAGAGGATTTCATATAGAAATGTTTTGGTTATCTTAAGTTAAAATCCCGTTCGTGTTTATGCGTGGTGTGGTCTTGTGAGATACCTTTTATTTGATGGTTTTATAAAGTTAAACACATGATTTACTCATACCAGACCCATGTCTAACATGATGTTTTATTTCTTTCCTTTAAACTTTTGGATACTCAAATTTTTATGAGTAGCCAAGTAGTCAGGATTCTTTGGAGCATTTTAGGAAGAATTATGAGGTAGAAGCATTCACTATATCCAGTAGTTATGTTTATTTCCGCTATGACTGTACATTATGTATTAGTAATTTAGGTAGGCTGATATAGCTATCCATTTTGGGAATAGTACTTGTTGTAACTTTGATGTAACATATTGGTGTAACCAAACGTACTATTCTATGATGATGTATATATAACCTAGTTATTTGTGAGAAGAATCTGTATTTGTTTCCTTTGTCTTTTATTTATTTACCCCACAACATGTTTTTCGGACACTTTGATGATTGACACATGAATACCCAGGATGTATTAAGTGTCGTCTTTGGGTGTAAGAAAGGAAGATTGTTACAACAGCTTCCCTAGCCTCTTTGATAGGAGTTGGGCAACAATTTTATCGAGGAAATGCCTAGGTGATCCAAGGATCGAACGAATAAGTCTAAAAGGGGAAGGTAGCCCGAGTGCCAAATGTGGATCGAGGCGAAAGTGAAGAGACCTTCTGAAGGATTTTTTATCATTTGGACTGGGCCTGCCACTCCAACCTCTACATTAAGAATCCCAAATTTTTGAAGAATGGTGTTAACTTCATCGTGAATAGTTATAAGAGGTGGAACAAGAATATAGTCTCCTTTCTTCGAAGCAGGAGAAGATTTTGAGCCATTTTCAACTTTCTTACCATCTATTTATCTGCCAGATGATATTACAAAAAATCAAGGAAATATTATATATTCTATAAAATATTAAAATATTTAAGAAAATGTTAAGGAGAAGTTAAGTCCTTAGATACAAATATAAGAATAGACAATTAGGCAACGAACTAATAAATAGTTAATGAGTCCATAATTAGTTGAAAGCCATTTACCTAGTTGTTGAGCTCATAATGAAATGCCAAACCCATAAGTAGTTATCAAATTTATAATTACTTAGAAATTCACTAAATAATTGTTAAGCCTATTGCTAGATGTCGTACCTATAACGAGATGTCGAGTTCAAAAATGGTTAGTACATTCATAACCAATTGAAAGATCATTGATAAAAATTGAATTCGTAGCTATTTATCGAGATTGTAAATAGTCATTGGGGTCATAACAAGGTATTGGGTTGATAAAAAATCAATTATTTTAAAATTATTTAAAAGTTCTTTAATTAACTGTTTGATTTGTAATAAGGTGTCGAATATATAAATAGTTGCTGAATTCATAGCTAGTTGGAAGCACTACGATTAGTTACCAAGCCCATAGTAAGATGTCAAACTTATACAAGATATCGAACTTATAACTAGCTAACAACCTGTTAAATGGTTGTCGAACCTATAGAAGGGTAGTAACTCATTAAAAGGATATCGATTTTTAACAAAATGGTGATTCTTCAAACGGTTGTTAGATTCACAATTAGTTACCAAGTCTCTGTTGGTTGCCGAATCACTAATTCATTGTCACATTTATAACTAGTTAGCATAACCATAACCATAACCATAACCATAACCATAACCATAACTGGGTATCAAATCTCCAACTAGTTATCGAGTTTTAAGATGTTTAATGAATTTATGAACTAGTAACTAATTAGCAAACCCCTGACAGATTGCTGAATTTTAAGGTGGATCAAAATTTTAACTATTAACTAAATGTCCAATTGGATGTTGAGTGTCTAAATAGATATCGATCTTTGTAGTCATTAAAATCCAATAAATTACGTAATTTCAAGAAGGATATTGTGTCTGTAATAGTTATCTAAATCGAAAGATTATCGAGTTTTTATTAATCAATAAATAAATATATTGCATTCAACATTTAAACCCAAACACCAAGTTCTCAAAATCATAAGAAGTAAACAAACTTAATTACTAATTAAACCCTAATTAAAAACACCCCCATCTTTCAGTTAAATTGAATAGAAATAGACCGCACCTTAAATTAAGCTTGAATGATGTGGAAATCAAAAGATTTTAATTGAACTAAGAAAGTTGAAATCACAGCTTTAAGTTTCCCTGAAATATAAAGCTTTAAGAATGAAGAGAAACAAATATTTATAGAAGAAGGAAATGCAACGTGGAGCAGTGATTTCAATTCAAATGAAAGGGTAAGATTAAAATGGAATACCAACAGGCAATAATGCTGATATCGAGAGGCGACAATGTGAAAAGTAAAATTATACTAAAATATAATAGCCTTCTTCTACACCGGGGGAGAGGGGGAGGGAGGAGGGGTAAATGTTATTGCCAGTATGAAGTATCGAGCTTCTAAATAAGAACACGTTGAGCTTGATAACAAAAGGAGATGCTGAGCCTAGAAAAAGTTAAAATCGTCAAGCATTCAATGTTTAATCAGGGGTTGTGAGC
Source organism: Allium cepa (assembly GCA_030765085.1). NCBI lineage: Eukaryota > Viridiplantae > Streptophyta > Magnoliopsida > Asparagales > Amaryllidaceae > Allium > Allium cepa. The sequence continues at coordinate 697,355,950 of CM060929.1, read as the reverse complement.
TTTAAGGAATCACAAAAATAAGACGTCGAGCATCTAATTCAAAGGGTATCGAACCCCTAAGGATGTCGAGTCCAGAATGGTTAGTGATAAATGGAAGGATGCCAAGTCTAAAGGGGTATCGAACATCAAACAACAAAGAGATACCAAACCTATTTGTGGTAGTGAGCCTCTTCGATTGGAGAAGTTGTCGAGTATTCAACAAGCGGAAGATGATCTCATGTGTTGACAATGAATCAGGACATCGAGTTTGTAAAGTGATGAAGGTGTTGACTAAATAAGTGATTATAGGTATCGAGCTATTGAAGACTGCAAAGAATAGGGGATATCGAACTTCTATAATTCAAAAGTTATCAAATGTTTACAACATTAACTATTGTAAAGCATTTACAAACAAGCCAACTATTTGCAATTCAAACAATAATGATGATCTTAGCAAGGGGTTTTGAGGTTTTATATGAAGCAAGGGATGCCGAACCATATCGAGTATCAACAAATATGAAGGATGTCGAATATCTACTATGTAAGCAAGTGATGTCGAGCCTCAGCAATGGATGCCGAAATTTCATCAAAGATGGTGCTATCGGAACCATTGGATTCAGATCTATGCCACATGTCATTCATCCTGCATGATTTCACCCATATATATAGACCCCTATCGACATCTAAGAGGGGGGCGAATTCTTTCTTTTCCATTTCTCGAGTTTTTAAGCAGTAAACCCTAAATTGATTTGGAGATTTCAGAGCCAATGATAATTTGTGAACTTCTAACATATAAGGACTTGGACAATAAACTTTTTGCATAGCATACTTGTTTCGAATGGCTACATTTGAATATTATAAAACTACGAACAATCACATGACTATCTTTCATACTTGAGTTTGAAAAATGAACATGCATATGACTTCATTTGAACTCGAATTGGACTAGCATATTATCCCAGCTTGCATAAGGCTACTTAAACCTTATCCAAACTGATCTTAGCATGTCCTGCATGTTTGGTTAGCAAAGAAATTTGTTAAAAAATAGGTTGTTGTATTAGTCCACCGCCTCTAACACTATCCTTCCACTATCATGAACGAACATCCCATCTTGATCAATAGTAGAATAAATTCTAATTCTGTCTTCTTATGTTCATCTTTGCATAAAAGAATATAATGTTAAAATTATCATAATAAGCATTGATATGTTCTTCAGTTTTTCTTCCAAATCTGCCTATAAAGCTGCATTCTTGAAGACGTTTTTATTCAATAATTTAAGCCGATCCTTAAGTTTTTTCAACTTGAATGTTGAGTTATGCTGAAAACACCCAACGTACTTTGAGACAAACCATCCATAACAAATTCATATAAGCATCAATCGAATGCCAGTTATTGCTATAAAGGAATGACCTCCCCTTGTCTACGGTATGATCAACTTGAAATTTCATTAAAATCAGTGATTGTTCACTTTTAGTGGACATAAGAACTATTGTTGAAAGATGTAGAAATAAATTAGTTGGTTCCACATTAATTTGAGCTTTATTGATATTATTAGCAATCCCTTTCTTTCCCAAGTGTATTTGAAACCTCGCAATGAAGTTTGCATTAATCTAGTTAGCATGACAAGATTTTTGAAACCAAATAAACATGAAAAAGGAATCGAAAAATCTCCTTTTTCGTATGTAGGATCCAAAACGTTGTTAATATCCCAAAGAGCACCCAAGGTTGACCAATGTTAATAGCATCATCTATAATATAGTCCTAAAGTTTCTCCATATTGTTATATAAGTAATGAGCATGGACAATAGTAATAATTGTTTAATGCCACCCAAATTGATAAGTTGTAAAGTTATGTATTGAGTGCTCTTGCTAATGTCACAAAAGTCCCATATGTCCGAGTAAATAAGAACAGGAATTCTGCCTTTAAATTTCATTTCATTATTAGAAACAAATCTCCATTTATTAGAAAATAGTTGCATAAATTTAGAAATTCTAGTTTCTTAAGTTTATTTTCTAAAAAGAGATTCTGACGACGCTAAGCATTGACTAGATGGATATTGATCGAATCTTGTAGGTCTAAGAGGATAAGGAGTCATGGATATCTCTGATTCAAGATTTTTTTCTAACGGTACTCTTTCGAAAGAAAGGAATGAATGACTAAAGCTCTTGCAAAAAGTACCCTGGTTTATTATACAAGAAGGAATGCTGTACAGAGAGGATTCTCAACCCCTTTGCCAAAGGTTTGCCACCAAACCCAAACCTAAAAAGGTCCTTGCGCATGTATATGAAGGAAGCTTTGGTGACCACTTTTGGGGGGAAAATTTGGCAAAGAAGATTATTCGCTATGGATATTTCTGGTCGATTTTCAACGAGAATGTTGTTGACTATTTTAGGAGATGTGACAAGTGTTATGGATTTTCTGCGATACCAAGAGCCACATCTAATGAGCTTACACAGTTGGTTAGCACATGGCTATTTACGATTTGGGAAATAAATATCATTAGAGTGCTACTAATGTCGAGAGGTGGAGCAAAGTATGCAACAATGGATTTGGACTACTTAACAAAATAGGATAAAGTGGAACCGCTTACAACCGTCACTTCAAAAAAATTGATCAATTTTGAAGTGAAGGATGCTTTTGCATAGATTTGGAGTCCTACACAAGATAATTACGGACAATGGAACTTAATTTGAAAATATGGGGTTGTTGGAATTCTGTACTCGAAAGAGATTTTCATTTGTGGCATATCCATAGGTGAATGGAGTGGTGAAAGTGGTGAGTATAATCATCAAGTCCATCACTAGGAAGTAACCAAAGAGAGTGAAGGGAAACTGGGTGGATGAGTTACCATTAGCTTTGTCAACTTATCAAAAAATCTAGAAGTTGGCAACTAGTCATACTCCATTTGACTTAGCCTACAAAATTGATGCCATGATCCCGATTGAAGACGAAGTCCCTTCTCACATAAGATTGCACTATGATCCCTAGGTGAATAAGGAAATCTTCTTGATTCCCTTTAATTGGTTGAAGAGAAGCAAGAAAAGGCCAATCAAAGGATAGTTGCTCACCAGCGAAGAGTAGCAAAGAAGTTCAGTGCCAAGGTCAAAAACCGTAATAAGTAATCTCGCTATTAAATGAGCACTACCAGCTACATGGGAACTTAATCTAATTGGAAAGGTCCTTACATGGTTATACAGAAGTTTGGAGATAAAACTTTTAAGCTATCAATAGTAGATGATACATAATTCCATGGGCAACGAATTACAAGCACCACAATGCTATTTCACTTAGATCATATTTCTATAAATACGGTATCATATTCATTAGGATTTGATGTAATAAGGCGATAATTACCATTTGTTCATAAATAAAATTAGCCTTTTGAGTCAACAGAATAGTACTATTAAAGTTTTACTTTGTGCTGTAAGAGTGGTGGCACAAGCAGACATGCAGTGTTTTGAAAACAGGATGTCTATGTACCCAAAGATAGCTACAGACAAACTATTTTGGTCCATGATTGGATTGTCAGACTATAATCAGACTAAATTGATTCGATGATTCGCCCTTACACAACTTATCTCCGACCAGTTCCTGGAGATAGGCAAGGTCAAGGATAGATTCCTAAAGATATGCATCATAGACACCGATACCCATATATAGAAATCAGTGTGTAATTGAACTACATAGTTACAACGCTAAGTTATATTAGCAGACATATGGAAATGAGAAGAAGCCATGTAATCTCAGCCTTAACCATAAGCCATAACCTTGTTTAAATTCAAACAAAATGTGTTCGACCGATAATAAACAATTTTGATAATGAAATGCTATTTTGTTTAGTTAAATTAGAAACATTTGACCAGTGATAAGGAAGACTAAGTAATAGACAAGGTAGTAGAACATTACACAGAGTGATAATAAATAAACATTGCACATATATTTTTCTATCTGTATTGAGTTATAATAAATAAATAACATTGCATAGATCATAGACACAGACATGTATAATATATAAGTAATTGCATTACATATGATTATATACTTATACATGTAGGCAGATACCTAGATAAGAAAATAAGATGCGATAAAGTAATAAAACAAAGAATCTGTCTCCCAATGGGTGTAGCATGGATTATTTGTTGTGCCTACCCCTCTTCGCCGTATTTTGTTCTCACTTCTATAGTGCAGGTTTCCTCTTCCCTTTCTTTGGAGAGCTTTATAATTTGAATTATTTTTTGGGTATAGTTCCCTATCATATTCATTCTTAGATCCTATTTGGGTTTTAAGAAGTTTGCAGGTTAATGTGGGATTAAGGACAGAAGGAATGGGGACACAAACTAGAAATAGCGGTAGAGATATCGATAGCGGAGGAGGAACCTGTTTGTACCAAAATTGGGCACAACACTCTTCGGAAGTCTTTGAAGGGATAATAAATGAATAATGTAAATGGAAAATGAGGATTATCTAATAAAAACTCCAAATAATAGTAAAGTAAAGGAAAAGACAAGCGATTTATAGTGGTTCGGCTGTTGCCTACGTCCACTGTGAAGTTTTTGCAATTTTATTGATTCTCTTTCAACGTTTACAAGTGATTACAGCAAGCAACAACAAGTTACAACTAGAAATTCGAAATCAACAGCAAGAATATGACGTAGGATGATGGAGATCTCGATCTGGCAGAGTCTGCGCGCTTGAGAACCCAAAGATCCCTTTTCTGTAGGCTCTGGAGCTCTATTTATAGGCGTAGGAGGCTGAGATCGCGCTCAAATATTGGAAGACTTTTTCTGGCACGTGAGTGGGCCCACGCGACCAACCTCAGAAAGTTTCGAGTCCATCTGTGATCGATACGAAGTCATTTCGTATCGATCAAGATGATGTCCAATTGGGCTGAAATTTGGTGGAGATGTTCTTCACCATGCATGCAAGCTCCTGTGAAAATTTCATGGCATTTGGATCAGTAGATCGAGAGATATGTCGATACGAAATAGGATTTTCCGGTTCCTGTCTGGTTCGAATCGATGGCTTTAAATCGATGCCTTCGACTCCATCAGCTCACATGGTTCTGTGATGAGGTGGCGCACGTCCTTCGTGTCGTTCCGGTCTTCTCCCGAGTTGAACGCTTCGATTCCTTAGATCTCGCCTACTTCGTATCGTGGAATGATACGTCATCCAAGCTCGTTGACTTGGTGGATACGAACAAGTGATTGTTCATGGATTCGAACAAAGACTTCTGATGGATGCAAAGTGAAACTTTTCGATGGATACGAAGTCACCCGATGAACTCGAGACAGATGGATGCGAGAGGCTTGTGCCTCTGATCGATACGAGGACAATGGATTCGAAGTGAGGCCATGCTTATGGATTCGAACAGTAGTTGCACCAATGGATACGAACCAATGACAATCGATGGTTACGAAATGCTCTGCCTAGATGGTTTCGCAGAGGGACTTCCGTGTTGGATACGAAGCAGGGGAAGCCGATGGATTCGAACGTGATCGATTCGAACTGAGGCATCCTGATGGATTCGAACTCGATCGATACGAACGAGATCAGTTCGAATTGGAGTCGTGAGGATGGATACGAAACTGAGGCCTTTTCCCTCAAATTGGATCGATCATAACTTGTGCATACGAGCTCGGATTGACTTGAAACGCTGGCTTTCTTAGCTTTGCTTGTCACAACATATCAATTGTAGCTCGATCCGACCCCGGTGAAGTAGTAACAGACCAATTCCAAATGCATCAGAGAAGTAGTAATGAAACTGCAGTGAACAAACCAGAAGAAAACCATACAAGACTACCAAGCACAACTCAGTGACAATATGTATGGGGGCACTGGACTACAGCATAACCAAACCAACATGATGACAATGCTCAACATCATGAATATAAACCCAAATCAACTCTACTGGACAATACAAGGAAATGAAAAGACTCAGCAATGCTCAAGATCAACACAAGACAAAGTAAATATATATACACAGCAACAACCATAATGCTCAACAAGAACACTTGCAACAGTGGTGATGATCAAGAGTATACATGACGAAGTCAACCAGAGAAAACCACGAAATTAATCAACACCGTAATGTACATTGACCAAGTTAATGCCGTGAACATCAAGTAAGCAAGCATCACAAAATATATACGAAGTGACAAAGTCAGAGAGATCATAATCGTTCAAGCATAATCATACGGCAGAGTTAAAATAATTGACAAATTCAAATCATCAGAATGAACGAGAATATAGGAATTCGATTCCTATTTAAACACAATCATCATCGGCAATTTAAAACCCATCGAGTTCAAGTACGAAAGATTAGAAAAAGCAAAAAGCACAAATTACATACCGAAGCAATCGAACTCGATCAAGGAGGAGAAGCCGCAAACAATTGAAGCAAATCAGAGAAATAGTGATTGCAATCAACCAACAAAGGCAGCGACTTTAATTTAAAACCCTAATTTAAGAGCACGGCACCAAAGGGATGAAGTCCTAAATCTGCAAGAGGAGCGGCCATTTTTTCATGAACGAAAAAATAAAAGGAACGGGTTGAAGAAGTGAATAAGGGGCCGGCCTTTGTTTTATTAATTTGGGCTTAGTTTTTATTAAATAGGGTTTTGTATTTCAAATTGTTTTTAATTTGTATTTTTCTTTTAAACCGTTTTTATTTTTCTAGTCGTGTGACTAGGGGACAAGCTACGTGGCATAGCTTGAGAATTCGCAACTCGGTAGTTGAGTTGTGGCAGGGTTTTGAGCGTAGAGTTAGATTAGTCAATAGCGGGTATAGCGAGTTTACGTGTGTAAGCGAGGGACTATCTAATTTCTAGTAGAAACCTTGGGGGCAGCACGTAGGCAGGGTTTTGCCGAAGCTGGGTAAATTCTGTGTTGTTCTGTTATTTATATTCTGCAATATCTGTGCTGCTATTCTGTGATCTGAATTGAAATTAATTCATAAGCTTCCGCGATTAATTTTTATAATTTACACTATCACCCTATTCACCCCCCTCTAGGATGAAATCGATCCTACATTTTTTTGTCGGGCAATTCCAATTTATCTTTTGGAATCAAATCCAATTTTCTTTTCCCCTTTATATACCTGCATATCTTACTTAGCAATAATATCCAGTCGTAACCTCTTTTATCATTTTGTACATTTTCCTACATAAGTTTCATACCTACTTTCATACGAATTCAATTTATTTTAAATTTTGCATATTGAATTTTATCTTTCAAGTATAACTGATTCATATTAGTTTCATTTACTAATTTACTTAAATTTTCGATTTGAAATTGTGTTGTCGTTAACAAAAGTTTTCCCAAAAATTTCCAAAAATTTTCTAGCTCCCAAAATTTTCGAATTTTTTGGCAAAGTCTCCTTTGTACGGAGGAGCTTTTGCAATTTGACAAGAAATATAAATATATATACATCGACCCACACAGTTGGAAAAAGCAAAAACAGTTCATATTTCCTATTTTTATTGCGTAGGCGTACCTTATTTAGCATTTTAAGCAAGCGGCTTATTTATTTTAGCAAATAGCGCAACCAAATCCAGCCAAATGGCTTCCCAGTACCTGTACTTACTCAATTTAAATAGTAAGTGCCATATATAGAAAATCTATTAGCATTTCACTTATATTCAATAGCTAAACACATGTATATTATAAGCAACAAGCACCAAAACGCTTTCCATAAACGATTTATATAATTTAAAGCTAATTCAATTCCTTTCAACCAATTCATAAGCCATTTCATTCAGTTTCAATGGCTTGCAACTCAATTTCTCATATTCAATTGATTTTTAATCCAAACAAGCTCATATTCACTTCAAATGATTCATAATCAATTTTATTTAATCTCTATCAACTCATAGCATTTTAATTACTTTTATTTACGCCGAACGACAACTATTTTTATGCAATTTCAACGATATTCGTTTAATAGAGTATCTATTTCAATTCATAACTACTTTAAATTAATTTCAACTCATTCAGAATTTAATTCCATTTCATTTCTAATTTATTAACCAACCATTTATTTTAGCTCGACACATTCCATTCTTGTATACTTCTAACCATTCCCAAATTAATTCAATCTAAGCTTTTATTTAATGGGCTTTCACTCTTATACAAAACCAAACTTCCATAAATTTCAAACTTAAGTGAATTTACTTTAGTTTATTCCAACATAAAACTTAAGTTTGCTTCTATTTGATTCTCATTTAAGCAACTTCCATTAAATTCAGTTAGCCCATCAATTTTAAATTTTAATTTTAAATTCACCTTCTCAATTTATCAAAATAATATCCAAGCACATACTTAACTCATTTATACTTCAAATTAATATGCCACCGAACTTAAGTTCAGTCTGATAATCCAATTCCAATCACAACTTTGATTTAGTTTTTATGTAATCAGACTTCATCCATTTATTATTTAACTCAATTAACCCATTTTAAAATTTTAATTTACGTATTTAATTCATGTTCGAATTTATTTTATTAATACAAGGCCATTCTCAATTTATTTCTATTCACTTGGGTTTTGTTTTGCAACTTAAGCTATTTCTATTATAATCACTTCCATTACATATGACATCACTTCTCTTATATCCAATTTACTTGCAAATTCATTAATTATTATTCAAATCACCCTTGAATTTTATTTGTAATTCAAACCATCACATTTCCAATCCAACTCAATTTTATTTCTATTTTACAACATTTCCTCTTTTTAATTCATTATCAAATCCAAGTCGAATTCTATCTACAATTCTAATTCATTTCCAAACTCCATTATTAATTTAAAATCCATTTATTTACCAAAGTTAAATTTTATTAACGTACTCAATCAAACAATTATTTAACCAATTAGCTTACTTTCAACTTCTAAATCAATATTCGATTTTAATTACAAAATCACTTCATTAAAATTCCAGTTTGAATTCCCTTTTATTTCCCAAAATCCCAACACCTTTATTTCAAAATTTTAGAAAAGCTTTTAAAGTCACATAATACTATTAAAATAACTCTTTATAAAAATACTTTTTATAACTCGATGTCTCAACCAGTCCATCCTTGTTCTCACAGAAATTCAGTCATACGTTGATCAGGCGTAGGACTGAAAATCTATAAGTACTTGGTAAACCCGTTTCCAACACCTAGTGAAAATACTTGGAAAATAGTTTTATTGAAAATATAGAAAACCGTTTTTGAAAATAGAGGAAATATCTTTGGTGAGAATGCTCTGGAAATCATCACCCCCATCCATGGTCGTAGTTAACCCGATGGTTACGTTGCCATCCCGACAAAATCCATAGATAACTATAGGCCTCCGCGCCCCTCGATTACACCATGGAACCCACGACAGACCGCAGCTACAACTGGGGTTACGTAGCTATCACAGCAAAAATCCAAATAACTGTGGCATCAGCGCCCTCGAATTTCACTGCCAAAAATGAAACTTCTCCACTCCACTTGACCATAGATCGCAGTCTACCGATGTTGCGTTTCCTTCCCGGCAAAATCAAATGTAGACTGTTGGTACTCATCCTCCACACGATTTCGCTATGGTCCCCACAGTAGATCGCAGTGACATCGAGTTACACTGTCGTCACAGCATAACCCAAATGCCCCTGTAGGCATCAGCGCCCTCTACTTTCGCTACCCAATAATCCTCAGGAACCAGTTCTGTCCGGACTCCTCACAGGATCAACTTTAGAACCCCCCCTTGGGGCCCAAGGCAGCACCACCCGGTGACACTCCTGAGAAGTTCATTTCAAGGGAGCGCCTTTTTCGCCAGAGCCATCATCAAAATATTTTATACTATACACATATAGTATCTTCAAATCATACACCTAGTATGATATCATACTAAGCTCCTTTACACAATCGATTATCACAAAATCGATAATTCTCAAACCAGGCTTTCCAAATCCAATATTGATTTTACCCAAAATCAAAAGCCTTTCCAAATCCAAAGGTTTCCAAAACCTTTTTCAAAATTCCTTATAAGATCCTTTATATATTTTCAGATATATAAAATTTTAGAAACTTTGGATCTTTTCAAACTGGTATAAATTCCTTTTATACTTCAAATACCTTCAAAAATCCTTTTCTTCCGGTAATAGATTTAACAAGGAAAGATTTATCTTATATAATAAAGATATATATAACTTTGTTTATTCAAAATCAAATATTCAAATTTGATTACTCTTTCCAATATCAATTTCATTCATTCCGTACGATGTACACATATCATTCGTACGCCATACCAATCTGATCGCTCACTCGATCACATAATTTAATTTTCGAACTAGTATCGTCCATCAACTTCCTAGTGCAGACACAGATCTGGTTTCTTGATCAAAACCGTCATTCTCCTTGCATAGTCATAACTATGATAGAGAATATCCAGAACCAATCAACAATCCATATCCAGGTTCGCCGTCGAAAATCGAGTGAAAAATCCCAACTCGGATTGATATACTATCTCGAAATTCTGTGCTCGAATCTGGATCAAATCACTATGCGAATAGAATAGTATACGCACATCCTACGTATTTAACTTCATTGATTATTGGCCAAATCAATCATTTCTATTCTCATTCACTTGAATTTTCATTCACTTAGTTACAATTGTCTTAATTCCATAGAATTATCACTTCAATTCTTATCTCAGTTGGGTATTAAATCCATAACAGTTTGAACTCCCCAGTTTATATTTAGAAAATAGCTTGAAAATTGAAAGATAGATAAGTAGTTGAAAAATAATTATTAGTTTACAAAATATCTATAAAATAGTTAACTAATCGAAGAATAGTTGGAAAATAGTTAAATAGTTCCAGAAATTTTAGATAATTGAAAGATAGTAGTTTATTTGCAAAATAGTTGAAAAATAGTAATTAGTTTATAAAACAGTTGAAAAATAGTTAAATAGCATCAAAAATAATTGTAAAACTGGCTTTAAGAAAGAAAGGTTGTATATATTTAATAGCTTAGAAAAATAAGTTTATATGAAAACAATTTATATTGAAAATAGCCAAGAGTCAAACTGTTCACTTCCCCAACTAATTCCCATTTAATTGACTCAATTCTAACTTGAATAACTTCAATTTCTATTGAAATTTATTCAAACCCAATTCAAGTCAAATCAATCTTGATTCCCTTCCCAATTAAATCAAATTCCATTTAATTTTAATCATGTTCAACTTATATTATAATTCAAATTATTCGAATCAATGTGAATTATTATCAATTGAACCCATTTCAAATTCAAATCATTTTAGTAAAATCCAAATCAATTTACCATTTAAATTCTTGATCTCTTATGTCTTCAATCACCAATCCAATTAATTCAAACCAAATTAATTTTGAACTAATTAAATTTCAATCTTGAATTTAAACTATCTCGAATTATAGAAATTCGAGTTAAATTCTCAAAGATTGGTTTAACTTTTTAAACCAAATTAACTTTTATTCAAAGTTTATAATCAATTTAATTTCAGAGTCCAATTCTCAAAATTCCATTTTAACTATCTTAATTTATGTATTTCAAGGTTCAAATAAGAGTTCAGTAAGATTTTATTTTAAAATTTAATTTATTATTAAATTTTATCTTCCAGTTTGAAGCTAGTCCTTAAACAAGTTTATTTTACAATTTAATTATTCAAATTTATTTTATTTATACAATACCATTCTAAATTTAAAGATTTTTTTTAACAATAGGATGATATCATCCAATTTATTTTAAAACGTCCATCCATTTTCAATTTTTAAATCTCAAACCCGTTTTGAGATCACACAAATTTCCAATTCAAATCAGCCATTTAACTTTCCAAGTTAAATTTCAATTTCATCTTGAAATTTTCAATTCTGGTTGCTTTTTCTACACTTATTTAACTTCCCAAAGTCAAATTCCAATTTACTTAATCCAATCAACCTTACTCAAATTGAATTCCCGCTTTAAACTTCAAAATTCTTTCCCTCTTATAAGTTCAAAACTTATATCACTTTGGGTTTTTACATCACACTTAAGGGAAAAATCAAAACTCAACCTCTTAGAGTTTATTTCAAATTATCTTTGATATCATGTATATCCATACATATATATTTATTTTTTGGCCCTCCCAGCCATGCTTTAAAATTTTAAACCACTCTTAGTTTTAAATTCAAATCAAATTTCCAACAACTTATTGTTTTCAGCAAGTCCTAGTTATCCAAATAATACTTATTTATTATTTTTCATTACTTTGAAACAAAATTTCCGAATTCTGGGACCGGATTTAGAATTTCATTTTCAATCCATTAAATTTTAATTTGGTTGTATTTCTATTTCTACTAAATTTAATTCCAATTCAAGACTTTAGTTTGGTTGTATTATATTACTTCTTAATTTTAATTTCAATAAATAACAACCAATCACCTTAATATTTATTAGAAGGAAATATTGCTTTGTATATCAAAATATATATTTTATATAAAATCATTTAAAATCTTTATATAAGAAAATAGCAAGTACGCGCACGCGCGCGCGCGCGCGTGTGTGTGTGTGTGTATTCTCAACTCATTCTAGAGTCCTACAGACTCTATTAAATGAGTAATCCCCACCAGAGCCAAGGTTCTCGCTTAACCTTTCAGCTCTGATACCAAATGTAACGACCTGAATTTTTCAAAGCCGAAAATTCCAGATAGTTATGAAAAAGAAGGAAGAGATAGAAGAAGAAGAACAGAAACACCGAACATCTCACATTCGCAGCGGATAAAATATATTAATAAATAATAACAGTTTACAAAAGAATACTATATCTATCGATTACATTTAATATACATCAGAGTTTCACATATATATACAGTCACTGAATATATACAATTATCAAGTCTCATATTAACAATAATATAAATATAGCGGAATACTCTATACGATATTGCCATCCAGCTCGCCTCCTGAGCTCCAGAACGTACCAATCTAAAAACCTGTAATACTCGGTCTGACCCGAGCATTACACCAAAGTAACACCTGGGTCAGGCTGGAAACCAGCGTGAGTAAACCCAACTAATATGGAATGCCAAAGCAAACAACTTATATAAACCTGGGTAACTTATATATCAATTCACAAGTCATAAATTATTATAGACAACACTTAGCCCATATATAAGTTTCTAAATACCAAAGATTTAAATTTTGAAGCGGTCCAATATCTCCAAATCACTTAACTCCAGCATATAGATTTTATATATCAATCTACAAACATTCGAAGTGGTTTCGGGTTATTTTCCCAATGCCCGACCCCGGTCTCTTCAAATCTCATGTCATTCTAACCCAATTTATCCAGATGAAATACACAACATTTCATATCAGAGATATCAACTCTTTCAAAGCATCCAATACCATTTGATCATCCATATGCAAATTTGATCACTTCCAAATTAATTCAATTGATTCCAATTGAATTTCAATCCTCAATCACTTAGATTTCTTTACTTGTTAATTAATTAATTTCAAATCAAATAATTCAATCATCCTTTCAATATTCATCTTAATTAATCAATCTGGAATAAACATCCTTTAATTTCATTCAAGCAACTATCTTTATTTACTTTACTATATTACTTATCCTTAACCAAATGATAAGTAATCTTAATTACTTCATTGAACAAATTAACTGTTTTAGTTACATTAATCCTTAATTACTTATATATTAACTTCTCATAAGTCACTCATTATTGATTATCAATCTTAATTAATCAATCTTTAATTACGTCATTGATTATATACATTAACGATCTCCAATTAAATTTTAATTGATCCTAATCTAAATTAATTACAGTAATTAAATCACAATATTAATCATTCTTGATTTATTTCAATCCTGTAATTAACTACCCATTTATTTACTTCATTATATAAATCAAATTTCTCCTTAATTAATCATCTTAATTACTCTCTTGATTAATTATACAAGGTAATTGCATTTTATTAATTTCACTAAATAATCTCTTATTAAATCACCCAATGATCATTCTAATTAACTTAAACTTAATTAATTAACCCAAATTATTAATGAATTTAATTAATTATTTACTCATTTAAATTATCCTACCTATTTAATGAATCACCAATCCTCAAACCTATGTTGATTTTAAATTGAACCATTTTCTTATCAACGATTTAAGTTTAAAACCATTTAAAATCCAAATATCTCGAGTCAAACTACAATTAACTCGAGAAACAACCAAATCTAAAATCACCAGATCATCAATACACATCCAAACAATTCAATCATTCATCCAAACAATTCAATCATTCAATAAAAGATTCAACAGAGTGAGATTTACTCACCTTTGCCCCTTTTTTACATTTGCAATCCAAATCCGATCTCGATTTGTTTCCTTCAGGTTTACACCTTGTATAAACAGTTATAGGATCTTATTAATATTCGAACAAGTTCAATTTCTATTTAATAAATTTCATTTTACCTAATAAGTAAATTTCAAACTAATTTTCTGTTTACAAAATACGTTATAGTTATCGAATAATTATATAAATTAACTAAATAAATTGATTTCCATTTTATAAATTAAATTTAACTAAATCTTTGTTAAACAAATAGTTAAATTTTCCTAAACTAATTCCCTTTTTTTTAATCCTTACATATAATTTGTTCTACAGATACAAAAAAAATTAATTAGCTATTTAAATAGAACAAACGATAAACAAATATAAAATCTCACCCTAATCGCGTGCTACGACCATCCACCGAGCACGTTCCCTAGCCTTCACGCATCCAGAGGTCGAGTTCGACCTTAATCCCATCAACAGCCCAGATGCTTGCACTTACCCATCGCAGTCACACTCAAGACGACTTCGACCACGGCCATCAATTCCCCTTCGCGCACGCGATTCCATAACTCGTGCCGGATCCCCACAGTCGATCGCGACTAGCTTCCAGAAAATTAAAACCCTAACCTAGGTCGTGATGACGTCGCCGCCACCTTCACACGCGACTTCCACTCGCGACACTCCTCCCTTGGTGATTCGCGTCCGCCATTTTTTATTATTAAACAAAGACGCGATGATTTGGGAAATTAGGCAGGGTCGGCTTCAGCCTCCCCTTTTTTTATTGCGTACGATCTGTTAAGAGTAAAGAGGGGAAAGGAAACTTATAATAGGGTTAGGAATAGCTTCCTGAGTAAGCCTGATTTTATATAATTAAATACGAAAATATCTCGTGGTCCATAAGGTGAAATACCGAACTCTGAATCAAACATGCCGACTGACGTTTATAAGGTTTTACCCGTGTTCCGATCACAATGGAACGTGTTTCAGAGGCTAATTTGAACATACGTGTGAGTTATGGAAATTAAACGATCGGTATTAAATTAAATCGATTAGAATAGTTCTGAGCGTTTCGAGCTGCTAGGGTCAAACAACAACTCCGATTGCTACGAAAATTGAAATCCGATAATAATTAACTATTACGGATCCAATGGAACTGGTTTCGTCGAATTTCGAGACTATGCCTCGGAAGGCTATTTTTAAATATCGATTTAAACGATATATTTTCAAAATTGAACAAACCACCTTTAAATTAAATTCCAATCATTCTATTATCTCCAGTATTATCATTATAAATTTTATAAGCCTTCAAATTATTTAAACAGGCTTAGAAATTTCAGATTCAACAATTTACCAAATTTTCAATTATTAAATTCAATATTTAAACTATATAATTCAATGATTTAATTATCAAGTAAATATTGATATCTGGAATTCAAGTTAACATTAACTTTTAAATATTTAAAATCGATTAATTATTCCAATTTAATTCGTTAAAATTTTCGGGTCGTCACACCTATCGTTCTCGCAAACACCCGGTCTTCACCACTGGTATTCATTGTTATCCATAACGACGTTGTTATCCCGCTTTTTGGCAAAGCCGCGATACCAAAAGATCGATCGAAAACGGAGAAAAGTTCGTCTCAGAGATTGGTCATACTTCGTTTCGCTATGGATGTCACTGAATTTTGTCCGAGTCCAGATTGAGCTACAATTGATAGGACATGACAAGAAAGATCGTAGAAGTCCGAATCTCAAATTTCAAGTCAATCCAAGTTCATACGCTCAAGTTATGATCGACTCAACATGAAGGGAAAAACACTGGTTTCGAATCCATCAACGTAGGTGTCTTCGAATCCATCACCGAACACCGTTCGAACCGATCACCTTCGTATCGATTAGCTTCGAATCCATCGGAGTGCCTCGGTTCAACTCCATCAACTTTGAATCCATCGAGTTCATATCGATGGACCTCGTATCCATCAGCCAGTGTTGACTTCGCACCCATGGAGAAGTTACAAAGCTCGTATCCATCAGAGAAACGCAAGTTCATATCCAACAAGCATCGGTCGTTCGAAACCATCATTGAAGCCTTGTCCGAACCCATCTGTGAAACCCTGTTCGATTCCATCAATGAAGCTTCGTTCGAATCCACTGGGTCAACTAGCCATGGTGACGTGTCTTTCATCGGTTCGAATGCGCCGAGATATATGGAGTCGAAGCGGATAACTCGGAGCAAAACCCGGATCGAGGCGAAGTGTGCGCTCCACGTCAACACGAAGACACGTGCCACCATCGATTCGAAACCATCGATTCGAAGGGATGGTTTCGAACCAAACAGCCACGCAATGAATCCCATCTCGTATCCATCATATCTCTCAATCTACTGATCCAAATGCCACGAAATTTTCATAGAAGCTTGCATACATGTTGAAGAACGTCCACACCAAATTTCATCTCGATTGGATGAATTTATGATCGATTCGAATGGAGTTCGAATCGATGCCAAAGTGGGCCCCAATTTCCAGAGGCCGGGCGCGTGGGCCCCCTCACGTGCCAGAAGTGATCTTCCGAGTTTTCAGCGAAATATCAGCAACCTACGCCTATAAATAGAGCCCCAAAGCCAACAGAAAAAGGGATCTTTCAACTCTCAAGCGCCCAGACTCTGCCGGATTGAGATCTCCATTATCCTATATCATATATTTGCTGTTGATTTCGAATTCCCAGTTGTAACTCGCTGTTGATCGTTGTAACAACTTGTAATTATTGAAAGAGAATCAATAAAACAACAAAAAACTTTACAGTGGATGTAGGAAACACGCCGAACCACTATAAATCGCTTATCTACGCATTTACTTTATTGTTGATTGGAGTTTTTTTAGGTAATATCTGTTTTGGAATTTACATTCTTCATTGTTATCTCTTCAACGACTCCCGAAGAGTGTTGTGACCAATTTTGGTGCAAACACTTTATTGCTTTCACTGAAAAAACCCGGTTTTTCTTCTGTTCCTTGGATCTGTCATCGATACCAGATTGAATAAATCTAAGAGAGAGATCCAGATCATTAAATCCAACTTCCTTCCCTTCTATTCAGATTTGCATAAAGTCTAGGAAAGGAATCTAACTTTCAAGATGGTTAGTACAAGAACCGCCTCTAACGCTATCAATCGAGAAGAACGGGACCGACAGAATCCTGTGTCGCCACTTCCATCTAATTAGGATGCTACTGGACACTCCGAACCGTCAGGTCCGGTTACCCGACAAGAGATACAGTTGCTACTCCAAGAGCTGACCCAGAGTCGGCCGCAACTAGCAGAACAGCTACGTGCTAATGCCGAGCTGATCAACAAGCTGGATCGCCAGATGCGAAAGAGATCCACGAGAGACCATGCTTCTCGCTCCTCCAGCGAAAGTTCTTCATCTTCTGATTATCATAATCGGCCTCCACGACCCCGGCTAGATGGGAGTCGTATGCCACCCGTTGGAAATCAACCGACAATAACCGTTGGACAACTGAGAGTTGGTCCATTAGCCAGTTTCCAAACCGGACCCTCCTCCCGAGGAGGTGCCGTTCCTCACCACACCGCAGAATACCGCACCACTAATGTTGCGGCTGAAGCAGGAGTCGACACCCAAGATCAGTCGGACCTGGACCATCGTCATAGCGGACGTACTCCTGAACCGTACGTCGCATAGGACTATGAGCCAAGAAGGCAAGACTTGGACCGTCAACAATATCCAGTCCAACCCCAAAGAATGGAACGTAATCATACTCCGATGCAGGTCGCACAAAACGCGCAAATGCCGGATCTTTCAACTATGATACGTCAAATGATCCGTGAGAGCCAGGGATTCACAAATGACGATTGGGGAGTTACCCGAAGTCACACTCCTTTTACGGACGATATCCTTACTGCTGAACCCCCACGGCGATTCCGGATGCCAACTCTACCCATGTATGAAGGAAACTCCGACCCCAACCAACATATTCTGAAATATGAATGGTCGATGACCGCTGCCAGAGCCGACGATGCAGTAAAGTGTCGTAGTTTCCCCATATCCTTGGAGGGCATCGCTACCATGTGGTTCACTCGATTACCACCTCGATCCATCTCTTCATTCGACCAGTTAGCCACAAAATTCGTTGAGCAATTCCGCATGCACGTCGCAAGGCCAAAAGATGTCAACACTCTATCTATTGTCACTCAAGCTCCTGAAGAGACACTCAGACACTACTTAGAGAGATTCCATGCTGCATGTGCGAAGATCAGCAATCCAAATGATAACTCCATCCTTATGGCGTTGACTAAGGGGATCGACCCCGATTCTGAGTTCGGCAATTGGTTAGCTGGAAAACCACCTGCATCATTGGACCGTTTCCACGCCAAGGCGGCTCAATTCCTGAGATGGGAAGATGCGAAACAGTCTAGGAAGCAAACCGATGCCGGGCCAAGCACGGAAGGGATCCAAAGCAATGTTGCGATCAAACAGTCTGGTGAGAGCTCCAAAAAAGTTCAGTTGAACATTAAAAATAAGCAAGCTCGCCGAAGAGAGAGCGTGAATCAAACTAAAAAACAAGATCAAAATCGTGGCCCGCAGCGCAAGAATCCAATGTTTGACAGTTACACTCCTCTGAACACATCACTAGAGGACTTGTACTTACGAACCTGTAATACAATTCAGTACCAAAAACCTGCACCAAAACCGTCTTCAGAGAGACAAATCCAAACTGGAAAGTTTTGCAGGTTCCATGAAAGCTACGGGCATAATACGAACGAGTGTCGCCACTTACAAGACCTCGTTGAAAAACTGATCAGAGAAAGGAAGCTGGAACAGTTTGTGCGGACACCGCAGCCCAGAGAAGCGGGCCCATCAAATCAAAACAATGAACCCAATCGACCGAGACAGGAGGACTCGACTTGTCCCCGTGGAAGATTGGTGATAAATGCCATCAGTGGCGGACCAACTTACTCAGGAGCCTGGAACGACGAAGATCCCCGTCGCTGTCACACATGACAGGCTCATTCAATCTATGAATACTTTGCAGTTTCCTTTACATTCTGAAATTTGAGTTTGTAATAAGGCACTGACTTTGCCATATTTTCTTATTTCAGCAATAAAATACTATCTCTCCAAGCTAGAGCTGTGATTCACCGAATACAACATTCAACATTCACGACACACGAAGAGCTAAGTTCCATCAAACAATGGAATTTATTCAAATAGCGAGTGACTGTGATACGACCGGCCACTCACTAAGTGAAACCCCAACTCGGGGGCAAGCCATCACGTCAAAGGCTGAACTGGACCAACACACGACAGCCCTACAACTAACTCCAACTTCCCAGAGTGTGAATTGGAGTATAAACATTCAACAATTCATTCCCGGAGTGCGAACGGGCTCCAACTTCCCAGAGTGTGAATTGGAGTATAAACATTCAACAATTCGTTCACAGAGTGCGAACGGACTCCAACTTCCCAGAGTGTGAATTGGAGTATAAACATTCAACAATTCGTTCCCGGAGTGCGAACGGACTCCAACTTCCCAGAGTGTGAATTGGAGTATAAACATTCAACAATTCGTTCCCGGAGTGCGAACGGACTCCAACTTCCCAGAGTGTGAATTGGAGTATAAACATTCAACAATCCGTTCCCGGAGTGCGAAAGGAGTCCAACTTCCCAGAGTGTGAATTGGAGTATAAACATTCAACAATTCGTTCCCGGAGTGCGAACGGACTCCAACTTCCCAGAGTGTGAATTGGAGTATAAACATTCAACAATTCGTTCCCGGAGTGCGAACGGACTCCAACTTCCCAGAGCGTGAATTGGAGTATAAACGTAGAATCCATCGTTCCCAGAGGGTGAACAGACTCCTAAAAAGCCTAAATAGATGTGACTGATCATCCAGCGGCTAACTCCAGATTCCCAGAGCGCGAGTCGGAGTACAAACATCAATTCCAGGTTCTCGGAGTGCTAACCCAAACATACATGTTATCTCCAAGTTCCCAGAGTGTGAATTGGAGCACAAATACCAAGTCAAAGTTCCCGTAGTACGAACCGAAATATCAATACTAACCCCAAGTTCGCATAGTGTGAAGTGGAGTATAAACATCAATTTCAAGTTCCCGGAGCGCGAACCGTGTTACAAACATCGATAACTCTCAATTTCCTAGAGTGCAAACCAGGTTATCGATCTTAAATTATCCTAAGTCCCCAGAATGCGGATGTGTACTTAAGATTTGCAATAAGTGCGATCAACCACCAAAAATACAAGTGTTTTTTCCCGAAACTGCGGGGCAAAAAAGCTAAGTGTCAATCACTAACCAAAGTGATGCAATGTATGAAGTTCAACTCATTCATCGATCACAACTTGTGACCAAGATTTTCAGACTTAGCAAATAAAACAAACTCTACTTGACGGTAAAAACACCACAAGTACACCGAACTGAAAACAAAACGCTACAAGCACTTAAGCACAAAAGAAATGAGAATTGAAACAAAGAAATTGAATTTTATTTCAACTAACTAGAGACAAGGACTTACATGCAAATAAGTTCTTTCAAAAAAAGAATTCCTACTTGCAGGGGCCGAACCTGCATCTATAAAAGGCCTACTAACAGAAAACAAACATAAAGTTCATATCTATCAAAAAATCTGCTCAAACGGCCCATCTATTTCTTCTTTTTGAATCTCCTTATCAGCGGTTCGTCATCGGACTCGCTAGAAACAGAGATTCTTCGCTTGGAGTGCTTCCTCTCCGGCGGCTGCTCTTCGGCTGGGGGCATAATGTCAATGTCCTCCTCAGAGCTCGAATCTACATGAAGGCTTTCCGCCGGAGGAGTAGGAGGGACTGGACCCGCAAAGGAAGATGGGAAAGTGCCGCCCAATGATATAATCCCTACAGGCGCTGGGCCATGCGCCGCCGCACTGCCACCAACACTACCACTTTGCCCCGCAGCTTCTAATTCTGCATGAATCTCGGCCAAGATCTCTTCATCACGAATCGTTTGAGCTTGGCTGGGGGGATCTGCAGCCTGCATTGAAGAGCTAGAGGTTGGCGGGAGGTCACTAACGACGAACGGCAGGTCTGTGGAGAAGCCACCCTGCTTGCCGAGCAGCTCGCTCACCATTTGTTCGTCAAGAGATAATCTGCTCCCCTGCGCCGCTTCAGTTGATACTGCGGTTATGACAATAGTCTCGGTGGTGATGGCCTTATCCCCTTTACTCGATTCTTGAGTCGCGACAATTGGCGCAACTCCAGTCACTAAGCAAAAATAAGAAGTTATTAATAACTGCTTCAAAACAAACTCTCTATTTGGAATACACTTGAGATAAGTTCGGAATACCTTCCCCAGTTTGGCTAGCGGACGGCTGAGCGGCCTCAGAAGTGTGCTCCTGAATAGGAGATTGCCATGGCTGTTCTGGGTCGTAAGCTGGGACAAATTGTGAATCAACCACAGATACAGGCTCTAGCGAAGGTGGAGCAGTAAATTCAAGAACAGTAGCGTGATGCTCAACACCTGATCCCTCTCCAACCTCCAGAGATCGGCCACCAATCATCTCCTTCTCATAAACAATAATAGCGTCATGGAGGATCTTTTTCTCATCATCTGTCAGCAACCGGTTTTCGAGTTCAAATCGGTCGACCGATTCATCCGGATGCGCTTCCTCTTCCTCCTCAACCAATCGACCCCAAGCGCTACGGAGGTGTACCGGGTAATCCTGAAGCCAGGCCAAATTTCTGTGTCTCAACACATTGGCATTGTAAGTGATGAGAAGATCTTCAATATCGGCCTCCAGCCTGGCCTTCGCTTGTTGAACTTTCTCCTCAACATCTGCCTCAACCGCCTGAACCTTGGCTACTGCCGCATCCCGTTCAGTCTGAAGCATCACGGCTTGTTCACACGCCTCATGGGCTGCATTGTTCGCATCATCCCTATCCTTGGCGATTTCGGCAAATTTGTACTTAAGCTCGTTTAGCTCCTTCAAGGTTGCGTCCCTCTCAACAGCGACCATGGTGTTTCGATAGCCCATATCCTCTACCGTGGCATAATGCTCAGGTTTCATCCTATCCATCGTTGCCTGGGCTTCGTCGGCTTTTTTGATAGCCTCCATTTCAGATTTCCGAGAGGATTCAGCTTCAGTGTTTAGCACCTCAATAATACGGCTCTTTTGAGCTAACTCAGCCTGCAACTTCTCGATGGTGGCCCCACGCTCAAAGGCCAATGCCGACGCTTTGTCAGCCTCTTTCGACCACGCTTTGTACTGGGCATAAAAATCATGCACGTAGTAATGTACTAACTGCTCAGCTTCCTTCGGGATCTTCTTTAAATGTGTAGGAAATATATAGTTGTCAAAGCAAATGTTTGGAAAATCTTTCTTTAGCTGAGCAAGCTTGATTGCTCCTTCCCCTGAAATTTCCACGGGGGGCTGTTCTATAATAGCAGTAGTTATTGTTTCGCTCCTAGAATGGCGGGATTCATGCCTAGAATATCGAGAAGCCGACATGTAATGTGACGATTCAGAGGGACGAGAGACATGAGCAGGAGGTTGCATAGGATCTCTAGGAGGAGGAGGAGTACGCGATCGAGATCGACGCTTATAGCCTCTATCTGTATCATATCTCTCTGGACCAGAATACCCAGAGCGTCCCTGGTCGTAATCTCTGTCCCCTTCTCGTCTGCGCGAATCATGATATGAAGACTTGCGGGCATGTCGGAGACTCACTAACATTGAATCTCACCTAGACATAGTATCTGCAGAGCAAAATAAAGTAAAATTAATCACTTTTCGAAACAGGTAGTTTACAGTCAAAGGTTATGCAGTGTTGTGAAATTTGTATGAATGTGCAACCCCCCGACCAACCGGATGTGTCTGCCACACTAGTGGGAAAAGACTCGCTCAAAACTAAAGTTTCTGAAAGTTCTTCCAATCCGGCATCATGCTGCAGGGACACATCGTCTGGAATTGGAATATTGGCGAGCCCTTCATAAAGACTTTCAGTTCTCGGAGGAGACATCTCCGAAATTCTAACTTCGGGAGCGGATCGGGCTGTGACAACCGATTTCCATCTCCCCTTCTTAGTTGGCTTGACAATGGCGGCCTTGCCTTTTCTCTGCTCCGCGACATCCTGAACTACATCCGTAGGCCTGGTCAGCGGCTCATCATCGGTATGGGTTCTTTAAGAATCAGCTTCCTCGGCTATAATAACCATGGGCTTCTTGTGCTTGACTTGTTTTTTCGAGACGGTCCTTAGTGCCCCGTCAAACTGTATGCTCTGCCCTCGTTCGATCAACCCATAAGTTCGAAAATTCCTATCCGTCAGAAGCAACTCGATATCCCTATCTTCGCTCGGGACTCCCCGGAGTATTCAGACTATCTCCTTAAATTGTTCGCCTTCGGGTCGTTGAATCGTTGCTGTAAAAAGGAAAAAATAAAAGTTTCACTTCGGCTGCAATTGTCGTAGTAATTATTTAAGAACTCAGCTATACTCACGTCTGAATAACCACCGCCGGGCAAACCCTGGGGGACATCTGACATAAAACCATTCTATCCTGTAATAACTCAACCTGGTCCAGGACCTAGTAAACACTTGACAATTCCTCACCGCTTCCAGAAATGTGAAAGAAGGGTAATCGCCTCGGGTTTTGAAATTGAATAGATATCTGATCTCGATCGGGATCGGTGGTCTATAAAGGTACTCCATGAAGACAATGAACATGCTGTTCACGGAGGCATATCCGTTCGGGTGTAGTTGAGATGGGGCGATCCTAAAAAAAGACAGTACTTCTCATATGTACTCGTTGAACGGAGGAAGTGTCCCGGCCGCGCATGCATGGCGATTGAATGCTATATATCCTTCCGGCGGATTGTGTGGTCTATCATTCGCCCCCAGTAATAACACGTCGTCCAGTGACAGGCCGTGCCTCAAGCATATTCTTCCCAACATATCTTCAGAAATATTGGATTGAACGGAATCCGATGGATTCAAGCCCGAAATCCGATCTTGTTCGATCGGACGGCGGCGTGCGTTTGTGGTGAAGATGCATGATCCTCCTCCTCACAACGAAGCATACATTTGGGAGACTACCTTGATGGGTTCATTCGAATCGATGAACCTCGAATCCATCAGCCATCGGTTCGAAATCCTTAACTTCACATCGATACGAATTGTATCTTTATGACCGATATGAAAGGTATCGATTCGAACGTGATCGATGTCAAGTTGAGTTTTTCCTGATCGGTACGAACCAGTTAACCAAGGATCGATTCGAAGT
Organism: Allium cepa; assembly: GCA_030765085.1. Classification (NCBI taxonomy): domain Eukaryota; kingdom Viridiplantae; phylum Streptophyta; class Magnoliopsida; order Asparagales; family Amaryllidaceae; genus Allium; species Allium cepa. The sequence goes on along the minus strand of CM060929.1, from coordinate 697,331,358 downwards.
CATCCTTCATTGATCGATTCGAACTCGACACCCGATCATCGATTCGAAGCGCGCCTTTCTACATCGATTCGAAGTGGTATTAGGATGGGTTCGAATGAGCTTCCTGTGATCGTTTCGAACCCTCTATGATGGATACCAAAGTTTGACATTTTCTAAGCATAATTCCGACGAGCTTCAATCCTGCATATATGGACTTGAATATTAAACTGCATACTTGACCAGCTTTCGAAGCTCGTCGATGGAACCATAACAACCTCTATCCGAATCAATTTCCATCATATAAACGGTTTAGCGATGACGGTCAGCGATGAAGGTCATTATAACTGGACTCCGTAGCTTTGTCGTTTGCATATTTCCTTTAACTCCGTGACACTTATTCAAGTAATGCATGGCACTGTACAACATACATTCATACACTTTACACTGGGGAAATGCACGGGTCCTTTGTCGTCTAACGATGGTTTCTCATGAGTTAGCTAGTTATGGAACCTTCAAGTTCGCAACAGCAGGAGATTCAAAGTACGGTTACTTCGAGACTAGAGGTCCCGGATATCGAACCTGAGATCATCGGTCCAGCCCCGGATGAGTTTCCCAATGCGTCTTTTATTGCCAATCCATCGGATTCCGTTTAATCCAATATTTCTGAAGATATGTTATGAAGAATATGCTTGAGGCACGGCCTGTCACTGGACGACGTGTTATTACCGAGGCCGAATGATAGACCACACAATCCGCCGGAAGGATATACAGCATTCAATCGTATCAACACAAGGTTACAGCAATACAGAATATGAGTCTCAACAAAAAAGAAAGCAATGATTGTTCAGAGAGAAATTGCAGCTATTCAAAGCACGTCATGTTCCCACAAGACGTACTTTGGGGGGAAAAATGTTATCCCGATTTTTGGCAAAGCCGTGATACCAAAAGATCGATCGTAAACGGAGAACAGTTCGTCTCAGAGATTGGTCATACTTCGTTTTGCTATGGATATCACTGAATTTTGTCCGAGAACATATTGAGCTACAATTGATAGGACTTGAAAAGAAAGATCGTAGAAGTCCGCATCTCAAATTTCAAGTCAATCCGAGTTCATACGCTCAAGTTATGATCGATTCAACTTGAAGGGAAAAACACTAGTGAATCCATCGATGTAGGTGTCTTCGAATCCATCACCGAACACCGGTCGAACCGATCACCTTCGTATCGATTAGCTTCGAATCCATCGGAGTGCCTCGGTTCGACTCCATCAACTTCGAATCCATCGAGTTCGTATCGATGGACCTCGTAACCATCAGCTGGTGTTGACTTCGCACCCATGGAGAAGTTACAAAGCTCGTATCCATCAGAGAAACGCAAGTTCGTATCCAACAAGCATCAGTCGTTCGAAACCATCATTGAAGCCTTGTTCGAACCCATCTGTAAAACCTTGTTCGATTCCATCAATGAAGCTTCGTTCGAATCCACTGGGTCAACTAGCCATGGTGACGTGTCTTTCATCGGTTCGAATGCGCCGAGATATATGGAGTCGAAGCGGTCAACTTGGAGGAAAACCCGGATCGAGGCGAAGTGTGCGCTCCACGTCAACACGAAGACACGTGCCACCATCGATTCGAAACCATCGATTCGAAGGGATGGTTTCGAACCAAACAGCCACGCAATGAATCCCATCTCGTATCCATCATATCTCTCAATCTACTGATCCAAATGCCACGAAATTTTCACAGAAGCTTGCATACATGTTGAAGAACGTCCACACCAAATTTCACCTCGATTGGATGAATTTATGATCGATTCGAATGGAGTTCGAATCGATGCCAAAGTGTGCCCAAATTTTCTGAGGCCGGGCGTGTGGGCCCCCTCACGTGCCAGAAGTGGTCTCCCGAGTTTTCAGCGAAATATCAGCAACCTACGCCTATAAATAGAGCCCCAGAGCCAACAGAAAAAGGGGTCTTTCAACTCTCAAGCGCCCAGACTCTGCCGGATTGAGATCTCCATCATCCTATATCATATATTTGCTGTTGATTTCGAATTCCCAGTTGTAACTCGCCGTTGATCGTTGTAACAACTTGTAATTATTGAAAGAGAATCAATAAAACAACAAAAAACTTCACAGTGGACGTAGGCAACACGCCGAACCACTATAAATTGCTTGTCTACGCATTTACTTTACTGTTGATTGGAGTTTTTGTTAGGTAATATCTGTTTTGGAATTTACATTCTTCATTATTATCTCTTCAACGACTCCCGATGAGTGTTGTGATCAATTTTGGTGCAAACAAACGTATCATTATTCGGAATGGGTTATATGACACAAAGTCCTCTCTCGACTAAACCGAATAATGGGCGCAATATTTAAAAACATATGGATATGGGATTTTTAATTAAGTCACAACTTCAAAGAAACCCAAAACCTTTCTTCAACTGGTTTAAACAAATTACCATTTCAAATTTTTTAAACAAAAGATTTATTCCACAAAGTTCACTAAGTTTCACAAAGATCCATTTACGGATTTCAAAACAATTTCCATTTCAATTGGATTAACTCGTTAAATCTTTAAATCAAAGATTTAACTTATAGCTTTCAAACCGTTTCCAAAGATTTATTCATAACTTGGAAAACCATTTTCATTTTAGACTTGAAATCCTTTTAACACAATTTGGAAGTTCATTTCTTATATGAAAGATTTATTATTTGAAAACAAATAGGTTTCGTCTCGAAAGAATCCGATTATAATTGCACGAATTAAAGCCTTTGACTTTAAATTCAAATTCCCAAATCAATACATTTAAAATGGTTTAACCCACATATAACTTGTATAACATCTTTAATCCCTAGTTTCAAATCATAGGATTCAGTTTCAAATTTCAAATTTCAAATTTAAATTAGATTATTTAAACTTCAAGGCGTAATCAAGTTATTTAAAAATAAATTTTATCTTTGAAACTCTTTTTCAAAAACATTTTACTTTAATCACAATCTATTTCCAAAACTATTTGGATTCCAAATTCAAATTCAAAACTATTTCAAAATTATGCGACTTAACCCATTTCCACGTGCAATCCTTATTTGTTTGTGTATAGTGTGGTCCAGGGTTTCACATAGTAGTGCAACATCAAAAATCATCACAGATTCACAGATAAAGTTAGTGGATCATTCACAAATATTAACCATTACTATTCGATGTGGGTTTCAGATAACCAACTGGAAATCCGACTCCCTGTCGCGTCGAAATTCAAATGTCGTTTTACGGGCAAAGGGGTTTTCACATACACATAGAAATAAATCACAATCACCGTTCAACATAAGGTAATTCACATCACACAGCATCACAATCACATACCAGAAATATCAATCCAGTACACAATATTTGACAATTAATTTAAATTAAATAATTTAAACTCAATTAATTACAATGAGCAATTAATTTCTTAATCACTTTCATAAAGTAATTACACTTACACAATTTCATAAATGATTAATTAATTAATCTAATTAATTGTTAAAATTAATCTCGTTGATTAATTATTTAAATAACCTTAGTTAATGACCTTCATTAACTAATAACAATTCTTTAATTACTTTCCCAATCAATCTCTAATTATAAATTAATCTATATCATTAATTTATAAATTAAATAAATAAGTCATTCCTTAATTATCTTATTCATTAAATCATTTTAATACCTTAATTATCTCTGAGGTAATCCATTTCTATGTTAATGACTTTATGAATATTAAAGTGTATTTAAATATTACGCTTCTAAATTTAGATTCAAATTGAGTTTTGAATTTAAGATTCAAAATGATTATACATTTGAACATTAACCAAATTTAAATATCAACTTATAAACCTATATAAGAAAAGTTCTAACTAAATTACTTAAATTTTTATTTAAAAATTAAGCTTTAACATACATTACATTTTAACTTGCAAATTCAAGTGAAAACAAATTATTTAACTTTTCATTGAATTTTTTTTATAAAAGAACTTAATCAAATCCAATTTAAATATTTATTTGAAAACAAATAACTTTAAAAAGCTATTGATTTAAACTTGTTTAAAACATTCAGATTTAATATCTGATTCAAATTCCTAGATCTGGATTCAAAGAGACTTGAATCCACTAATTTAAATATTTATTTTAAACCTTTGATTTAAATCTTGATTTAAAATCCAAATTTCGTTTTAAAAACTTTAAGATTCAAAGTTTCATTTGAATCTAAACTTCATAGTAGATTTAAACTTTGTTTACATCTAGCTTACAAATTTAAATTCATTTAAATTTGTTTTAAATTTAAATTTGCTGTCAGGTTTACAAAAACCTGTACAAACCAAAACTAACCCGAGGCAACTCATGTTTGCTTCGAGTTAAAACCTAATTTACTTCGAGTAAACTACTCGAATAACTTGAGTAAATCCCGAGTTCAAAACCTCTGCACCAAAACAATAGATCATCAGTAAATTTAAATGGCACGGTGCACATGCACCATGGCTCTGGCCCTCACCGACCACCATCTTAACCTCCAACATATCGACGACCATCACCAGACATCATCACGGCCATCCAAATCCATCACGGTTGCTCGAATCAAAATCTAGCTCTCAATTCAAAACCTGAAACTAAACAACACAACACTGACCAAAACCTGGCAACGCCTCGTGCTTGCAATACTGACCACCGGAAAACACAAGCCACCAGCCAAGACTCCATCATCATCCCCTCTACCATCTCCCAAGCCCTTGTAGCACTCGATCAAGCATAGCAGCCGTACACACCTCATTTTCTGGCCATGTCATAATCTAACTTTAAACCCTAAGTTCGCTTCGTCCCTTCGATTCATGCATTTGAAAATTTATTCAGCCATTTTCTCGACATCACCGAAGTTCATACAAGCTTCAACCCAAATTTCAACATTTATTATTGGATCGATCACTAGAAATTTGGAAAAATGCAAATTTTGTTTAAATTCGAGCTGCTCTTTGAATACTCAGTTAAAAATCATCATATTGATTTTAAAAATCATGTCTTTGTATGTTCATTTAAGTTATGTAATCAAACCAATAAATTAAACTACTCGAATAAATTCATTTGATTTCTTACTTGACTGTAAAATGAATTCACAGTGTCAGGTTCCTTCATTCTCAAGCTAACAAAATTATGGACCATGGTTTGAGTTTAAACAAACAATTTGTCTAAAATATAACTTATAAATGTTTTTGTATGAATATTTATAAAAAAAATCTTGTTTATGTTCACTCTGTAACCAGAAACAAGAATCATCAAAGTACACAATATACACATATACTTATGCAGAACTAAAAATATACAACCAAGTTTTTCATGAAACAAAAATACAAATTTAAAATTTTTGAAGTAGTAAGTTTACTCACATGGAACAAGATTGAACAGAAATAATTGTTTTTGTTTGAAGGCTGTAATGTTTGATCTGCCTTTAACCCTGTTCTGCTTTCTTTTGAGTTGAATGATGTTTTTAAGTTTGTAAAATGAAGATAATGATGTTTATTTCTTTTTTTCTTTCAGCTTGCTAAGTTATTTTTCTTTACTGAACAAATTAGGATAGGGTTGATATATATATATATATATATATATATATATATATATATATATATATATATATATATATATATAAAGAACATGGTCTGTACAGAGGAAGGTATTATCTAGTTAAGCTTATTTGGTTTGAACAGTTTTTTTTCTTTGGTTTGACTAATTTTTTTTTATAAACTGAAATGAAGTTTACATTTCGGCTGAGATGACATTAATTTGTGCTTGAGGAGATAGGATATTAAATGCTTGCGTTTCTCATTTTGTCTACAGCCTCCATTTGATTTGTATATGTACTTCTTTTGTCTTGTTGATATTTTCTTATTTCATTATCTCCTTTTGTAAGCTTTATTACATAGATATTTTTTTCTTCTTTTTTTTTGTTCTTTATACATGTACATTTTTATTTGTTTCTTTTCTTTGCCTTTGTGCATAGATGTTTTTGTTATTTCTTGCTTGCCTAATTCACATACAAATTTGTATGTATTTTATTTGTTATTATTTTATAGTTTGATTTTATACTTTTACTATTAACATAAATTCTTAAATTTGATTTCTATTTATAGTTTAATTTCCAAACATTACATTTATAATATATATATTATTTTATACTTTACACTCATATTCAATATTGATAGGATAAATTTTCTTTTATTTTAAAATTTTTATATCCTTTTAAAGAAAATGAATTAAAACACAATTTATACGTTTAATAATAATCGTACATATTTTTTTTCCAAAGTAAAATCTTCAAATCCAATTTATTGTGTATTCATTTTGAATTTATTTTTGAATTTCCAAATCAAAATGTTATTTAGAATCCAATTCAATTAAAAACATTTATAATAAGTTTCAAATCCAAATTCTAAAATAAATAAGTATATGTCCCTTATTAAATATGAAAATTCAAATAAACACACAATTTAATCCAAGAATTTAATTAAATTACAAATTTAAATTCGTCTTTAAACCGGGATCGTTACATCTCCTATAACAATAGCTTCCAAGCAAGCATCGGTATGGCACCTTATGAAGCTCTCTGTGGACGTCCATGCAAGTCTCCATCATGTTAGGAAGAGTTTGGAGATCGTATAGTTCTTGGGCCAGATGTGATTCAAGAGGTGACAGAGAAAGTTGCGGTGATTAATAAATGAAGGTAGCCCAAGATCGTCAAAAGTGTTATACTGGTAGGAGGTAAAGAGATTTAGAATTTGATGTTGGACGTCTTGTGTTCATTAAGATTTCTCCAATTAAAGGAGCTATTAGATTTGGAAAAGATGAGAAGTTAGCTCCAAGGTATATTAGACTTTTCCGTATTCTTGAAATGATTCGGTCTCTTACTTATAAGGTTGAGTTGCCGGAGAGATTGGCAGGTGTTCATAATGCATTTCATGTGTTGCATTTATGGAAACTTGTGCATGATCCAACCTTGATTGTAGAGCCATCTGAAACGGAGGATCTGGAAGTGGAGCCAGACTTGACAGTGGTTAGACATCTAATCTATATTGTAGATCAGAATGAGAAGTGGTTGCGCAATAAGGTAGTGTAGTTAATTAAAATTCAGTGGAGTGAGGATCCTAGAGACTGCATGTAGGAGACTGCAGACCATATGAAGGAGGACTATCTTGAGTTAATGTTAGGATAGCTAGTTGTTTGTTTGTGCATATAGTTTAAGCATTTTTTGCTATGGATGTTTAGTATATGTCTTTTGTATGTGATTTATGATATGAATACATAGCTTTTCAAGTAATTGAGTTATCTTCTTATGTGCTAATTTCGGGATGAAAATTCTTTTAAGGGGAGAGAGTGTAACGACCTAGAATTTAATTAACTTAATAATGAATATTTAAATATATTTTTGTTAACTAATTAATGAATTTAATAACTCAAATAAACTCCTTTTAAATAATAACTAAAGATGGCGAAATAATTTTTGTAATGGCTTGAAATTTCACTACTTTGATTTGAGAATATTTAACTATTAAAATAATAAATCATATAATGAAAATAAAAATATTTTAAGTAATAATGAATGATTATGAAATTATTTTCAATTTTTTTTATTAATAACTAATTCAAATAAAAATAGAAAACATGCCCATAAATCGTTTTCCGAATTTTCGACTTTTAGGTGTTGAAAAGCTGTTGGAAAATGTTGTGCACATTTTTGTAACACATACATACACTATTATAACTGACTTAGGATTTGTAATATATAAATATACATATTAACTTAAGAAATATAAAATATATGATATGACTTTTTATGTAAATGTTAAAAAAACAAAATGTAAATGTAATAAAAGTGGCATAACTTGTCATATCTTTAGAAACATGAAGTACTAAGGTACTAAATGCATGTTGGCTTTGATTTGAAGCGTGGGGGAATAGATAAGTGATATGGCAAAGTGAGAAGGGGAGGGGTAAAGTACATAGGGTATCTTAGTAAATTAACTTGTTAACATATTATAATAGCAAAATTTCTTAATTTATTTTCATTTTTCCATTCTTATCTTCATTTCGAAAATTCCTAAGCTTTTATGAAAGTCTTTCATTTTTTGCCAAAGCCGAACCTATATTTCCTAGGACTGAACCTTTTATGGCTATAAACCACTTAAAGACTTCATTTTTTTCAAGCTAGAAGCAAAGGCTTAGGCCATGTTCGATTTATAAGAAAATTTAGTTTAGTTTCATTGACTTTTGGTGAGCAAAGATCTAACACATAACAGTGTTTTATAACTTAAATATATGCTTGATTTATTGTAAAAATATGAAGTTGTTTGGATATAAATTGTATTAGCTTGGATATGTGTATGTGTTTGGATGAGATGACAAATAGTTTGGAATTTGAGAATTGAAATATCAAGTTGGTTACAAGTTATAATCCTTACTTGTATGTGTTGGTTATGACATGATTTTATGTTGTGATATGGATGTGATGTAATTACGTATGCTATGATGTTGAATAAATGATTGTATGCTAAGGAAGTTGGCACTTTTGCTAACTTAAGTGAGATGGAATCTCTTATATAAAACAATAATACTTGGTTTTAAAATTTCAAGATATTTCCAAATTTAAAAGCTGCTTTAGTTTTCAAGAAACATATATTTATGTTTTAGTAAATTTTTCCAAAAGTTAGAGTTGGAAAAGTCTTAGAAAATAAATTTTCCAGTTTTTAAAAATTACAGGTTGTATAGCGATAGTCGTTATATGAGCAGTTCAAAGAATCGAACTCTTTTTGAAATCTAAAGATGTTTTCACTTAGAAATATTTTTGCAAAATGTTTTAAAACTTATATTAAGTAAATAAAAAGGCAATTTTTATTTAATTTATTATTTATTTAATAAATTATTAATTAATTAATTAAGTAATCACTACTTAATTATTGGTTAATAAAGGTAATTAATATTTAAGTGTTAGTCAATTAATTTAATTTTAATCAGTTAATTAATTAAAGTTAATTATTATTTAATTAATAATTAATTTTAATTATTTTATATAATTTATTAAAGATTAATTATTAATTTTTATTAAAGTGGTTTAATTAATTATGTCTAATTTATATTTAATTAAGATGATAATTAAGACTTAATGAAGATTTAATTATTATTTAATAAAGGTTTAGTTTGTCGTTTAATCAATTAATAAGGTTTTTTAATTATAAATCATTTTTGTTTCAAAATATCAGTTTGTTTTAAGATTGTCTTTATTTTTCAAAAATGTTTTAAATCAAGGGATTTCTTTGTTGGTTACCCTTAAGTAACCTCAAAAAAGTATGAAACTAATGTTAATGTGGTGGCATATTTATAGGAAATAAGTTAGCCCATAGTAAGCACTAAAAGCCGATGAGTAGGCTAATCTTCTATTTGTGAGACCTAGAATTTATTTCTGGGCGAGGGATAGAGTAAGGCCGAAATATCGAAAACGTGATAGAGATGGGAGGGTTAACTCCTATCAATGTGTCATGTTTAAATTAAATATATGGTTATGCATGTGCGAACTCTCTATAGTTAACTTATGTAGTGGATTGTCCACTATTTATAACTTGACCTGTTTTAACTCTGGAATTATGTTGTGTATATTAGAGTTCACCGGTGAGGACTCTAATACCGATTATATACTTCCAAAAGAACAAGAATTAAGTTAGCCGGGAATTGTCGCTTAGTTTGGAGACACTGGTTTTAGATAAATAAAATTTGTCTGAACCACTCCAAACTAATAATGTTCGTGATGGATAGTCATGAAGTATGTTGTGAAGCTAACTATTCTGTCTGAGGGTGATTCCAAAATGGAAGATAGTTAATGTTGGGTGTTTGTTCGAGCTCCGAACAACTTGTATGGACAAATGCTAGCATTGCATTGGTTGCATGGAGGGTAGTGTTGGCATTCCAAGATGATTGCTATATAAAAAGGTAATCGTAGCCTCAAGCCTCATCAACTGGGAAAATTACTAGAGCAAGGATGTGGAGCAAGGCTATGTGGGCCTATCTTATTAGGGTACGATCATCACCAAATCTAGAGTGACATCTTCGGTTTATGTATGCTTTGGGATCCCATTTTATGGTTGTTGATCATAACCAAATGGTGATCATATTCGGTGCTACCCAGTAAGGGGTAGGACTGATCCTGAGCAGTAGAGGTGCAATGCATTATGGCCTCCCGTACATTTTATCTGTAGGTGTACGAATTCGGTGGGTAGACCCTTACACTTTAGTAGTTGGAATCCATTTTTCAATACGAGCCTCACACTTGATTGTATAACTATTACGATGGAATTTAATAACATAACAATTTCGGCTATGATTTCATATTTATTTTAAACCTAGATATTATGATAATATCAGAGGATTTCATATAGAAATGTTTTGGTTATCTTAAGTTAAAATCCCGTTCGTGTTTATGCGTGGTGTGGTCTTGTGAGATACCTTTTATTTGATGGTTTTATAAAGTTAAACACATGATTTACTCATACTAGACCCATGTCTAACATGGTGTTTTATTTCTTTCCTTTAAACTTTTGGATACTCAAATTTTTATGAGTAGCCAAGTAGTCAGGATTCTTTGGAGCATTTTAGGAAGAATTATGAGGTAGAAGCATTCACTATATCCAGTAGTTATGTTTATTTCCGCTATGACTGTACATTATGTATTAGTAATTTAGGTAGGCTGATATAGCTATCCATTTTGGGAATAGTACTTGTTGTAACTTTGATGTAACATATTGGTGTAACCAAACGTACTATTCTATGATGATGTATATATAACCTAGTTATTTGTGAGAAGAATCTGTATTTGTTTCCTTTGTCTTTTATTTATTTACCCCACAACATGTTTTTCGGACACTTTGATGATTGACACATGAATACCCAGGATGTATTAAGTGTCGTCTTTGGGTGTAAGAAAGGAAGATTGTTACAACAGCTTCCCTAGCCTCTTTGATAGGAGTTGGGCAACAATTTTATCGAGGAAATGCCTAGGTGATCCAAGGATCGAACGAATAAGTCTAAAAGGGGAAGGTAGCCCGAGTGCCAAATGTGGATCGAGGCGAAAGTGAAGAGACCTTCTGAAGGATTTTTTATCATTTGGACTGGGCCTGCCACTCCAACCTCTACATTAAGAATCCCAAATTTTTGAAGAATGGTGTTAACTTCATCGTGAATAGTTATAAGAGGTGGAACAAGAATATAGTCTCCTTTCTTCGAAGCAGGAGAAGATTTTGAGCCATTTTCAACTTTCTTACCATCTATTTATCTGCCAGATGATATTACAAAAAATCAAGGAAATATTATATATTCTATAAAATATTAAAATATTTAAGAAAATGTTAAGGAGAAGTTAAGTCCTTAGATACAAATATAAGAATAGACAATTAGGCAACGAACTAATAAATAGTTAATGAGTCCATAATTAGTTGAAAGCCATTTACCTAGTTGTTGAGCTCATAATGAAATGCCAAACCCATAAGTAGTTATCAAATTTATAATTACTTAGAAATTCACTAAATAATTGTTAAGCCTATTGCTAGATGTCGTACCTATAACGAGATGTCGAGTTCAAAAATGGTTAGTACATTCATAACCAATTGAAAGATCATTGATAAAAATTGAATTCGTAGCTATTTATCGAGATTGTAAATAGTCATTGGGGTCATAACAAGGTATTGGGTTGATAAAAAATCAATTATTTTAAAATTATTTAAAAGTTCTTTAATTAACTGTTTGATTTGTAATAAGGTGTCGAATATATAAATAGTTGCTGAATTCATAGCTAGTTGGAAGCACTACGATTAGTTACCAAGCCCATAGTAAGATGTCAAACTTATACAAGATATCGAACTTATAACTAGCTAACAACCTGTTAAATGGTTGTCGAACCTATAGAAGGGTAGTAACTCATTAAAAGGATATCGATTTTTAACAAAATGGTGATTCTTCAAACGGTTGTTAGATTCACAATTAGTTACCAAGTCTCTGTTGGTTGCCGAATCACTAATTCATTGTCACATTTATAACTAGTTAGCATAACCATAACCATAACCATAACCATAACCATAACTGGGTATCAAATCTCCAACTAGTTATCGAGTTTTAAGATGTTTAATGAATTTATGAACTAGTAACTAATTAGCAAACCCCTGACAGATTGCTGAATTTTAAGGTGGATCAAAATTTTAACTATTAACTAAATGTCCAATTGGATGTTGAGTGTCTAAATAGATATCGATCTTTGTAGTCATTAAAATCCAATAAATTACGTAATTTCAAGAAGGATATTGTGTCTGTAATAGTTATCTAAATCGAAAGATTATCGAGTTTTTATTAATCAATAAATAAATATATTGCATTCAACATTTAAACCCAAACACCAAGTTCTCAAAATCATAAGAAGTAAACAAACTTAATTACTAATTAAACCCTAATTAAAAACACCCCCATCTTTCAGTTAAATTGAATAGAAATAGACCGCACCTTAAATTAAGCTTGAATGATGTGGAAATCAAAAGATTTTAATTGAACTAAGAAAGTTGAAATCACAGCTTTAAGTTTCCCTGAAATATAAAGCTTTAAGAATGAAGAGAAACAAATATTTATAGAAGAAGGAAATGCAACGTGGAGCAGTGATTTCAATTCAAATGAAAGGGTAAGATTAAAATGGAATACCAACAGGCAATAATGCTGATATCGAGAGGCGACAATGTGAAAAGTAAAATTATACTAAAATATAATAGCCTTCTTCTACACCGGGGGAGAGGGGGAGGGAGGAGGGGTAAATGTTATTGCCAGTATGAAGTATCGAGCTTCTAAATAAGAACACGTTGAGCTTGATAACAAAAGGAGATGCTGAGCCTAGAAAAAGTTAAAATCGTCAAGCATTCAATGTTTAATCAGGGGTTGTGAGCTTTAAGGAATCACAAAAATAAGACGTCGAGCATCTAATTCAAAGGGTATCGAACCCCTAAGGATGTCGAGTCCAGAATGGTTAGTGATAAATGGAAGGATGCCAAGTCTAAAGGGGTATCGAACATCAAACAACAAAGAGATACCAAACCTATTTGTGGTAGTGAGCCTCTTCGATTGGAGAAGTTGTCGAGTATTCAACAAGCGGAAGATGATCTCATGTGTTGACAATGAATCAGGACATCGAGTTTGTAAAGTGATGAAGGTGTTGACTAAATAAGTGATTATAGGTATCGAGCTATTGAAGACTGCAAAGAATAGGGGATATCGAACTTCTATAATTCAAAAGTTATCAAATGTTTACAACATTAACTATTGTAAAGCATTTACAAACAAGCCAACTATTTGCAATTCAAACAATAATGATGATCTTAGCAAGGGGTTTTGAGGTTTTATATGAAGCAAGGGATGCCGAACCATATCGAGTATCAACAAATATGAAGGATGTCGAATATCTACTATGTAAGCAAGTGATGTCGAGCCTCAGCAATGGATGCCGAAATTTCATCAAAGATGGTGCTATCGGAACCATTGGATTCAGATCTATGCCACATGTCATTCATCCTGCATGATTTCACCCATATATATAGACCCCTATCGACATCTAAGAGGGGGGCGAATTCTTTCTTTTCCATTTCTCGAGTTTTTAAGCAGTAAACCCTAAATTGATTTGGAGATTTCAGAGCCAATGATAATTTGTGAACTTCTAACATATAAGGACTTGGACAATAAACTTTTTGCATAGCATACTTGTTTCGAATGGCTACATTTGAATATTATAAAACTACGAACAATCACATGACTATCTTTCATACTTGAGTTTGAAAAATGAACATGCATATGACTTCATTTGAACTCGAATTGGACTAGCATATTATCCCAGCTTGCATAAGGCTACTTAAACCTTATCCAAACTGATCTTAGCATGTCCTGCATGTTTGGTTAGCAAAGAAATTTGTTAAAAAATAGGTTGTTGTATTAGTCCACCGCCTCTAACACTATCCTTCCACTATCATGAACGAACATCCCATCTTGATCAATAGTAGAATAAATTCTAATTCTGTCTTCTTATGTTCATCTTTGCATAAAAGAATATAATGTTAAAATTATCATAATAAGCATTGATATGTTCTTCAGTTTTTCTTCCAAATCTGCCTATAAAGCTGCATTCTTGAAGACGTTTTTATTCAATAATTTAAGCCGATCCTTAAGTTTTTTCAACTTGAATGTTGAGTTATGCTGAAAACACCCAACGTACTTTGAGACAAACCATCCATAACAAATTCATATAAGCATCAATCGAATGCCAGTTATTGCTATAAAGGAATGACCTCCCCTTGTCTACGGTATGATCAACTTGAAATTTCATTAAAATCAGTGATTGTTCACTTTTAGTGGACATAAGAACTATTGTTGAAAGATGTAGAAATAAATTAGTTGGTTCCACATTAATTTGAGCTTTATTGATATTATTAGCAATCCCTTTCTTTCCCAAGTGTATTTGAAACCTCGCAATGAAGTTTGCATTAATCTAGTTAGCATGACAAGATTTTTGAAACCAAATAAACATGAAAAAGGAATCGAAAAATCTCCTTTTTCGTATGTAGGATCCAAAACGTTGTTAATATCCCAAAGAGCACCCAAGGTTGACCAATGTTAATAGCATCATCTATAATATAGTCCTAAAGTTTCTCCATATTGTTATATAAGTAATGAGCATGGACAATAGTAATAATTGTTTAATGCCACCCAAATTGATAAGTTGTAAAGTTATGTATTGAGTGCTCTTGCTAATGTCACAAAAGTCCCATATGTCCGAGTAAATAAGAACAGGAATTCTGCCTTTAAATTTCATTTCATTATTAGAAACAAATCTCCATTTATTAGAAAATAGTTGCATAAATTTAGAAATTCTAGTTTCTTAAGTTTATTTTCTAAAAAGAGATTCTGACGACGCTAAGCATTGACTAGATGGATATTGATCGAATCTTGTAGGTCTAAGAGGATAAGGAGTCATGGATATCTCTGATTCAAGATTTTTTTCTAACGGTACTCTTTCGAAAGAAAGGAATGAATGACTAAAGCTCTTGCAAAAAGTACCCTGGTTTATTATACAAGAAGGAATGCTGTACAGAGAGGATTCTCAACCCCTTTGCCAAAGGTTTGCCACCAAACCCAAACCTAAAAAGGTCCTTGCGCATGTATATGAAGGAAGCTTTGGTGACCACTTTTGGGGGGAAAATTTGGCAAAGAAGATTATTCGCTATGGATATTTCTGGTCGATTTTCAACGAGAATGTTGTTGACTATTTTAGGAGATGTGACAAGTGTTATGGATTTTCTGCGATACCAAGAGCCACATCTAATGAGCTTACACAGTTGGTTAGCACATGGCTATTTACGATTTGGGAAATAAATATCATTAGAGTGCTACTAATGTCGAGAGGTGGAGCAAAGTATGCAACAATGGATTTGGACTACTTAACAAAATAGGATAAAGTGGAACCGCTTACAACCGTCACTTCAAAAAAATTGATCAATTTTGAAGTGAAGGATGCTTTTGCATAGATTTGGAGTCCTACACAAGATAATTACGGACAATGGAACTTAATTTGAAAATATGGGGTTGTTGGAATTCTGTACTCGAAAGAGATTTTCATTTGTGGCATATCCATAGGTGAATGGAGTGGTGAAAGTGGTGAGTATAATCATCAAGTCCATCACTAGGAAGTAACCAAAGAGAGTGAAGGGAAACTGGGTGGATGAGTTACCATTAGCTTTGTCAACTTATCAAAAAATCTAGAAGTTGGCAACTAGTCATACTCCATTTGACTTAGCCTACAAAATTGATGCCATGATCCCGATTGAAGACGAAGTCCCTTCTCACATAAGATTGCACTATGATCCCTAGGTGAATAAGGAAATCTTCTTGATTCCCTTTAATTGGTTGAAGAGAAGCAAGAAAAGGCCAATCAAAGGATAGTTGCTCACCAGCGAAGAGTAGCAAAGAAGTTCAGTGCCAAGGTCAAAAACCGTAATAAGTAATCTCGCTATTAAATGAGCACTACCAGCTACATGGGAACTTAATCTAATTGGAAAGGTCCTTACATGGTTATACAGAAGTTTGGAGATAAAACTTTTAAGCTATCAATAGTAGATGATACATAATTCCATGGGCAACGAATTACAAGCACCACAATGCTATTTCACTTAGATCATATTTCTATAAATACGGTATCATATTCATTAGGATTTGATGTAATAAGGCGATAATTACCATTTGTTCATAAATAAAATTAGCCTTTTGAGTCAATAGAATAGTACTATTAAAGTTTTACTTTGTGCTGTAAGAGTGGTGGCACAAGCAGACATGCAGTGTTTTGAAAACAGGATGTCTATGTACCCAAAGATAGCTACAGACAAACTATTTTGGTCCATGATTGGATTGTCAGACTATAATCAGACTAAATTGATTCGATGATTCGCCCTTACACAACTTATCTCCGACCAGTTCCTGGAGATAGGCAAGGTCAAGGATAGATTCCTAAAGATATGCATCATAGACACCGATACCCATATATAGAAATCAGTGTGTAATTGAACTACATAGTTACAACGCTAAGTTATATTAGCAGACATATGGAAATGAGAAGAAGCCATGTAATCTCAGCCTTAACCATAAGCCATAACCTTGTTTAAATTCAAACAAAATGTGTTCGACCGATAATAAACAATTTTGATAATGAAATGCTATTTTGTTTAGTTAAATTAGAAACATTTGACCAGTGATAAGGAAGACTAAGTAATAGACAAGGTAGTAGAACATTACACAGAGTGATAATAAATAAACATTGCACATATATTTTTCTATCTGTATTGAGTTATAATAAATAAATAACATTGCATAGATCATAGACACAGACATGTATAATATATAAGTAATTGCATTACATATGATTATATACTTATACATGTAGGCAGATACCTAGATAAGAAAATAAGATGCGATAAAGTAATAAAACAAAGAATCTGTCTCCCAATGGGTGTAGCATGGATTATTTGTTGTGCCTACCCCTCTTCGCCGTATTTTGTTCTCACTTCTATAGTGCAGGTTTCCTCTTCCCTTTCTTTGGAGAGCTTTATAATTTGAATTATTTTTTGGGTATAGTTCCCTATCATATTCATTCTTAGATCCTATTTGGGTTTTAAGAAGTTTGCAGGTTAATGTGGGATTAAGGACAGAAGGAATGGGGACACAAACTAGAAATAGCGGTAGAGATATCGATAGCGGAGGAGGAACCTGTTTGTACCAAAATTGGGCACAACACTCTTCGGAAGTCTTTGAAGGGATAATAAATGAATAATGTAAATGGAAAATGAGGATTATCTAATAAAAACTCCAAATAATAGTAAAGTAAAGGAAAAGACAAGCGATTTATAGTGGTTCGGCTGTTGCCTACGTCCACTGTGAAGTTTTTGCAATTTTATTGATTCTCTTTCAACGTTTACAAGTGATTACAGCAAGCAACAACAAGTTACAACTAGAAATTCGAAATCAACAGCAAGAATATGACGTAGGATGATGGAGATCTCGATCTGGCAGAGTCTGCGCGCTTGAGAATCCAAAGATCCCTTTTCTGTAGGCTCTGGAGCTCTATTTATAGGCGTAGGAGGCTGAGATCGCGCTCAAATATTGGAAGACTTTTTCTGGCACGTGAGTGGGCCCACGCGACCAACCTCAGAAAGTTTCGAGTCCATCTGTGATCGATACGAAGTCATTTCGTATCGATCAAGATGATGTCCAATTGGGCTGAAATTTGGTGGAGATGTTCTTCACCATGCATGCAAGCTCCTGTGAAAATTTCATGGCATTTGGATCAGTAGATCGAGAGATATGTCGATACGAAATAGGATTTTCCGGTTCCTGTCTGGTTCGAATCGATGGCTTTAAATCGATGCCTTCGACTCCATCAGCTCACATGGTTCTGTGATGAGGTGGCGCACGTCCTTCGTGTCGTTCCGGTCTTCTCCCGAGTTGAACGCTTCGATTCCTTAGATCTCGCCTACTTCGTATCGTGGAATGATACGTCATCCAAGCTCGTTGACTTGGTGGATACGAACAAGTGATTGTTCATGGATTCGAACAAAGACTTCTGATGGATGCAAAGTGAAACTTTTCGATGGATACGAAGTCACCCGATGAACTCGAGACAGATGGATGCGAGAGGCTTGTGCCTCTGATCGATACGAGGACAATGGATTCGAAGTGAGGCCATGCTTATGGATTCGAACAGTAGTTGCACCAATGGATACGAACCAATGACAATCGATGGTTACGAAATGCTCTGCCTAGATGGTTTCGCAGAGGGACTTCCGTGTTGGATACGAAGCAGGGGAAGCCGATGGATTCGAACGTGATCGATTCGAACTGAGGCATCCTGATGGATTCGAACTCGATCGATACGAACGAGATCAGTTCGAATTGGAGTCGTGAGGATGGATACGAAACTGAGGCCTTTTCCTTCAAATTGGATCGATCATAACTTGTGCATACGAGCTCGGATTGACTTGAAACGCTGGCTTTCTTAGCTTTGCTTGTCACAACATATCAATTGTAGCTCGATCCGACCCCGGTGAAGTAGTAACAGACCAATTCCAAATGCATCAGAGAAGTAGTAATGAAACTGCAGTGAACAAACCAGAAGAAAACCATACAAGACTACCAAGCACAACTCAGTGACAATATGTATGGGGGCACTGGACTACAGCATAACCAAACCAACATGATGACAATGCTCAACATCATGAATATAAACCCAAATCAACTCTACTGGACAATACAAGGAAATGAAAAGACTCAGCAATGCTCAAGATCAACACAAGACAAAGTAAATATATATACACAGCAACAACCATAATGCTCAACAAGAACACTTGCAACAGTGGTGATGATCAAGAGTATACATGACGAAGTCAACCAGAGAAAACCACGAAATTAATCAACACCGTAATGTACATTGACCAAGTTAATGCCGTGAACATCAAGTAAGCAAGCATCACAAAATATATACGAAGTGACAAAGTCAGAGAGATCATAATCGTTCAAGCATAATCATACGGCAGAGTTAAAATAATTGACAAATTCAAATCATCAGAATGAACGAGAATATAGGAATTCGATTCCTATTTAAACACAATCATCATCGGCAATTTAAAACCCATCGAGTTCAAGTACGAAAGATTAGAAAAAGCAAAAAGCACAAATTACATACCGAAGCAATCGAACTCGATCAAGGAGGAGAAGCCGCAAACAATTGAAGCAAATCAGAGAAATAGTGATTGCAATCAACCAACAAAGGCAGCGACTTTAATTTAAAACCCTAATTTAAGAGCACGGCACCAAAGGGATGAAGTCCTAAATCTGCAAGAGGAGCGGCCATTTTTTCATGAACGAAAAAATAAAAGGAACGGGTTGAAGAAGTGAATAAGGGGCCGGCCTTTGTTTTATTAATTTGGGCTTAGTTTTTATTAAATAGGGTTTTGTATTTCAAATTGTTTTTAATTTGTATTTTTCTTTTAAACCGTTTTTATTTTTCTAGTCGTGTGACTAGGGGACAAGCTACGTGGCGTAGCTTGAGAATTCGCAACTCGGTAGTTGAGTTGTGGCAGGGTTTTGAGCGTAGAGTTAGATTAGTCAATAGCGGGTATAGCGAGTTTACGTGTGTAAGCGAGGGACTATCTAATTTCTAGTAGAAACCTTGGGGGCAGCACGTAGGCAGGGTTTTGCCGAAGCTGGGTAAATTCTGTGTTGTTCTGTTATTTATATTCTGCAATATCTGTGCTGCTATTCTGTGATCTGAATTGAAATTAATTCATAAGCTTCCGCGATTAATTTTTATAATTTACACTATCACCCTATTCACCCCCCTCTAGGATGAAATCGATCCTACATTTTTTTGTCGGGCAATTCCAATTTATCTTTTGGAATCAAATCCAATTTTCTTTTCCCCTTTATATACCTGCATATCTTACTTAGCAATAATATCCAGTCGTAACCTCTTTTATCATTTTGTACATTTTCCTACATAAGTTTCATACCTACTTTCATACGAATTCAATTTATTTTAAATTTTGCATATTGAATTTTATCTTTCAAGTATAACTGATTCATATTAGTTTCATTTACTAATTTACTTAAATTTTCGATTTGAAATTGTGTTGTCGTTAACAAAAGTTTTCCCAAAAATTTCCAAAAATTTTCTAGCTCCCAAAATTTTCGAATTTTTTGGCAAAGTCTCCTTTGTACGGAGGAGCTTTTGCAATTTGACAAGAAATATAAATATATATACATCGACCCACACAGTTGGAAAAAGCAAAAACAGTTCATATTTCCTATTTTTATTGCGTAGGCGTACCTTATTTAGCATTTTAAGCAAGCGGCTTATTTATTTTAGCAAATAGCGCAACCAAATCCAGCCAAATGGCTTCCCAGTACCTGTACTTACTCAATTTAAATAGTAAGTGCCATATATAGAAAATCTATTAGCATTTCACTTATATTCAATAGCTAAACACATGTATATTATAAGCAACAAGCACCAAAACGCTTTCCATAAACGATTTATATAATTTAAAGCTAATTCAATTCCTTTCAACCAATTCATAAGCCATTTCATTCAGTTTCAATGGCTTGCAACTCAATTTCTCATATTCAATTGATTTTTAATCCAAACAAGCTCATATTCACTTCAAATGATTCATAATCAATTTTATTTAATCTCTATCAACTCATAGCATTTTAATTACTTTTATTTACGCCGAACGACAACTATTTTTATGCAATTTCAACGATATTCGTTTAATAGAGTATCTATTTCAATTCATAACTACTTTAAATTAATTTCAACTCATTCAGAATTTAATTCCATTTCATTTCTAATTTATTAACCAACCATTTATTTTAGCTCGACACATTCCATTCTTGTATACTTCTAACCATTCCCAAATTAATTCAATCTAAGCTTTTATTTAATGGGCTTTCACTCTTATACAAAACCAAACTTCCATAAATTTCAAACTTAAGTGAATTTACTTTAGTTTATTCCAACATAAAACTTAAGTTTGCTTCTATTTGATTCTCATTTAAGCAACTTCCATTAAATTCAGTTAGCCCATCAATTTTAAATTTTAATTTTAAATTCACCTTCTCAATTTATCAAAATAATATCCAAGCACATACTTAACTCATTTATACTTCAAATTAATATGCCACCGAACTTAAGTTCAGTCTGATAATCCAATTCCAATCACAACTTTGATTTAGTTTTTATGTAATCAGACTTCATCCATTTATTATTTAACTCAATTAACCCATTTTAAAATTTTAATTTACGTATTTAATTCATGTTCGAATTTATTTTATTAATACAAGGCCATTCTCAATTTATTTCTATTCACTTGGGTTTTGTTTTGCAACTTAAGCTATTTCTATTATAATCACTTCCATTACATATGACATCACTTCTCTTATATCCAATTTACTTGCAAATTCATTAATTATTATTCAAATCACCCTTGAATTTTATTTGTAATTCAAACCATCACATTTCCAATCCAACTCAATTTTATTTCTATTTTACAACATTTCCTCTTTTTAATTCATTATCAAATCCAAGTCGAATTCTATCTACAATTCTAATTCATTTCCAAACTCCATTATTAATTTAAAATCCATTTATTTACCAAAGTTAAATTTTATTAACGTACTCAATCAAACAATTATTTAACCAATTAGCTTACTTTCAACTTCTAAATCAATATTCGATTTTAATTACAAAATCACTTCATTAAAATTCCAGTTTGAATTCCCTTTTATTTCCCAAAATCCCAACACCTTTATTTCAAAATTTTAGAAAAGCTTTTAAAGTCACATAATACTATTAAAATAACTCTTTATAAAAATACTTTTTATAACTCGATGTCTCAACCAGTCCATCCTTGTTCTCACAGAAATTCAGTCATACGTTGATCAGGCGTAGGACTGAAAATCTATAAGTACTTGGTAAACCCGTTTCCAACACCTAGTGAAAATACTTGGAAAATAGTTTTATTGAAAATATAGAAAACCGTTTTTGAAAATAGAGGAAATATCTTTGGTGAGAATGCTCTGGAAATCATCACCCCCATCCATGGTCGTAGTTAACCCGATGGTTACGTTGCCATCCCGACAAAATCCATAGATAACTATAGGCCTCCGCGCCCCTCGATTACACCATGGAACCCACGACAGACCGCAGCTACAACTGGGGTTACGTAGCTATCACAGCAAAAATCCAAATAACTGTGGCATCAGCGCCCTCGAATTTCACTGCCAAAAATGAAACTTCTCCACTCCACTTGACCATAGATCGCAGTCTACCGATGTTGCGTTTCCTTCCCGGCAAAATCAAATGTAGACTGTTGGTACTCATCCTCCACACGATTTCGCTATGGTCCCCACAGTAGATCGCAGTGACATCGAGTTACACTGTCGTCACAGCATAACCCAAATGCCCCTGTAGGCATCAGCGCCCTCTACTTTCGCTACCCAATAATCCTCAGGAACCAGTTCTGTCCGGACTCCTCACAGGATCAACTTTAGAACCCCCCCTTGGGGCCCAAGGCAGCACCACCCGGTGACACTCCTGAGAAGTTCATTTCAAGGGAGCGCCTTTTTCGCCAGAGCCATCATCAAAATATTTTATACTATACACATATAGTATCTTCAAATCATACACCTAGTATGATATCATACTAAGCTCCTTTACACAATCGATTATCACAAAATCGATAATTCTCAAACCAGGCTTTCCAAATCCAATATTGATTTTACCCAAAATCAAAAGCCTTTCCAAATCCAAAGGTTTCCAAAACCTTTTTCAAAATTCCTTATAAGATCCTTTATATATTTTCAGATATATAAAATTTTAGAAACTTTGGATCTTTTCAAACTGGTATAAATTCCTTTTATACTTCAAATACCTTCAAAAATCCTTTTCTTCCGGTAATAGATTTAACAAGGAAAGATTTATCTTATATAATAAAGATATATATAACTTTGTTTATTCAAAATCAAATATTCAAATTTGATTACTCTTTCCAATATCAATTTCATTCATTCCGTACGATGTACACATATCATTCGTACGCCATACCAATCTGATCGCTCACTCGATCACATAATTTAATTTTCGAACTAGTATCGTCCATCAACTTCCTAGTGCAGACACAGATCTGGTTTCTTGATCAAAACCGTCATTCTCCTTGCATAGTCATAACTATGATAGAGAATATCCAGAACCAATCAACAATCCATATCCAGGTTCGCCGTCGAAAATCGAGTGAAAAATCCCAACTCGGATTGATATACTATCTCGAAATTCTGTGCTCGAATCTGGATCAAATCACTATGCGAATAGAATAGTATACGCACATCCTACGTATTTAACTTCATTGATTATTGGCCAAATCAATCATTTCTATTCTCATTCACTTGAATTTTCATTCACTTAGTTACAATTGTCTTAATTCCATAGAATTATCACTTCAATTCTTATCTCAGTTGGGTATTAAATCCATAACAGTTTGAACTC
The DNA here is from genome assembly GCA_030765085.1 of Allium cepa. NCBI lineage: Eukaryota > Viridiplantae > Streptophyta > Magnoliopsida > Asparagales > Amaryllidaceae > Allium > Allium cepa. The sequence goes on along the minus strand of CM060929.1, from coordinate 697,307,703 downwards.
CCCAGTTTATATTTAGAAAATAGCTTGAAAATTGAAAGATAGATAAGTAGTTGAAAAATAATTATTAGTTTACAAAATATCTATAAAATAGTTAACTAATCGAAGAATAGTTGGAAAATAGTTAAATAGTTCCAGAAATTTTAGATAATTGAAAGATAGTAGTTTATTTGCAAAATAGTTGAAAAATAGTAATTAGTTTATAAAACAGTTGAAAAATAGTTAAATAGCATCAAAAATAATTGTAAAACTGGCTTTAAGAAAGAAAGGTTGTATATATTTAATAGCTTAGAAAAATAAGTTTATATGAAAACAATTTATATTGAAAATAGCCAAGAGTCAAACTGTTCACTTCCCCAACTAATTCCCATTTAATTGACTCAATTCTAACTTGAATAACTTCAATTTCTATTGAAATTTATTCAAACCCAATTCAAGTCAAATCAATCTTGATTCCCTTCCCAATTAAATCAAATTCCATTTAATTTTAATCATGTTCAACTTATATTATAATTCAAATTATTCGAATCAATGTGAATTATTATCAATTGAACCCATTTCAAATTCAAATCATTTTAGTAAAATCCAAATCAATTTACCATTTAAATTCTTGATCTCTTATGTCTTCAATCACCAATCCAATTAATTCAAACCAAATTAATTTTGAACTAATTAAATTTCAATCTTGAATTTAAACTATCTCGAATTATAGAAATTCGAGTTAAATTCTCAAAGATTGGTTTAACTTTTTAAACCAAATTAACTTTTATTCAAAGTTTATAATCAATTTAATTTCAGAGTCCAATTCTCAAAATTCCATTTTAACTATCTTAATTTATGTATTTCAAGGTTCAAATAAGAGTTCAGTAAGATTTTATTTTAAAATTTAATTTATTATTAAATTTTATCTTCCAGTTTGAAGCTAGTCCTTAAACAAGTTTATTTTACAATTTAATTATTCAAATTTATTTTATTTATACAATACCATTCTAAATTTAAAGATTTTTTTTAACAATAGGATGATATCATCCAATTTATTTTAAAACGTCCATCCATTTTCAATTTTTAAATCTCAAACCCGTTTTGAGATCACACAAATTTCCAATTCAAATCAGCCATTTAACTTTCCAAGTTAAATTTCAATTTCATCTTGAAATTTTCAATTCTGGTTGCTTTTTCTACACTTATTTAACTTCCCAAAGTCAAATTCCAATTTACTTAATCCAATCAACCTTACTCAAATTGAATTCCCGCTTTAAACTTCAAAATTCTTTCCCTCTTATAAGTTCAAAACTTATATCACTTTGGGTTTTTACATCACACTTAAGGGAAAAATCAAAACTCAACCTCTTAGAGTTTATTTCAAATTATCTTTGATATCATGTATATCCATACATATATATTTATTTTTTGGCCCTCCCAGCCATGCTTTAAAATTTTAAACCACTCTTAGTTTTAAATTCAAATCAAATTTCCAACAACTTATTGTTTTCAGCAAGTCCTAGTTATCCAAATAATACTTATTTATTATTTTTCATTACTTTGAAACAAAATTTCCGAATTCTGGGACCGGATTTAGAATTTCATTTTCAATCCATTAAATTTTAATTTGGTTGTATTTCTATTTCTACTAAATTTAATTCCAATTCAAGACTTTAGTTTGGTTGTATTATATTACTTCTTAATTTTAATTTCAATAAATAACAACCAATCACCTTAATATTTATTAGAAGGAAATATTGCTTTGTATATCAAAATATATATTTTATATAAAATCATTTAAAATCTTTATATAAGAAAATAGCAAGTACGCGCACGCGCGCGCGCGCGCGTGTGTGTGTGTGTATTCTCAACTCATTCTAGAGTCCTACAGACTCTATTAAATGAGTAATCCCCACCAGAGCCAAGGTTCTCGCTTAACCTTTCAGCTCTGATACCAAATGTAACGACCTGAATTTTTCAAAGCCGAAAATTCCAGATAGTTATGAAAAAGAAGGAAGAGATAGAAGAAGAAGAACAGAAACACCGAACATCTCACATTCGCAGCGGATAAAATATATTAATAAATAATAACAGTTTACAAAAGAATACTATATCTATCGATTACATTTAATATACATCAGAGTTTCACATATATATACAGTCACTGAATATATACAATTATCAAGTCTCATATTAACAATAATATAAATATAGCGGAATACTCTATACGATATTGCCATCCAGCTCGCCTCCTGAGCTCCAGAACGTACCAATCTAAAAACCTGTAATACTCGGTCTGACCCGAGCATTACACCAAAGTAACACCTGGGTCAGGCTGGAAACCAGCGTGAGTAAACCCAACTAATATGGAATGCCAAAGCAAACAACTTATATAAACCTGGGTAACTTATATATCAATTCACAAGTCATAAATTATTATAGACAACACTTAGCCCATATATAAGTTTCTAAATACCAAAGATTTAAATTTTGAAGCGGTCCAATATCTCCAAATCACTTAACTCCAGCATATAGATTTTATATATCAATCTACAAACATTCGAAGTGGTTTCGGGTTATTTTCCCAATGCCCGACCCCGGTCTCTTCAAATCTCATGTCATTCTAACCCAATTTATCCAGATGAAATACACAACATTTCATATCAGAGATATCAACTCTTTCAAAGCATCCAATACCATTTGATCATCCATATGCAAATTTGATCACTTCCAAATTAATTCAATTGATTCCAATTGAATTTCAATCCTCAATCACTTAGATTTCTTTACTTGTTAATTAATTAATTTCAAATCAAATAATTCAATCATCCTTTCAATATTCATCTTAATTAATCAATCTGGAATAAACATCCTTTAATTTCATTCAAGCAACTATCTTTATTTACTTTACTATATTACTTATCCTTAACCAAATGATAAGTAATCTTAATTACTTCATTGAACAAATTAACTGTTTTAGTTACATTAATCCTTAATTACTTATATATTAACTTCTCATAAGTCACTCATTATTGATTATCAATCTTAATTAATCAATCTTTAATTACGTCATTGATTATATACATTAACGATCTCCAATTAAATTTTAATTGATCCTAATCTAAATTAATTACAGTAATTAAATCACAATATTAATCATTCTTGATTTATTTCAATCCTGTAATTAACTACCCATTTATTTACTTCATTATATAAATCAAATTTCTCCTTAATTAATCATCTTAATTACTCTCTTGATTAATTATACAAGGTAATTGCATTTTATTAATTTCACTAAATAATCTCTTATTAAATCACCCAATGATCATTCTAATTAACTTAAACTTAATTAATTAACCCAAATTATTAATGAATTTAATTAATTATTTACTCATTTAAATTATCCTACCTATTTAATGAATCACCAATCCTCAAACCTATGTTGATTTTAAATTGAACCATTTTCTTATCAACGATTTAAGTTTAAAACCATTTAAAATCCAAATATCTCGAGTCAAACTACAATTAACTCGAGAAACAACCAAATCTAAAATCACCAGATCATCAATACACATCCAAACAATTCAATCATTCATCCAAACAATTCAATCATTCAATAAAAGATTCAACAGAGTGAGATTTACTCACCTTTGCCCCTTTTTTACATTTGCAATCCAAATCCGATCTCGATTTGTTTCCTTCAGGTTTACACCTTGTATAAACAGTTATAGGATCTTATTAATATTCGAACAAGTTCAATTTCTATTTAATAAATTTCATTTTACCTAATAAGTAAATTTCAAACTAATTTTCTGTTTACAAAATACGTTATAGTTATCGAATAATTATATAAATTAACTAAATAAATTGATTTCCATTTTATAAATTAAATTTAACTAAATCTTTGTTAAACAAATAGTTAAATTTTCCTAAACTAATTCCCTTTTTTTTAATCCTTACATATAATTTGTTCTACAGATACAAAAAAAATTAATTAGCTATTTAAATAGAACAAACGATAAACAAATATAAAATCTCACCCTAATCGCGTGCTACGACCATCCACCGAGCACGTTCCCTAGCCTTCACGCATCCAGAGGTCGAGTTCGACCTTAATCCCATCAACAGCCCAGATGCTTGCACTTACCCATCGCAGTCACACTCAAGACGACTTCGACCACGGCCATCAATTCCCCTTCGCGCACGCGATTCCATAACTCGTGCCGGATCCCCACAGTCGATCGCGACTAGCTTCCAGAAAATTAAAACCCTAACCTAGGTCGTGATGACGTCGCCGCCACCTTCACACGCGACTTCCACTCGCGACACTCCTCCCTTGGTGATTCGCGTCCGCCATTTTTTATTATTAAACAAAGACGCGATGATTTGGGAAATTAGGCAGGGTCGGCTTCAGCCTCCCCTTTTTTTATTGCGTACGATCTGTTAAGAGTAAAGAGGGGAAAGGAAACTTATAATAGGGTTAGGAATAGCTTCCTGAGTAAGCCTGATTTTATATAATTAAATACGAAAATATCTCGTGGTCCATAAGGTGAAATACCGAACTCTGAATCAAACATGCCGACTGACGTTTATAAGGTTTTACCCGTGTTCCGATCACAATGGAACGTGTTTCAGAGGCTAATTTGAACATACGTGTGAGTTATGGAAATTAAACGATCGGTATTAAATTAAATCGATTAGAATAGTTCTGAGCGTTTCGAGCTGCTAGGGTCAAACAACAACTCCGATTGCTACGAAAATTGAAATCCGATAATAATTAACTATTACGGATCCAATGGAACTGGTTTCGTCGAATTTCGAGACTATGCCTCGGAAGGCTATTTTTAAATATCGATTTAAACGATATATTTTCAAAATTGAACAAACCACCTTTAAATTAAATTCCAATCATTCTATTATCTCCAGTATTATCATTATAAATTTTATAAGCCTTCAAATTATTTAAACAGGCTTAGAAATTTCAGATTCAACAATTTACCAAATTTTCAATTATTAAATTCAATATTTAAACTATATAATTCAATGATTTAATTATCAAGTAAATATTGATATCTGGAATTCAAGTTAACATTAACTTTTAAATATTTAAAATCGATTAATTATTCCAATTTAATTCGTTAAAATTTTCGGGTCGTCACACCTATCGTTCTCGCAAATACCCGGTCTTCACCACTGGTATTCATTGTTATCCATAACGACGTTGTTATCCCGCTTTTTGGCAAAGCCGCGATACCAAAAGATCGATCGAAAACGGAGAAAAGTTCGTCTCAGAGATTGGTCATACTTCGTTTCGCTATGGATGTCACTGAATTTTGTCCGAGTCCAGATTGAGCTACAATTGATAGGACATGACAAGAAAGATCGTAGAAGTCCGAATCTCAAATTTCAAGTCAATCCAAGTTCATACGCTCAAGTTATGATCGACTCAACATGAAGGGAAAAACACTGGTTTCGAATCCATCAACGTAGGTGTCTTCGAATCCATCACCGAACACCGTTCGAACCGATCACCTTCGTATCGATTAGCTTCGAATCCATCGGAGTGCCTCGGTTCAACTCCATCAACTTTGAATCCATCGAGTTCATATCGATGGACCTCGTATCCATCAGCCAGTGTTGACTTCGCACCCATGGAGAAGTTACAAAGCTCGTATCCATCAGAGAAACGCAAGTTCATATCCAACAAGCATCGGTCGTTCGAAACCATCATTGAAGCCTTGTCCGAACCCATCTGTGAAACCCTGTTCGATTCCATCAATGAAGCTTCGTTCGAATCCACTGGGTCAACTAGCCATGGTGACGTGTCTTTCATCGGTTCGAATGCGCCGAGATATATGGAGTCGAAGCGGATAACTCGGAGCAAAACCCGGATCGAGGCGAAGTGTGCGCTCCACGTCAACACGAAGACACGTGCCACCATCGATTCGAAACCATCGATTCGAAGGGATGGTTTCGAACCAAACAGCCACGCAATGAATCCCATCTCGTATCCATCATATCTCTCAATCTACTGATCCAAATGCCACGAAATTTTCATAGAAGCTTGCATACATGTTGAAGAACGTCCACACCAAATTTCATCTCGATTGGATGAATTTATGATCGATTCGAATGGAGTTCGAATCGATGCCAAAGTGGGCCCCAATTTCCAGAGGCCGGGCGCGTGGGCCCCCTCACGTGCCAGAAGTGATCTTCCGAGTTTTCAGCGAAATATCAGCAACCTACGCCTATAAATAGAGCCCCAAAGCCAACAGAAAAAGGGATCTTTCAACTCTCAAGCGCCCAGACTCTGCCGGATTGAGATCTCCATTATCCTATATCATATATTTGCTGTTGATTTCGAATTCCCAGTTGTAACTCGCTGTTGATCGTTGTAACAACTTGTAATTATTGAAAGAGAATCAATAAAACAACAAAAAACTTTACAGTGGATGTAGGAAACACGCCGAACCACTATAAATCGCTTATCTACGCATTTACTTTATTGTTGATTGGAGTTTTTTTAGGTAATATCTGTTTTGGAATTTACATTCTTCATTGTTATCTCTTCAACGACTCCCGAAGAGTGTTGTGACCAATTTTGGTGCAAACACTTTATTGCTTTCACTGAAAAAACCCGGTTTTTCTTCTGTTCCTTGGATCTGTCATCGATACCAGATTGAATAAATCTAAGAGAGAGATCCAGATCATTAAATCCAACTTCCTTCCCTTCTATTCAGATTTGCATAAAGTCTAGGAAAGGAATCTAACTTTCAAGATGGTTAGTACAAGAACCGCCTCTAACGCTATCAATCGAGAAGAACGGGACCGACAGAATCCTGTGTCGCCACTTCCATCTAATTAGGATGCTACTGGACACTCCGAACCGTCAGGTCCGGTTACCCGACAAGAGATACAGTTGCTACTCCAAGAGCTGACCCAGAGTCGGCCGCAACTAGCAGAACAGCTACGTGCTAATGCCGAGCTGATCAACAAGCTGGATCGCCAGATGCGAAAGAGATCCACGAGAGACCATGCTTCTCGCTCCTCCAGCGAAAGTTCTTCATCTTCTGATTATCATAATCGGCCTCCACGACCCCGGCTAGATGGGAGTCGTATGCCACCCGTTGGAAATCAACCGACAATAACCGTTGGACAACTGAGAGTTGGTCCATTAGCCAGTTTCCAAACCGGACCCTCCTCCCGAGGAGGTGCCGTTCCTCACCACACCGCAGAATACCGCACCACTAATGTTGCGGCTGAAGCAGGAGTCGACACCCAAGATCAGTCGGACCTGGACCATCGTCATAGCGGACGTACTCCTGAACCGTACGTCGCATAGGACTATGAGCCAAGAAGGCAAGACTTGGACCGTCAACAATATCCAGTCCAACCCCAAAGAATGGAACGTAATCATACTCCGATGCAGGTCGCACAAAACGCGCAAATGCCGGATCTTTCAACTATGATACGTCAAATGATCCGTGAGAGCCAGGGATTCACAAATGACGATTGGGGAGTTACCCGAAGTCACACTCCTTTTACGGACGATATCCTTACTGCTGAACCCCCACGGCGATTCCGGATGCCAACTCTACCCATGTATGAAGGAAACTCCGACCCCAACCAACATATTCTGAAATATGAATGGTCGATGACCGCTGCCAGAGCCGACGATGCAGTAAAGTGTCGTAGTTTCCCCATATCCTTGGAGGGCATCGCTACCATGTGGTTCACTCGATTACCACCTCGATCCATCTCTTCATTCGACCAGTTAGCCACAAAATTCGTTGAGCAATTCCGCATGCACGTCGCAAGGCCAAAAGATGTCAACACTCTATCTATTGTCACTCAAGCTCCTGAAGAGACACTCAGACACTACTTAGAGAGATTCCATGCTGCATGTGCGAAGATCAGCAATCCAAATGATAACTCCATCCTTATGGCGTTGACTAAGGGGATCGACCCCGATTCTGAGTTCGGCAATTGGTTAGCTGGAAAACCACCTGCATCATTGGACCGTTTCCACGCCAAGGCGGCTCAATTCCTGAGATGGGAAGATGCGAAACAGTCTAGGAAGCAAACCGATGCCGGGCCAAGCACGGAAGGGATCCAAAGCAATGTTGCGATCAAACAGTCTGGTGAGAGCTCCAAAAAAGTTCAGTTGAACATTAAAAATAAGCAAGCTCGCCGAAGAGAGAGCGTGAATCAAACTAAAAAACAAGATCAAAATCGTGGCCCGCAGCGCAAGAATCCAATGTTTGACAGTTACACTCCTCTGAACACATCACTAGAGGACTTGTACTTACGAACCTGTAATACAATTCAGTACCAAAAACCTGCACCAAAACCGTCTTCAGAGAGACAAATCCAAACTGGAAAGTTTTGCAGGTTCCATGAAAGCTACGGGCATAATACGAACGAGTGTCGCCACTTACAAGACCTCGTTGAAAAACTGATCAGAGAAAGGAAGCTGGAACAGTTTGTGCGGACACCGCAGCCCAGAGAAGCGGGCCCATCAAATCAAAACAATGAACCCAATCGACCGAGACAGGAGGACTCGACTTGTCCCCGTGGAAGATTGGTGATAAATGCCAGCAGTGGCGGACCAACTTACTCAGGAGCCTGGAACGACGAAGATCCCCGTCGCTGTCACACATGACAGGCTCATTCAATCTATGAATACTTTGCAGTTTCCTTTACATTCTGAAATTTGAGTTTGTAATAAGGCACTGACTTTGCCATATTTTCTTATTTCAGCAATAAAATACTATCTCTCCAAGCTAGAGCTTTGATTCACCGAATACAACATTCAACATTCACGACACACGAAGAGCTAAGTTCCATCAAACAATGGAATTTATTCAAATAGCGAGTGACTGTGATACGACCGGCCACTCACTAAGTGAAACCCCAACTCGGGGGCAAGCCATCACGTCAAAGGCTGAACTGGACCAACACACGACAGCCCTACAACTAACTCCAACTTCCCAGAGTGTGAATTGGAGTATAAACATTCAACAATTCATTCCCGGAGTGCGAACGGGCTCCAACTTCCCAGAGTGTGAATTGGAGTATAAACATTCAACAATTCGTTCACAGAGTGCGAACGGACTCCAACTTCCCAGAGTGTGAATTGGAGTATAAACATTCAACAATTCGTTCCCGGAGTGCGAACGGACTCCAACTTCCCAGAGTGTGAATTGGAGTATAAACATTCAACAATTCGTTCCCGGAGTGCGAACGGACTCCAACTTCCCAGAGTGTGAATTGGAGTATAAACATTCAACAATCCGTTCCCGGAGTGCGAAAGGAGTCCAACTTCCCAGAGTGTGAATTGGAGTATAAACATTCAACAATTCGTTCCCGGAGTGCGAACGGACTCCAACTTCCCAGAGTGTGAATTGGAGTATAAACATTCAACAATTCGTTCCCGGAGTGCGAACGGACTCCAACTTCCCAGAGCGTGAATTGGAGTATAAACGTAGAATCCATCGTTCCCAGAGGGTGAACAGACTCCTAAAAAGCCTAAATAGATGTGACTGATCATCCAGCGGCTAACTCCAGATTCCCAGAGCGCGAGTCGGAGTACAAACATCAATTCCAGGTTCTCGGAGTGCTAACCCAAACATACATGTTATCTCCAAGTTCCCAGAGTGTGAATTGGAGCACAAATACCAAGTCAAAGTTCCCGTAGTACGAACCGAAATATCAATACTAACCCCAAGTTCGCATAGTGTGAAGTGGAGTATAAACATCAATTTCAAGTTCCCGGAGCGCGAACCGTGTTACAAACATCGATAACTCTCAATTTCCTAGAGTGCAAACCAGGTTATCGATCTTAAATTATCCTAAGTCCCCAGAATGCGGATGTGTACTTAAGATTTGCAATAAGTGCGATCAACCACCAAAAATACAAGTGTTTTTTCCCGAAACTGCGGGGCAAAAAAGCTAAGTGTCAATCACTAACCAAAGTGATGCAATGTATGAAGTTCAACTCATTCATCGATCACAACTTGTGACCAAGATTTTCAGACTTAGCAAATAAAACAAACTCTACTTGACGGTAAAAACACCACAAGTACACCGAACTGAAAACAAAACGCTACAAGCACTTAAGCACAAAAGAAATGAGAATTGAAACAAAGAAATTGAATTTTATTTCAACTAACTAGAGACAAGGACTTACATGCAAATAAGTTCTTTCAAAAAAAGAATTCCTACTTGCAGGGGCCGAACCTGCATCTATAAAAGGCCTACTAACAGAAAACAAACATAAAGTTCATATCTATCAAAAAATCTGCTCAAACGGCCCATCTATTTCTTCTTTTTGAATCTCCTTATCAGCGGTTCGTCATCGGACTCGCTAGAAACAGAGATTCTTCGCTTGGAGTGCTTCCTCTCCGGCGGCTGCTCTTCGGCTGGGGGCATAATGTCAATGTCCTCCTCAGAGCTCGAATCTACATGAAGGCTTTCCGCCGGAGGAGTAGGAGGGACTGGACCCGCAAAGGAAGATGGGAAAGTGCCGCCCAATGATATAATCCCTACAGGCGCTGGGCCATGCGCCGCCGCACTGCCACCAACACTACCACTTTGCCCCGCAGCTTCTAATTCTGCATGAATCTCGGCCAAGATCTCTTCATCACGAATCGTTTGAGCTTGGCTGGGGGGATCTGCAGCCTGCATTGAAGAGCTAGAGGTTGGCGGGAGGTCACTAACGACGAACGGCAGGTCTGTGGAGAAGCCACCCTGCTTGCCGAGCAGCTCGCTCACCATTTGTTCGTCAAGAGATAATCTGCTCCCCTGCGCCGCTTCAGTTGATACTGCGGTTATGACAATAGTCTCGGTGGTGATGGCCTTATCCCCTTTACTCGATTCTTGAGTCGCGACAATTGGCGCAACTCCAGTCACTAAGCAAAAATAAGAAGTTATTAATAACTGCTTCAAAACAAACTCTCTATTTGGAATACACTTGAGATAAGTTCGGAATACCTTCCCCAGTTTGGCTAGCGGACGGCTGAGCGGCCTCAGAAGTGTGCTCCTGAATAGGAGATTGCCATGGCTGTTCTGGGTCGTAAGCTGGGACAAATTGTGAATCAACCACAGATACAGGCTCTAGCGAAGGTGGAGCAGTAAATTCAAGAACAGTAGCGTGATGCTCAACACCTGATCCCTCTCCAACCTCCAGAGATCGGCCACCAATCATCTCCTTCTCATAAACAATAATAGCGTCATGGAGGATCTTTTTCTCATCATCTGTCAGCAACCGGTTTTCGAGTTCAAATCGGTCGACCGATTCATCCGGATGCGCTTCCTCTTCCTCCTCAACCAATCGACCCCAAGCGCTACGGAGGTGTACCGGGTAATCCTGAAGCCAGGCCAAATTTCTGTGTCTCAACACATTGGCATTGTAAGTGATGAGAAGATCTTCAATATCGGCCTCCAGCCTGGCCTTCGCTTGTTGAACTTTCTCCTCAACATCTGCCTCAACCGCCTGAACCTTGGCTACTGCCGCATCCCGTTCAGTCTGAAGCATCACGGCTTGTTCACACGCCTCATGGGCTGCATTGTTCGCATCATCCCTATCCTTGGCGATTTCGGCAAATTTGTACTTAAGCTCGTTTAGCTCCTTCAAGGTTGCGTCCCTCTCAACAGCGACCATGGTGTTTCGATAGCCCATATCCTCTACCGTGGCATAATGCTCAGGTTTCATCCTATCCATCGTTGCCTGGGCTTCGTCGGCTTTTTTGATAGCCTCCATTTCAGATTTCCGAGAGGATTCAGCTTCAGTGTTTAGCACCTCAATAATACGGCTCTTTTGAGCTAACTCAGCCTGCAACTTCTCGATGGTGGCCCCACGCTCAAAGGCCAATGCCGACGCTTTGTCAGCCTCTTTCGACCACGCTTTGTACTGGGCATAAAAATCATGCACGTAGTAATGTACTAACTGCTCAGCTTCCTTCGGGATCTTCTTTAAATGTGTAGGAAATATATAGTTGTCAAAGCAAATGTTTGGAAAATCTTTCTTTAGCTGAGCAAGCTTGATTGCTCCTTCCCCTGAAATTTCCACGGGGGGCTGTTCTATAATAGCAGTAGTTATTGTTTCGCTCCTAGAATGGCGGGATTCATGCCTAGAATATCGAGAAGCCGACATGTAATGTGACGATTCAGAGGGACGAGAGACATGAGCAGGAGGTTGCATAGGATCTCTAGGAGGAGGAGGAGTACGCGATCGAGATCGACGCTTATAGCCTCTATCTGTATCATATCTCTCTGGACCAGAATACCCAGAGCGTCCCTGGTCGTAATCTCTGTCCCCTTCTCGTCTGCGCGAATCATGATATGAAGACTTGCGGGCATGTCGGAGACTCACTAACATTGAATCTCACCTAGACATAGTATCTGCAGAGCAAAATAAAGTAAAATTAATCACTTTTCGAAACAGGTAGTTTACAGTCAAAGGTTATGCAGTGTTGTGAAATTTGTATGAATGTGCAACCCCCCGACCAACCGGATGTGTCTGCCACACTAGTGGGAAAAGACTCGCTCAAAACTAAAGTTTCTGAAAGTTCTTCCAATCCGGCATCATGCTGCAGGGACACATCGTCTGGAATTGGAATATTGGCGAGCCCTTCATAAAGACTTTCAGTTCTCGGAGGAGACATCTCCGAAATTCTAACTTCGGGAGCGGATCGGGCTGTGACAACCGATTTCCATCTCCCCTTCTTAGTTGGCTTGACAATGGCGGCCTTGCCTTTTCTCTGCTCCGCGACATCCTGAACTACATCCGTAGGCCTGGTCAGCGGCTCATCATCGGTATGGGTTCTTTAAGAATCAGCTTCCTCGGCTATAATAACCATGGGCTTCTTGTGCTTGACTTGTTTTTTCGAGACGGTCCTTAGTGCCCCGTCAAACTGTATGCTCTGCCCTCGTTCGATCAACCCATAAGTTCGAAAATTCCTATCCGTCAGAAGCAACTCGATATCCCTATCTTCGCTCGGGACTCCCCGGAGTATTCAGACTATCTCCTTAAATTGTTCGCCTTCGGGTCGTTGAATCGTTGCTGTAAAAAGGAAAAAATAAAAGTTTCACTTCGGCTGCAATTGTCGTAGTAATTATTTAAGAACTCAGCTATACTCACGTCTGAATAACCACCGCCGGGCAAACCCTGGGGGACATCTGACATAAAACCATTCTATCCTGTAATAACTCAACCTGGTCCAGGACCTAGTAAACACTTGACAATTCCTCACCGCTTCCAGAAATGTGAAAGAAGGGTAATCGCCTCGGGTTTTGAAATTGAATAGATATCTGATCTCGATCGGGATCGGTGGTCTATAAAGGTACTCCATGAAGACAATGAACATGCTGTTCACGGAGGCATATCCGTTCGGGTGTAGTTGAGATGGGGCGATCCTAAAAAAAGACAGTACTTCTCATATGTACTCGTTGAACGGAGGAAGTGTCCCGGCCGCGCATGCATGGCGATTGAATGCTATATATCCTTCCGGCGGATTGTGTGGTCTATCATTCGCCCCCAGTAATAACACGTCGTCCAGTGACAGGCCGTGCCTCAAGCATATTCTTCCCAACATATCTTCAGAAATATTGGATTGAACGGAATCCGATGGATTCAAGCCCGAAATCCGATCTTGTTCGATCGGACGGCGGCGTGCGTTTGTGGTGAAGATGCATGATCCTCCTCCTCACAACGAAGCATACATTTGGGAGACTACCTTGATGGGTTCATTCGAATCGATGAACCTCGAATCCATCAGCCATCGGTTCGAAATCCTTAACTTCACATCGATACGAATTGTATCTTTATGACCGATATGAAAGGTATCGATTCGAACGTGATCGATGTCAAGTTGAGTTTTTCCTGATCGGTACGAACCAGTTAACCAAGGATCGATTCGAAGTCATCCTTCATTGATCGATTCGAACTCGACACCCGATCATCGATTCGAAGCGCGCCTTTCTACATCGATTCGAAGTGGTATTAGGATGGGTTCGAATGAGCTTCCTGTGATCGTTTCGAACCCTCTATGATGGATACCAAAGTTTGACATTTTCTAAGCATAATTCCGACGAGCTTCAATCCTGCATATATGGACTTGAATATTAAACTGCATACTTGACCAGCTTTCGAAGCTCGTCGATGGAACCATAACAACCTCTATCCGAATCAATTTCCATCATATAAACGGTTTAGCGATGACGGTCAGCGATGAAGGTCATTATAACTGGACTCCGTAGCTTTGTCGTTTGCATATTTCCTTTAACTCCGTGACACTTATTCAAGTAATGCATGGCACTGTACAACATACATTCATACACTTTACACTGGGGAAATGCACGGGTCCTTTGTCGTCTAACGATGGTTTCTCATGAGTTAGCTAGTTATGGAACCTTCAAGTTCGCAACAGCAGGAGATTCAAAGTACGGTTACTTCGAGACTAGAGGTCCCGGATATCGAACCTGAGATCATCGGTCCAGCCCCGGATGAGTTTCCCAATGCGTCTTTTATTGCCAATCCATCGGATTCCGTTTAATCCAATATTTCTGAAGATATGTTATGAAGAATATGCTTGAGGCACGGCCTGTCACTGGACGACGTGTTATTACCGAGGCCGAATGATAGACCACACAATCCGCCGGAAGGATATACAGCATTCAATCGTATCAACACAAGGTTACAGCAATACAGAATATGAGTCTCAACAAAAAAGAAAGCAATGATTGTTCAGAGAGAAATTGCAGCTATTCAAAGCACGTCATGTTCCCACAAGACGTACTTTGGGGGGAAAAATGTTATCCCGATTTTTGGCAAAGCCGTGATACCAAAAGATCGATCGTAAACGGAGAACAGTTCGTCTCAGAGATTGGTCATACTTCGTTTTGCTATGGATATCACTGAATTTTGTCCGAGAACATATTGAGCTACAATTGATAGGACTTGAAAAGAAAGATCGTAGAAGTCCGCATCTCAAATTTCAAGTCAATCCGAGTTCATACGCTCAAGTTATGATCGATTCAACTTGAAGGGAAAAACACTAGTGAATCCATCGATGTAGGTGTCTTCGAATCCATCACCGAACACCGGTCGAACCGATCACCTTCGTATCGATTAGCTTCGAATCCATCGGAGTGCCTCGGTTCGACTCCATCAACTTCGAATCCATCGAGTTCGTATCGATGGACCTCGTAACCATCAGCTGGTGTTGACTTCGCACCCATGGAGAAGTTACAAAGCTCGTATCCATCAGAGAAACGCAAGTTCGTATCCAACAAGCATCAGTCGTTCGAAACCATCATTGAAGCCTTGTTCGAACCCATCTGTAAAACCTTGTTCGATTCCATCAATGAAGCTTCGTTCGAATCCACTGGGTCAACTAGCCATGGTGACGTGTCTTTCATCGGTTCGAATGCGCCGAGATATATGGAGTCGAAGCGGTCAACTTGGAGGAAAACCCGGATCGAGGCGAAGTGTGCGCTCCACGTCAACACGAAGACACGTGCCACCATCGATTCGAAACCATCGATTCGAAGGGATGGTTTCGAACCAAACAGCCACGCAATGAATCCCATCTCGTATCCATCATATCTCTCAATCTACTGATCCAAATGCCACGAAATTTTCACAGAAGCTTGCATACATGTTGAAGAACGTCCACACCAAATTTCACCTCGATTGGATGAATTTATGATCGATTCGAATGGAGTTCGAATCGATGCCAAAGTGTGCCCAAATTTTCTGAGGCCGGGCGTGTGGGCCCCCTCACGTGCCAGAAGTGGTCTCCCGAGTTTTCAGCGAAATATCAGCAACCTACGCCTATAAATAGAGCCCCAGAGCCAACAGAAAAAGGGGTCTTTCAACTCTCAAGCGCCCAGACTCTGCCGGATTGAGATCTCCATCATCCTATATCATATATTTGCTGTTGATTTCGAATTCCCAGTTGTAACTCGCCGTTGATCGTTGTAACAACTTGTAATTATTGAAAGAGAATCAATAAAACAACAAAAAACTTCACAGTGGACGTAGGCAACACGCCGAACCACTATAAATTGCTTGTCTACGCATTTACTTTACTGTTGATTGGAGTTTTTGTTAGGTAATATCTGTTTTGGAATTTACATTCTTCATTATTATCTCTTCAACGACTCCCGATGAGTGTTGTGATCAATTTTGGTGCAAACAAACGTATCATTATTCGGAATGGGTTATATGACACAAAGTCCTCTCTCGACTAAACCGAATAATGGGCGCAATATTTAAAAACATATGGATATGGGATTTTTAATTAAGTCACAACTTCAAAGAAACCCAAAACCTTTCTTCAACTGGTTTAAACAAATTACCATTTCAAATTTTTTAAACAAAAGATTTATTCCACAAAGTTCACTAAGTTTCACAAAGATCCATTTACGGATTTCAAAACAATTTCCATTTCAATTGGATTAACTCGTTAAATCTTTAAATCAAAGATTTAACTTATAGCTTTCAAACCGTTTCCAAAGATTTATTCATAACTTGGAAAACCATTTTCATTTTAGACTTGAAATCCTTTTAACACAATTTGGAAGTTCATTTCTTATATGAAAGATTTATTATTTGAAAACAAATAGGTTTCGTCTCGAAAGAATCCGATTATAATTGCACGAATTAAAGCCTTTGACTTTAAATTCAAATTCCCAAATCAATACATTTAAAATGGTTTAACCCACATATAACTTGTATAACATCTTTAATCCCTAGTTTCAAATCATAGGATTCAGTTTCAAATTTCAAATTTCAAATTTAAATTAGATTATTTAAACTTCAAGGCGTAATCAAGTTATTTAAAAATAAATTTTATCTTTGAAACTCTTTTTCAAAAACATTTTACTTTAATCACAATCTATTTCCAAAACTATTTGGATTCCAAATTCAAATTCAAAACTATTTCAAAATTATGCGACTTAACCCATTTCCACGTGCAATCCTTATTTGTTTGTGTATAGTGTGGTCCAGGGTTTCACATAGTAGTGCAACATCAAAAATCATCACAGATTCACAGATAAAGTTAGTGGATCATTCACAAATATTAACCATTACTATTCGATGTGGGTTTCAGATAACCAACTGGAAATCCGACTCCCTGTCGCGTCGAAATTCAAATGTCGTTTTACGGGCAAAGGGGTTTTCACATACACATAGAAATAAATCACAATCACCGTTCAACATAAGGTAATTCACATCACACAGCATCACAATCACATACCAGAAATATCAATCCAGTACACAATATTTGACAATTAATTTAAATTAAATAATTTAAACTCAATTAATTACAATGAGCAATTAATTTCTTAATCACTTTCATAAAGTAATTACACTTACACAATTTCATAAATGATTAATTAATTAATCTAATTAATTGTTAAAATTAATCTCGTTGATTAATTATTTAAATAACCTTAGTTAATGACCTTCATTAACTAATAACAATTCTTTAATTACTTTCCCAATCAATCTCTAATTATAAATTAATCTATATCATTAATTTATAAATTAAATAAATAAGTCATTCCTTAATTATCTTATTCATTAAATCATTTTAATACCTTAATTATCTCTGAGGTAATCCATTTCTATGTTAATGACTTTATGAATATTAAAGTGTATTTAAATATTACGCTTCTAAATTTAGATTCAAATTGAGTTTTGAATTTAAGATTCAAAATGATTATACATTTGAACATTAACCAAATTTAAATATCAACTTATAAACCTATATAAGAAAAGTTCTAACTAAATTACTTAAATTTTTATTTAAAAATTAAGCTTTAACATACATTACATTTTAACTTGCAAATTCAAGTGAAAACAAATTATTTAACTTTTCATTGAATTTTTTTTATAAAAGAACTTAATCAAATCCAATTTAAATATTTATTTGAAAACAAATAACTTTAAAAAGCTATTGATTTAAACTTGTTTAAAACATTCAGATTTAATATCTGATTCAAATTCCTAGATCTGGATTCAAAGAGACTTGAATCCACTAATTTAAATATTTATTTTAAACCTTTGATTTAAATCTTGATTTAAAATCCAAATTTCGTTTTAAAAACTTTAAGATTCAAAGTTTCATTTGAATCTAAACTTCATAGTAGATTTAAACTTTGTTTACATCTAGCTTACAAATTTAAATTCATTTAAATTTGTTTTAAATTTAAATTTGCTGTCAGGTTTACAAAAACCTGTACAAACCAAAACTAACCCGAGGCAACTCATGTTTGCTTCGAGTTAAAACCTAATTTACTTCGAGTAAACTACTCGAATAACTTGAGTAAATCCCGAGTTCAAAACCTCTGCACCAAAACAATAGATCATCAGTAAATTTAAATGGCACGGTGCACATGCACCATGGCTCTGGCCCTCACCGACCACCATCTTAACCTCCAACATATCGACGACCATCACCAGACATCATCACGGCCATCCAAATCCATCACGGTTGCTCGAATCAAAATCTAGCTCTCAATTCAAAACCTGAAACTAAACAACACAACACTGACCAAAACCTGGCAACGCCTCGTGCTTGCAATACTGACCACCGGAAAACACAAGCCACCAGCCAAGACTCCATCATCATCCCCTCTACCATCTCCCAAGCCCTTGTAGCACTCGATCAAGCATAGCAGCCGTACACACCTCATTTTCTGGCCATGTCATAATCTAACTTTAAACCCTAAGTTCGCTTCGTCCCTTCGATTCATGCATTTGAAAATTTATTCAGCCATTTTCTCGACATCACCGAAGTTCATACAAGCTTCAACCCAAATTTCAACATTTATTATTGGATCGATCACTAGAAATTTGGAAAAATGCAAATTTTGTTTAAATTCGAGCTGCTCTTTGAATACTCAGTTAAAAATCATCATATTGATTTTAAAAATCATGTCTTTGTATGTTCATTTAAGTTATGTAATCAAACCAATAAATTAAACTACTCGAATAAATTCATTTGATTTCTTACTTGACTGTAAAATGAATTCACAGTGTCAGGTTCCTTCATTCTCAAGCTAACAAAATTATGGACCATGGTTTGAGTTTAAACAAACAATTTGTCTAAAATATAACTTATAAATGTTTTTGTATGAATATTTATAAAAAAAATCTTGTTTATGTTCACTCTGTAACCAGAAACAAGAATCATCAAAGTACACAATATACACATATACTTATGCAGAACTAAAAATATACAACCAAGTTTTTCATGAAACAAAAATACAAATTTAAAATTTTTGAAGTAGTAAGTTTACTCACATGGAACAAGATTGAACAGAAATAATTGTTTTTGTTTGAAGGCTGTAATGTTTGATCTGCCTTTAACCCTGTTCTGCTTTCTTTTGAGTTGAATGATGTTTTTAAGTTTGTAAAATGAAGATAATGATGTTTATTTCTTTTTTTCTTTCAGCTTGCTAAGTTATTTTTCTTTACTGAACAAATTAGGATAGGGTTGATATATATATATATATATATATATATATATATATATAAAGAACATGGTCTGTACAGAGGAAGGTATTATCTAGTTAAGCTTATTTGGTTTGAACAGTTTTTTTTCTTTGGTTTGACTAATTTTTTTTTATAAACTGAAATGAAGTTTACATTTCGGCTGAGATGACATTAATTTGTGCTTGAGGAGATAGGATATTAAATGCTTGCGTTTCTCATTTTGTCTACAGCCTCCATTTGATTTGTATATGTACTTCTTTTGTCTTGTTGATATTTTCTTATTTCATTATCTCCTTTTGTAAGCTTTATTACATAGATATTTTTTTCTTCTTTTTTTTTGTTCTTTATACATGTACATTTTTATTTGTTTCTTTTCTTTGCCTTTGTGCATAGATGTTTTTGTTATTTCTTGCTTGCCTAATTCACATACAAATTTGTATGTATTTTATTTGTTATTATTTTATAGTTTGATTTTATACTTTTACTATTAACATAAATTCTTAAATTTGATTTCTATTTATAGTTTAATTTCCAAACATTACATTTATAATATATATATTATTTTATACTTTACACTCATATTCAATATTGATAGGATAAATTTTCTTTTATTTTAAAATTTTTATATCCTTTTAAAGAAAATGAATTAAAACACAATTTATACGTTTAATAATAATCGTACATATTTTTTTTCCAAAGTAAAATCTTCAAATCCAATTTATTGTGTATTCATTTTGAATTTATTTTTGAATTTCCAAATCAAAATGTTATTTAGAATCCAATTCAATTAAAAACATTTATAATAAGTTTCAAATCCAAATTCTAAAATAAATAAGTATATGTCCCTTATTAAATATGAAAATTCAAATAAACACACAATTTAATCCAAGAATTTAATTAAATTACAAATTTAAATTCGTCTTTAAACCGGGATCGTTACATCTCCTATAACAATAGCTTCCAAGCAAGCATCGGTATGGCACCTTATGAAGCTCTCTGTGGACCTCCATGCAAGTCTCCATCATGTTAGGAAGAGTTTGGAGATCGTATAGTTCTTGGGCCAGATGTGATTCAAGAGGTGACAGAGAAAGTTGCGGTGATTAATAAATGAAGGTAGCCCAAGATCGTCAAAAGTGTTATACTGGTAGGAGGTAAAGAGATTTAGAATTTGATGTTGGACGTCTTGTGTTCATTAAGATTTCTCCAATTAAAGGAGCTATTAGATTTGGAAAAGATGAGAAGTTAGCTCCAAGGTATATTAGACTTTTCCGTATTCTTGAAATGATTCGGTCTCTTACTTATAAGGTTGAGTTGCCGGAGAGATTGGCAGGTGTTCATAATGCATTTCATGTGTTGCATTTATGGAAACTTGTGCATGATCCAACCTTGATTGTAGAGCCATCTGAAACGGAGGATCTGGAAGTGGAGCCAGACTTGACAGTGGTTAGACATCTAATCTATATTGTAGATCAGAATGAGAAGTGGTTGCGCAATAAGGTAGTGTAGTTAATTAAAATTCAGTGGAGTGAGGATCCTAGAGACTGCATGTAGGAGACTGCAGACCATATGAAGGAGGACTATCTTGAGTTAATGTTAGGATAGCTAGTTGTTTGTTTGTGCATATAGTTTAAGCATTTTTTGCTATGGATGTTTAGTATATGTCTTTTGTATGTGATTTATGATATGAATACATAGCTTTTCAAGTAATTGAGTTATCTTCTTATGTGCTAATTTCGGGATGAAAATTCTTTTAAGGGGAGAGAGTGTAACGACCTAGAATTTAATTAACTTAATAATGAATATTTAAATATATTTTTGTTAACTAATTAATGAATTTAATAACTCAAATAAACTCCTTTTAAATAATAACTAAAGATGGCGAAATAATTTTTGTAATGGCTTGAAATTTCACTACTTTGATTTGAGAATATTTAACTATTAAAATAATAAATCATATAATGAAAATAAAAATATTTTAAGTAATAATGAATGATTATGAAATTATTTTCAATTTTTTTTATTAATAACTAATTCAAATAAAAATAGAAAACATGCCCATAAATCGTTTTCCGAATTTTCGACTTTTAGGTGTTGAAAAGCTGTTGGAAAATGTTGTGCACATTTTTGTAACACATACATACACTATTATAACTGACTTAGGATTTGTAATATATAAATATACATATTAACTTAAGAAATATAAAATATATGATATGACTTTTTATGTAAATGTTAAAAAAACAAAATGTAAATGTAATAAAAGTGGCATAACTTGTCATATCTTTAGAAACATGAAGTACTAAGGTACTAAATGCATGTTGGCTTTGATTTGAAGCGTGGGGGAATAGATAAGTGATATGGCAAAGTGAGAAGGGGAGGGGTAAAGTACATAGGGTATCTTAGTAAATTAACTTGTTAACATATTATAATAGCAAAATTTCTTAATTTATTTTCATTTTTCCATTCTTATCTTCATTTCGAAAATTCCTAAGCTTTTATGAAAGTCTTTCATTTTTTGCCAAAGCCGAACCTATATTTCCTAGGACTGAACCTTTTATGGCTATAAACCACTTAAAGACTTCATTTTTTTCAAGCTAGAAGCAAAGGCTTAGGCCATGTTCGATTTATAAGAAAATTTAGTTTAGTTTCATTGACTTTTGGTGAGCAAAGATCTAACACATAACAGTGTTTTATAACTTAAATATATGCTTGATTTATTGTAAAAATATGAAGTTGTTTGGATATAAATTGTATTAGCTTGGATATGTGTATGTGTTTGGATGAGATGACAAATAGTTTGGAATTTGAGAATTGAAATATCAAGTTGGTTACAAGTTATAATCCTTACTTGTATGTGTTGGTTATGACATGATTTTATGTTGTGATATGGATGTGATGTAATTACGTATGCTATGATGTTGAATAAATGATTGTATGCTAAGGAAGTTGGCACTTTTGCTAACTTAAGTGAGATGGAATCTCTTATATAAAACAATAATACTTGGTTTTAAAATTTCAAGATATTTCCAAATTTAAAAGCTGCTTTAGTTTTCAAGAAACATATATTTATGTTTTAGTAAATTTTTCCAAAAGTTAGAGTTGGAAAAGTCTTAGAAAATAAATTTTCCAGTTTTTAAAAATTACAGGTTGTATAGCGATAGTCGTTATATGAGCAGTTCAAAGAATCGAACTCTTTTTGAAATCTAAAGATGTTTTCACTTAGAAATATTTTTGCAAAATGTTTTAAAACTTATATTAAGTAAATAAAAAGGCAATTTTTATTTAATTTATTATTTATTTAATAAATTATTAATTAATTAATTAAGTAATCACTACTTAATTATTGGTTAATAAAGGTAATTAATATTTAAGTGTTAGTCAATTAATTTAATTTTAATCAGTTAATTAATTAAAGTTAATTATTATTTAATTAATAATTAATTTTAATTATTTTATATAATTTATTAAAGATTAATTATTAATTTTTATTAAAGTGGTTTAATTAATTATGTCTAATTTATATTTAATTAAGATGATAATTAAGACTTAATGAAGATTTAATTATTATTTAATAAAGGTTTAGTTTGTCGTTTAATCAATTAATAAGGTTTTTTAATTATAAATCATTTTTGTTTCAAAATATCAGTTTGTTTTAAGATTGTCTTTATTTTTCAAAAATGTTTTAAATCAAGGGATTTCTTTGTTGGTTACCCTTAAGTAACCTCAAAAAAGTATGAAACTAATGTTAATGTGGTGGCATATTTATAGGAAATAAGTTAGCCCATAGTAAGCACTAAAAGCCGATGAGTAGGCTAATCTTCTATTTGTGAGACCTAGAATTTATTTCTGGGCGAGGGATAGAGTAAGGCCGAAATATCGAAAACGTGATAGAGATGGGAGGGTTAACTCCTATCAATGTGTCATGTTTAAATTAAATATATGGTTATGCATGTGCGAACTCTCTATAGTTAACTTATGTAGTGGATTGTCCACTATTTATAACTTGACCTGTTTTAACTCTGGAATTATGTTGTGTATATTAGAGTTCACCGGTGAGGACTCTAATACCGATTATATACTTCCAAAAGAACAAGAATTAAGTTAGCCGGGAATTGTCGCTTAGTTTGGAGACACTGGTTTTAGATAAATAAAATTTGTCTGAACCACTCCAAACTAATAATGTTCGTGATGGATAGTCATGAAGTATGTTGTGAAGCTAACTATTCTGTCTGAGGGTGATTCCAAAATGGAAGATAGTTAATGTTGGGTGTTTGTTCGAGCTCCGAACAACTTGTATGGACAAATGCTAGCATTGCATTGGTTGCATGGAGGGTAGTGTTGGCATTCCAAGATGATTGCTATATAAAAAGGTAATCGTAGCCTCAAGCCTCATCAACTGGGAAAATTACTAGAGCAAGGATGTGGAGCAAGGCTATGTGGGCCTATCTTATTAGGGTACGATCATCACCAAATCTAGAGTGACATCTTCGGTTTATGTATGCTTTGGGATCCCATTTTATGGTTGTTGATCATAACCAAATGGTGATCATATTCGGTGCTACCCAGTAAGGGGTAGGACTGATCCTGAGCAGTAGAGGTGCAATGCATTATGGCCTCCCGTACATTTTATCTGTAGGTGTACGAATTCGGTGGGTAGACCCTTACACTTTAGTAGTTGGAATCCATTTTTCAATACGAGCCTCACACTTGATTGTATAACTATTACGATGGAATTTAATAACATAACAATTTCGGCTATGATTTCATATTTATTTTAAACCTAGATATTATGATAATATCAGAGGATTTCATATAGAAATGTTTTGGTTATCTTAAGTTAAAATCCCGTTCGTGTTTATGCGTGGTGTGGTCTTGTGAGATACCTTTTATTTGATGGTTTTATAAAGTTAAACACATGATTTACTCATACTAGACCCATGTCTAACATGGTGTTTTATTTCTTTCCTTTAAACTTTTGGATACTCAAATTTTTATGAGTAGCCAAGTAGTCAGGATTCTTTGGAGCATTTTAGGAAGAATTATGAGGTAGAAGCATTCACTATATCCAGTAGTTATGTTTATTTCCGCTATGACTGTACATTATGTATTAGTAATTTAGGTAGGCTGATATAGCTATCCATTTTGGGAATAGTACTTGTTGTAACTTTGATGTAACATATTGGTGTAACCAAACGTACTATTCTATGATGATGTATATATAACCTAGTTATTTGTGAGAAGAATCTGTATTTGTTTCCTTTGTCTTTTATTTATTTACCCCACAACATGTTTTTCGGACACTTTGATGATTGACACATGAATACCCAGGATGTATTAAGTGTCGTCTTTGGGTGTAAGAAAGGAAGATTGTTACAACAGCTTCCCTAGCCTCTTTGATAGGAGTTGGGCAACAATTTTATCGAGGAAATGCCTAGGTGATCCAAGGATCGAACGAATAAGTCTAAAAGGGGAAGGTAGCCCGAGTGCCAAATGTGGATCGAGGCGAAAGTGAAGAGACCTTCTGAAGGATTTTTTATCATTTGGACTGGGCCTGCCACTCCAACCTCTACATTAAGAATCCCAAATTTTTGAAGAATGGTGTTAACTTCATCGTGAATAGTTATAAGAGGTGGAACAAGAATATAGTCTCCTTTCTTCGAAGCAGGAGAAGATTTTGAGCCATTTTCAACTTTCTTACCATCTATTTATCTGCCAGATGATATTACAAAAAATCAAGGAAATATTATATATTCTATAAAATATTAAAATATTTAAGAAAATGTTAAGGAGAAGTTAAGTCCTTAGATACAAATATAAGAATAGACAATTAGGCAACGAACTAATAAATAGTTAATGAGTCCATAATTAGTTGAAAGCCATTTACCTAGTTGTTGAGCTCATAATGAAATGCCAAACCCATAAGTAGTTATCAAATTTATAATTACTTAGAAATTCACTAAATAATTGTTAAGCCTATTGCTAGATGTCGTACCTATAACGAGATGTCGAGTTCAAAAATGGTTAGTACATTCATAACCAATTGAAAGATCATTGATAAAAATTGAATTCGTAGCTATTTATCGAGATTGTAAATAGTCATTGGGGTCATAACAAGGTATTGGGTTGATAAAAAATCAATTATTTTAAAATTATTTAAAAGTTCTTTAATTAACTGTTTGATTTGTAATAAGGTGTCGAATATATAAATAGTTGCTGAATTCATAGCTAGTTGGAAGCACTACGATTAGTTACCAAGCCCATAGTAAGATGTCAAACTTATACAAGATATCGAACTTATAACTAGCTAACAACCTGTTAAATGGTTGTCGAACCTATAGAAGGGTAGTAACTCATTAAAAGGATATCGATTTTTAACAAAATGGTGATTCTTCAAACGGTTGTTAGATTCACAATTAGTTACCAAGTCTCTGTTGGTTGCCGAATCACTAATTCATTGTCACATTTATAACTAGTTAGCATAACCATAACCATAACCATAACCATAACCATAACTGGGTATCAAATCTCCAACTAGTTATCGAGTTTTAAGATGTTTAATGAATTTATGAACTAGTAACTAATTAGCAAACCCCTGACAGATTGCTGAATTTTAAGGTGGATCAAAATTTTAACTATTAACTAAATGTCCAATTGGATGTTGAGTGTCTAAATAGATATCGATCTTTGTAGTCATTAAAATCCAATAAATTACGTAATTTCAAGAAGGATATTGTGTCTGTAATAGTTATCTAAATCGAAAGATTATCGAGTTTTTATTAATCAATAAATAAATATATTGCATTCAACATTTAAACCCAAACACCAAGTTCTCAAAATCATAAGAAGTAAACAAACTTAATTACTAATTAAACCCTAATTAAAAACACCCCCATCTTTCAGTTAAATTGAATAGAAATAGACCGCACCTTAAATTAAGCTTGAATGATGTGGAAATCAAAAGATTTTAATTGAACTAAGAAAGTTGAAATCACAGCTTTAAGTTTCCCTGAAATATAAAGCTTTAAGAATGAAGAGAAACAAATATTTATAGAAGAAGGAAATGCAACGTGGAGCAGTGATTTCAATTCAAATGAAAGGGTAAGATTAAAATGGAATACCAACAGGCAATAATGCTGATATCGAGAGGCGACAATGTGAAAAGTAAAATTATACTAAAATATAATAGCCTTCTTCTACACCGGGGGAGAGGGGGAGGGAGGAGGGGTAAATGTTATTGCCAGTATGAAGTATCGAGCTTCTAAATAAGAACACGTTGAGCTTGATAACAAAAGGAGATGCTGAGCCTAGAAAAAGTTAAAATCGTCAAGCATTCAATGTTTAATCAGGGGTTGTGAGCTTTAAGGAATCACAAAAATAAGACGTCGAGCATCTAATTCAAAGGGTATCGAACCCCTAAGGATGTCGAGTCCAGAATGGTTAGTGATAAATGGAAGGATGCCAAGTCTAAAGGGGTATCGAACATCAAACAACAAAGAGATACCAAACCTATTTGTGGTAGTGAGCCTCTTCGATTGGAGAAGTTGTCGAGTATTCAACAAGCGGAAGATGATCTCATGTGTTGACAATGAATCAGGACATCGAGTTTGTAAAGTGATGAAGGTGTTGACTAAATAAGTGATTATAGGTATCGAGCTATTGAAGACTGCAAAGAATAGGGGATATCGAACTTCTATAATTCAAAAGTTATCAAATGTTTACAACATTAACTATTGTAAAGCATTTACAAACAAGCCAACTATTTGCAATTCAAACAATAATGATGATCTTAGCAAGGGGTTTTGAGGTTTTATATGAAGCAAGGGATGCCGAACCATATCGAGTATCAACAAATATGAAGGATGTCGAATATCTACTATGTAAGCAAGTGATGTCGAGCCTCAGCAATGGATGCCGAAATTTCATCAAAGATGGTGCTATCGGAACCATTGGATTCAGATCTATGCCACATGTCATTCATCCTGCATGATTTCACCCATATATATAGACCCCTATCGACATCTAAGAGGGGGGCGAATTCTTTCTTTTCCATTTCTCGAGTTTTTAAGCAGTAAACCCTAAATTGGTTTGGAGATTTCAGAGCCAATGATAATTTGTGAACTTCTAACATATAAGGACTTGGACAATAAACTTTTTGCATAGCATACTTGTTTCGAATGGCTACATTTGAATATTATAAAACTACGAACAATCACATGACTATCTTTCATACTTGAGTTTGAAAAATGAACATGCATATGACTTCATTTGAACTCGAATTGGACTAGCATATTATCCCAGCTTGCATAAGGCTACTTAAACCTTATCCAAACTGATCTTAGCATGTCCTGCATGTTTGGTTAGCAAAGAAATTTGTTAAAAAATAGGTTGTTGTATTAGTCCACCGCCTCTAACACTATCCTTCCACTATCATGAACGAACATCCCATCTTGATCAATAGTAGAATAAATTCTAATTCTGTCTTCTTATGTTCATCTTTGCATAAAAGAATATAATGTTAAAATTATCATAATAAGCATTGATATGTTCTTCAGTTTTTCTTCCAAATCTGCCTATAAAGCTGCATTCTTGAAGACGTTTTTATTCAATAATTTAAGCCGATCCTTAAGTTTTTTCAACTTGAATGTTGAGTTATGCTGAAAACACCCAACGTACTTTGAGACAAACCATCCATAACAAATTCATATAAGCATCAATCGAATGCCAGTTATTGCTATAAAGGAATGACCTCCCCTTGTCTACGGTATGATCAACTTGAAATTTCATTAAAATCAGTGATTGTTCACTTTTAGTGGACATAAGAACTATTGTTGAAAGATGTAGAAATAAATTAGTTGGTTCCACATTAATTTGAGCTTTATTGATATTATTAGCAATCCCTTTCTTTCCCAAGTGTATTTGAAACCTCGCAATGAAGTTTGCATTAATCTAGTTAGCATGACAAGATTTTTGAAACCAAATAAACATGAAAAAGGAATCGAAAAATCTCCTTTTTCGTATGTAGGATCCAAAACGTTGTTAATATCCCAAAGAGCACCCAAGGTTGACCAATGTTAATAGCATCATCTATAATATAGTCCTAAAGTTTCTCCATATTGTTATATAAGTAATGAGCATGGACAATAGTAATAATTGTTTAATGCCACCCAAATTGATAAGTTGTAAAGTTATGTATTGAGTGCTCTTGCTAATGTCACAAAAGTCCCATATGTCCGAGTAAATAAGAACAGGAATTCTGCCTTTAAATTTCATTTCATTATTAGAAACAAATCTCCATTTATTAGAAAATAGTTGCATAAATTTAGAAATTCTAGTTTCTTAAGTTTATTTTCTAAAAAGAGATTCTGACGACGCTAAGCATTGACTAGATGGATATTGATCGAATCTTGTAGGTCTAAGAGGATAAGGAGTCATGGATATCTCTGATTCAAGATTTTTTTCTAACGGTACTCTTTCGAAAGAAAGGAATGAATGACTAAAGCTCTTGCAAAAAGTACCCTGGTTTATTATACAAGAAGGAATGCTGTACAGAGAGGATTCTCAACCCCTTTGCCAAAGGTTTGCCACCAAACCCAAACCTAAAAAGGTCCTTGCGCATGTATATGAAGGAAGCTTTGGTGACCACTTTTGGGGGGAAAATTTGGCAAAGAAGATTATTCGCTATGGATATTTCTGGTCGATTTTCAACGAGAATGTTGTTGACTATTTTAGGAGATGTGACAAGTGTTATGGATTTTCTGCGATACCAAGAGCCACATCTAATGAGCTTACACAGTTGGTTAGCACATGGCTATTTACGATTTGGGAAATAAATATCATTAGAGTGCTACTAATGTCGAGAGGTGGAGCAAAGTATGCAACAATGGATTTGGACTACTTAACAAAATAGGATAAAGTGGAACCGCTTACAACCGTCACTTCAAAAAAATTGATCAATTTTGAAGTGAAGGATGCTTTTGCATAGATTTGGAGTCCTACACAAGATAATTACGGACAATGGAACTTAATTTGAAAATATGGGGTTGTTGGAATTCTGTACTCGAAAGAGATTTTCATTTGTGGCATATCCATAGGTGAATGGAGTGGTGAAAGTGGTGAGTATAATCATCAAGTCCATCACTAGGAAGTAACCAAAGAGAGTGAAGGGAAACTGGGTGGATGAGTTACCATTAGCTTTGTCAACTTATCAAAAAATCTAGAAGTTGGCAACCAGTCATACTCCATTTGACTTAGCCTACAAAATTGATGCCATGATCCCGATTGAAGACGAAGTCCCTTCTCACATAAGATTGCACTATGATCCCTAGGTGAATAAGGAAATCTTCTTGATTCCCTTTAACTGGTTGAAGAGAAGCAAGAAAAGGCCAATCAAAGGATAGTTGCTCACCAGCGAAGAGTAGCAAAGAAGTTCAGTGCCAAGGTCAAAAACCGTAATAAGTAATCTCGCTATTAAATGAGCACTACCAGCTACATGGGAACTTAATCTAATTGGAAAGGTCCTTACATGGTTATACAGAAGTTTGGAGATAAAACTTTTAAGCTATCAATAGTAGATGATACATAATTCCATGGGCAACGAATTACAAGCACCACAATGCTATTTCACTTAGATCATATTTCTATAAATACGGTATCATATTCATTAGGATTTGATGTAATAAGGCGATAATTACCATTTGTTCATAAATAAAATTAGCCTTTTGAGTCAACAGAATAGTACTATTAAAGTTTTACTTTGTGCTGTAAGAGTGGTGGCACAAGCAGACATGCAGTGTTTTGAAAACAGGATGTCTATGTACCCAAAGATAGCTACAGACAAACTATTTTGGTCCATGATTGGATTGTCAGACTATAATCAGACTAAATTGATTCGATGATTCGCCCTTACACAACTTATCTCCGACCAGTTCCTGGAGATAGGCAAGGTCAAGGATAGATTCCTAAAGATATGCATCATAGACACCGATACCCATATATAGAAATCAGTGTGTAATTGAACTACATAGTTACAACGCTAAGTTATATTAGCAGACATATGGAAATGAGAAGAAGCCATGTAATCTCAGCCTTAACCATAAGCCATAACCTTGTTTAAATTCAAACAAAATGTGTTCGACCGATAATAAACAATTTTGATAATGAAATGCTATTTTGTTTAGTTAAATTAGAAACATTTGACCAGTGATAAGGAAGACTAAGTAATAGACAAGGTAGTAGAACATTACACAGAGTGATAATAAATAAACATTGCACATATATTTTTCTATCTGTATTGAGTTATAATAAATAAATAACATTGCATAGATCATAGACACAGACATGTATAATATATAAGTAATTGCATTACATATGATTATATACTTATACATGTAGGCAGATACCTAGATAAGAAAATAAGATGCGATAAAGTAATAAAACAAAGAATCTGTCTCCCAATGGGTGTAGCATGGATTATTTGTTGTGCCTACCCCTCTTCGCCGTATTTTGTTCTCACTTCTATAGTGCAGGTTTCCTCTTCCCTTTCTTTGGAGAGCTTTATAATTTGAATTATTTTTTGGGTATAGTTCCCTATCATATTCATTCTTAGATCCTATTTGGGTTTTAAGAAGTTTGCAGGTTAATGTGGGATTAAGGACAGAAGGAATGGGGACACAAACTAGAAATAACGGTAGAGATATCGATAGCGGAGGAGGAACCTGTTTGTACCAAAATTGGGCACAACACTCTTCGGAAGTCTTTGAAGGGATAATAAATGAATAATGTAAATGGAAAATGAGGATTATCTAATAAAAACTCCAAATAATAGTAAAGTAAAGGAAAAGACAAGCGATTTATAGTGGTTCGGCTGTTGCCTACGTCCACTGTGAAGTTTTTGCAATTTTATTGATTCTCTTTCAACGTTTACAAGTGATTACAGCAAGCAACAACAAGTTACAACTAGAAATTCGAAATCAACAGCAAGAATATGACGTAGGATGATGGAGATCTCGATCTGGCAGAGTCTGCGCGCTTGAGAATCCAAAGATCCCTTTTCTGTAGGCTCTGGAGCTCTATTTATAGGCGTAGGAGGCTGAGATCGCGCTCAAATATTGGAAGACTTTTTCTGGCACGTGAGTGGGCCCACGCGACCAACCTCAGAAAGTTTCGAGTCCATCTGTGATCGATACGAAGTCATTTCGTATCGATCAAGATGATGTCCAATTGGGCTGAAATTTGGTGGAGATGTTCTTCACCATGCATGCAAGCTCCTGTGAAAATTTCATGGCATTTGGATCAGTAGATCGAGAGATATGTCGATACGAAATAGGATTTTCCGGTTCCTGTCTGGTTCGAATCGATGGCTTTAAATCGATGCCTTCGACTCCATCAGCTCACATGGTTCTGTGATGAGGTGGCGCACGTCCTTCGTGTCGTTCCGGTCTTCTCCCGAGTTGAACGCTTCGATTCCTTAGATCTCGCCTACTTCGTATCGTGGAATGATACGTCATCCAAGCTCGTTGACTTGGTGGATACGAACAAGTGATTGTTCATGGATTCGAACAAAGACTTCTGATGGATGCAAAGTGAAACTTTCCGATGGATACGAAGTCACCCGATGAACTCGAGACAGATGGATGCGAGAGGCTTGTGCCTCTGATCGATACGAGGACAATGGATTCGAAGTGAGGCCATGCTTATGGATTCGAACAGTAGTTGCACCAATGGATACGAACCAATGACAATCGATGGTTACGAAATGCTCTGCCTAGATGGTTTCACAGAGGGACTTCCGTGTTGGATACGAAGCAGGGGAAGCCGATGGATTCGAACGTGATCGATTCGAACTGAGGCATCCTGATGGATTCGAACTCGATCGATACGAACGAGATCAGTTCGAATTGGAGTCGTGAGGATGGATACGAAACTGAGGCCTTTTCCCTCAAATTGGATCGATCATAACTTGTGCATACGAGCTCGGATTGACTTGAAACGCTGGCTTTCTTAGCTTTGCTTGTCACAACATATCAATTGTAGCTCGATCCGAACTCGAACAAAGTTCGTCGATATCCATGACGAGTCAAACTTGGTTCTCGATCAATTTTTGGCATTCCGGCCTTGCTAAAAGGCGGCATAACATTTGGTACAAACACTTTGGTGCTTTCACCGAGAAAACTCAGTTTTTCTCCTGCTCATTGGATCTGTCATCGATACCGGATTGCATAAATCTAAGAGAGAGATCCAGAATCCAATTTCAGATTCCTTCCGTTCTATTCAGATTTGCAAAAGTCTAAGGAAAGGATTCCACTTCTCAAGATGGTTAGCACAAGGACCACTTCTACCGCCGCTGGTCAAGAAGGCCGGGATAGACAGAATCCCATGCAACTACCTCCGCCTAATCAAGATGATACCGGACATTCAGATCCATCAGGTCTGGTTACTAGAAAAGAGTTCCAGACATTGCTCCAGAAACTAACTCAAAGTCGGCAACAGCTAGCTGAGCAGTTGCGCATTAACACTGAATTAGCCAATCAACTAGACCGCCAATGGCGTAGAAGATCCAGAAGGTATCATGTGTATCGTTCCTCTACTGAAAGTTCTGCTTCATCCGACTACAATCATAGATCTACCCGTCCCAGGCTAGAGGGGAATTATGCATAGGCAATTGACCACCAGCCAACATTAACCGTTGGACAGTTAAGAGTTGGCCCTTCTGCTAGTTTTCATATTGGGCCCTCCTCCCGAGGAGGCACTGTAACACAAAACACCACAGACAACCATGCCACTGCTACCACGACTGATATGGGGATCGATACCCGTAACCAACAAGGGCGTACTCATGAACCGTACGTTTCAGAAAATGTTGAGCCAAGGAGGCAAGACATGGAGCGTCGACAGCGCCCGGTCCAACCTCGCGATGTGGAACCCGACCACACTTTGGCCCAACGTACACAAAATGCTCCGATGCCAGACTTTTCAGCCATGATATGCCAAATGATTAGCGAGAGTCAGGGCTTGACAAATGATGATTGGGCAATCTTCCGAAGTCATACTCCGTTCACGGATGAAATTTTATACGCTGAACCCCCTCAGCGATTCAGAATGCCGACTCTGCCCATGTACGAAGGGAATTCCGACCCCAACCAACATATCCTGAAATATGAATGGTCGATGAGTGCTGCAAGAGCTGATGATGCGGTAAAGTGCCGTAGTTTTCCCATTTCATTGGGGGGCATCGCAACAGTGTCGTTTACATGATTGCCTCCTCGATCAATCTCTTCATTCGACCAGTTGGTTACTAAGTTTGTCGAGCAGTTTCGTATGCACGTCGCCAGGCCTAAAGACGTTAATACTCTATCCAGTGTCACTCAAGCTCCCGGAGAGACACTCAGGCGATATTTGGAAAGGTTCAATGCCGCTTGTGCAGAGATCAGTAACCCCAATGATAATTCGATCTTAATGGCATTAACTAAAGGAATCGACCCCGATTCCGAGTTTGGAAACTGGTTAGCTGGGAAGCCGCCCGCATCATTGGACCGTTTCTATTCCAAAGCTGCTCAGTTCTTGAGGCGTGAGGATGCAAAACAGTCTAGGAAACAGGATGATGTGAGACCTAGCAGTGAGGGGATTCAGAGTAATGTTGCGGTCAAACAATCTGGTGAAAGTTCAGGAAAAGTCCAGCTGAATA
This sequence comes from Allium cepa, assembly GCA_030765085.1. NCBI lineage: Eukaryota > Viridiplantae > Streptophyta > Magnoliopsida > Asparagales > Amaryllidaceae > Allium > Allium cepa. Next base: position 697,273,534 of record CM060929.1, on the reverse strand, counting down.
TTCAGAATAAATAAACTCAACAACCAAGGAACAGTGATAATTAGAACAGAAAACGGGATCGGAACCGTGGCCCGCGACGTAGGGCTCCAATGTTTGACAGTTATACACCACTGAACACGTCGTTGGAGAACGTGTATTTGCAGACTTGCAACGCTATGCAATATAAGAAACCTGCTCCGAAGCCATCGTCAGAGAGGCAAATCCAAGCCAGAAAGTTCTATAGATTCCATGAGAGTTATGGACATAATACCAATGAGTGTAGACATTTGCAAGACCTCACTGAGAAGTTGATTAGAGAAAGAAAGCTAGATCAGTTCGTTCGGGCGCCGTAGTCTGGTGGTGCGGGCCCATCCAATCAAAACTGTGCGCAAACTCGAGAAAGACAGGAGGAACCTGCCCGTACAGGCGGGAGGTTAGTTATTAACACAGTCAATGGTGGTCCCTATCCAGCATATCGAAGTTTGAGGGATGGAGTCATATGCCAGTTCTATCAGGCATGTGGATTTTGAGTGTTGTAGTAATTTCGATGAAGGGGCCCCGGCCAAACTACAAAAGACGATGACAGATGACATCGTATTCAGGAGCCGGGATGCTGATAAGGTCGAAGCCCCAACTATTGACCCACTTGTCATATCTGCTCAGGTTGGTCCTGCTTGGATGAAGAGGATCCTAGTGGACAGTGGGAGTTCAGTGAATATTTTGTTTAAGAGAGCGTACGACCAAATGAAAATGGAAGCCAAAGATTTAAAGCCTTGTCAATCTAGGATTCATGGCTTCGATGGGAGTGCTAATATACCCACTGGGGTGGTGGAGTTGCCAGTGGAGTTAGAAATTGGAGAATGCCGAAGAGTTCGGATTTTACAGTTTGTTGTTTTGGATATTCACTCTCCATACAATGCATTTTTGGGCCGACCGGCCCTTGCTGAGTTCAGGGCAGCAATTGCCCCATGGTGTTTGACCTTGAAGTTCCCCACTGATCGTGGGATTGGAGTTATATAGGGAGATCAGGCTGCTAGAAGAGCCTGTTGCGTGGCTGAGCTGTGCGAGGCGCAACGACGAGAAAAAGGAAAGGGCGTAGAGGAATCTCTCTGCGTCCGTTTTGAAGATAATTGACAATTAATGCCTGGGCCTCGGCCCAGGCACCACAACCAATTCCACAGGGATCTTGACCCGAGAGACAATGAAAACAAGGAAGAATCTGTTGAAAGTCAGGCGTCCTCGGCTAAGCTGACGATTGATGTCCCAATCGATGGTGAAGATGATGATGATTCGAGAATGTTGAAGGTTGGGTCTCAGTTGAGCCAAGAAATGCAACAGGAATTGGTTGATTTTCTCCGGGCGAATCTCGACATGTTCGCCTGGACGCATTCTGATATGTGTGGGGTCTCGCCGGACATCGCGAGCCACACCCTGAATATTGACCCGCGGTATATCCTGGTCAAGCAGAAAAGGCGCGGTATGGATCCAGAGAGATATGCCGCCCTTAAAGAAGAAGTTAATAAGTTGAAAGCCAATGGGTTTATCCAGGATTCTCTATACCCGGAGTGGGTATCCAACCCTGTACTTGTTCGAAAACCAAATGGGAAATGGAGAACGTGCATCGATTATTCTGACCTAAACAAAGCTTGTCCGAAAGACAGCTTTCCACTTCCTCGAATTGACCAACTTGTGGATTCAACGACCGGACATGAATTATTATCTTTCATGGATGCTTACTCGGGTTACAATCAAATACCCATGCATGTTCCCGACCACGAGCATACGAGCTTCGTAACCGATCTGGGACTATACTGCTACAAAGTCATGCCCTTCAGATTGAAGAACGCCGGAGCAACTTACCAACGCTTGGTTAACCGGATGTTCGCTGACCAGATCAGAAAAACCATGGAGGTTTATGTGGACGACATGTTGGTGAAATCACGATACTCCACTGATCACATTAAAGACTTGGATTCAATGTTCAATACCCTTCAGAGATATGGGATGAAGCTCAATCCGCTTAAGTGTCATTTTGGAGTCGCATCCGGAAAATTCCTTGGGTTCATCGTCAACGCCAGAGGAATAGAAGCCAACCCCGAAAAGATCACGGCTATCAGAAATTTACAAACTCCAAGAACTATAAAGCAAGTCCAGAGTCTCAACGGAAAGGTAGCAGCGCTGAGTAGGTTCATATCAAAGTCCACCGATAAATGCATCCCATTCTTCAATTTGATCCGAAAAGGGAAGCGAAACTTCGAATAAACTGCGGAGTGCGAGGAAGCATTCAAATCATTGGTTCAACATTTTTCCACACCGCCAATTCTTTCGAAGCCTATCAACCACGAACAGTTGTATCTTTACCTGGCAGTGTCAGAAAATGCAATCAGCGCTGTCCTTGTTCGGGAGGAAGACCGAGTTCAGAAACCTGTCTACTATGTTAGCAAACGACTCACTGGAGCTAAGAGAAACTATCTGAAGCTAGAGAAATTAGCCTACTGCCTAGTCATTGCCTCGAGGAAGCTCCGTCCATACTTTCAGGCTCATCCCATCACTGTATACACTGATCAGCCGTTAGGACAGGTCCTCACGCAGACTGAGGCGTCTGGTAGGTTACTTAAATGGAACATCGAACCGAGTCAATTCGATATCACTTACACTCCAAGGAGAGCTATTCACGGTCAAGTCTTAGCAGATTTTATAGCCGAGTTTATTGTTCCTGAAGACTTGCCTGAAGCCAGCAAATCTCCTGAGTACATCTGGAAGTTACACACTGATGGTGCATCCAATGATCGGTGCTCGAGCGCTGGGGTAGTACTTGAGATCCCCGAGGGCCAGTCCATATGCTATGCTTTAAAGTTCAAGTTTCGTGCGACCAATAATGAAGCCGAGTATGAAGCTTTACTTGTCGGGTTGAAGCTGGCCTGCAATCTGAAAATTAGCGCCGTGGAAATCTATTGTGACTCCCAATTAGTCGTATGTCACGTCCGGGGTGAATATCAGGTGAAAGGTCGAAGGCTAGCTGCTTATCTAGCTCGTATCCGAAAAGTGCTTGATCATTTTGGTTATTATTCCATTTTGTACATACCTCGAGAGCATAATCAGAAAGCTGATTCGTTGGCAAAGTTAGCAAGTATGGGCGAAGCTCAGCAGTTAGGGTTCGACCCTGTTGAAACCCTATCCTCTTCGAGCATTGATCAAATGGAGGCTGACTTCACCTTTGAGACTACTTCCAGTAAGGAATCATGGATGACCCCTTATCGAGATTATATTGAGCATGGGACCTTGCCAGAGCGCAAGAGTGAGAAGAGACAGATTCTTCGAAAAGCCACACGGTTCATCATTCAAAACGGAGTTATGTATCGAAGAGGATATTCTGTTCCTCTCCTCCGGTTTATCGCTCACGACGAAATCAAACGAGCATTACATGATGTACACGAAGGAGAATGTGGCGATCACACGGGGGGGGGGGGAGCATTCGCCAAGAAAGTACTCCGATACGGGTATTACTGGCCCACTGTTAACCATAACGCAGCAGACTACGCCAGGAAATGTGATAAGTGCCAAAAACACGCTCGGATCCCTAGAGCCCCACCTACTGAGATAACCCAAATGGTCAGTCCTTGGCCGTTTGCAGTATGGGGCGTTGACATAATTGGTACATTACCTTTGGCCAAAGGTGGCGCAAAGTACGCCATCGTCGCAGTTGATTACTTCACCAAATGGGCTGAAGCTGAACCTCTTGCAACCATCATGACGAAAAAAGTAATCAACTTTGCAGTACGCAACATCATCTATCGGTTCGGTCTCCCACATACTATTATCACCGATTACGGAGCCCAATTCGACAGCGTTAAATTCAAGAATTTCTGTCAACGGTTCCACATCCATAAGAAATTCTCCGCAGTTGCACACCCTCAAGCGAATGGCCAAGGCGAAGCTGTTAATAAGGTTATCAAATCTATTCTGAAGAAACGACTGGAAAAAGCCGGGGGCAAATGGGTTGATGAACTTCCTATGGCTTTATGGGCTTATCGAACGACCCATAAGACTGCAACCGGACACACTCCATTTTCTCTATCTTATGGCTCGGAAGCCGTTATTCCAGTCGAGATGGAAGTATCTTCTCATCATGTGACGTACTATGATCCGAAAATGAATGCCATACTACTTGCTCAATCTTTAGATTTACTCGATGAGAAGCGTGAAGAGGCTGATCTGAGGGCAGCCGCGTATCGGAGTCGAGTCGCCCGAATATACAATGCCAAGGTCCGGCCGCGAACCTTTGAACTCGGCGATCTCGTGCTCAAGAGAATCTATCCTGTTCCTTCGCATATGAAAACCTAATTGGGAGGGACCATATGTGATTTTACAAAAGCTCGGAGATGGCACATTCAATTTATCGACCGTCAACGGTCTAACTCTACCGAGAGCCTGGAATAGCGAGAGTCTCCGTCGCTACTATACATAACAGGCTTTATTTGTTTTAGCCCATTATTTCTTTTGCATTTTATTTTCGCATTTTGAAATTTGAACTTGTAATAAGGCAGCTGACTTTTCCATATTTCTTATTTCAGCAATAAAATGATATCTCTTCGAGCCAGAGCTGTGATTTGTTGAATACGACACAAAACGTCACAATGCACGGAGAGCTAAGTTCCATCATACTGTGGGATTTATTCAAATAGGGAGTGATTGAGATACGACCGGTCACTCACAAAGTGAAACCCGAGCTCGGGGGCATGTCACCACACCAACGCCTAAAAGGATTGATACACGACAATCCTTTCATTAACTCCAGATTCCCAGAGTGCGAACTGGAGTATAAACATAAAATCTGTCGTTCCTAGAATGTGAACGGACTCCAAACTCCCAGAGTGCAAGTTGGAGTATAAACATAAAGTCCATCCTTCCCAAAGTGTGAACGGACTCCAAATTCCCAAAGTATGAATTGGAGTATAAACATAAAATCCGCCGTTCCCAGAGTGTGAACGGACTCCAAATTCCCAGAGTGCGAATTGGAGTATAAACATAAAAGTCCGTCGTTCCTAAAGTGTGAACTAACTCCAAACTCCCAGAGTGCGAGTTAGAGTATAAACATGTAAATGCGGTTTCGAAGAGGGTGGACCCGTCCTCCTAACGACTTCGACCGTATCTTAAGCAAGTTCGAGGAGGATGCACCCGTCCATCTAACGACCTCGCTTGTTAGCTCAGGGTGGATGCGATCCGACCATCCACGATCCCGATAAGTCCATCGTTCCCAGAGTGTGAACGAATTCTCAAAAATCTCAAACGGATGTGACTGACCATTTGTCGGCTAACTTCAAATTCCTGGAGTATGAATTAAAGTATAAGTATCAACTCGAAGTTCCCATAGTGCAAACTATGTCATAAACAACGATAATTATCGGATTCCCGGAGTGCGAATCAAATTATCGCTTACAAATTATTCTAAGTCCCCGAAGCATGGACGTGTATTCAAGATCTGTAATGGGTGCGGTCACAAGCTGATCGTCACAACACTTAAACAAGTAAAGTAATAAAAAACAGTTGAAATGAAGAAAAGCTAAATTTTATTTCAACTAACTAGAAACAAGAGCTTGTGTGCAAGTTCTTCCAAAAATTCCTACTAGCAGGGGCCGAACCTGCATCTATACATGGCCTACAAATAAGAAGCAAAAAAAAAATTCCTATTTATCAAAAATTTACTTAAGTAGACAACCTACTTCTTCCTTCTTGGCCTTCTCTTCAACGGGGAACCCTCCGACTCGCTAGAAATTGTCCGTTTCGAGCCTCTCCCCTCTGATGGTTGCTCTCCAGCTGGGGGCATAATGTCGACGTCCTCCTCTGAACTTGATTCCTAGTTTATACTACTCACCGGAGGAGTTGGGGGACTGGATCCGCAACGGAAGATGGGATAGTGCCGCCCGGTGATATTGTCCTTAGAGGCGCTGGGCTGTGCACCGCCGTACCACCACCAATACTACCACCTTTCCCCACAGCCTCTAATTCTGCATTAATCTCGGCCAGAATTTCTTCATCACGAATCGCTTGGGCCTGGCTGGGGGCATCTGCAGTCTGCATTGAAGAGCTAGAGGTTGGCGGGAGGTCACTAACGATGAATGGCAAGTCTGTATAGAAGCCACCATGCTGACCGAGCAGTTCACTCACCATTTGGCCATCAAATTACAGTGCGCTCCCCTACGTCATCTCAATTGACACTGCTGTCACGACGGTCGTCTCAGTGGTGATGGCTTTCTGCCCTCGATTTGATTCTTGAGTCGCAGCAATCGGTGCAACTCCAGTCACTGAGCAAAGATAAGAAGAAGTTATTAGTAATCGCTTCAAAACAAACTCTCTATTTGGAATACACTAGAGATAAGTTTGGAATACCTTCCTCAACGTGGCCTGCTGACGACTGAGCAGCTTCAGAAACGTGATCCCGGATAGGAGATAGCTGTGGTTGCTCTGGATTATAGTTAGGGACTGACTGTGAATCAACCGCTGATGTGGGTTCTGACGGGAGTGGAGCGGTGATCTCAAGAACTGAAGCCCGATGTTTAACACCAGAACCTTCCCCGACTTCCAGATGACGGGCACGGACCGTCCCTTTCTCATGAGAAATTATGGCGTCATGAAGGATTTTCTTTTCGTCTTCGGTCGGCAACCGATTTTCAAGCTCAAACTGGTCAATTGATTCATCTAGATGCGCCGCTTTCTCCTCCTCAATCAACCGGCACCAGGCGCTGTTAAGATGTATCGGATAATTCTCGAGCCAAGCCAAATTCCTGTGCTTAACACGTTAGCATTATAAGTGATGAGGAGGTCTTCAATGTCGGCCTCCATCTTGGACTCGGCGATTTCAATTTTTCTATCAACATTGGCTTCGATCTCCATTACTTTAGCCATCGCAGCATCACGCTCGGTCCGGAATTCTACCGCCTTATCACATGCCTCCTTTGCAGAAATATTGGCAGTATCCCTTTCCTTCATGATTTCATAAACTTTAGCCTTAAGCTCATTAAGCTCTTTCAAAGTCGCATCTCGCTCGGTGGTGACGATGGTGTTCCGGTGGCCCATGTCTTCCACCGTGACATAGTGCTCTTTTTTCATCCTATCCATAGCCGCTTGAGCTTCATCGGCCTTCGTAAGAGCCTCCATCTCTGACTTTCGAGATGATTTGGCTTCTGTTTTCAGCACTTGTATGATGCGGTCTTTTTGTGCCAGCTCGGCTTGTAGCTTCTCAATGATAGCCGCTCGTTCGAAGGCTAATGACGACGCTTTCTCGGCTGCTTTATACCACGCCTTGTATTGGGCATAAAAGTCATGCACATAATCGTGCGCCACCTGCTCGGCCTCCGGCGGGATTCTTTTCAAGTGAAGAGGAAAAATGTAGTTATCAAAGCAAATATTCGGGAAGTCCTTCTTTAATTGTGCAAGCCTGATTGCTCCTTCTCCCGAAATTTCAGTAGGAGGCTGTTCCGCAACTATTGGGGACATTGCCTCAGATCTGGGATTGTGGGGCTCGGATCTAGAAGATTGAGAAGCTGACTTGTATCGAGAAGATTTGGAAGGACGAGAAACATAGGCAGGAGGTTGTATATGAGCTCTAGGAGGAGAAGTGCGAGATCGAGACCGACGTCTGTAGTCCCTATCTCTATCATATCGTTCTTGGCTAGAATACCCGAAGTACCTGCGATCGTAATCCCTATCTCCTTCTCTTCGTTGTGACTCGTAATACGAGGAAGATTTACGAGCCTGTCGCAGACTTCCTAACATCGAACCGCGTCCAGTCATAATATCTGCAAAGCGAAATGAGAGTAGAGTTAGTGGCTTTTCGAAACCGATGACCTACGACTAAGGGTTATGTAGTGTCATGAAATGTGTATGAATATGCATCCCCTTCGACCAACCGGAAGTGTCGACCACGCTAGTAATAAAAGGCTCGCTCAATTCTAGAGTATGATGGAATTCCTCCAACCCGGCATCATGTTGAAAAGACACATCATCCGGGATTGGAAGATCAGCAAGCCCTTCAAAGAGACTTTCTGTTCTTGGAGGAGAACTCTACGAAATTCAAATTCCGGGGGTGAGCCAGGACATGACGACCGACTTCCGTCTTCCCTTTTCAGGCGACTTAAAAACTACTGCCTTGCCTTTTCTCTGCTCTGTGACATCCTGAACTACATCTGTAGGCTCGGCCAACGGCTCATCATCAGTATGGGTTCTTTCAGAATCAGCTTCCTCGGCTATAATAACATTGGGCTTCTTGTGCTTGACTCATTTTTTCAAGACGGTCCTTAGTGCCCCGTCAAACTTTATATCTGCCCCCGTTCGATCAACCCAAGAGTCCGAAGATTCCTATCCGTTAAAAGTAATTCAATATCCCTTTCTTCACTCGGGACTTCTTGGAGTACCCGCACTATCTCCTTGAAGTGTTCACCTTTGGGTCGCTGGATCGTTGCTGTAAAAAGGATAAAATATAAGTTTCACTTTAGCTGCAATCGCTTCACTAATTATTTAAGAACTCAGCTATACTCACGTCTGAAAAACCATCGCCGGACGAACCCCGGAGGACATCTAACGTAAAACCATTCCGTCCTGTAATAGCTTAGCCTGGTCCAGGACCCGGTGACCACTTGACAATTCCTCACTGCTTCCAAAAATGTGAAGGAGGGGTAATCAGTTCGGCTTTTGAAATTGAACAGATATCTAATCTCGGTCGGGATCAGTAGTCGATGAAGATACTCCATGAAGACAATGAACAAGCTATTCACCGAAGCATATCCGTTCGGGTGTAGTTGGGATGGGGCGATCCCCAAGAAAGACAATACTTCTGTAATGTACTCATTAAACGGAGGGAGCGTCCCGGCCGCACACGCGTGGCGATTGAATGCGGTGTATCCCTCTAGCGGATTGTGTGGTTTGTCATTTGGTCCCGGTAATAACACGTCGTCCATTGACAGGCCATGCCTTAAGCATATCCTCCCCAGCATGTCTTCAGAAACATTGGACCGAACGGAGCCCGATGGATTGGCAATAAAAGACGCATTGGGAAATTCGTCCGGGGCTGGACCGATGATTTCAGGCTCAATGTCCGGAAGCTCTAGTCTCGAAGGAACTGTACTTTGGATTTCTTGCGGGTTTTCTTGCGGCTGCGAACTTGATGGTTCCATAACTAGCTAACTTATGAGAAATTATCGTTAGACGACAAAGGGCCCGTGCATTCCCCAGTGTAAAGTGCACGAGTGTGTTTTGTGCAGTGCAATGCATTATTTGAATAAATTTGTGCAAAGTGAGAAAAGATGTGCAAGAAGTTAAGGTTGTTATGGTTCCATCGACGAGCTTCAAGATATAGTCAAGTATGTAGTTTAATCAAGTCCAAATATGCGAGAATGAAGCTCATCAGAATTGTATTGAAGAGTGTCAAAAATTTCGTATTCAATGCGGGAAGTTCGAATCGATCACATGGAGTCCGCTCGAACCCATCATGATATCGGTTCGAATCGATCACATGGAGTTCGTTCGAATCCATTAAAGTACCAGTTCGAGTCGATGCCAATAAACATGTTTCGAATCAATCATCTGAAGCCGAGTTCGTATCGATAAAATCCGATGACTTCATATCGATCCTTGGTTACCTAGTTCGTACCGATCGGGAAAGTATCAACTTAACATCGATTACATTCGATTCGATACCTTTCGTATCGATCATAAAAATATGATTCGTGTCGATCTAAAGTTAAAGACTTTGGATCGGCCATTAGCTCATTTTTCGTATCGATCATTTCGAATCAATACGATCCATCGCCATAGCCATCAGTACGAACTACGTCTTCTCCAATAAAGCATCCCAGAGATCGATGCGAAACCCAACGAAAAAACTATCGCCTTCATCAACTCGAACATCGAACCCCCAGATCGATTGGATTTTATTCTGTCTACTCCTTTTTCTACAAACCAGATCTGGTTTTGCCAATGGCCATAACGGATAATCAACGAAGGAAGGATGGATCTGAGATGGTTTTGTTGCTTGAATTCGTGGTGGATTACCTAATTTTAAGGAATGATTCGAAAATTTATGAGTTTGAAACTGATCGGATCGATGGCGTGATACAGTTTTATCTTCTCTGATGCTTCGAATCGATAGGAAAAATGGAGGCGGCAGTAAAAAGTGAAAAGGTGAAAAATGACTGAGCCCAAGTTATTTATATGGAACCTAGTAGGCGACCGGGTCGATTCGCCTCCCGGTCTATATGACCGGCTACACCCAGTCCGATCATGCCTCGATTCGAATGGTTCGTTCGAACCCCTCAGGCTCTGCTTTCATCGAGGCGAAGTAGCTTCCAGACTTCATCGTTTCGAAGCCGCTATTCAACTCGGTTTCATCCACAAGCTATCAATGCAAACCGTATCGATCGAATCATACGAGTCCGTGCTTCCAGAAGCCAACGTTCATCGATGTGAGTCCAGGTCCATCGATGCGAATCCACACAATCTGGATCGATTCGAAATGTCCACTTCGCAACCATTGGCCCAAGGCAGTACAGGTCTATCGATATGAACACCAGTGGTTTCGTATCCACCACAACTCGAGCATCAACTTCGTTACGAATGAGCATCTCGCATCCAAAAAATTCCAAATCCATCGATGCAAAGTCAATCTTTCAAACTTCTATATCGATTCTGGAGAGGATCGATATGAAGGAACTCCACAAGACAACTGCCAAACGTTGTTACAACTCAAATTTCGCACCGGTTCAGGAGAGGATCGATGCGAAACTCAATATCACAAAAAAAATGGACAACGACTTGTTAGCATGCAACCTTAGCAAAAGTCAGAACACATTCATGCTAGACTAAGATCAAATTTTCGGCATTGGAGAGAATTGAGCATTCATTCAATCCCGATTGCAGCGATAAACCACTAAGCACTATCATACAACAGCTCACCAAGACAACACAAGATTACAACCTCCGATAAAAGAGCGACTACTGTTCAGAATAAGGATTGTAGTTTTTCAAAGCATGTTATGTTCCCACAAGACGTACTTTGGGGGGCAAATGTTATCCCGCCTTTTGGCAAGGCCAGAATGCCAAGAATTGATCGAGAACCAAGTTTGACTCGTCATGGATATCGACGAACTTTGTTCGAGTCCGAATCAAGCTACAATTGATATGACGTGACAAGCAAAGCTAAGAAAGCCAGTGTTCCAAGTTTCAAGTCAATCCGAGCTCGTATGCATAAGTTATGATCGATCCAATTTGAGGGAAATGGCCTCAGTTTCGTATCCATCCTCACGACTCCAATTCGAACCGATCTCGTTCGAATCGATCGAGTTCCTTAGTTCGACTCGATCACGTTCGAATCCATCGGCTTCCCCTGCTTCGTATCCATCACGTAAGTCCCTCTACGCAACCATCTAGGCAGAGCATTTCATAACCATCGATTGTCATTGGTGCAACTACTGTTCGAATCCATAAGCATGGCCTCACTTCGAATCCATTGTCCTCGTATCGATCAGAGGCACAAGCCCCTCACATCCATCTGTATCGAGTTCATCGGGTGACTTCGTATCCATCGGACTTCGCATCCATCAGAAGTCATTTGTTCGAATCCATGAACAATCACTTGTTCGTATCCACCAAGTCAACGAGCTTGGATGACGTGTCATTCCACTATACGAAGTAGGTGAGATCAAAGGAATCGAAGCGTTCAACTCGGAGAGAAGACCGGAACGACTCGAAGGACGCGCGCCACCTCATCGCAGAACCACGTGAGGTGATGGAGTCGAAGGCATCGATTCGAAGCCATCGATTCGAACCAGACAGGAACCGGAAAATCCTATTTCGTATCGACCATATCTCTCGATCTACTGATCCAAATGCCATGAAATTTTCGCAGGAGCTTGCATGCATGGTGAAGAACGTCTCCACCAAATTTTAGCCCAATTGGACATCATCTTGATCGATACGAAATGACTTCGTATCGATCACAGATGGACTCGAAACTTTCTGAGGTTGGTCGCGTGGGCCCACTCACGTGCCAGAAAAAGTCTTCCGAGATTTGAGCGCGATCTCAGCCTCCTACGCCTATAAATAGAGCCCCAGAGCCTACAGAAAAGGGATCTTTGGATTCTCAAGCGCCCAGAATCTGCCGGATCGAGATCTCCATCATCCTACATCATCTTCTTGCTGTTGATTATGAATTTCCAGTTGTAACTTGCTGTTGCTTGTTGTAATCACTTGTAAACGTTGAAAGAGAATCAATAAAATTGCAAAAACTTCACAGTGGACGTAGGCAACATGCCGAACCACTATAAATCTCTTGTCTTTGCCTTTACTTACTGTTATTTGGAGTTTTTGTTAGATAATCCTCATTTTCAATTTACATTCTTTATTTATTATCTCTTCAAAGACTTCCGAAGAGTCTTGTGCCCAATTTTGGTACAAACAGAACCTTCTCCTTTACTGACTCAAGTTCGATGTAGTTGTCTTCGTCGTCGTCGTCGTCATCATTGTCTTCCTCGTATTCTTCTCCATTTGTATCTCCTACCTTCCTCTTTCTCCTACGTTCCTCTCACCCCCCTCATGATCGATACTAAGGACTTCCTTAGCCATATTTGTAATGCCTTGATATGCAAGTATTGAAGGATCATTTTCGACCTCTTAAGCAGTTGGGACAGCTTAAGCAGCTTTGAGTGCAAGAGGCATATAACTAAGCCTCCGACCATTGTGCACCAGTCAGAAGTGACGTAGGTTAAGGTTGATGGGGAGATCTGTTCTCTTCTTATCTTCCTTAGGATGTCCCTTAAGAATTAAAGTGTATGCCCAGAGTAGCATTTGCAATATTTCAAGGAAAATCTGGTAAAAAAGGAAGATGATGATGAAATAAGGAAAAGTAATGAACGATGAAGGAGAGATTGAGTTATACTTGATCAGCGAAATAGAGTAGCTTTTAGAAACTCTTAAAGTTGAGTAAACTTTTCAGACAAAATGCTTCAGCTTTTATATCTGCCGAAGGGATGTGATACAACAACTATTTGAACGGTATGCTGATAGTCCCAAAAAGATGCAACGTTTCATCGAAAAAGTTCAGATGATAGAAGCAATCCAGAGATCTAGATTTGGATTCAGTCGCCTATCTCGATCCAAGCATGCTTTGTATTCGCAGAAGTACACATTTAGTTGCAAGTTTTATCTGATATTTGAACCAAGTGACATTTTGATGGATCTGAACTATGAAATGAGGAAGAAATGAACGAAGAAGCTTTAAAAGTATTCGAAATGAAGAACTCAAGAGAATTTACCAATCATAACGCAAGTCATATGAGTCGGTACTAAACCATAAGAAGTTATGGATGACCCACTACACCTTCCACAAGAATGAAAGCTCAAAGTTAAAGAAATGGAAATTGTATGAAGTGATATGGGTCGGTACTGATCCATATGGATCTTTATCGAAATATAGTGGTTCTAAGACTTAATGTTAAAGGAGGTAAAGAGGCTCTTTCTATGCTAAGAAAAGACAAAAAAGTGGTCAAAGGCATGGGTTGGTATTGATCCAAATCAAGTGACACTGATCCATGTTGAATGCTGAAAATTATGCGATTTGACCTGTTCTTCATGCTGGACTTCGGATATGGAGATATTTAACCATTAAACTAGATCTAGTAATTTTCATGCTTATATTTATCTATAAATAGGAACCTAACTTCAACTAGAAGATGACTTTTGGCTTTATGATCTCTTCATGGATTTTGTGTCGAGTTGCTGCCTGTTTCCTTTATAGACTATTTTCTTGAGCTAAGCTTATTGTAAAGTGGTTGTAACCATAAGAATCATCAGAAGTAAAGTTGATGGTGGATGCAGGCTTAGGATTCAAGCCGTAACACCTTAAAATTTTATTGTTCTTGTCTTTTTTTCAATCCTTTAACATTTAGTATTTTCCTATTTACTCGAATGGGACGTTTTCCCGTTTTACGTGTAAAACCACTGATGCAAAATTAAAATTTCTAAAATTGGTATGGTGCTCCATTCTTTCCTTCTTATTTGTTTCAATGAAAGTAGATGTTGAAAATTAAGAATTTGTTGGATTTCTAAAATTTGATAGATTTAAATTTTGGAACTATGAATTGAAGGAATGGAGGATGAAAAAATGTTCGTCGTCCTTGCGCATATCATTTACTTTTATTTTTGTGTAATTTCTTTTGTTGGCGTCTACTACTATATTTTACATTTTAGTCTTAATTTTTTTCTATTTTGGTGCCTTGGTGTGAAATAGGCCCAAATCAAGGCTGTAGTGGCTTTATCCAAAGGTTGCCCTTGCTTAAATATAAGAAACACAAACACATTAAATTAGTGAACAACTCATTATAATTAGTAATTATAGAAGTTTCACTTCCTAAATGTGAAAGGTTTACATATAACACAAACACTTTTAAATAAAAATAAAAATTTAACTTGAAATAAAGACTGAGTTTAAATGCTAACTTATTATTCATATAGGCCCATTCAGATTCACTTAGGGATTTTTTTAAATTCACCCTATTTCACCTTCTATCAAACGGACATGACCCAACATTGGTACTAGAGCCCAGTTGTTTTATATAAATAAATTAGTTATAATTTAGGCCGGCACTGGGCGTTAATGTCTAAGGCTGTCTAGGATGGAGTGTCTAAAGCTTGGGGTTGGAGCAATTATGCCTATCCTTTCCTGGCTTCGAACCTGCCTAAATGATGGTGGAAGTTTTCAAGGTTGGCCTAAGTGTAAGCCCTAAAATTAGTTTTTGGCCTTAGGCTAATTTGAATAATTATATTTGAATTTTTTGAAAATATCAAAATCTAAAGATTAGATTTAAAACATGAAACGTCCTAAATTTAAAAACGCTTTAAATTGAATTTTAAATGTGTATGTTCTAAAGTGTGCAATATACATGTATAGTATATATATGCATAATTTTAAAATTGTTTAAATTTTAAATGTGAGTTGTGATTGTTATATCATACAAATTTCTAAAATTTTTAGGAATTTTGAATTTGAATTTAGTTTGAATTGTTTAGAAATTTAAAATAACGCTTAATTAAATTTGTTAATTAAGATTAATAAGTAATTATATTGCTAACTAATTAAAAGATATATGCACATATATACAGATACATACACATACATACTATAAATGTTATACTAGTATGATATTTCTTAACCGCGTTTAAGAAAATAATTTGAAATTTTCAAATTTAAAATGTAATTTAATTAATAACCAAAGATTAAATTAAATTTTGTTGATTAATTTCCGTATACTATGTAAGTTAGTTATAATATAAAAGGTATAAATAAATTGGAATTATGTATAATAAAATCATAGTTGTTATGATTAAACGTGTGTGTGTGTGTGTGTGTATTCTAAATGTTAATTTGTGTGCGTAATGATAAATGTTATATTTTAACATATTAATTCAAAATTGATTTAAATTAATACTTCGGATTTTTTAAAATCTTAAATTAATTGATTAAGTAAGCTGTTTAATTAAGTAATTAAAATACATATAAAGTATTGATTGAAATTCTAAAAGTTATAAAAACAATTAATATTATATGTCTATATAAGTAATATGTATAATGGCTGAAATAAACACAACTTAGATTTTTGGAGTAAGTACATACGTATGGTATGTATACCATGATATAAAGGTGCCTGAGACTCATATCAGTTGGGTATTTGACAAAATACATTATTCCTTAAATGGATAGCATTCTTAATTATTATAGATTATGGTATTAACAATGTTGCCCTTCATCGCTTGTATATTAGACAGATTACTTAAATGTAGTGGTTGTTGAACAAACTTAAGCCAGGCCATGTGTAGTACGATTTGGTATATCTCTAGATGGTAAGATAAATGCTTCTATTTGTTGAGCGAACACAAGATATAAGCAATAATATTATAGCCATCATGAAATAATAGGTAGGGGTGGCTAATCTATCTTGGCGTGTTGAGCATACTGAAGGAACTGTGAAACGTCAGAGCGGGTTAAATAGGTCAATTTCAAAACAGTTTCCATAGATTTTTATTCGGCCTATGAAATCTAATTGATTTTAGATCCAATCTAAAATATTTTAAAAAATCTTTACTTTATTTAATTTGTTTACAAAAAGGTTTTATTTAATTTATATAAAATATAATACATAAGTGTATCAAATACACTTATATGTGCATAGTGCACATGCAACATAGAAGAAGTGTACATTTTTCATATGATCGTATATAGGTATTGGGATTTACACCGGAACTAGCATATTTGTCCCTTTATATAAACCTTTACTATCCGTAGTTTGGTTTAATTGTTATATTTATATATATTGATAAAAAGTATAATTATTTTATTTATTTAAAATATTTTGACCAATTCTAAATAGTTTGAATTACTATCAAAAATAGCTTGTGTTAGTTTAAAATTTAAAACCAGATCGAGATAAATATCTATTTTAAATTTAAAAATATTATATTTATGAATGTAAATATATATAAAAAAATTCAAAATAAACATTTAGAAGAAAGTTTTTGTTCGAACCACCTCCATAAGTTGCATTAAACTAGAGATGAACACCACACTATGATTTAAATAGATTTGAATAGATTTTCTTTGGAATATAATGGCTTTATACCCTTGATATTTTTAGTCAGAACTAGGAGGTTGAAGGAGGCACAAATGAAGGGAAGTGGGGAGTTTAAATAGGCATCTAGTTAGTGCAAAAAATGAAGATCTAATCTTTTTTTACTCCAATACCAATTCAAATCACTATTTGATCATTTACAACCCCCACTCCTTTCCTTTCTATAGTCGGCCAGTACAGTGGGTATGACGAACCCATAAAATTCTCCAAACTTATTTTGTATTTAATTAATTAAATCGAATATAATATTTGTCATTATCGTATATCGACATGTACTTATAAAACTTTTATATACATACTTTATTAAATACTAATGACATTCAAATGAATCAATTAAAATTTAGTTATTATTAATTCATAATTACTAATTAATTTAAGTAATTAATAACCATTATAATTTAGTTAGATCGGTTTGTCTTTTAGAGTATTCAACAATACAGTCATGGGACTCAAAGGGGTAAATTTAATTAGCGATTAACATCGTGCGATTCAAATATCAACATCCAAATATCACTTTAACTAGTGGTGTGAGGGTTTGGCCGAATATATCACTTACACATTTTCAGTAAAATTCAATTTCACTATTTTAAGTAGTACCTAGCAGTAACAATTATTTTCGCCAATTCTGTTCGTCAAAACTATATCACTTACTTATGGAATTCCTTTATTTAAAATTCTAATATCATTCATATTCAACTTGTTTAATAAAAACACATAGACTTTAGTTCAATAATAACAGTTATTATTAACCATACTTCTATGGCCAAAGACTTTTGACTTTGCATTGACAACAGTTGACCTTGATACTAACCTCATATAACTAAGAAGACAAGTTCACCATTGAATAGTGTTTCGCTTCCAATGCCTCAACTCAGAACCAACTATAGTTGTTCGATGGATGTTATGCCACAACATAACTATAATCAAAGTGGAATGCCCACATTGTTGTTCAATGATATTCTTATGTCAAGGGAACTATATATTATTATCACTTTGAGATTCTCTGTTTGACCTTAGTTATATTAACCAATAGAAAACTCTCGAGTAGTTCATTCCATAGTTATCTAATAACTATCAGTATGTAACACCTTGGTCCCCCTAGCAGCTATGATTAATACACTATCTAACATTTGCATAGCGTTACATACTCCAGTCTAAATGGATGTATCGATATCCAGTATCAAAATATCTTGACTAGAAGTATTAAAATTATATGTCATTTTTAATGTGATAAGTTTCTCATGATTAAAACACTTTGTAATTATTATCAGCATAACATATTATATATGGATTTTCTATTAATTAATTAATTAATTAATTAATTAACATAATATCGCATGAAGAGTATATAATAGAAAGAAAATGCCTTTTACTTTGAATGAGATTTTATTATAGAGTTAATAGTTTACTATAAATTATCGACTTTCCTTTAGAGCGTACCCCTAATTCTATCAATCTTCCACTTGCACTTGGGGCCAATTACGGAATCTCAATCTCAACCCATCGATTAGTTTGTTGAGAACTTACTGAGCTAGTCCCTTCATGAATGGATCTGCTATGTCATCCTTTGTATTTACTATATCAATCACCACTTCTTAATTAGTGAATAATTCCTTAATAAGCGGAAACACTATCATCCTTGACAACTTTTCATCTCATGGTTCCTTTTTGATTTGCATCTCAACATTGTTGTACTAAAACAATTTCAATGGATTTTCAATGTTTGGAATCACTTCTATCTTGGCCATAAATTTGCGCATCTAGACCTCTTCCGTAGCTGCTTCATTGAGGCGGTGTATTCAGCCTCCATCATTAAATTAGCTAATGTTTATTATTTGGAACTTTTTCAACTAACATCTTCATCATTCAATGTAAAGATAATACTTGATACAGACTTATTATAATCAATATCATTTTAAAAGATAGAATCTATGTGCCTCTTCATAAAGAGGTCTTCATTCCCATATATAAGAATAAGTCCTTAGTATTTCTCAAATACTTAAGTTATCGTTTTGTAGCAGTCCCTGCTTCTCTTCAAGAGTAGACTGGTATCGGCTTATGCATCCTAATTCATAAGCCACATTTGATCTTGTACATAGCTTAACATACATTATCTAACCGATTACATATTTATATTGTATCCTTTTCATATGATCCTTCTTGTCATCAGTACAAGGAGCGTCTTTCGTAGAAAGGATGATTCCAGATTGAATTAGAACATTTTCGCATTTGGAATTCTCCATACGCAACCTTCTTAGTATAATATCTATGCACAGGGATTAGCATAATCCCAACATCATTTTATACCTGTCTCTATAGATTTTAATACCGATTATATAGGATTTCACGGATTGCAACAATGCAATTACGTTGCTAATCAGTAGTAAATCATTGAAATATAGAACAAAGAACACTATAGCACTTCCTTATTCTTTCCGAAATATGTACGCTTCCTTTATGTTCCTGTAGAAACCAAATTATTTCTTTACTTTATTAATACACATGTTCCAACTGCTTGAAGATGGTTTAAGAGCATAAATTTGTCCCAACAATTTGTAGGCCTGCCCTCGCTAATACTGGCCTCAAAACTCGTGGGCTTTGGTATGTAAATGGTCTCTTGTAAATCATCAATTATAAATGCTCTTTCTATGCACATTTTTTATATTTCAAAGTCATAGAACACGATGATGACAAGCATTATCCGAATGGACTTAAGCATGGCTACGGGATAAAATGTTTCGTCATAATCAACACCTTGAATTTGGCAAAATCTTTGTGCAACTAGTTTTGTTATATAAGTCTCTATGTATCCATATTCATTTAGCTTTTTCTTAAAAATCCATTTGTTGCCTATGGGTTTTATTCCTTTGGGCAAAATCCACACTATGTTGTCCTACATGGAATCCATTTTGGACATCAGAGTTTCACGCCAGATGTTGACTAAAAACTAGCCAACCTTTGAAATGCCTATGTATTAGTAAAGGTTACTGACTAATACTAGGCTTAAAAATGTAAAAATGACGAGTAATACAAGAAAATAACGTAAATGACACAAGATGAAGAGTCGTTCGATGGAGATTTTCCTATGACCATTATGAAGATCTCTAACTATGTTTATTTCATGCGATTACTAGGAAATACAAAGGACTTATAAAGAATTTATCACTTAGGCTTATAATGGTATTAAATTTAACAGCTTGAAAGGAAATTCTTGATGCTAATGAATTCAAAACTTAAAAATTTGCTAAAATCCAACCCTTTTAATGTTGAATGGCAAGGGGTGTTTATAGTGGCTAATCTGGATTATGGATGGTTAAGATTGTGCTATAAGTAGGAAGGAATTTCTCCCGACCACTAATATGATCATTTGGATAGACGATAGATATCCAAAAAAGTAGTTAGACTATATGACTAAGAAGCAAGTTAGTTGTAATTTCGTATGGGGAGCGTGCTTTATGTTGACAAAGGCAACATACTATAGAAGTTAGTATGCTTTTCGTAGGTAGATTATAGTAGTAAGTGTACTAAGTTGTACTAGGCTATACTTCTCGTCATCTAGCACATCTTTCTAAGGAGCACGGCCGGTGTGAAGCTTCTTACATAGTGATTGTCGGTTGCTTGTCTTGAAGCCTGTTGAGAAAAAAGCTAAAAATACTAAAGCTAGAGCATGAAGGAACAAGCTGAGATATAGTGATGAGATGGTCTTCTTAGGACCAGTCGTAGGAGGGCTACTAGTTTTAGGCCACAGGCAGGCTGCTTTGAGCTGGGTCAAGTTATACGAGTTGGCTATGTCAGGCTGGGCCCCTGGCATGTGAGTCCAGGTTGCCTATATGTAATGAACCAAAATTTGATGTTATTAATATTAAATTAATCAAAAACAAATTTTTAATTAAAAGGTGAATTGGGTATCATATTTATAACCATTGCGAAGGTCTTTCCGAGTCCATTGATTTACCATTTAATTTTGATGGATCTAGAGTTACGGTTTGCGAAATAGAGGCGATATAATGTATAAATAGCGTACATAACTGTTTAGGCCAAACTAGATAAAAAGCTATAACCTTGCGTAATGACTATATAAGTGAGGCTATGAAACCTTAGGCGTCACTCTTTGTTCAGTTTTCTTCTCTAATTTTGAATTTTTCTCAATTATTTGTTATTCATAGATGAGTATTTCTATTCCAAAATTGATTTCAAATTCAAAGAGTTCAACCCCTACATATCATAGATTGTCGTGAAGCTCTCAATGAATGGAGTTGAATAGTGGTGTTTATTTGTCACTATCATTTCCGAGGTTACCAAAAATTATGGACAAAGGTCACATTGGCAAAGTCAAATGTGGTGATTTTTGCATTTTGAATTTGGGTGGTGATTGGGGAAATTGAAGATATGGGTTTACTAGGAGTTAAAAGCTGAATATTTTCATCTTGGTCGAAGCTCTGATGATAGCTGTAGTGCCAGCAATTTCAGATATAGGGTTCCAGCTAAACCAAATGATGATGGCATCGACGATACTTGCAGGATGAGAGGGGCGACGGAGTTAACTGCGATAGTTTAGGCAGTTTTTTACGGGAAGTTGCGGGGGTCTAGAGTGGTAGAGGCAGTCAGGGCAGCAGTAGATCAGTGGTGTTTGAGTTATAGAGTGAAGAAGGGGAATGTATATTTTCAAATAAGCCCCTTAAATTTATTTAATTGCACT
Source organism: Allium cepa (assembly GCA_030765085.1). Taxonomy (NCBI): domain Eukaryota; kingdom Viridiplantae; phylum Streptophyta; class Magnoliopsida; order Asparagales; family Amaryllidaceae; genus Allium; species Allium cepa. The sequence continues at coordinate 697,252,180 of CM060929.1, read as the reverse complement.
TTGAATTCCGAACTTACTAACTCTATATCTTTCATGCAAAAATTCCGATTCATGCTCGATTTCTTCCATTGGACTAGTGGGTGGATTCCAGATGATTTTGCATTGGGTTTACTGAATTCCAAGCTGTTTATGAAAGCATGTTAGTATGATTCATTTAATTTAATTATTCGAACTTAAAATTATAAGAACATCCTATTGATTAAAAATCATATTTATTGATATATGTTATATTCTGTGGACGATTGCTTGGTTATTACAATATCTTGGATGTATTATGCCTTTATCAGGAAATTATTATTGATCGTTGTATTTTTGGATATTTAGTTAAAATAATTTTTTTTATTTGAATTGTAAAATAATTAATTGGGATACACCGAATAATAAGGAGAATATTAGATAAATAAATGATTAATAAGGATATTTACAGACTTCAAACTTTACTAAAATTAAAGTATGAAATTTAGTGAGGTTATTATTTATGAATTTCTATGGAAATTCATAAATAATAACTATAATTATATTTTAACTTGATATTTCAGAATTTTATTGTTTTTAAGGTAGAATGAGACTTCAAATAATAACAATTATATGAATTTCAGTGAAAATAGTGTTGTTTTGTGTAAATGATGAAATGATTGATTTTACGATATTTATGTTAAGAAATATTATTATTTTCTGATTTATAAATAAAATAAATTATTGTTTCTCTAGAATAAATGGTAGTAAATTAATTTTTGAAAGTATTAATGGGGTTTAAATATATATATTATTATTATTTCGATGTAAAATAATACTAATGTCATTTTAAAGAGCGATTTGATGAATATTACTATTTTCTATTTAAACTGCGATGTTTAGAAGTATTTGGAGAAATGGAAGTACAATCAAGGATTTAAAGAGTATATTATTGTATAAAAAGAATTATTATTGTTTTCGAGATGAATAAATAAAGGCGACTTTATACTAAACAATAATAAAATGATTTTATACTAATTAGAATAATGGATGCAAATATATTATTTGGATGGTTGTTGAATGTGACTAATTGTTGATTGTAATTATCACATATATTTGATATTTGATGATGGTATCACACTTTGACAAGTATGTGATATTATACCATTAATCCTACCAGTCAATAGGTAGTTTATTATAATTAATTGATGATTGATGTTGTGTTACTATTATAAGGTGATTAGTACACATTCAATGATTTATACTTAAATTTATGATGTGTTACTATAATTGATGATTAATATGAATGTAAGTATACTTACATTGTTGTTATTTTCTTATTTGATGATTGGGTTTGAAATTTAGGTTACTGATATTGAAGGGCTATCTATGATATCATAGTTGTTTCCCCATATGATGATTTGTTGTGATGGATGAGCAAAAATACTATTTTTTGCTTTTACTATTTGCATTGGTTTCATTTGTTGAATTAATTGCTTTGGTTTTAATAGTTGCAATGGTTGAATGGACACTAAATTGATATGTGCAAATAAATATATAGATATAAGAGAAGAGCATGAAATAAAACTACATGGGCTTAATCCTCCAGAGATGAGTATATGGGCAGGCTTTTACTATGCAATAATCACCGGTTCTCATGTTCAGGATGTATAGAAATTGGCACAACCCTAAAAATAGTTGAAACCTTTCCTATTTTATTCTATGTGCAATTGTAATTTTGTAGATGATGGCAAAGAGTCTAGAATGAGTCGTATCCATATGATAGATCGGTATATCTCTTACATCATCGTTATAAAATTGTCATTTTAATAATTGATGGAATAAAATGTATAAATTAGGTGATGTATTGTATTAGAGTAATTTTTAATTATTGAAATATGTATATGCTCATTGATTTTTCAAATCCACTATGAGGTTTCCCTTTTATGTTCATTGTTTTATATTTTTAATATTTCTTTCCTACGGTCCATTATCTTTAACATTTGAAATTAGCTGTAAGCATATTTCAACGGCATTTATAATTATTTTTAAATTTTAATAATAGTGGGTCGTCATGCTATTTGTGACTTGCTTGTTATATTTGCATGGATATAGCCAAGTTGAATGCAAACTGGATAGAACCGGGCCTGGTTGAGTGTTGTTGACTTGGATTTTGGCCGGCCTTGATGTGTTGGTCGGCTAATAATACTTGCAAGAAATTTGACCAACACCAGAGTGCATAGGCCTTACTCCACAACACTTATTGGAATGAGAGGGGACTATCTTCTGCTAAAATGAAGTCCTCTTTCTTGCCATCCATGAGAAAATCATAGTATCTCTCTATGCAGAGAGTCCCTATTAGGCCTTCTAATATGTTACATGTTTATATACATTGATGAATTTGATTCATCTACTGGTGCGACTTGTGTTGTAATTTCCTATATCTCATCCAAGTCTATGGTATCACTATTAATTTCTCTTGTGATAAATTCCTTTTCTAAAAAGACAACATGTCCTGAAATAATAACCTTTTGTTCCTTTTAATAATACCACACATAACATCTTTATCTTTAGTCTGCTCAACAACTAAAAAGTATGTAGGTAATTTATCAATGTATCACTGATAGAGGACAACATTTATATTCTAAATTCATAATCTTTAATATATTTATTTAAGTGATATCGACTAATTAAATAATGTATTTCTTAAGAAATACCCTTGTGAAACAAGTGTTTAACACATCCCAAATCATGATATACATACTATATGTATGTATTATTCCTTAAATCTAATTTGAGTTTCTCATAATTCTACTCTATTTAATTAAATCATAATTACTTTGATTTTATTTTATTAATTATATCATATTTAATTAATCTAATTATTTATTTAATTAACATTTAATTACCTCAGTTTTATTCATTTTAGACATTTCAAAATCAAATATTGGTTATAACATTTATAGAATTATAAATATATACATATATATTTATACATGTATATTATTTAATAATTAACATTTAATTAGTTAAATTAATTAAAACAATTTTAATTAAAATATAATTACTTGAAAATTTATGGTTGTTTACCTTAAACATTTTAAGATAAATACACACACACATATATTTGTTTTTAATTTAATTAATTAATTTGTAATTAATTATTCAATTAATTAATCTAATTAATTATAGTAAAATTTTCTAAAATAATCAACTAAGTTTTAAAACAATTTTGACAAAATATTTTGTAACATTTATAAAATTCATTTCATATTTTAAACTTAACGTTTAAATTTAAAAATGTTTGAATGGAAATTTTGAAAATTATTGCAAGGCCCTAAATAATTCGGCCCTTATATTGGAGTTGACATTTGGGCTTACTTCATCCATTGGATTAGGATAGTAGCTAGGTAGGGTAGAGTCTGAATCCAACCATATACACTAAATTTTTAGAAACCCTACTAAATAGTTAGGCTTTAATAAGTTAACCCTAATACTGCTAATTTAGACAACAAAGAAATTGGGCTTTGATACCATTAAAGGAACTAGGTCGAATCATAGTGTGTTAAATTGCATATAAATACAACCATGAATGCAATAGAAAAATACCCATGTATGTGGATACGTCTCCAGCCTCCAACTCGTCTCCTGAAACTCCAAATCATCCAACTAAACATGGAAGTTTGCTCGGTCTGACCGGAGCATTACTGGAAAACAACGCTCGGGTCAATCTGGAAAACCCAGCATGGGAAACACAGTCAAATGGATTCTTACAATTTAAATAAACCTTTTGAAAACAAAGTTATTTCGTAAGACCACGCCACACATAGACTCGGATGGCTTTTTACCTTACGATAACCAAAACCTTTTATAGAACATCTAGTGATATTATGACAATGTCTAAGGGTGAAAATAATAATAATAATCAAGTAGCTGCGATGCTCGTGAGTGTACGTCACAATAATACTAGGTATATAATCAAAAACTGATAAGGCGCGTTCGCTAATTGTGGAGGATTTCCATGGAGGTTCCCTCAGTGCTTCGAGGATCAGTCCTCCTGCACAAGGATCAGAGATATCCTTCTAAAGCAACGTACATCCCTAGTGATGTACAATTGGATAAACATGGCCGGTCTATCTAAGACCGAGTGCATCGCCCCATGCATGCATAACAATTGTAAGTAATGTCTTAGAGCAGCCGACTACACCCTATGGGTTTGCCAACCCTGCTTGCCATGCATCATATCTCTGGTTTTAGTCATTACCATCGATGAGACTACGTCCGGCATTCCAGATCATGCACCGCCACTAAAATAGATCATCGAATCCCACATGGATTTCAATACCCCAACTGGTCTTGGAATCACACATAAACTCCTATATCTTAAATAGATTTCGGAATCACACATGGATTCCCATACCTCAGTGGGTCACGGAACCACACATGGATTCCAACATCTCAATATATCACGAAAACTCCTCCATAGAACCTGTACGGTTTCGGAGTGGTCATGGTTTTTGAGTCATCTCTTACAAGTACACTCTTCCGCTTCCCTGGCGCTTCAAAAAAGAATAATCATCGATTTTCCAGACGCTCAATACCAGATCTTTAGGAAATAAGCAAACAGCACAAAATAGTGGGGATCACCCTCTAACTGTTTAAGTGGATGGATCTCCTTATCATTTGTCATATAAGAACAAATGACTTTATATGTACAATATAGCACTACCTACAGTAACTATACCATATAATTTCCATGTTTCTCTAAGATATTTCCAAAGTTAAAATCCTTCGGTGTTAAGAAGGGAATAATTCCATACCACCAAAATTAAAAAGGCATATTTAGGCTAAGATTTGATAGTCGGTTATTTAACTATCAAATAAACAAACATTCAAACAAAGATTACATTCCCCTTGAAAATCACTAAGCCTCTTAAATTAATCTTTCATTAATTTAAAATCACATTTCAAATACTTGGAAATCACTTCCATATACTTATCTCAATAGGATAAGTGTATTCACAAACCACTATATTTTCGATACTTAGAAAATATAATAATATACCCATCTTAATGGTATAAGTATATTCACAAACCATTTCATTTTCAAAACATAGAAACTTGAAAACTCTTAAAATTGAAAGTATCATTCAATAACAATCTATTTACAAAGTTTTTTTTTATAAGTCTTAATCTATTTATAAAGCATTCTTCATATATCTCAAAAACCCCATTTATACAAATTCGTTTATAAATTCTTTTACTAATCCTAAACCATTTATTAAACTTTTCCCATATTTTAATAAACTTATTTAATAAACTCTTTAATTCAGTAAGCTCCCTTGATAAACCATACATTATTTGAATAACTTTAAATAATTTATAATAATCAGTAATTATGTAAACATCCTTCTTTTTCATTTAAATTAAATGTCCTTTAATATAATAACTTAGAATCTCATTAATAATATATTAAATTAATTTTAAACACTATTATTGTAATAATAAGTTAACTTCAAAACAATATTAAGAAAATAAGTAACTAACTTTAAAACATTATTAAAACAATAATTAATTAACTTTAAACTAATATTAATATGATAATTTATTAACCTTTAAATATAATTAAATAACTTAAATCAATATAATTAATTATCTTGAATTAAAAATTATAGTATAGTTAAATCATTTTAAACATATAACTAAAATAAAATTGAAAAACATTTAAAAATAATAATTAAATAACTTTAAAATAATAATTAATTATTCTTAAACAACTTTAAGAAATAACTTTTAAGAATCATATCAATAAAATAATTAATTTTAAATCATTATTAAAAATAATTATTGATTATCTTTAAACATTATTAGAAAATAATTATTACTTTTTAAAATCTTATTGCAAAATAATAATTACAAAATAATAATTATTCTTAAAATAACTTCCAAATGAAAATCTAACTTTTTTAAATTTGAAGGAGGCTTAACGATCACCATAGTACTTAAACAAGCTACCATCTCATTCAATTTAACTTTCCAAGTCAATAACTGATATTTACATAAACAACGACTACATAAATAAATTTAACACTTAATTGTCATTGGTTAACATAATACTTATTCAAAGTGGCATATCAATCAACGACATATAATCAAATGTCCAAATCTATAAAATTGCAGAACGAGGATTTATTTTGCTAATTAAATGTTAAATTAACTTAACTTATGGAGCGGTGTTTTATTCCTCTAAACAAATGTCTAGTTACCATATTCAATTCAATTTAACTCAATATAATTTTTATTTGGCCAAATAAACATCAATAATTAAGGTATACAGATTAAAAAGACATTATTAATCAAAATAACATAATTTAAATCCTGCCTATTTTCATATGTCGTAAATTTATACTTGTCCAAAGCTATCATTAAGTTACACTACAATGTTGTACTCGTCAATATGAGTGCAATGCAAAAATCCATGTGTTAATAGGATTCAAAATGAACATGATATGGCATTTCAAAAGTTTGAGCATAATAATACAACTAAATTTTATATTTAAACAAGAATTTCTCACCCCATAAATCAAGCCTAGCCCACAATCACGACCACATCCACCATCCACAGTGCCATCACCCTCTTCCATTCCAAAATGGAAAACTATTTTACATGTGCATGCCATGCACATTTGCACTGATATGGAGGAAGACCCAACCATTCGACGAACCAAGACCACCTATCGACAGCAGTATGCATCCTCGACACGTTTGCACCACCCAACCAAACTCCAATCAACCCGAGCACCAAAACCCATTTGAATTCGAGTTTCAGGCTCCATTCAAACACCTCCCACGGCCACATCGGCCAACGGTAGACCTCGCCGCCTACGCCATCATCTCCGCCACTCCCATCGCTACCTCCATGCCACATTCAATACAACTCGACGTCCCTATTTCTCCGCATCTCACAAATTTTTGAGCACCCAAGTAAACCAAGCCACAAACCCTAGTCAATCGATTTGTAATACTCCAAAACGTAAATCAAAAATCAGCCATGGTCATCCCCTCCACCTCGTCCCCGTGCTCCTTTCCGACACCTCCGATCGAACCCTTGACCATCGTTCCCCAAAAATTAATTTTTTTAAATCAATTATGTTACCCTACAACACTACATCTTATCCATATCGAGCTGCAAATGATAAAAAAATTAAATATGTCTGCTTAAAGAATTAGAATGCGATCATAAAACAATAATAAAATATGCAAGCTATTAAATTCTGTGATGTTTGAAAATGGCAACGTTCGCCGTAAAATATGTTAAATAAAAATTACTTATTTTTCCCAAATTAAAATTTTCGGAAAATTTCTAAATATTAAATTAAAAATACTTCATAAGAAATCAAGTCTAGTTTTTAAACATAGATTTTATTATAATTTAATTCAAATTCAATATTTAATAAATCAAATATTCAAATTCGAAGACCCAAATATACGGGTCGTTACACTCCACCCCTTTAAAGAATTTCGTCCTCGAAATTCCAGCATAAGAATACTCGATACTATTTATAAGCCCGCATGATATTCATAGATCATTTATATACAAAATATGGTTCGATCACTACTTGGATACGTTACTCCACTTCCAAACTAGTATAGCTCACCTGTTTTTTTAGTGCGGACACTGATCAGGCCCCTTAATTAGAAACCTCTATTCTCCTTATATAGTCATAAACTATGATATAAAATTTTGGTTCCATATCAAGAACCCTTACCATCGTGCGCCATTCAAAATCGAGTACTAGATCCTTATTTGGAATGGTGTAAAACACCTCAAAGCCTTGTACTCGAATATTAGATCAATACTATATGGAAAAAGAAATGATCTACATCCATTCTACATACTTATTTAATTAGTTATTCTTAATACCCATTCTATTCCCACTAAATTATATATGAAATTTTTGTCATAAAACAGAGCTTGATTTGAAATGGTACAACACCCAATCATACCCAATAATTATGATTCATACTTTTATTTTGAGTTCACTTAAGAATTTAAACACCCGCGTTTTTATTCAGACACTTTTTGAGATGATATTATATATTTTAATCTATAGAACACACACACACACACATATATATATATATACATATATCAAGTAACCCCAAAATTATACCAAGGAACTGGGTACTACCAAACGGTATCATACATTTCCTTACTAGAAGGATAATACTCAACAGAAAAGTTTGACATTTGAACGCATCACTTACCCATTTTAAGTTATTTTCAAGCCATTCAAATTAGTTAACTTAAAAACAATTTTTCAATTTTCAAAATCCCTCTTTTGGAATAATACTAAATATATTTCCAAATAAATAGTTTTCATCAAACTATTAGTTTCCAATTTACTTCGAATTTGTCCGAATTCGAACTCGTCTCGACTATATAATGACAAGAGAATAATTTACTAAGTGCACAATACCTTAGCCTAAGCAAATATTCGATCTTCACTTAGAATATTATTCCGATCATCACAAAACAAATTGGGACTCGCTCCCAAAACCAAATCCAAACAAATACACATCTTTCTAGAAAGTTCCTTTTCAATAGTATTAATACTTAAATATATATCTCTTAGCAAACTATTTCCTAAATATTGATAAACCAAAAACTCTTTTAAGAAGCTATTATTACCGTTTTCCCAAAATCATTCGTACTTTAAAACTATCTCAAATGAAACGAGATCCTAACGGTTCCACTTAGAAACTCGAAATGAACACCGTCGACGTTGCAATCATTGTCGGAATTATTTCCTTGTGACGTAAGTGAGTTTAGTGCTTATATTCCGTTGAAAATATTTAGAAATATGTTTATCCCGAATTTTTTTTCAAATACTATTATTAACTTGTAAATCTTGAAAACCATTTTCCAAAATAGTAAAATTTAAATTCCTTTTTTTTTAACACATATTTATGAATCAAATATATAAAATATCCCTATTCAAAGGTAATCATTTTTCAAACATAATTTCAGAAATATTTAAGTTATCTTCTTATAAACTTCTTTTATTGAACCCTAATTTAATAAAACCAACTTTTATACTCAATCATTTCCAAATTTGTTTCAAATATTCTAAATTCCTTTTAATAAAACAACATCTACTAAAACTCAATTTTAACCCAACATTATCAACGAATGCCTTATAATTCAAATTATGAAACTTGATTCACAAGGTATTTGTTTAAATGTTCCCAAAATTCCTATCTATCCAGCCCAGGTTTCAAAAAGAAGATTCTAGAAAGATTAACAAACAATAGTAAATGCTTAGAAATGGGCGAGCATGAACGATCAAATCCTAGATGATAATGATGGAATATTATCTTTTCTATCAACCAAGCACAACCGAGAATAACTGTGTTAAATTTTTGAAAAATTAATCTTATAAATAATACAATTCTAAGTAAAATTCTTTCATCTACCTAATTTTAAAACAATACCGTGTTAGTTGTTTTGGTTTGAGTGTTTAGGAAATTCTTATTGATAACATTGGCTAAACGCACCGATCAGAATTCTTAAGCTACTCAACTGAGCAAACAACATAATATAAAATATTTTTATATCACCAACAAGTATGCACTCTTATATATATATTTATACACACGCTCTCAAACTCATCCTAGGGTCTCGCCGACCCTATCTCAAACGAGTCAACCCCACCAAAGCCTAAGTGTTTGCTCAACTTAAGCTTTGATACCAACCGTAACAACCTAGTTTTTTGTATAGTTTAAGAGGCCATTAAACCACACATGACCTACTCAAATTGAATGGAAAGGTAGATAGTTAGAGGAAAAGAAAGAAAAAAGAAGACAGGAAGAAACTAAACAATACAGAATCTCACAAAGGAACGAACAATCTATAATATACCACAAACCTTTACACAAAAAACAAAAAAATGTAATATATGTATATACATACATCAATCAGAGTATGCTAACCTATTTCATCCAAAACAATTATAACAACCTGCCCTCACAATGCTGATAAATATAACCATGAATGCAGCAGAAAAATAACCACGTATATGGATAAATCTCTGGTCTCCAACTTGTCTCCTGAAACTCTAAATCATTCAACTAAACTTGGAAGTATGCTCAGTCTGACTAGAGCATTATAGGAAAACAACGCTCGGGTCAGTATGGAAAAACCAACATGAGGAACACAGTCAAATGGATTCTTAAATTTTAAATAAACCTATTGAAAACAAAAGTATTTCGTAAAACCACGCCACACAAAAATACGGACAGGTTTTTACCTTACGATAACGGAAACCTTTGATAGAAAATTGTCACGACCCGAAACCCAGCGCTCGAAAATCGACATCAAATACCTCACTTGTATTCAACTACCGGAGATTCAAACATCGAACTCCAGTTCGGATGGAGCTTATAACAACATTAGATGAATATAAATAGCGAAAACAAAATGAATATCATTGATCATAACATAGATACAACATCACCACAACGTTTGATTAAAACAAATCACCACCATCCTCAGAGTGATACATATATGATACAACATCAAAATAATAACATCACAGCGGAACATTAACAACAGGATTTCATATAGTTTCCAACATACTTGCACTTCGATAAGGTCTTCAAAAACTCCAACACTTCAAAACATTTCCAAGGCCGAAAGCTTCCAAAATCCGATAGCTTCCAAAATACTTCAAAATATTCCAAGCTAGCTCCAAAACATGGATAACCTGTTTCTAGGTTGTCCGTGTGGAAATTATGGGCGTCCAGAGTTTAAGAAGGGAACAATAAACTCCGGGTCAGTCATAGGAATGGTCTGAGTAAACGAAAATAGTTGTTTTGAACAAAAACAATTTATAAAAGAAAATCGATATGCTTTTGGAAAATGAAACTACTATAAGACCTCTCGCCACACAAAAATGCAATTGCAGAATTGGAGGCGATTTCTTCTTATGATAGTCAAACATGCTTAATACGAGAAATTTCTTTGATATTATTACTAGTGCATAGTGTAGAAAAACATTTCGAAAATATAATATTAATTTTAGCCAGCAAACAACCATTATTATATGCCTACTATAGCTACCATCTAAATAGTGGTGACCACCATAAGTAAATGGCAGGTTGTACAACTAAAACCGTAATGGGTTCGTATTGGTGATTGGATTTTCAACAAATTATCAGGCTAAGGAACTTCCTGGGCCATATGGGTATGCCTTTGGAGGGACGCCCCAAGAAACTAGCCGGATCTCTGCCAACAAAAGGTCGGGTTACCTCTATAACTAGGTAACTAACTGTCACGAGTATGCCATTCCCCGGTCGTAACTGACCTTTATCCGGGGCCCCAACAACAACAACCACAAAGCAACATAATTGCAATATCAACATAAGTTAAGTATCTGCGCTCCATACCATGATACCACTTCTATCCAAAAGGAATGCACATACCCTAAGGGGCGCCACACCCAATAACCTTGCTGCATCCTTCCTGTTATGACCATTTTCGGGTTATGAGGTTCGACGAAGTCTCGTCCACAAAGCTACGCTTTTCTCAAAAGCCATGCTTCGATCAACAAATGGTAAGCTGCACTCAGCATGACACACTACCAAATTGGGAGTATATCACTAATAACCATCAACTACATAATCTCTGAGCTCGTATGTCTCAGAGAAGGGTGTTAAGCTAAGCGAATAAATTCTCTGCTACTAACAAAAATGTATTTGAAAGAAATCAGCTTTATATCTCAAAGTGTAATGTCAGACGTACAACCATATAAGTCTGTTCCGGGTTCGAACGGAACCGAAGGCACTTCCGAAGAAGCCCTTGCAATCCGATCATCCACAATCCTAATCGGACTCCCCATCACATATGGAGATCTCTATACCGAAGCAACTCAGTGCAGAGTCATTTGACAGGTTATCCTATCATTCTCGAAGATATCATCACCGTCTTCAAATGCTATCCATTTCGTCGTATCGCTATTCGGAATGGGTTATATGACACAAAGGTCCTCTCCCGGCTAAACCGAATAGTGAGCGCTTAATTTTAAAAATATATGGATATATCATTCACAAAGATTCACAGGTTCGGTGTGGGTTTCGGATAACCAACTGATATCTGACTCCCTAGCGGATCGAAATTCAAATGTCGTTTTATGGGCCAATGGGTTTTCACATTCACACGGAAACAAATCACAGATATCACAGCTCAGCACAAAGTAATTCATATCACATAGCATCACAATCACATATCAGAGATATCAATCCAATAAACAGCATTCAATAATAATCAATCATCTACACTTAAGATGAATTAATCGTGTGATTTTTAAATTAATTAGTCACATAATTACTTTCATTAATTACCTTTAATCACTGATTAGTTATCCTTAATTATAAATTAATTAAATCTTTACCTCCTTCATTAATTGATTATTCCTTAATTAATTACCCTAATTAATTAATCCTTAGTTGTTAATTAAATAAGTCTTAATTTCTCTTATTAATAAATTATTCCTTAATTAATTATTAATTACAAATCAACTAATCTTAATTATTTATATAATTTATCTTTAATACTAAGTAATTTATTAAGTAGTTATTCTTTAAGTAATTATCTTAACAAATCATTAATTACTTAATAAATTAAAAGATAAATCTTTTTATCTTTGTTAATTAATGATTATCTTATAAACCTTGTTTAATAATCATCCTTATCACATTAGTTGCTTTAAAAGGTTAAGATTAGTTTAAATAACATTTTATCTTAATTATCCTTTTTAATTGCATTATTTATTTAATATAAATAACTTAATAAATAATGTAACAAAATTAAATAAATTTAATTTAATTACTTTATAGATATCTTACTTAAATCCTTAATTAATTCAAAACTTTAATCAAAATCATCATTTGAAAACATAGATTAAAAATGTTTAAAAGTTTGAATTTAATTTTAATGTAAAAAACTGTTATATATATAAGACACGAGGCCCACTTCGAGTTTTACCCGATCAAAATGCCTGAATGCTTCGAGTTTTCCCAGAAATCAAACCGTATGCCTTAGTTTTTCAAACCTTAAATTTTTGTTCAAGTATTTAACCCATGCAACACAAAAATGCTTCGAGCCTATATCCGAGCCTATACCCTTATTTCCCGAAGGCTACTTTGAGTGTCACCTTTCTTCCCAAACTACTGCTTCTTGAAACAACCCAAGCCATGTGCACATGCACAATCAATCCGACCACCTCAGGTGGAAGCTCTGGCCATCAACGAGTCCATGATGATGTTCCCAAACCACACGAACACCCTGTATGTCAAAATGACCGTGATCTTGCAATCGAGCTATTAGACCCAAATCTGGAACAAAACTCATCCATAATCAATCGCCTCATTCTTCCACCTTTGATCATCAGAGGTCACGCAGCATCGACCAGAACAACGTCGAACCCTCACGCTTCGAATCCCACTGGTGCAAACGGCTCTGGTCCATCGACGATGATGCGGCAGCACCAATTCCGATCATGACCAAATATGGGGTTTAAACCCTAAATTGGTCTCGTCATTCCTCCACGATGATCAAAAAATTTTCTGATCATTTTTCCCATTCTCGAACATCACCCAACTACCTCCAGTAACAATCCCCATCCTCCATTTCGCTTTGATCGTCGAGAAACACCAAAACGATCAACTCAAGATATCTCTATGTTTATTAACTTAAAATCATGATTCCAATTTCAAAAATCATTGTTTTCGAAAACATTTCAGGTAATATATTTGAAAATATAAATCATGATACTTGAAAATTCAACATATAGTTAGTTTCGCTGTATTTTCCTATTTCCAGAAGAAACTTGAATTTATTTTGCTTAAAATTATTTTTAAGATTTAAAACATGATCATATAAACATGTTCTATTTTGATTTTAAGGCCTAAAAATGATTTGAGATAATGCTTTTGAATTTAAAAACTGGTTTTAGAACCTGTAATAGAGGCTCTTTTTTTCACATGTGCACAGACATGCACAGCAATATCCAATAATATACATATAATTGAGGTGCATGCAAATAGTTTTCAATCTTACTTAAGCATGAGTTCAAGCAACAGATCACAATCCATAGTTTCAACAGAGTTTACTCACCTGTAGCTTTGAAACAGAGAGCTTTTGTAAAGCCTGGAACTAGATTTAAATTTGAAAAACTAGGGGCTTATTTGATTTTGAAAACGGGGTCCTTTAAATTTTGATTTGCTTATTGTTGATGTTTTGATCCTGAAGCTGAAATTGTTTCAACTTGATCTGATTCCTTTGCTTGAGGTGATTTCCAAACTTATGCTTTGAATTGAAAAGGGAGTTTGAATTTTCATTTTTTTGCTTTGTTTTTGTTTTGATGACTTTCTGATTTTTTTGATTTTTTAAAATTTGCTTGATGATTTTCTTTATCTGGTCTGAAGAAGTTTACAGATTTTTTTTCTTAAGCTTTTAAAAGTTAAAAGAAATGAGAAATAGGGGATTTGAGATGTTATATGGTTTTATTTTCTTTTTATAAATTTTCTTAAAAACAAAAACAAAAAAATGACACTTGTCTATTTTAATGCTTCATTAGTTAACACTTGTTAATTTAGGTGCTAAAAATTCGACACTTGTCTAAATGTGCTTTTATAAAAAATTTAATTACATTTCCTTGATTGGTAAATACATTTTCCTAATTATTATTATTATATACAATTAAAAAGAAAATGTTTCAAACCAATTATTCATTAAATAAATTTCCCATTTATATATATATATATATAAATTTTGAAATCCAATTTATTTTACTAAGGCATTTGTTTAAATTTTAAATTCAAATAAAAATTCAAATTCAAATTCACATTTGAATTATAATCCATTCTATATATATATATATATAAATAAACACAATATTCATTTTTTTTAAATTTTAGAATTAATTCAAATTAAATTCCAAAAATTCAAAATAATTACTAATTTTAAATTGATAAAATTTGGGATGTTACAAAAATCTAGTGATATTATGATAATGTCTAAGGGTGAAAATAATAATAATCGAGTAGCTGTGATGCTCATGAGTGTACATCACAACAATACTAGGTATATAATCGAAAACCGATAAGGCACGTTTGCTAATTGTGTAGGATTTCCATGGAGGTTCCCACAGTACTTCGAGGAATACCCTTCTGCATAAGGATCAGAGATATCCTTCCGAAGCAACATACATCCCTAGTGACGTACCATAGGATAAACATGGTTGGTCTCGCTAAGACCGAGTGCATCGTCCCATGCATGTATAATAATTGTAAGTAACATCTTGGAGCAGGCGACAACACCCTATGGGTTTTCCAACCCTACTGGCCATGCCTCGTATATCTAGTTTTAGTCTTACCACTGATGAGACTACGTCCAACAGCTTGTAACGACCTTCCTTTTTGGACGTTTTAAATAGACACACATGCCAGACTCAAACCATTCAAAAGGGCAGATTGTTATGGGGTAAATAAGAAAAGAGACAGAAATAAAACAAATACAGAATCTCTCAGCGGAATAACAAAATATAGTAACCAAATAACAGTTCATGAAGCTGTTTTATAAATACATTTGATTATTCTTTTACAACACAAAAATCAAAGTTACATAAAACAGGAAAAAGGAAATAAATAAATGCATTAGAACAACATGATGTAGTGGAATACATATCATAAATAATAATAGTACAAATCTTCGTCTTCGTCATCCAGAAATAAGGTCTTCAACCCTAAAATGCTCAGGCTGACCATGAGCGAAATGAAAAGACAAAACACTCGAGTCAACATTAAAGGATTTTATGTAAATTAAATCAACGGTAAATATGTGTGTAACAGTGACAGCGATGTTAACGAGGTTTGACGCTCTTATCCAATGTCTAATGTGGGTGCAGTAATTTAAGAGATGTTCGTGGTTTACATCCCCTAATGATCCGTTAAACTATCTACTATGTAGTACAATACGCTATTATAATATGTCTACATTAAAGTAAAAGTATTAAAATAGCGTTAAGGCGTTACCCATATCCCTCTTAACACATTTTATATATTCCCTTTGTCTTTACAGTACTCTAAGCTCCTCCGTAAACTAGAGGTTTACCCAGAGGGCACTCCATAGGTATGGTACAAAGCAAACTCTTAGAAAGCGTGATAAGGCATGCAACAGGGAATTCGATGCAATGCCCAGGATAGTGCGTATTCAGACTAGTGGTAACGCATAACAGCTACTACCGTCCACCTCGAAATACACTTCCAAAATCAATCACAAAGTAATAGAATGGTATAGAAGAAATGTGTCCGATCGAAGGAATGACCTCACTTGTCCCGACGTGGCTCTTAATTTCAGACACATCAAGCTAACTCACGGGAGTCAGGGTCACGTAACTACCTCATACAGAATCGTTTGCCAAACCATCCTACTTCATTTCTAGAATCTCCACCACGTACATAGTTGTTAAAGTGGTCTTCGGTATTGGTAGAGAGTATGACAATATCCGATCCCGTTCTCTTTAACAACCAAATGCTTATTTCACACCGGATGTTTCTTTTACATTTCAAAAGTTAATTCACAATTTATATCAGAATATCATATTCCCAAAACTATGTCACTTTCGAAACCATATTCACTTTCAAAATTGTCGGTAAGATAGGTTAATTAATCCTCCTTTCCGAAGTCATCATATTTATTCAAATATGTTATTTCACAAAAAGGGTATCAATTTCAAATCCCAACTTAGGGTGTATCATCATTAAGGATTTAAATATAAATGCTTCAAAGTTACATAGCTTGAAATTTTAGAAAATGGTTTAGATAGTCTTAAATAGTTTAAATACTTTAAAAATAATTTATATAGATTAAAATAGTAAAAATAGTTTTAAATAGATCTGAATTTGATTTAATTTGATTTAAATTGATTTAAAATAGATTAAATAGATTATATTAGTTTTAAAATATTTTAAAATAGATTAATTATAGATTGATTGATTTAAATTATAATAAGTGGAGTTTTAAATAGATTAAATAAATTTAAAATCGATTAAATGTATTTTAATTATACTAAAAAGATTTAAAATAGATTAAATAAATTTATTTAGTTTAAAATAGATTAAATTGGATTAAATAAGTTATAATAGATGAAATAAATTAAAAATAGTTTTAAATTGATTAAAATAGTTTAGATTAATTTTAAGTAGATTTCAAAGTTATATCCAAACATTTCCAATAACTCAATTTCCGATAAATTCATTTATATTTGACACTTCAACTTTAAAATTCCAATTTAAATCCTTTGAACAATTCATTAAATCAATTCCAATTTCAACATTTACGCCTGGACTTTTGAAAATAATTCAACTTATATAGATCAAATTTCTAATTCAAAATACCAGTTAACTGAATTCAAAATTTAAAGATTCAAAATCACTTAATTTAGCTAATCCGTTGTCCGCATATAATTCACTACCTAGGGTCAAGTGATATAAAATTTGCGGTTATATATCATTTCAAACTGCAATCCTGAATTAAATAAAATCTATAAAATTGATCGACTCTATCACTTCAACCCATAACGATTTTTCGTTAATCTATAGATCGTTCGGATATGTATCATTTCAACCCATAAGAAACTTGTTGCAGTGTTGCAAAAAGTACAACATCCAGTCATCGAATATCAAAAAAATCAAATATCCACCACAATCATCATCCAAATCAATCCATAACCATCAATAGATAACTGATAACCAATCACACATATTAAATTTACAACTTATATTTAATATTAAATTAAACGATGATTAAATGCAATAAAAGTCAAATTTAAATAGAATGACAATTTAAATATACCAAACATCAATCAATTAACTTCTATCACATCATAGATTTTATTTAACTAATATAAGATAGTTTAATAATTGTGAGTGGGTTAAAACGCTCACCTTTGACTTCAAATCATTTTGAAATCAAAATAAAAGCCCAAAATTCCAATAGAAGAAATCTTGCGTGAATCGAAGTTTATGTGCAAAAGATATTCATGTTATAAGAAATATTATTAAAATAATAATTGGTACACGTTTTAATAAAAAAACAAAGTTTAATACTTACGTTTTTCCTCAAGATAAGGCTTTACGCAAAGATTGAAGAACAAACTAAGATGTAGGCAGGACATGTAGGAAAAATGAAAAATAATGAAACTCATGTTTCGATTTTGCAAGTTCACATTAAAATGATTCAGGGGCAGGAAGATTTCAAATGGAGATCTGAACATAGGAAACGAAGCGGTGACAAAAAAATGAAGAAACGATTTAAAAACATGAACAATTTGCTGATTAGATTATAGCTTCAGCAAAAAATATTTTGAACTAAATGAATATGAGGTGTCAGGAGAAACAAAACATAAAAGAAGAAATAAAGTGGCAGGTTATTTAATAATGAAGAAATGAAGGTGGAGGGACAAAATGAATGTCACGTTTCCAAAATAAAGGCCTTAGGAAATATAGGCTACCAAAAACAAAAACAAAAATACGAGGTTGTGGAAGAAGGCTACAGAAAAAAAAATGAAAAAGCTGAAGTGGCTGTAGAAATATAAAATGCGATGGAGAAAACAACGAACTCTTTTTTTTAAGAATTGGAGTGTAAAGAGGCGAAGAAAGGTTAAAAAATATATGTATATATATAAAATGAAACTCACGTTTGAGAAGATGTAGCTTCAGGAAAAAGAAGAAGGAACAACTAAAATTAAGAAACAAACAAAAACGAGGAAAGAAATGAGGCAGGTATTAAATGAAGAATGAAAAATACACGTTTGAATTTTAAAAGATATGTTTACAAAGCAAGAAATACTTTCGGTATAAAATTTGAAAATGTGTGCTACCTCAATTAATTTCATTAATAGGAAATGTTTCAAGGCAATGCTCACGTGTAAATAAATGAAACTTACAGGAAAACCAAAAGAGGCTAGTATTTAGTAAAAGAAAATAATAACGGAAATAAATAAATGAAATGGGCAGTTGAAATTTGAGAAGATAAATAAATAAAAAGATTAATGAATGTGAATAGTGGAATATGAAATTATAATATATTTAAGACTATTCATTACACAAAGAAAGAACTGAGCATTTAATTCCATTTAGACTAACAGTTAGGTGAAAAGTTTTTTTTTTCTGAAGGGAAATGGATGCATGCATGAGTGAATAGTGCATGCAAATAAATTCATGAATTAATGCACATATACATTTCATTTCAAATGCAAGTAACGCCTCATTAATAATTCAATTTATGGCAAGAAGCGAGAGAAAAAATGGAATGAAATATGCAAAAGAGAGGGGTCAACGAAATATGAGATGGCAGCAGAATAAAGTAAGGTAATACATTAATGAGGATGGAAGGATCAGTATACTGCAACAATTTTTGCTTATATTTCCTTCAATATATTTCATTAACTCCAAATATACACATAAATATATGTTAATCTAACCAATATTTTTTTTACACGCCATATATAATATTGAACACACCAATTAACTTAATATTTCTCATTAAAATAATTATTGTATTTTTAACACGAAACGAAGTTGCACATACCACTAATTAATTACAATTCACTTCTATTTCCTATTAACGGAAAGATTTTAATGGTTATTAATTCCAATAATTAAATTTCAAAACATATGCTGATTACTGGGAAGATAGTTAATCCAATTATTTTCCTTTAAATTGTATTTCAAACATATCTATTAACATTATTGGTTACAAACATGAGTATGAAATTTACTTACAAATAATTAATTTCTTACTCTATGCTTAAACACATTTCAAATAAATAATTATAATTTTTCCCCTTTAATAAATTTATTCATTTTATTCTTCATTAACATTTATCATTATAATTACATTCAAATAATGTCATTAAATACACCTAACGTATGTTATCATTTTTTCTTCTTACTGTAATACATGTTATTAGTAGAAATTCAAATTAGTATCATAAACATATCTCTTAACATACGTTAACACAAATAAAATCATAATTTTTTATTTTTCTACCACTTATATTCCTAAATTATATCCCTTATTACGATTATCCTTTGTTATTCCTATCCATTAATTACATTTGAAACAATGTCATTAAAATACACATTTGTAAGTTAGTCATTTACCATCAATTATTATAACAACTTACACCGTACAAATTCTATCCATTCATCATCTATTACACATTATTTTATTACTTAATCAACATTTAAATTATCAATTTCTCTTTAAATCCAATTATAAATTATACACACATCATTAATACAATCAATTTACCATCTATAACTAATTATAACTTTTTAGTCATTTCAATTAATTAGAATTACATTCAAAGCAATTGTAAATTACCTTAAATTAATACTATTAACATTTAATCCAATTACATTCTTATTATTTAATAACAAAATTTCATTTCTTTCAACATTAAATCACAAAACCTTTTTAAATTACCTATTTTTAATTATCGAAAGTTATGGGCCGTGACACGGCTCATGCACCGCCACCAAAATAGATCATGGAATCCTACATGGATTTCAATACCCCAATGAGTCTCGAAATCACATATGGATTCCCACATCTCAAATAGATCTTGGAATCAATCACGGATTCCAATACCTCAACAGGTCATGGAGCCGCATATGGATTCCAGCATCTCAATATATCATGAAAACTTCTCCATATAACCATATATGGTTTCGGAGTGGTCATGATTTTTGAGTCATCTTTACAAGTACACTCTTCCGCTGCGCTTCAAAAAAACAATCGTTGATTTTCTATAATGCTTAATACCATATCTTAAGGAAGTAATCATACGATACATAAAAGCAAGGATCATCCCCTAATCATTTAAGTGGACGGATCTCCTTATCATTAATCCTAGAAGAACAAACGAGTTTATACATATAGCATAGCACCACCAATGGTAACTGTACCATATAATTTCCATATTTCTCATACATATTTCCAGAGTTAAAATCCGTCATTGTTAAGTAGGGAATAATCACCAACAAAATTAAGAAGAATAACATATATAGGCCAAGATTTTATAGTCGGTTATTTAACTATCAAATAAACAAACGTTCAATCAAAGATTATATTTCCTAAGGAAATCAGTAAGCTTCTTAAATTAATCTTTCATTAATTTAAAATCATGTTTCAAACACTTGGAAATCACTTCCATATACTTATCTCAATAGGATAAGTATATTCACAAACCGCTATATTTTTTATATTTGGAAAATATAACCATATACTTATCCCAATGGTATAAGTATATTCACAAACCATTACATTTTCAAAACATAAAAACTTGTAAACTCTTAAAAATCGACTTTTGGAGAGTATTACTCAATATCAATCACGAATCACAGTTTACTCAATGGTTACGTTGCTATCCGAACGAATCTAGTAAAACATAGGCAATCCCTGTCCCTCGAATTACGCCATGAAAATCGACCCTTTTTTTCCCAATCTCTATATTTTATAAATGCGTTCAAATCTGTTTATAAAGTTTCTTTATCGATCTCAAATCTATTTATAAAACATTCTTTATAAATCTCGAAAACCCCATTTATAAAAAATTCATTTATAAATTCTTTCATACATATCCTAAACCATTTATAAAACTCTTTCTATATTTTAACGAACTTATTTAATAAACTCTTTAAGCCAATAAGGTTCACTTGATAAACCATAAATTATTTGAATAACTTTAAATAATTTAAAATAATCAGTTATTATTTAAACATCCTTTTTCCTTTAAATTAAATCTCATTTAAAATAGTAACTTAAAATCTCATTAATAATATTTTAAATTAATTTTAAACACTATTATTGTAATAATAAGTTTACTTCAAAACAATATTAAGATAATAAATATTAAATATAAAATGTTATTATAAAACAATAATTAATTAACTTTTAACTAGTATTAATATGATAATTTATTAACCTATAAATATAATTAAATAATTTAAATCAATGTAATTAATTAACTTTAATTAAATTAAAGTATAGTTAAATCATTTTAAATAAATAATTAAAATATAATTAAAAACATTTAATATCAATAATTAAATAACTTTAATATAATAATTAATCATTCTAAAACAACTTTTAAAATAAATTTTAAGAATCATAGTAATAAAATATTTAACTTTAAATCATTATTAAAAACAATTATCGATTATCTTTAAAACATTATTAGAAAATAGTTACTACTTATAAAATCTTATTACTAAATAATAATTATTCTTAAAATAACTTCCAAATCATAATTTAACTTATAAATTTGAAGGAGGCTTAACAATCGTTATGGTACTTAAACAAGCCATCATCTCGTTAAATTTAACTTTCCAAGTCAATAATTGATATTTACATAATCAACGACTATATAAATAAATTTAGCACTAGACCATCATTGGTAAACATATCACATATTCAAAGTGTCATATCATTACCAACATATAATCAAATGTCCAAATCTATAAAATAGCAGAACGTGGATTTATTCTGCTAATTAAATGTCAAATTAATTTAATTAGCGGAATGGTGTTTTTTTCCGCTAAACAAACGTCCAATTACCATATTCAATTCAATTTAACTCAACATAAATTTTGTTTGGCTAAATAAACATCAATAATTAAGGTATATAAATTTAAACGAGGTTATTAATTAAAATGATGTAATTTAAATCATGTCCATTTTAATATGTCATAAATTTATACTTGTCGAAAGCTATCAATAAGTTAAACTACAGTGTTGTACTCATCAATACAAGCACAATGCGAGAACCATGTGTTAATCAGGTTTAAAACGAACACATTATGGAATTTCAAAGTTTTGAGCATAATAATATATTTAAAATTTATATTTAAACAAGGATTTCTCACCTCATAAATCAAGCCTGACCCACAATCACGACGACATCCACCATCTACAGTGCCATCTCCCCTTCCGTTCCAAAATGAAAAACTTTTGTACATGTTTCCATATGCATGCCATGCATGTTTGCGCTGATACGGAGCAGATCTAACCATTCATGAACCGAGACCACATATCGACTTCACTTTGCATCCTCGATACGTTTGCACCACCCATCCAAACTCCGATCAACCAGAGCACAAAAATACATTCGAATTTGAGTTCAAGGTTCCGTTTAAACACCTCCCATCACCAAATCGGCCAAAGATAGCCACCTACGCCATCACCTTCGCCACTCCCATCGCCTCTGCCACTACCATCTCCACATCCATGCCACGTGCATGCAACTTGACGTCCCCATTTCGCCGCATCTCACAAATTTTTTGAGTGTCAAAGAAAACATAGCCATAAAACCTAATCAAGCTATTCCTATGTAACATCCCGGAATTTTTAACAATATCAATTTAATAATCTGTATTAAAAATTAAATTGACATTGATATTCTTGTTAATAATAATTCAGATTGATTAATAATTTTCTTCAATAAATATTCAATTGGTTATTTTATCTTTTAAAAATAATAAATTGGTTTCTATTTATAATATAAATATATTGTTTGTATTGTAAAAAGATTAGCATTGTTTTAAATTAATAAATAAAATACATTTTTCTAACTTTTATTATTTGTACTAATTTGGAAAATTTGTTTTTGTTTAATATTTAAGCTTTCCAAAGTTAAATAAATAAATCTTGGTTTAAACTTAATAAGTGAATCATGTTTTAAAAATTCTAATATATACATTTTAATTTGGAAATTTTGATTTAAATTAGTATTGAGTTTTCAAAACTATTTAATAAATAAATATATGATTTTAAAATTGATAAGAAAAATATTAAATGTTTAAATGTTTTAAAATAATTTGGCTTGAGTTTTAAATTTAAAATGAATTAACAAACAAATTTTTTTATGGCTTAATAAAATAGATAATTTATTAATAAAAATATAATTTCTTTTAAAATGATCTTATTTTAATAATGAGTCATTTCTAAAAATAATATAAATAGTGTATTGTTTTACAAATGGGTTTGAATAAAATTTGCAATTGTTATTTCAAATTAAATTTATATACATAACTTGATTTGAAAATAATTGATTTTGGATTTGATTTGAATTTAAATTCCAAAGTATAAATCTTAATTGTTTTAATTTTTATATGTATAAATTTTATTTATAAACATGGTTTGTTTTTATTTCTTTTTATAAATTTATATACATATTTAAATTCTAATTAATTAATCAATTAAGCTTAATATACATATTAACTTGTAAATTAATTTACAAAGACAGGTGTTGATCTCTTAAAGCCTTATTTAACAAAGGTTAGAAAGATAAACATTCAATTTGACAAATGTTGAATATTTTTTACAAGTGTCATTTGGTTTTAATTTTCTTTCACTAAATCTGAAAACTAAATCTATATAAACTTGCATTTCATTCATACTTGTTTTTATTTCCATTTCCGAAATAAAAAAGAGAACTTTAAAACACCACTTCAAAAATCAAATTTACATCTTCAAAACATCTTCATATCAAACCATTCATAAATCCTGCATATTCACTTCCTGTACAAATCTAAAATCAGTAAACTCTTCAAAACATCTCCATATCAAAACTCCTCTTATCCATAACAATTCAGATACCTATACAAATCCAAAGAAATCTGCATTTTCACCTTTTTTCTACAATCAAAAGAAAAAGGATTTCTACATGCACCTGATAATGAACAAGTCTGCATTTTTTTCACCTAGAAACAAACATGCAAATGCATCAGGACTAAAGTCTTTAAAAAGAAAAAGCAAAACTGCAGTTTTTAAAAGTACTGAAGCACCAGCAGTTCTTAAGTTGTAAAGCAAGTTCAAAGGCCTTCAATTAGATGCTCTGTTTCTTTATAAAGGAAGAGGTGGGTAACTTTTTTAAATTTAATTTTTTTAAAAATAGGTTGCAAGATTTTACTGAAATGGAATAGTATTGTTTGTGTATTGTTGAAAACCTGATGTGAAGATGATATGTGTGCATGTGTTTACTTAATTGCCTGTTCTGTTTTATTGATTTGCCTGGCGCAAAACTTCATTTAAACACTTATTTTTAATTTAGCTTCTGATATGATAAAATTTATAAAGTAAAGTTGTTTTACTTTCTTAAGTTAATATTTAAAAATTTTAAGTGAGTTAAAATACAGGATGTTGTATCTGTAAACACAGGAAAACATCGTGCATGTGATTTTTTACCAAAACCCAAACATGTTAGTGTAGTAATTCAGTATCATAAATCAAAAGTACTAACTGAAACTTGATTTTTAAATCAAGAATTTGGATTTTTAGGATAAGTTTAAGTTTCAGTTTGGAATGGAACTAAAAATGAATTTTAAGAAAATTCTGATGATCTTTGAATGGGGAGATCTCGGTTTCTTTCTAAGGGAAGTAGATTGAGTGGGAAGTAAGGCAAAAATCATTAATGGTGATAGAATTTCCCTAAAAGGTTGCGGCAGTGGAAATCAATTTGGAACCCTAGTTTTCACTGTGACTTTTGAATCAATTATTTGGGTATGCAGGAGTGACCGAGTGCTGTGATGTTTTAGGAAGTGTTAGATTGGTCGTCGATGAGTTCGAGGCCGGAGCGGCTAGTTGTCAGGTGGACGGAGCGGCGAGAGATGGCCGTTGACATGTTTGAAGCAGAAACCTGATCTTTTGTTTCCAGGTTTGATGATGTTGAGTTCGATTTTGATTTTCGAGGATGGTTGTTCGAATTGATTATTGTGGAGGGCTGCGGTGTCATCCTCTGGGTTGTTGAGATCATCGACGGTGATCTATTGTGGCCGGGGTCGCCGTGCATATGCACGGTGATGAAGTGTTTTGGGTTTAGTTTGTTTGCACGGAAGTGGTTGGGTTTGCTCGAAGCTATAGGGTGAAGGACTCGGAGAAGTTATGTAGGAAACTCGAAGTTATTAATGTAAGTCTCGGGTTTGTTCTGTATTTTCCAGGTTTTACAGAAACCTGTATTTCAGTTTTATTTTTATTTTTTTTTTAAATCTGAAGTTTTTGAAGTGTAGAGAAAGATTTAAACCTAGATTAAATTCAAGTTTAAATTGAATCTATGTTTTAAATTTTAAAATCTAAGTTTCGAAAAAGTATAATAATAATAAATAATAAGGTTTAAACTTGAATATTAAACTACTTTATAATGATAAGTAGTTTCAAATTTTAAGTCTGAAGCTTTTGAATATGAGTAAGTTAAAGTAGGGTTTATATCTGTAAATACAAGATCTTAAAATATATTTCAGTTTTTTTTTTGAAATTAAAGAAGATTTAAAATTGAAGATTTAAACAAAATGTAAATTTAAATTTATTAGTGGAATTAGTTTCGAAACTCTTTTAAATTTCATTTCTAAGACAAACACATGTTTGTCTTGAAATTTTAAAAAGGTTTTAAATTGTTTAAACATTGATTAAGTTTAAATTTATTCCTTTTGAATCTTGTATTTGGAATGAAATTTTAAAGTAATTTCAAAGTAAATTGTTTTCAAATAAATTTGTTTTTAAACATAATTTAGAAAAGTTTTATCTTAAAATTTATTTAGATTAATGTTTTGAAATTAATTTAATTAATGGAGTAATTAAGGAATGGTTAATTAATTTAATTAATTAATGATTTGGAATTAATAAATATTGATTAAGGATTAATCAATTTATAATTAAGATCATTAACTATATTATTTAATTAATGATCAAAGAATTTTTATTTAAGTAATTAAGTTTTAATAAAGGTTAATTAATTAAATAATTAAGGATGAATTAAGTGATAGTTAACACTTAATTAATTAAATAATTAGACTTTAATTAATGGATGATTAAAGATAATTAAATTTGTAATTAATCTAAGTTAATTACTTAATGAAAAATAATTAAAGAATGGTTAATGAAGGTCATTAACCAGGATTATTTAATAATTAATTAATGTGGTTAATTTTCTATAATTAATTAGATTAATTAATTTAATAATAATCATTTGCGAATGGTTTGAGTATAATTACTTAACGAAGTCATTAAGAAATTAATTACTTAAGGTAATTAATTGAGTTAAATGTGATTGTTTATTTTAATTAATTAATTATTTTAATTAATTAAGTTTAAATTAATTTTAAACACTTGGGTTTTAAAGATAATTACTTGGTAAAGTGATTGATTGATAATTACAGATTGTAACTAATTGAAGATGTTTAAGAATGAAGTAATTTGGAGTATAATTACTTAGAAATTAATCAAGGGATTAATTAAGGAATTAATTAAGGAATAATTAATTTGGTTTAATAAAGTAATTAAGTTAGTTAATTACTGAATGTAATTAATCTGGGATGATTAATAATTATGAGTTAATTACTTAAGGTAATTAATTTAAGAGGATAATTAATTAAGTATAATTAAAGATCATTAATTATTATAATTAATGATGTAATTAAAGATGATTAATTATGATTAATTAATCAATGATAGGTAATTAAAGGTAATTGATTAATGTAATTAATTACAATTAATTAATTGAAGTAATTAAAGGATAATTACTGTTTGTTGAGAAAAATTAATTTGTGAAATTAATTAAGGATAATTACATGAATGTAATTAAGGATAATTAATCAAGGGTGATTAATTAAGGCGATTAATAATGAATGATTAATTGATTGTAATCAATTAAATGGTTGAGTAAGCAAGATATATATTGATGAAGTAATTAATTTAATTTATTTTAAATTAAATTAATTAAAGATGAAGTAATTAATTTTATTCATTTTAAATTAATTAGAGATGGAGATGGTTAATTTAATTCATTTTAAATTAATTATAGATGTGGTATAAGTAAATCTTTGCTTATGTATGAATGGATGACATTGATTGCCTTGGATGCTTTGTGATCTCAGAAATGAGACAGGTTGTGTGGTATGAATGCTTGGTTGCATTGTGATGATAATATAGATTATCTATTGTGATGATGATATGGATTACCTATTGCAATGAATTATGGATTTCCTGTTTATTTGGTAATGTGGATTATCAATTGTGATCTGTGAGTTATCTATCTATATATAGATACTGTATTGAATTGTTTTAAACTTTAAAACAACTTGGACCTAAAAGACACGCTTTGGATTTCGATGAGACCGGGATCGGGTTTCCATATTTGGATATCCGAAAACCACATCGATTCTAATTAAACGTTTGGTCGTGAATCAAAGTGGAGCTTTGTGAAGACTCGAGGTGTAAGGACTATTTGCCAGTATAACTCTAGGGGTGATTCCGTGATGAGTTTGAAGGAAATAGTACTTACAGGCTCGAGATGGTAGTTCAAAGTGCAAGGGTTATCGTCGTTAACTCTGGGGGTGATTCCAAAATGAGTGTAACGAGATAATGCCTTCGATTTCGTTCGAACCCGGAACGAACTTGTATGGATTGAATGCTTTCAGAACATCGTCAGGTGGACGATGAGCATTCTAAGTGATATGTCCTATAAAGGTAATCGTAGCCTCAAGCTTCATCAACCGGGAATGGCTAAAACAGGGGAGATGCAGCAAGGCTTCGTGGGTAGCACCCACTAGAGAGTGAGATTTACCCCTATCTAGAGGTTCCTTTACATTCGGCTGTATGGGCGGTTGCTAGCTACAACCGTGGGGTTGTCTTGTTCGGAACTATTCAGTAAGGAATGGTTCCGGCCTTGTGTTGCAGGGGAGCGGGCGTACTCCTCGGTACGTTGATCTAGGCCACGTACTGTGACGGGCGGTACCCCAGTAGCTCAGCCATTGTATGGAATCCAAAATCCAATAAGTGACAACGGTTTTGATTGTATTACCCACTTTTGTGGCTAGTAGCTGGAATTTAATAATGGACAATTTCAGCTATTTCATATTTATTTGAAAACCCTCGACCCTATTATAATATCACTGAATTTCCTATCAGATGTTTCGGTTAGCGTAAGGTAAAAGCTTTTCCATGTTTATGTGTGGGAAGTCTTACGTGATACCTTTCTTTTCAAAGGGTTTTTGAAAGTTAAGCAACCTTAACCTGTTACTCACACCAGACCCATGTCTACCCGGAGTTTATCTTCTGTTTTCTTAAACTCTTGGGTACTTAAATTTTTGAGTAGCCAAGAGATTCAGGTTGGCTTTGATGAGTTGTGGAGGAGTAATGAAGCAGGAGGCTTTTGCGTGTAGATATATAGTTTCCGCTGTTTGTTCTCTGAGTTGTTTCTTGTACTGTATTGAGTTGTATAACTAGACAGGTGTTTATAACTGTCTAGTATGTGATGTATATCTACGTAACTCTGATAATTGTTGTAAACTATGTAATATTTATGTTATTAATATAACTTATTCGTTCCGCTGTTTAGATTTTGATCTTGTTTCTTTCTTCTCTTCTTTCTTTTCTCTTTCTATC
Organism: Allium cepa; assembly: GCA_030765085.1. Classification (NCBI taxonomy): domain Eukaryota; kingdom Viridiplantae; phylum Streptophyta; class Magnoliopsida; order Asparagales; family Amaryllidaceae; genus Allium; species Allium cepa. Next base: position 697,222,716 of record CM060929.1, on the reverse strand, counting down.
CCTTTCTTTCTTAAAAATGATGTGATTTTCTGCGGTAAGAAAGTCGGGTCGTTTCATCCTAATACTCCAAATTGTAAATCAAAAATCGGCCATGGTCATCCCCTCTGCCTCGTTCCCAGGCTTCTTCCTGATATCTCTGATCGACCCCTCGACCAACGGTTCATTGAAAATTAATTTTTTAAATTAATTCAGTTACCCAGTTACGCATATCATATCCATATACGAGCTTTAAATGACAGAGAATGAGATATGATCGCATATAGAATTGGAACGTGCTCACAAAACGATAATAAAATAGACAAGTTATTAAATTGTATGAATCTTCAAAATACCATGTTTGTCGTAAAATACGTCAAACGAAAATTACTTATTTTTCCCAAATTAAAAATTTCAAAATTTTCTAAAAATTAAATTAAAAATACGTCATAAGAAATCAATTTTAAATTTGAAAAATAGATTTTTATTATAATTTAATTCAAATTCGAATATTTAAACAAATTAAATATTCACATTCGAAGAACCAAAAATAAGGATCGTTACAGAATCACTTTTAGAAGTTGCAGCAAACTAGAGATGAATACCACGCTGTGATTTAAATTGATTTGAATTGAATTTTCTTTGGAATTTAATAGATTTATTCCCTTAATATTTTCCGCTAAAATTTGGAGGCAGAAGGGGCACAAATAAACGAGTGTATGAGTTCAAATAGACATTGTAACACTAAAAAGGTCTACCTTTCGACTAAGTCGAAAGGATCTTAAACAAAGACTAAGAAAAGAAGAGTTAAGACCAAACCTTTCGAAGGAGTCGAAGGGATGCCGCCTTCAAAGTTCAATTGCTTCAAGAGCTTTTGAAAAAGATGAAGAAGTCGTAGCAAGAATTAGGATCCCATTCGAAAGCTATAGTAAGCCTTCCGAATCAATTGAAACCAATGATAGTTGAATTTCTTCGAAACCAAAGAAGTCAACCTGACGACTACGTCGATGACTTCAAACTCACTTCCACAAACAACAAGGAACAAAGATCCATCAAGGATACCTTTTGACAATGTCGAAAAGAGCTACGAAGAAAGAAACACTCAGAAGTTTGCAAAGCGAAAATGATAAAAGCCTTTCCACAACGTCGAAAGGAGGCATGGCTTTCGACCAGGTCGAAAGGATAAAAGAGAATGAAGGAATTGCAAAAGTATGACAAAATAATAAGGACACCTTTCAACAACATTGAAAGGAAGCGTAGCCTTCGACAACATTGAAAGGAAGCATAGACTTCGACAGCATTAAAGGGAAGCATAGCCTTCGAAAACATTGAAGGGAAACATAGCTTTCGACAATGTCGAAAGAAGGTGTTGCTTCCAACCAGGTCGAAAGCTTCAAACATCATACAAAGGAACACCTTTTGACAGCCTCAAAAGAAGGCATGGCTTTCGACCAGGTCGAAAGGTTCACAGTAGCTTATAAAAGGGGGACCTTTCGATATTGTCGAAAGAAAGAACGGGAAAGGATGGCCGCCTTCATCAATAAATAAGACCCAAGGGGTCATGTTTAGGGGATCCGATTTCTTTCATTCAAAACTTGTATTTTCTTTAACAAATCATTGTAACCCTAATTGGGTGATCATTTGGGGATTTTATGAAATAAAATTCCTTTAGATAGAAAAAGGGAAGTCTTGAGCATTATTGATCTCTTTACTATTTACTTAAGCTTTTGTTAGATTAACCTTTGTATTTTAGGTTTAACCCCATCGAAAGGTACCTATCGACAAGGTCGACAACTCTTCAGTACCTGATATCTCCTGTAAGTTTCCGAAGCCATCAACTTTGTGGACTGGAGCTTTCGACAAGATCGAAACCCATTCTCTAAATGTTAAAACTTAGGCTGTTGAATCAATCCAAAGGAAGTCATTTTCATAGCTATCGACAAGGTCGAAGCCCATTACAAATCCACTAGAGAATAAGACTTCTTGCTTAAACCTAAAGTAAATTGACAGCCAAGCCTTCGACAAGGTCGAAACCTACCTTAAAAGACTTAACTCAAGGAATTTCTATCTGATCGAAAGGAAGGCTCTCGAAGGAGTACTCATATTAGCTCATCAATAATGAAAGGCCACTTAACCCAGAGTCCATTTCTTTCGATGACATCGAAAGGCCTGATTGGAGAAATATCAATAAATAAAGCCAAGTCAAGAGGCAATTCCTAAGGGATTCACTCTCACCATTCATACAAAGGATAATTCATCTTTCTTAGCATCACTTTGGAGTGTTGACAAGAAATCTAGTTAACATTTTTGGTGCCAGAAGGAGGGCTTTAGCCTCCGACTTGGATAAATCCCCATCTCCACTATTCTCTAACCCTACTTATGTTGATTCCACTTCAAGTTTATCTGCATCTATGAATCATGGCTACAAGATTTAAGAGATTAGAACAAGGGTCCTTTGAACCACATTTGATAAGGTTTCCCTAAATAATCATCAAGAATTACAATCAAGATGAAGAATAAAGGCTAAGGCTTGAAGCCCTAAGAATTATAAACAAGAGGAAAGCAGAATCTTATGATTCGGAGAAATGGAGTCTAAATCCTTTTCATGCTGGTCCTACCTCTATCTTTGCACTTGGAAAAAGGAAAAATCTAAGTAACAATGTCTTTAATCAAATAAGAATAACCATTCAATATTATTCTAAAGGCACAATATTTGAGAACGAAATAATGTCTGATTACAATGCCTTTACAAATAAATGGCAACAAACAACTGTAAAGAGAACACTTCCTACACAAGATGTACAAAGAGTGCTAAAAAGAAAAACAATTAAGGGGTATAAGAACATAGAGCCAAGGAGCAAAAAGTCAAGAAGCCATCCAAAACAATCATGCTTCAAGTCTAAATTTCCAAAGGAGTGCAACTTAACAACATCAATTGAGAACGTCTACTTGCTTACAAGGGATGAGCACAATTATTATGGAAAAAGAAGCCAAAACATGAAAGGAATTTGGAAGGATCCTACTGCCACTATGATATGATGAATGGTAATGAAACCAACCATTGTAGAGCCCTAGATAGGATAATCATAAACTTTTTTCGTCAAGGAAAAATCTATTAGTTTGTAAAAAGAATTTGAGATAAAGTCAATAAAGAGAAACTTTCTATAAAGAGAAACTCTACATGGTTAGGAGTGAAATGCTCCTTATATTTGGATACTACCTAAGATGGTAGTCTACCAAAGATGGCAGAAAATCCTCTGTCCATACCAAGATGGCCAGGGTAGAGTACCTCCTGGAGGGAGGGCGGGTAAGCTTTTAGACATGCCATAAGATGGCTAGGTTAAAGCACTGGACAAGCCCTTGGCCACGCCTCTGATCAAGTCAAGGTACTCCTGGAGGAAGGACAAAGTAAGCCTTTATCCGTGCCATAAGATGGCCAGGTTAAAGCACCGAACAACCCCTTATCCACGCCATGCTATGGCCAGGTTTACCCACCTCCTGGAGGGAGAACGGAGTAAGCCTTTGTCCGCGCCATAAGATGGCTAGGAAAAGCATCAAATAAGCCCCTATCCATGCCGTAAAACAGCCAGGGTAGGACGCCTCCTAGAGGGAGGTCGGGTAAGTCCTTAGTTCCATCCTCTAAGATGAGCTAACTAAGAGCACCGAACAATAATGGACTAAGATGTCCATGCCCAAGAAGAGGCTCATCAAATAAAGGATTGAGACGTCCAAGCCCAAAAAGAGGCTCATGAAATCATAAACTAAGATGTTCAAGTTCGAGAATAGCATATCCAATCATGGACTGAGACATCCTAGCTTAAGAGGTCGCCAATCGGATTATTTCTATATATATCCAAAACCTGAAGGGTTCATACATGTCAAAGAAGATAGAAACATAGGAGTGGGACATAACTTCGCTTATTATTACTCAAATATGGGTTTCGGGACTCTCATTTCAAAATAACAGTTATTAATACCCAAAATTAGGGTTTCGGGTCCCTCATATTGAAATTTCATCAATTAATACCCCAATCTGGATTTTAGGATATTCAGTTTAGAACTTCACAATCCAAAACCCGAATCTGGGTTTCGGGTCTCTATTAACCATTGATTATCTTAATATACCTAAATCTGGGTATCAAGACAGTTACTTATTTGAACCCTAATCTGTGTGCAAGTTCTTTAGATTCCTATTCATCACAAATGCCTGAATCTAGGACAAAGAATATCGTCATAAAGATCGTTGTTAAGAGTTTTCGAAAGGAAACATCGGTTTTCTAACTTTTTAAATTCCGTTAATGTTAAGAAATGGGTTGAAGAGTTACCACTTTATAATTTCAAACACTGATTTCTGAATCAGGTTCTTTATCAAATAAAGGTTAAATTCTAATATTTATACACCTATGATAAAGTGGAATTTTCTATCATCAAATTTCATAATTTTCAGCTAAGCGAAAGGAGTAACATTCTTGATCATCTCTCATCATGGTGAAAGATGAGATTTTAACATTTAGCATAAGCTACTTTTCGTACAATTAAGATGATGGTTTGTTAATCTAAGAAAAGGATATATGTAGACAAATATATTAGATAGCTAGAACATCGAGGAATGGAAAAAGATCCTACAAGTACAAAAATCAATGAGTGAGAAATTCAAAGACGTTTCAAAAGTAACATTACGGAAAAGCATTACAAATCAAGTGATATTTACAAAATTTATGTGGTTTACATAGGTTGTGAAACTGTTCGCAAGACTGCAAAATTATTTACATATATACAAGACAGATTTACATAATTCGAACATGTAAATGAATTACAAATCTTGAGTGGCTTTATCAAGAGATTCTACAACTAAAGGATCTACAATGTGACGAATTGCAGCATAGAGAACTTCCTTAAGTTTCTTTTCCTTTCTTCGTATGTTGTTCTCGTCATCAGTTATATCAATGTTGGTATTCGGGGCATGATTAAAAGCTCTATTTGCAGCCCTGACTATTTTATTCTTTCTTTCTAACCCTGCGACGTGCTTGACAAGCAAGTAGTTACGTGCTGTAGTTTCTGATTCTTGGCAGCGTACTCATTAATAGTCTGGGAGTACTTCACTTTCTACTGGTCAACAAAATATTTTGCTATTTCGAATTTTACTCTCCTACAGCAGTTGCCTATAGCATTCTCGTCAAAGCCTAGGGGAGGGTTGAGCATAGTAGGGAATTTTTCGGTCGTAAGAAGTTTCGACCTGGTGGGTTTGGTAATTGTAGGAGTAGAATGAGGGACCGACAGGTCAGTATTTGAAGTCTTGGTCCCCATGATGAATTCCAGAGAGGCACACTGTGCGTGACTATCTTTTAGTTTCAAATCCAAGTCATTTATATGCTGAATAAGCTCAGAAATCTTTTGATCGAAGTCGATTGTGGGATTTTCTTCACTTGTCATTTAAGTTTGGTGATCATCTCATCTTTATTTTTGATTTCAGCCTCAAGGTAGGTAATATGATCTTCGTGACTGCCAACGATGGTTTTTTGAAGATAATACCTCTTGTTCCATTTTACGGCTTCGGGTTACCACCGAAGCATTCGAGTAAGACATCATCACTAACCAAAATCCCTCCGCTCGCTACCAACAACTTCTCCCTAAAAACATTAACATGAGATGATAAACTACGATGAGGAAGAGATGCAGTTAGTTGTAGCTCCAATTTTAGTGAAAGAGATAAAATAAAGTCAAAATCAAGCTACGAAATCTTTTTGTTATTATAATAACAGATTACAACTCAAACAACAATGAACTTAAAAAGGTACAACAAACAACTTGATTACATTCAAAGTTGGGTGACTACTTTTCTAACTTTATCTAAAGAGTTAGATGAAAGCATAACTGTCGAATCAAAAGGCATAGTATCTCCTTTCGAGGTTATTACCGGCAGGCATTTTCTATAGTCCTATTTCCCAGCTGGGGGACTAACGTGACCACAATTTAATTTAGAGTGGAACGTTCTGATCTCTTTAAGGAAGGCTTCCTTCTCATCATCGAGGAAGTCAAAATGAAGGCAAGGGTATTCCATGTACAATTTTTGTAAATCTTAAAGAAAGCAATATCTCGCTAACTTTGAAGTCTTTAAAATTGATGCATTTTCAGCATAAAACCTTCTTATTTTAACGTATCGGCTTAAGTGGTCTCTAGGGACGAGTCGACCTAAGGAACTGTCATTATGAAATAGTATAGTAAAGAAAAACTAAGCATAAAGCAAACGTAACTAAAACATATATTCATACATTAATTAATTATTACATATTCAATCACTCATATGGTCCATACAAAATACACTTAGAGAAAAACTCAGAAACAAAATTATCTCTATAGTACCTAAGCTTTTCGGGGAGGGGGTGATTTTGAGGAATCCATTTGACTCGCGATAATTTCCAGAAAGCACCGGGATGCAGGTCAGAACAGAATTCGTCTAAGTATCTTTTATGGAAATGTTTGAGTAAGCCTCCATTGAACTTGCCTAAATACGAAAAGTCTAATGTCTACATTAAGCTTTATACAGTAAGTTAACTAAAATAACCCTTTCTTCGATCATTATCCAAAATAAAGTTGACAACCCCTAATTTTCCTTAAAGAGAGCATCGTATCGGAGGCGTGCTCCCTTTAATAAGGGTGTAGCCCTTTAAAATTTAAAAGATGCTAATACGGAGGTACTCTTGTTGAGGTTATGATATTTTTCTGAAAGAACATTGTGCTTCTTTATCAATTGGTCTAATTCACTATATAACTTGTTAATTTCCGCTTGTTTTCTATCAAGTTTTATCCTAAAGGGAAAGGTTGATTTCTTCCTTATCTAAAACAAATGAGTTGGCAATAATTATAACCTTCGAAGTATAAGACATTTAAACAGGGAATTCTGTACCTGAGAAACTGGGACGGAAGCCTGCGATGCTTGTTACTTTCCTTTTGGATCTTCAGAATGAATAGGTGAAGTTTCCTCCTCAAGAGGAGCAGAAGGCCTGGGAGATGCAGGTGGCATATCTTAAAGGGGATATGATTTGTTTTCGAGAAATTTAGCTTGGTTGCCCACATCTTTTTCAAAGCTCCAAATGGGCCTCTTTTGTCTCCACCAAGGCCTTGACCTATGGAAGGGTCATCATCATTGTCATCATCATTGTTATCGTCGTCACTACCCTCGCTGCCTTCATAATCGTGATCCTCATCAGCATCATCTATGTCACCATCCTCCTCAAAGCCAGATTCAATATCAAAGGAAAGGACATCAAAAGAAAGGGCTTCAGAAGGATTGATTTCCCCTTCGTCTGCGAGCTCCAACCCCTTCTTCATCTGGTTGATTTTTCCCTTCATTCTTTCGGCAAGGGAAGAATCAAGTAAAGGAAAAACAAAAGTTAGGGCATTCTTATAATTGTCAGCATACGCAAGCATGAGAGCATCTTCATAATTTTCAGCATCATTTTCCCCAGGGTAGTGCTGGCAAACTGAAACACTTATTGCTTAACATCAGAGAGGGTGCAAACAGCAAGTTTATGTGAGGCTCTGGTCTTGTTGAATTTGTCTTTCAAAGAAGTGTTCTTAGCAACCAAGCCAGCCTTTTCATCCTTCGTATCTTTAAGAGTAAGCTCCATGGTGAGTTTTTCATCGGTAATAAGTTGGTGGGACAGCTTCTCTGCATCTAAGTCAGCCTCAACCCTGGCATGGGAAACTTTCACTCGCTCTAACTCTGTGGAACCATCGTTTTTGGCAGTAGTCAAAGAAGATACTTGATTTTTAAGCTTGGAATTTTCCACCTGTAGCTTAAAGGATCCTGCTGAAGATTTTGAAACGTGGTCGTTCAAAGCTATCCAACTCCTAGAAACTGGGAGTGAGAAGTGTGGCACAAGTTAGCGATTATAGAAGACCAATAATAATAAGATCGATTGAGTAGGAGGTTACGAAAAGCTGCTGCTCCATCAAAGAGCGATAATTCTTCGCATATTTGGAGTAAAAGTGGGTGAGTAGGAAGAAGTGAAAGATTCAGAATGCAGAATAAGCTCAATCATCTCTTTAAAATTCATAGAAGGAGGTGTAAAAGACGATGGATTTGGAGGGACTTGTTTCACAGAGGGTGATGTCAATAAAGCCAGCTGCATCTGCTCAAATGCATTTTGAAATCAGAGACAAAGATGCAAGAAAGAGGGTTTGGAGTAGGCTGAGTTTTCTTCAGTTTATCCTTGGTAGCTTCAACAATGGGGCACTTCGAAACTTGCTTAAGAGACAGGTGCTCCTCCTCTTCATGTACATCAATGGTTTAAGTGAATTTCTTTGAGGGTTCGTCTTCAGGAGACTTTGTCAGTTTACTTTTGAAAGTTCTCTTAGATTTTCCAAAGGCTGCGATAATTGATGTCACTCTAGAAGTTGAAGGAGGAGGGACAGCACCGTTGGAAGACACTATAACTTGAGAAGAAGTTGAAATTTTTTTAAGCAAATGTAAAGGCAGTCGAAGTAATTCAAAGAATGTCAGAGACAAAAAAATACTAGAGCAATGATGTACCAAAAGGATCAGCACAAATTGGTGGCAATAGAGAGAATTAAGTGTTCAGCATCTCCCAGGGAGAGGAAGCATTTGCCATGCGAATTGTGTAAGACAGAGGGAAGAGTCTCTAAGATCCTATGGCCTGGTAGCAGCAGTGAGTGCTTTCTTAAGTTTGAGGGAGTTAGGAGCGTCAATTTGCTCCCAATGTGTTTTGAAGCAACAATTAGAGAATCAATGTGATAACCCTAATTTTATGGGTGATTTTATGATTCAATTTAGTTTATGATTGTTTAATAATTGAAGAAAAATAGGAATATAGACTTATTACCAATGAATGGTCAAAAGTATGTACTGGTGCATAAGACAGTACACACACATATACATATTTTCTGCAAGATAAAATAGGCAGAAATTAATTTGTAAGTTAGAATAAATAAATTACAAATACATAGGCATGCAGACATGATTATTGCAGACATGAATATGTCTTTAAAACAAGTTTAGTATAAAGAAAATAAAATTAGGTAGACTAGAATAAACATATGCAGAAGATAGTAAGTACTTAAAAAAAATAAAAATAAAAAATAAGTTTACATATGATATGCAGGAGCATAAGAAAGCACTGCTGGTAGAAGACAAGGCTTGCATGGAAATGTATGTATCTTTAGTAAACCACTTTAGCTATTTTCAGTAATTCTTTTGCTTAGATAAATTTAGTCATGCATATAACATGACCCGGGGTAGGATTAAAAGAGTAAGTTTTTATTTTTCTAAAAATATAATGAGGACCACATACCCTTTTTCTTCTTTCATTTAAATTAAGACTGAAGGCAGATCATATTAATGGGGTAAAACTGACATTGGGTAATTTTCTAAAACCCTAGTGGCAGCCAGGGACTAGTATAAGAAGGCTTAAGGATAGTGAGGTCTGTCACCATTTTTAAAACAGACAAAAAAAAGAGTAGCAATAAAAATATAAACCAGAGGCAATGAAGAGCACTGACCATTAGAGTTAAGAGGAAGTAGAGGATCAAAGGGAAAAGGAAGGCTTAGGAAAAGAAATTAATGTGAGTAACCTTACTGGAAACATTGGCAATAAGTCCTGAATATTGAGGCAGCCTGACTAAATTCATATTTTCATTTGTTTGCAAGCTATGTTTGTTTTATGGGTTGGTAACTTTGACTTGTTTTATGATCTATTTAAATGAAAACCCCTTTATATTGATTTACCCAGAGTGAAAGAGCCATGGATTTAATGTTTAAATATGTTTCTCTGTGTAATGATTTAACTTTGAGATGAAGTAGTTAATATGGGTTTTTCTTTATACATTTTGTTAGTTTAAACCCAGGATGCTTAATATGGATATATGGTCTAAAAATGAAGGAGGATATGGGGCTGCAACATTGTATTGTTGCTTATGTCTCATATCAACAGAAAATAAAAATATAGAGGTGCAATGTATACATGTGCTGAGCCTCTATATTCCATGAACTATCCAATAAATCTTATACTTGTAATTTAGTTAGATTTGAAGATCTACATGGATCTGATTGAATCAGAGGTAGAAAGAAACCAACAGGAAAATTATCTATGACCATATGTTTGTATTAGGATCTATTGAAATTCATAGGAAAAATAACATGCTTAAGAAATCACCTCTGTTGTTATGATGAAGTGCTTGCTTGTGAAAGCATGACTTGTTAATCTCTGGATATACACATGTGACTGAATGTTTTCTTCACCGCTTGAACATGAGATGCAGAGAGGAATTAACACAGCATTAAAAAGGGAAGTGACACTTAGTAACTTAACTAAGGACTTGGGATCTTAGGGCTACAAAATATAGCTTGGCAAGGTGAACATTGCAAACTCACACATGGTATATTTATACCCAGGGGCCTGAGTGTGCCGGGTTAATAGTGAATATGTCCCAGACAGTGTGTGGTTTAACAAAGGGAAAGTAGCTAAAGACCATAAAGAAAGAAAAAAATAACTTGATATTGAACATTAGAAATAGGTTCATGTGTAGGCTTGGGTAAAATCCCTGATGGCCAGAAAATCTGTAGATGAGGAATAATGACTTAATTGATGATTGTGAGGACTATTTTAAGGTATTCTATGGATGAGTTCTAGGTTTGTTTTCTCTGCAGTAAATCATTGAATTATGTATCATTTTGTTATGCACTAATGAACATGCACAGGTTACGCAGAAATGTGCACAAGAGCAATATTGCATTCTTTTATCTATTTTAAAGTTATTTGAATATGAGAAAAGTTATATAAATTTATGTTTTCAGTTAGATTACTCATACATGACTAAGTCTGACCCTAGTGTGTTCTATGTATCATTGGGGTGTCTCATGTTTACATGGGGCAGTTCATGGTGGTCTTGCAGGCAAGTAGAGCTTTTCTTGATCAAGCTTGGATGTTTAACTGCTTAGAGATTTTGGATGCAATAGTTACAGATTTTTTCTGAAATTAAGAATAGAAGTTCAAGTCAAATTATGTTATGCTATGTTGTTCAAATTGTTTAGAAAGAAACAAATGCAATGTCATTTTCTGTTTCGTAAGTGCTAAACTTAAAGGTATAATTCAGTTGAAACTTGTGAGTTGCTTTTGAAAATGTTTCAACTAAGTAATGTAGTTTTCTTTCTTAGCTTCAGAATAATATAATTATAATAGTAGAAAATCTGAGATGCAAGCATGTAAGAATTGAAAGATTAACTCAATATTGGATATGAAAAACCCAGGTTTAAAGATGATGTAAAAATCTGGCATATACAAGTTTGAATTACCATAGGAAGAACCCAGAAATACTTGTAAATTTGTGTATAAATAAACAAGGCTATCCTGACCATTTTTCCAAGCCCGGGTTCAACCATCTTTAATTGTTTTAAACTTAGTTTGCAGTAAAGCTTAATAACTCAAATATATAGGGTAGGTCTCATCATTTAAAGTTAACAATTATTTGAAAAGAATTTAAGCACTCAAAATTTTTCCAGTGAATAAACATGCCACTGGAACATGCACACACATGTACAAATCTAAAAGCACAGTTCATTTAGAAATAAGAAATACATGCAAATGCTAAGTCTAGAAGGTATAATATCAGAAGAGATGCAACAATAAGTTGTGCTAAGGAAAACTAGATTCTTAGGAATGAATTTGCTATGTATAAATTTCCTAATAATTTTCAAAGCAGATGTCTACTTCTAAATTTCTGTACTCTGATTTAAGTAGAAAATAATTTACATATCTTCATATATGTAAGTTTAAGATGATTTAAAACAAACCAATATTTATTGGCAGAAAGATCCTGGAGAGGAGAAAAATAAGAGAGATTATAATTTTCTTATTTTAGATGACCACTTTAAACATGAAAAAAAATTTAGGGAAAGAAAGTGGGTCATCTCATTTTGGTATCAGAGCTATGTTTTTAAATATCATAGTATGAACTTGTTTGCATTGATGTATGGTGTGTTGATTGATTTGGATGCTTTGTTCTGTTAGTACATATATTACTAATATCTATTATAACTAAATAAGTATAAATTGAAGTAAATTAATTTATAGAGGGTTAGGCAAGATGAACTAACTTAAGTGTTATATCCATAGAACTATGGTGAGACCTAGACAACAAGATGTAGGACCAAGTGAACCACCTATGGTGAATATGCAAGAATTTATGAGAGCCATAAGGGATGGAGTAGGCAACAGGCAAGAAAATCCACATGAAGAGCTTTCCAAACTACTCAAGACCTTTACCAATCTTGGAGGCAAAACTTTTGATGGAACAGAGGGGATCATGGGAGTTCAAAACTGGCTTAGAATTTTGGATAGAATTTTTACAAATATGCAAGTTGAAGACCAAAAGAAAAGGCAAATAGCATCTAGACAATTGAGAGGAGCAACTCTGGACTGGTGGGAAGTTGTCATAGCTGGAAGACCTGAAGGAGAAGTGACATGGAATCAATTTAAGGAAATGTTGGAAGGAAGATTTGTACCTGCATCAGCTAAAGAGTCTTTGCTAGAGGAATTCATTAAATTAAGACAGGGGACTATGAGTGTTACTGAGTACACACAGAAATTTGAATCACTAGCAAAATATGGTGCAGTGCTTATCACAACCAAAGAGGCTAAAAATGGCAGATACATCCAAGGGCTGAATGCTAGCCTTAGTAGAGCTATGTTGCCATATAAGGACAGGACATTTGATCAAGTTTTGGATCTAACTTTGAGTATTGAACAGCATGATAAAGCCAGGGAAAATTTCAGAGCACTAAGGAATATTCAAAATAAGAAAGGAAAGGGAAAGTTTCACCCTTATGACAAAAAGAAAACAGATGTAGCTTCCACCAAGAAACAGGAAGAAGCCAAGACTACCGAAGTTAAGAAGAAGATCACTTGTTATAATTGTGGACAAGAGGGGCATATGAAGAATAGGTTCACAAATCCCAAACCAGCATCCTTCAAATGTCACCAGTGTGGGAAGGAAGGTCACATAAGGAGGAATTGTCCAGATTTTAAGCAAGGGAAAATGGGAACTTTGAAGGGGAAGGGCAAAGCAACTGAAGAACCGAATGTTGGGAATCATGGCCAAGTTGAAGGTACTTTGCTCATTCACTCAATACCTTTTGCAGTAATGTATGATACTGGGGCTACACACTCATTAATTTCCCATGATATTGCACAACTAAAATTAAATCGTATGATTGTTGATAAGCCATTGCTCATTAGAAGTCCTTTGGGTAGTTCCTATGTTTTGGGTATAATGTGTATGCATCTGGGATTAAATATAGGGGGATATGTGTTTAGTGCAGACCTATATGTGTTGCAATACCTAGGCATAGGGGTTATTTTAGGAGTTGATTGGTTAAGAAAATATAATGCTGTCATAAATATGGAGACTCCACCATATCATTAAAAACTTCTGATGGAAAAAGGGTAGTTGTTCTCTGTGAAGCAAGTAAGAACAGAATTATAGCCACCCTTGTTAATTTGCCCAGTGAGAAGGACATACCTGCATTAGAAGAAATCCCTATAGTAAACCAATATGCTGATGTGTTTGGTGAGGTTAAGGGAGTTCCTAACCATAGGCCGGTAGAGTTTTCAATTAAACTAATTCCAGGAGCTAACCCAGTAGTTAAGAGGCCAACTAGAATGGGGCCTAAAGAATTAATAGAACTGAAAAAGCAACTAGTTGAACTAGAAGAAAAAGGCTTCATCAGACCCAGTAGCTCATCATGGGGAGCACCAGTGGTTTTTGTTAAGAAACAGGATGGATCTCTTAGATTATGTATCGATTACAGGGAGTTAAATAAAATCACAGTTAAAAACAAATACCCCTTACCAAGAATTGATGATCTCTTTGATCAATTAAGTGGTGCAAAAATATTTTCTAGACTTGATTTAGCTCCAGGATTTCATCAAGTGAAAGTAGAAGAGGAAAGCATTAAATACACAGCCTTCAACACTAGATATGGACTTTATGAATTTTAAGTGATGCCATTTGGCTTGACAAATGCTCCCTCTTACTTTGTTGATTTGATGAATAGAATTTTTAGAAAATACTTAGATAAATTTGTATTGATATTTATTGATGATATACTAATTTATTCTAAGACAGTTGAAGAGCATGAGAATCATTTACATATAGTGCTAAAGAATTTGAGGCAAGAAAATTTGAAGGCAAAATTTTCAAAATGCACTTTTTGGCAAAATGAAATAAAATTTCTAGGACATGTGATATCAGAAGAAGGTATATCTGTGGATCCCAATAAGGTAATTGGAGTTCAAGCTTGGAAAAGGCCTACTAGTGTCAGAGAGGTCAGATCTTTTATGGGAATGGCTGGTTATTATAGAAGGTTTATAAAAGATTTTGCAAAAATTTCAATTCCATTAACTAGATTGACTAGGAAGAATCAGGTATTTGCTTGGACTGAGGAGTGTGAGAAAGCCTTTGGGAGGTTAAAGGAAGCACTAATACAAGCTCCAATACAAAAAGTACCCGAGGGAAATGAAAATTTGGTGATATATACTGATGCAAGTGGACAAGGACTTGGGGCAGTATTGATGCAACAACATCAAGTGATAGCTTATGCCTCTAGACAGTTAAAACCCAGTGAGGTAAAGTATGCTACACATGACCTTGAATTGGCTGCTATAGTGTATGCTCTTAAATCATGGAGACATTATTTTTAAGGGCTAAATTTGAAGTTTACACAGACCATAAGTCACTTAAGTACTTGTTTTCACAAAAAAGAATTAAACATGAGGCAGCAAAGGTGGGTTGAACTACTAGCCTCATATGATTTTGAGATATTATACACACCTGGCAAAGCTAATAAAGTAGCAGATGCTTTAAGTAGACAGCATGTTAATGTAGCTAGGTTAATGATAGAAGAGTTTAACACTCTATCACTATTGATTGACTCAGAAGTAGGAAGTGAAAGTGCAGAAAATATGAGCATATGCAGTAAGAATGTAGAGATGGGAAAATTAAGTTTTGTCACTTTAGGGTCAGAATTAAAAACTAAAGTTGAAAAGCTACAAAACCAAGATCCATTTTTATTTGAGAAGAAAACTCGGATATTAAATGGAGAGGCAGTGGAAGGTTTTCCGTTGGATGATCAAGGCCACTTGAAGAAAGGAAGAAGAATATGTGTCCCAGAAATTAGTGAGTTGAGGCAGGAAATCTTAGATGCTTACCATAGAAGCAAATATACAATACATCCAGGAAGCAAAAGAATGTATCACAACCTCAAGAGGGATTATTAGTGGAAAGGTATGAAGAGTGCAGTGGCAACTTATGTGTCTAAGTGCATGGTTTGTCAACAGGTAAAAGCTGAATACCAAAGACCTTCGGGGATGCTTCAACCTTTACAAATACCACAGTGGAAATGGGAAGATATATCAATGGATTTCATTGATCGTTTGCCTAAAACTAGGAGAGGAAATGATAGTATTTGGGTTGTAGTTGATAGGCTAACTAAATTAGCTCATTTCATACCTGTAAAATCAGAAAGGAATGCATGCACATTAGCTCAATTATTTATTAAAGAAGTAGTTAGATTGCATGGAATACCAAAGACCATAGTAAGTGATAGAGATACCATCTTCACTTCAAAATTTTGGCAAAGTTTTCACAAAGCAATGGGGACTGATTTATTGAGCACAGCATATCACCCTCAATCTGATGGTCAAACAGAAATTGTGAATAAATTGCTTGAAGACATGTTGAGGGCATGTGTATTGGATTGGGGAGGAAGCTGGGAAGATCACATATCTCTAGTAGAATTTGCATACAATAATAACTATCACAACAGCATAGGCATGGCACCCTTTGAAGCACTCTATGGTAGGCCATGTTTATCACCCTCAAGTTGGATTGAATCTGGGGAGAAGGTGGTCTTAGGACCAGAAAATGTAAAAGAAACTTCTGAAAAGATAGCTTTGATTTGAAAAAGAATTGCTTCTGCCCAAGATAGGCAAAAGAAATATGCAGATCAGAAGAGAAAGGCAGTACAATATGGTGTTGGAGATTTTGTATTTGATAAAATATCACCTATGAAGAAGGTTCTAAGATTTGGGAAACAAGGAAAGTTAATTCCCAGATACATAGGACCATATAAAATTTTAGAAAGAATTGGAAATGTAGCCTATAGGTTGGAATTGCCAGAAGAAATAAGGGCAATACATGATGTTTTTCATGTGTCTCAATTAAGAAGATGGGTTCATGATGCAGAGACAACCTTAAAATCCACTAAAGATGTACAAATTGATCCTAGAATGATTTATGAAAAGGAGCCAGTAGGCATAGTTTCAAGAGAAATTAAGAGGTTGACAAATAAAGAAATTAGGTTGGTGAAAGTGCAATGGAGTCTAGACCCAAGTGATTGCACATGGGAAGTGGAAGATAAAATTAGAAATGATAATCCACAACTGTTTGATTGAATGAAAGGTAAACTATATAAATATTGATGGATGCTTTGATTAAATATGCATTGTGAATTATTATTTTATGTGCATAGAGTTTAACTAAGAGGTTAGTTTGAAAATGATTGATTTTCTAGATTGAAAATACTTGAGTTAAGTATGAAAGAATTGTGGGACACAGTTCCTAAAAGGAGGGGTATATGTGATAATCCTGATTTTATGGGTAATTTTATGATTCAATTTAGTTTATGATTGTTTAATAATTGTAGAAAAAAAGGAATAGAGACTTATTACAAATGAATGGTCAAAGGTATGTACTGGTGCATAAGACAGTACACACACATACACATATTTTATGCAAGATAAAATAGGCAGAAATTAATTTGTAAGTTAGAATAAATAAATTACAAATACATAGGCATGCAGACATGATTATTGCAGACATGAATATGTCTTTAAAACAAGTTTAGTATAAAGAAAATATAAATAGGTAGACTAGAATAAACATATGCAGAAGATAGTAAGTACTTAATAAATAAATAAATAAATAAGTTTACATATGATATGCAGGAGCATAAGAAAGAATTGCTGGTAGAAGACAAGGCTTGCATGGAAATAGTATGAATCTTTAGTAAACAACTTTAGCTATTTTCAGTAATTCTTTTGCTTAGAAAAATTTGGTCATGCATCTAACATGACCCGGGGTTGGATTAAAAGAGTAAGTTTTTATTTTTCTGAAAATATAATGAGGACCACATACCCTTTTTCTTCTTTCATTTAAATTAAGACTAAAGGCAAATCATACTAATGGGGTAAAACTGACATTGGGTAATTTTCTAAAACCCTAGTGGCAGCCAGGGTCTAGTATAAGAAGGCTTAAGGATAGTGAGGTCTGTCACCATTTTTAAAACAGAAAAAAAAGAGTAGCAATAAAAATATAAACCAGAGACAATGAAGAGCACTGACCATTAGAGTTAAGAGGAAGTAGAGGATCAAAGGGAAAAGGAAGGCTTAGGAAAAGAAATTAATGTGAGTAACCTCACTGGAAACACTGGCAATAAGTCCTGAATATTGAGGCAGCCTGACTAAATTCATATTTTCATTTGTTTGCAAGCTATGTTTGTTTTATGGGTTGGTAACTTTGACTTGTTTTATGATCTGTTTAAATGAAAACCCTTTATGTTGATTTACCCAGAATGAAAGAGCCATGGATTTAATGTTTAAATATTTTTCTCTGTGTTATGATTTAACTTTGAGATGAAGTAGCTAATATGGGTTTTTCTTTATACATTTATTATTTTAAACCCAGGATGCTTAATATGGATATATGGTCTAAAAATGAAGGAGGATATGGGGCTGCAACATTGTATTGTTGCTTATGTCTCATATCAACAGAAAATAAAAATATAGAGGTGCAATGTATACATGTGCTGAGCCTCTATATTCCATGAACTATCCAATAAATCTTATACTTGTGATTTAGTTAGTTTCGAAGATCTACATGGATCTGATTGAATCAGAGGTAGAAAGAAACCAACAGGAAAATTATCTATGACCATATGTTTGTATTAGGATCTATTGAAATTCATAGGAAAAATAACATGTTTAAGAAATCACCTCTGTTGTTATGATGAAGTGCTTGCTTGTGAAAGCATGACTTTTTAATCTCTGGATGTACACATGTGACTGAATGTTTTCTTCACCGCTTGAACATGAGATGCAGAGAGGAATTAACACAGCATTAAAAAGGGAAGTGACACCTAGTAACTTAACTAAGGACTTGGGATCTTAGGGCTACAAAATATAGCTTGGCAAGGTGAACATTGCAAGCTCACACATGGTATATTTATACCCAGGGGCCTGAGTGTGCCGGGTTAACAGTGAATATGTCCCAGACAGTGTGTGGTTTAACAAAGGGAAAGTAGCTAAAGACCATAAAGAAAGAAGAAAAAAAATACTTGATATTGAACATTAGAAATAGGTTCATGTGAAGGCTTGGGTAAAATCCCTGATGGCCAGAAAATCTGTAGATGAGGAATGATGACTTAATTGATGATTGTGAGGACTGTTTTAAGGTATTCTATGGATGAGTTCTAGGTTTGTTTTCTCTGCAGTAAATCATTGAATTATGTATCATTTTGTTGTGCACTAATGAACATGCACAGGTTACACAGAAATGTGCACAAGAGCAATATTGCATTCTTTTGTCTATTTTAAAGTTATTTGAATATGAGAAAAGTTATATAAATTTATGTTTTCAGTTAGATTACTCATACAGACTAAGTCTGACCCTAGTGTGTTCTGTGCATCATTGGGGTGTCTCATGTTTTCATGGGGCAGTTCATGGCGGTCTTGCAGGCAAGTAGAGCTTTTCTTGATCAAGCTTGGATGTTTAACTGCTTAGAGATTTTGGATGCAATAGTTATAGATTTTTTCTGAAATTAAGAATAAAGTTTAAGTCAAATTATGTTATGATATGTTGTTCAAATTGTTTAGAAAGAAACAAATGCAATGTCATTTTCTGTTTTGTAAGTACTAAACTTAAAGGTATAATTCAGTTGAAACTTGTGAGTTACTTTTGAAAATGTTTCAACTGAGTAATGTAGTTTTCTTTCTTAGCTTCAGAATAATATAATTATAATAGTAGAAAATCTGAGATGCAAGCATGTAAGAATTGAAAGACTAACTCAATATTGGATATGAAAAACCCAGGTTTAAAGATGATGTAAAAATCTGGCATATACAAATTTGAATTACCATAGGAAGAACCCAAAAATACTTGTAAATTTGTGTTTAAATAAACAAGGCTATCCTGACCATTTTTCTAAGCCCGGGTTCAACCATTATTAATTGTTTTAAACTCAGTTTGCAGTAAAGCTTAATAACTCAAATATATAGGGTAGGTCTCATCATTTCAAGTTAACAATTATTTGAAAAGAATTTAAGCACTCAAAAAATTTTCCAGTGAATAAACATGCCACAGGAACATGCACACACATGTACAAATCTAAAAGCACAGTTCATTTAGAAATAAAATTATGGGAAATACATGAAAATGCTAAGTCTAGAAGGTATAATATCAGAAGAGATGCAACAAAAAGTTATGCTAAGGAAAACTGGATTCTTAGGATTAAATCTCCTATGTATAAATTACCTAATAATTTTCAAAGCAGATGTCTACTTCTAAATTTCTGTACTCTGATTTAAGTAGAAAATAATTTACATATCTTCATATATGTAAGTTTAAGATGATTTAAAACAAACCAATATTTATTGGCAGAAAGATCCTGGAGAGTAGAAAAATAAGAGAGATTATAATTTTCTTATTTTAGATGACCACTTTAAATATGAAAAAAAATTTAGGGAAAGAAAGTGGGTCATCTCAATCAACTGTCCTCATGTTTACCCCATTCTGCTTCTTAGAAGAGACGCCTGATTAAGTACGAGATTAGTTATTAGAAGACATAAAGTAGGGGAAAGACAACATAAGACCAATCTTACGTGAAGGGGCAAAAGTCCCGCGAATATTAGCAGAACTCTAACAAAGAAGAACTAGTTCTCCCAATCTCTGGATTTGTTGACCCCATCTAATATTAATTTCTTATAGTGGTTGACTCATTATATTTGATTATTAAGATTGGTCAGCCTTGCCAACCTAGTTAAGAAATGTAGCACTTTAGCATTGATAGAGAGGAGCTCAGATTCCGGTGCCAATATCTCTAAAGACAGGAGATGAGTGCAGATGTTTGGAGATATTTGGATCGGGGAAATTCTGACATAAGATAGATATAAAGATAAAAACTCTAGGAAAGGTGAGAGTCCGCTATGCTATATATGAATTCCAGTGTAATAAATATATCGTTCAGGATGGTTATCAAAGGTGTCAGTTTCCTAGGGAGGGATAGCTTCAATTCTAGTAATACCAAAATCCCTAAGGATGACATTGACTTTATCCCGAGATGCAATGGCAGAATGCTTTGAAATGGCTTTTGCTTTCTTAGGAGAGCTCACGATCCTACCAGGTGAAAGCGTTTTAGTTGAAATCTTTGATTGTTTATGAATTTAAAATGCATAAAAAAATTAAAAAAAGAAATCTATTTAGATAATTTAAACACGAAAACAAATGTAAAATTTTAAAATTGTGCAAATAGTTTGAGTCAGAAACCAAACAGCTTAGCCTCGACTTTCGACAATGTTGAAAGGACAACAGCTTGAGATTTCGACAACGTCGAAAGGTCAATAGCCCGAGCTTTCGACAATGTCGAACGAAAGGGCAATAGCATCAACTTTGAATCAGTATACCTTAAAATTGTAGGAAACCTAAAGAATAAATAAACAATAATATATTTTTCTTGAACTATCGATAAGGTCAAAAGGATGAGACATAACATTAATTCATGCAACTCCTTTCGACAATGTCGAAAGCTCCAAGGGAGCCTGGATACACTACAAGTGTAATATAAAGCTAAACAATAAGACCTTTCGACATTTTTGAAACCAATAACTTAAAATTACAAAATAATTTTTTTAATGTTGTCAACATTGTCAAGGGTCTGGTCAGTGTTGACGACGTTGTCGAAAGGACTGGTCAATGTTGTCAAAACCAATCCTATCCATAGAAGTCGAAACATTTGACTATCGAAGGGGTAGATCCACTCCACTAAACTACCTATCCTTTCGACAGTGTTGATCAAATTGGCATCACAATACCTTTCAACCTTATAGAAAGGTGCCAAGAAGGCCCAATATTGCCGCCTATGCCGCTAAATTTATCGTTTGTACATGAGAGGATTTCGGTAACTGGATCAGGTTTAACTGACCTCAAACCCGATTATAAATTGAGATTTCAAAATTTTCATGAAAAATAAGAAAATCAAATCTGTTAACAAAATGAACTCATAAAGAAACCAAACAATCACAATCCAAAGGCATAAAGATAATCGACAAATTAAAAACCCAGGTTACTTACAAAGAACAAGAGTTAAAAAAATGGAATAAAACCCAACCCGATAAGGAGAGGGGTTTAAGCATTTTCTTCTGGTAATTTCAAAATCAAAAAACATGAAAGATAAATTCTATTAATTCCATAAGTAGATTTAGAAGAGCTTATCATTAAATAAACGCAGATCTTCTTTCAAAAAAAAAATTAATCGAACTTCACGAACTTGATTTTCAATCTTGGAATTAGAAAAGGCGGAACCCGCTTAAAAAATTAATGAAAAATGTCAAATTTAAACATACAAATCGGATTTGATGATTGATGTGGTTTCTAGAAGTAGACTGAGAGTTTGAAATTTTCAAGAACAATTTACTCATGTTTGAAAGTCTCGATTGCAGGAATAGTGAAATTGGAAGAAGAAGAAAGGCATACTATATAAGAAAAGTCGTCTAGATTATCAACCGTTGGATGGGATTTAAACTAATGGCTCGGTTCCACGTGGGAAAGCCAAGAGGCATGAAGTTTCTTGGTTCCGACAAAGGCAACTTGGAAGTCGAGAGCATCCCTTCACAAGGGACCAAAAGCATTCACCTTTCGACTAAGTCGAAAGGACCTTAAACAAAGACCAAGAAAAGAAGAGTTCAGACCAAACCTTTCGAAGGAGTCGAAGGGATGCTGCCTTCAAAGTTCAACTGCTTCAAGTCCTTTCGAAAAAGACGAAGTAGTTGAAGCAAGAATTAGCAACCCCTTCGAAAGCTATAGTAAGCCTTTCGAATCGATTGAAACAAATGACGGTTGAATCTCTTCGAAACCAAAGAAATCAACCTAACGACTACGTCGAATGCTTCAAACTCACTTCCACAAGCAACAGGGAGACAAAGATCCATCTAGGACACCTTTCGACAACGTCGAAAGGAGGCATGGCTTTCGACCAGGTCCAAAGGGTAAGAGAGAATGAAGGAATTTCTGGAGCATGATAAAAATATAAGGACACCTTTCGACAACGTCAAAAGAAAATATAGCCTTCGACAACATTAAAGGGAAGCATAGCCTTCGACAACATTGAAAGGAAGCATAACCTTCGACAACATTAAAAGGAAGCATAACCTTCTATAACATTGAAAGGAAGCAGAGCCTTCGACATCATTGAAGGGAAACGTAGCTTTCGACAATGTCAAAAGGAGGTGTAGCTTCAGACCAGTTCGAAAGCTTCAAACAACGTACAAAGGAACACCTTTCGACAGCGTCGAAAGGAGGCATAGCTTTCGACCAAGTTTAAAGGTTCATAACAACATATAAAAGGGGGACCTTCTGACATTGTCGAAAGTAAGAGCGCGTAATGGAGGCCCCCTACATATATAAATAAGACCCAAGAGGTCATGCTTAGAGGATCCGAAGTCGTTCGAAACTTGTATTTTCTTTAACAAATCATTGTAACCCTAATTGGGTGATCATTTGGGGATTTAATAAAATAAAATTCCTTTGGATGGAAAAACGGAAGTCTTCAGCATTATTGATCTCTTTATTGTTTTCTTAAGCTTTTGTTGGATTAATCTTTGTATTTTAGGTTTAACCCATCGAAAGATACCTATCGACAAGGTCGACAACTCTTATGTACCTTATATGACCTATAACCTTTCGAAGCCAATAACTTTGTGGACTAGATCTTTCGACAAGGTCGAAACCCGTTCTTTAAACACTAATACTAAGGCTGTTGATTCAATCCAAAGGAAGTCATTCCCATAGCTTTCAACAAGAGTGAATCCCATTCCAAATCCACTAGCAAATAAGACTTCTTGCCTAAACCTAAAGGAAACTGACACCCAAGCTTTCAACAAGGTCAAAACCTACCTTAAAAGATGTAACTCAGGGAATTTCAATCTGATCGAAAGGAAGGCTTTGAAAGAGTATTCACATTATCTCATCAATATTGAATGGTCACTTAACCCAGAGTCCATTCCTTTCGACGACGTCAAAAGGTATGATTGGAGAAATATCAATAAATAAAGCCAATTCAAGAGGCAATTCTTAAGGAATTCACTCTCACCCGTCATACAAAGGATAATTCATCTTTCTTAGTATCACTTTGGGGTGTTAACAAGAAATCTTGTTAACAGGCATCTAGTTAGAGAAAAAAGTGGAGACCTAACTGTTTACTGAATCTTTAATACCTATTCAAAGATCCAGCCCCTTAAGAATGAATTGAAAACAAGATCGGATTCTATTCAAATTCATGCCTTCAATAATCATTTGAGGTATTCTAACTATTTCTACTACACTAAATATACTACGCAAAGTCAAAAGAAAGCAGTATGAACTCGCTATTGTTACTAATCCCAAGATCTTCCTTGCTTCAACCAGTATATTAATTGGAGTTATTAGTATTTGAGCATTTAAAATTCCACGCCATTCTTTCCTATGATTGGCCAATAAAAAAGCATAATGGGACCATAAATTTTATAAATCCATTCATATTTAATCAATTCAAATCA
The DNA here is from genome assembly GCA_030765085.1 of Allium cepa. Taxonomy (NCBI): domain Eukaryota; kingdom Viridiplantae; phylum Streptophyta; class Magnoliopsida; order Asparagales; family Amaryllidaceae; genus Allium; species Allium cepa. The sequence continues at coordinate 697,198,855 of CM060929.1, read as the reverse complement.
ATTTTAAATATTTATCAATATTGTATATTGATATGTACATATATAATATTCATATATGCACTTTATTAAATAATAATAACATTTAAATAAATCAAATAAAATTTAATAATTAATATTTCATAAATAATAATTTATTTATAAACAACAAAATTAAATTAAATCAGGTGGTATTTTGAAGTATTTAACATTATGGTTATGCTATTCAAAGTGCAAATTTAGTCAGCAATTAATATCAAACAGTTCAAATATTAACATTCACATATCAACTTAGCTAGTGATGTGACAGTTTGTCCAAATCTATCAACTACAAATTTTTCAATAAAATTTGATTTCATTACTTTAACCGCTACCTTATGGTAATGATTATTTACACTGGTTCTCTTCGTCAAACTATATGATTTTAGGACTTGTAGAATTTGGTTTAGTCAAAATTCTAGTATCGTCTATATTTAACTTATTTTATCCAAACATAATGTCCTTGGTACAATAATAATTATTATTAACCGTAATGCATTAGACAAGACTTTGATTTTGAATTGACTATAATTAATTGTTATACCAACCTTATATAACCGAGGAGTTAAATTCTCTATTGAATTATGTTTCACTTCCAATGCTTGAAATCCAACCTAACTATAGTCATTCAATGGATGCCATGCCATGGTTTAATTATAATCAAAATGGACTCTCCATATTGAAATTCTACTATATTCTAAAGTCTAGAGAACTTTGTAATATCATCACTTCGAGATTCTCTTTTAACCTTAGTTATATTAACCAACAGAAAACTCTTGAGTGAGTCATTCTACAGTAATCCAATAACTATCAATATGTAATCCCTTGGTGCTCCTATTAGAAATGAGTAATTCGCTACCTAACATTTGAAAAACATTTCTTACTCTATTCTTAATGGATGTATCGATATCTAGTCTCGAAACATCTTGATTATGAATATTAAAAATAACATGTTATGATTGATGTGATAAATTTCTCATGATTATAACACTTTGTGATTAGTATCATATAACATATTATTTAAATATTTTCTATTTAATATACTTAAATTAAATATTTAATTAGCATAATACAATACGACAAATATATAATAAAAAGAAAACACCTTTTATTTTGAACAATATTTTATTACAGAGTTAACAATTTATAAGAAATTACTCAATTTTCCTAGGCGTTCATCTAACTCTATCACAAACTTAATGTCGACATTGAGATTAGGACAAAGGCAATGGATAGGAGTATATAGGATATAATAGGTAAAGTATTACCCAGAGGAAGTGAACTCAAGGTCGAATCCCTAAGACAAGTTGGTACTACCACCCATTAGGGAAATCAAAATGTTTCTGTTTTTCTCTAAGGGTTTTGAGAAATATAAAATCTAATGGGATGTTATTAGATAAATGAAATGAATCACATTTAGTCCATCTAATAAGTATAAGAATGCTTGTAATATTATAATATACTAATATAAATTTGCATATAGATCACTTGACCTCTCTAGTGTAGACTCTAATTAGGTTCCATGATTAGAAATTCTATTCTCCTTACATAACCATGTACTAAGATAGAAAACTTTGGTATCTTATCAAGAATCTGTATCAAGTATTCGCCATTAAGAAGCAAGAGAAAAATCCTTGTTCAGACCGGTGTAAACCACCTCGAAATCATGTACTCAAGTGTTGGATCAAGAACAGTCATGTAAATAAAACGATCTACATAAAACTTACGTATTTTACCCTATTGGTTTCTTAACTATACCAATATCTTTTACCACATTCTTTTATACAAATAGCATGTCCCATTAATACTGAAATCATTTACAAAACATAATTTGAAGTTTATAAACAGTTATAACATAAGTTCATATTCATATAATACTCCATGACATCCTAAGAGTATATACAAAACATCAAATTCATTTTACTTAATAAGCATATTCAACAAATTAATTTTTTTAAAACTTACTACCTTCTCAATTCATGTGTTATATAAACTTAACTTTTATATTTCCATAAAAAACACTTAGCTTTGAGTCTTATAATGATTCAAATGTTTGCAATTGTCCAAAATCATCGAAAATCCCATTTCATTTTAATAAACGAAAATTACCAAACAACATATCATAACAAATATGCAGACACCATACAATCCTAATGCATAGGTTACACGTGTCTATAAAGTATCTTAATGAATTTCAATAATTTATTAAACACACTTTACCCAAAAGGAGAAAACATGAAAAGTCTCAACATTTCTTCCGGGCTATGACACTACCACTCGAACACCCTACATAGTATACATATAAAACTTTTCTTCATAAAAATTTCATATCAAATTTCATTCCAAAGGAAAAATTTGGAACTAGACAACAATTTTTTTTTTCAAATTGCTTTTGAAATAATAATACGTACATATATCTTTTGTATTAAGATATCATACTTATGGAATCATACCAGAATCCATTTTACTAAAACAACCCTATGGCAACCCTCACTTAGAAACCTAAAAATTATCACCGACGATGCTATATTCATCACTGGAATGATTTTCAAGTAACAGGAGTGATTGAAGTACATCCAATTCATGCCTTTTGGACTTAACCAAAATCATTTCAACATGGTATCAATACTTTGTAAATATTACCAAGTAACATGATCCTAATTTCATAAACCAATTTCCAAAATACTTACTTTCAAATAATACTATTATAATTTTCTCCAAATCTTGAAATACATTTTCAAAAATATTGGGGTTTAAGTTCTCAAAAATATTAGTTAAATCCTTCTTGTTTATAAACAATATTTTATGAACCATACTTATATAAAATCATTTTCTTATACAAAATCTTTTTACAAATGTTTGCACCTAAAATATCTTATCTTTCCTTTAGATCAAAAAAACATTTTATTACCAAATATAACGTTTATAAGAGTTAGTCTTTTAACCCAACATTACCACCAAACTCCTTATAGTCAAACCGTGAAACCAAATTCACAAGGTATTCATTTCATTGAATTTATAATTTACTATTTACCTAACCAATGCAGTAAAAAGGTAAAAGTGCCTATAAACTAGTCGAGCACAAATAAACAATCAATAGATGATTGTCAATGCTCATAAAATAGCTGGCCATAACTAAACTAAATAACGAGGGATAACAGATAATCATCATTAACCTCTACATTAATTATACCATACTTTGGTAATTCACTTATATAAGTTACCTGATATACGACTTTAATTTTCGTAGTTATAATTACCATTACGTATATGTTTATAGCAATTACAAATATGCTCTCATACGTATAATACTTTCAACTCATGCTAGGGCATTCCATTACCCTTTCTCTTAATGAATCATACCCACCAAAGCCAAGGTTCTCGCTTAACCTTCAGCACTGATACTATCTGTAATGATCCGCCTTCTCGACCCCTAAATTTCAACATTAATACATCTAAGGTATTTGTGTGATGAGCATTCAAGTGACATAAGGACAAAAAGTTAGAGTGAAATAAAAAGAAATAGAACAAGGAAGAAGAGACACAACATCAGAATCTCACTAGCGGAACAGTAATACATAATTCAAAAGCATAGTACAAAGGTTTACTATGAAACAGAATTTTTTGAGTCACAAAAAACTAAATAGTACCATCATCTTGGACAGTAATAACAATTTGTCCTCACAAATGTTGATACATATAATAGTAATGCACCAGAAGTAAGAATACCATGGTAGGTGAAACATCTATCTCATCTTCTCAAGCTCCAATGAACATCAATAAAAAAACTTCCTTTCTCAAACTACTAGAAGGAGCACATGAGGAATTTAAAGACCAAGGGTCAGACATAAGTTTGGCATGATAAACCCAAGAAATATATGTATAGCATATAGCAGTACTTTTGAGACTGCATGGAATGCTATAATGGTTATCCCCTTAGAAAAACCACCATCGAATAAGTACATAATGCGATATAATAGATAATGTCTAGGGTGTATAATATAAATATTATACCATTGCTTGAATGGTTACATTGGTTATATTCAACAACATATTAGGAGTACAATAAATTTGATAAGGAACGTTCGCATATTGGATTTTCTATGCGGATCACTCTGATGGAGATGGATCCAATCCCCTGCAAATGGGTTAGAAAGTACCTCCAAGCGACGTATATCTCTAGATAAAATATACCATTTAGGTAAACATAAGTGTCGTAACATCTAAACATAAGCATGAACAATGTGAACAAAATATCATCAACTTTTGTTGGCCAACAATCGATAAGTATCTCTAGAAATGGACTTAACAATTCCCTGACATGGGTTGCTAACCCTAGGTTGTGAGGCCTACTTTGTAGTCATTTTAGATATTAAGGTTACGTTCGTCATCTCTCACATGAGTGTTCATCTCTCACATGAATGTTCATCACTCAAACAAAAATGAATCCCAAATTGGATCCCTACGTCTCGAAAACACACATGGATTCCCATAGCTCAACAAATCTTAGAATCACACATGGATTCCCATATCCTGAATAGATCACAAACAACTATATCTATTTGAGAATATAAACAGATCTCGAATTTATACACAGGTTCCCGCATCTTAAACAGATCCACTTCCAAGAGATAGAACACTTATCTTAGTCTTGGAAGTGGTTTTCGATAAGTAAAACTACTTACCGATCCTGTCTCTCTAAGAACGAATCGACAAATTTGGTCATTCAATAATAATAAATTATCGCACATGGAAACCAAGTCTCATATACTCATCACGTTTATAATATTTTTATCTCATACTATTGTAATAACTTGCATTTTATGTGCATCAGAATATTTAAATAATTGATTTATTTAAATATTAATTTTCCAATTTAATCGATAGGCTGAAATCTCAACTTTCACAAATAGACAAATTAGGAATCATGACATCTTCCATTGAATACGATTCGCCTAAGCAATTGAGAATGGGTATAAGCGTTCATATGATTCGACTGATTGGTTTTTAGCAGGTAGCCTGCATCCGATTCATTGGTCGATCCAGAAGCTAACTTTTATATATGATGAAAACATATCCTGAAATTTTTTTCATTGAGTCTCGGATAGTGTCGTACTTTATACCATTGGGATATAATACTATGTGAAGTCATGAGGAGCGAGAATCATTTTGATCGGAGTTTGTTATAGCTCATGCACGTGAAAACATGAAGTGAGAATTAAATATATATATATAACTTTATTTAATTTAATTTTCACAAAATAAATTACTTTTCTCTCTCTCCCTCAAACAAAATAAAATGAATAGCCACCACTTCTTGGCCTTCGATCTTCCCTGACATAGCATTTCAAACAATGGAGCCTGATGGTGAAATGACTGCCTTGGCTAGGCTAGCTTCGCCTAGGAGGGATTGGAATGCAATGCATGTGGTGGCATGGATTTGAGTTCGAATGGCAAAAATTAGGCGACAGTTTTGGGTGGCCCTGGTTAACTGAAGGTAGCAAGATTGGTCTCAACATGAGCAGCATGGGGAGGCGGACCAAGTAGTGGTCTCCGATCGTGCTTCAGTTGGTTATGGCGGCACCACATGGAGATAAGCGTGGTAAAGTATGATTTCAAAATGGATGGGCTTAAGAAAGGTGGTTAGGGAATTAATTATTTCTAATTAATCCCTAATTTAATCACTCAACGTTCTAAATATGTATCCTACTCATACGAGGTCAGATTGAAATGCGGTTTATTGTGTTGGACTTGTGGAGACATCATTTACTTAGTGGAACAACTTTGGCTACTATCTGGATGATTGAAAAATAAGGCTAACGTGAGCGGAATTATAACTCTGAAATTATTTCTCAGTACGAATCCCCTGTTACCTAGTAGTGGTAGAAAATATATTCATAGGAAATTGTTTTCCCATTTGATTTGATTTGTTTGAGTAAGTATCTGGGATAATTGATTAATGTCCCGTATATTTATATCGTGTTATATTCATGTCGAACAGAGCTAGATAGTGATGATATTAATTTGTAATGATCATAAATTAATTAAACTCAAATTTGGAGTTATATTAGCGATAGGAATATCATTATATATTTTATTACTACTATTTGGGATAATTAGTTAATATCCTTTATGTGTGGATATTGAATTCTATTTATAGCTAATTGAGTTAATTAGAGTTGATATTAATTTGTAGCGTGACTACAAATTAATTAGTACTCTAATTAGGAGTTATATTAGTGATAGAATTATTATTATATATTTTATCACCAATCAAAAGTTAGAAATTATGAACATTAGTGGGGACTTTCTCGTACCACCCTTCATTCTTTTCTTTTCAAAAACACTTTCTTTTCAAAAATGGGGACCCTCCCAAATTCCACTTTCTTTCCAGCTGACCCTTCCCATCCGCCATCATCTCTGCAACCTTGTCCTTCTTCTCCAATTCTCGTACCACCCTATGTTGCGTCACATGCTTCTTTGTCAGTTCCTCTTCCCACATCCATCCCTTCAGTCAGTATCTCTCCAGTCTCTTCCTCTCCAGTTCAGTTTTCTTCTTCCCAGTCCGCAGCTTTGAATCCTTCTTCCCCACCATTGCTTCCTCTACCCCAAACTCAGTTTGCTTGGAACTCTCTGTTCAAAGCAAAACCCACTAATGCTGGGAAATATGTACCGCGTGACATTCAACTTGAATTCAATGGTGACGCCATTGTTCCACTAGCAGAAGTAGTGAAGGCAGGTAACTCTATGTGGAAGGAATACCTGGTGGGTTTTTTCCTCGATAACCCTCTGCCTTACACCACAGTACTGTACTATCTCAAAAAAGCATGGAAATTACGTGGATCCATATCTGTTAAATCAGATGGGTTCCTATTCTTGTTTAAGTTTTCAAATGTAGATGATAAGACTAGAATTTATGAGTCTGATCCTGTTATAATGAGTAACAAACTTTTTATTGTAAAGCCATGGGACGAAAATGTAGGTAATACTTGTAGTAGCATCAAAGCTGTACCAGTTTGGATTAAGTTATCTAACATTCCTTTGTTTGCATGGTCGCCTTTGGGAATAAACTGGTTAGCTTCAAGGATTGGAAAACTACTCTGTATGGATGCTTCAACTGAAAAGTTTGAATGAATCTCCTTTGCCAAATGTTTAGTTGAAGTCACACTAAAGAATGACTTACCAGAATGCTTCACTGTTAAACTGCTTGATGGGTCCGATCAGGTCGTTAAAGTTGATTACTTGTGGAAGCCGGAAATTTGCACTATATGTAAGGAGTTTGGGCATATGGTAACAACTTGCAAGAAGATAGTAATTGAAGATAAAGGAAAACAATGTGAAGCTATTGAACAACAAGAAATTGGTGATGAGAAACAAAATAGGGTGAGGAAGGGGAAAAACGCTGACAAACAAGATAAGGGGAAGCAAGTGTGCCAAAAAGTTAACAGGAGCAAGGTGAATAAAGGGGACATAAGAAAAGAATTGGAGGGCTCAACAAAGAAAATGATAGGAATAGAGGAAGAAAATGAACATGGTGAAAATGAGGACAGTAGAAATGCCATTCCAGTTCAGAATAAAATTAACACAGTTGAACAAGAATGCACTGTTGTTACACATAATAAATTTAAAGTGTTGTTAAATGAGAAGGTAGTGAAAGAAAATGAGGATGAGGAAGGGCAATTCTCTCCTGATAATAATTGTGTAGAATTTTGTAAGGAAGCTAGTACGATTAATACAAATTCTGCTGTTAGTAATGTAGTTGAGAATTTTCAACCTACTTTCAATTTAGATGAACTGCACAGTAATATAAATGAAACAACTAATTGTGGCAAAAGCAAGGAAGTTGGTAAAGGCAATACTGAAGAGAATGCACAGGCAGATACTCATGTATCAGAACTGGACTGTGCATGGTGTAAAGCTTTTGAAAACAACATTATCCAATTAATTACTTCTATGCACAAGCAAAAAGATGATGTACTATTGCCTGAACCTACACATTACAACTTCTCCATTAACTTGCCTGGATGGCCAACTAGCACCTTTTCACCTCAACCTCAATCTATCTCTCCACAAAAGCCTACCACCTCCATTACAAAGTCTCAACAAGCCTCACCTCCTCCTCACCCTCAAAGGAAAATTGAAACTCGATCTCTTTCAGCTAAGAGAAGAAATAACTCCACCTCTCAGCAATAATCATTATGTTTAACAAAATTGCTGCCTGGAATCTCAGAGGTGCTCATAGTAATATGAAACTTGATCAGGTGAAAAGAATCATTTCTTCTTATGATATTGCCTATTTGGATTGCTTGAAACTAAACTCAATCTATCGTTATCCATCAAAGCAGCTGCATATATAAATCCAAAATGGGAATACCATCATAATCTTGATATGGCTACTTATGGGCGTATTCTCATAATCTATGATCCTGCAGTAATTTCTCTATCCCTAATCTTAACCACTAGACAATACATTCACTTTCATGTCCATGAAATTCAAACACAAACCTCCTCCTACATCACCTTTGTTTATGCTGACAACTCGGTCCCTTCTAGGAATACATTCTTCAACTCTTTGCCTCCATTACGACAATCAAATCACCCTTGGCTTGTTTTAGGTGATTTCAACTCTTTCTTTGAACTCATTGAAAAATGTGGAGGAATTTCACTTACTCCTAGAGATATTGCTCCATTCAATTTAGCTGTTGTCGAGTCTGAATTAATTTCGGTAAACAAGTCAGGTGCTAAGTATTCTTGGAATAATAGAAGTCGTAGTAGAGTTCGTACCTTCACGATAATAGATCATGCCTTCAGCAACTTCCAAGCTCTCTCCCGTTGGCCATCCTTGTCTGTGTTCCTTCCACAATCAATTATGTCTGATCATTCTCCATTGATTTTATCTCTGGGTCACCACTTTCGAAAGGAAATGAGAAGTTTCAAATTTTTTAATGCTTGGCTCAAGCATGAACACTTTCTTACCTTAGTTTCTCAAGTTCATTCTGAATATTATTGTTTTGGTAATCCCATGTATAAGTTTTGTAGGAAATTGAAAAGAATTAAACAGGAGATCAAATTGTGGGCTTCTTCCACCTTTGGAACTGGTAGCTTGCTTTCAACTTCACTTATGGAACTGTTGAAGAAACAACAAGATTACATGATGGACCATCCCCTTGATGAACAAGCAGCTTCTGATGAAGCCAAACTTTTCGGTGATGTTAACAATGCTCTTAGCATGGAAGCAAACATGAAGAGGCAACAATTGCATAATAAGTGGATTGTTGAAGGTGATAGGAACACAAAGTTCTTCCATGATGCATTAAAGGTCAAGCATGCTAGAGAAAATATTTTTAGTATATTAGATGAACAAGGTACCCTATGTTCTACTGCTGAAATTGTCGATCAGGCTTTTGTTGATTACTTCACTTCACTGCTTGGCAATTCAACTGGTTTCTCTCCAGATCTTGATCAAATCTCATCACTTGCATTGCCTTGCATTTCAACTCAGGAAGCTAATACACTTATAAGGCCAGTTACTGATGAAGAAATAAAAGATACTCTATTCTCTATGAACAAACACCCATCTGGAGGCCCTGATGGCCTTAATGTGTCATTCTTTACATCTACGTGGAGTGTGCTTGGCCATGATTTCTGTCACACTATACACAATTTCTTTTCTAAATGCAAGTTACTTGGGGAAGTTAATAGCACAAATATTGCTCTAATCCCTAAAGTCACACCTCCGACAAGTGTATCCTCTTTCAGGCCTATCTCCTGCTGTAATGTAATAATAAATGTACCACAAAAATTCTTGCTTCTCATTTGGTTAGTGTGATCCCATCTGTTGTCTCAATGAACCAAGCTACTTTCATCCCAACCAGGAATATACTTGACAACGTGCTTCTAGCTCAAGAGTTGCTTAAAGGTTATAGTAGAAGTAATGTTACCCCTGCTGCTGCACTCAAAATTGATATTTCTAAAGCCTATGATTCCATTCACTGGTCATCAATAGTTAGAATAATGGCAATTGTGGGATTTCCCAAAATATTTGTGTCTTGGATATATGTGTGTATCTCCTCACCAACCTTTTCTGTTGTTATAAATGGAAGACCAGTGGGCTTTTTCAGTAGTAGCAAAGGCATTCGTCAAGGAGATCCTATATCATCTTACCTATTCTTGTTGGTTATGGAAGTTTTCACTGTTATACTTAACACAAAATACTCTCAGAAATTAATTAAGTACCATCCTAAGTGCTCTACACTTCAAATAAGCTCTATAATGTTTGCTGATGATGTGATGTTGTTTACTAAGCCTGAAATTCCATCTCTAACTGGCATAATGGAAGCACTGCAGTTTTTTTACTGTATGACAGGACTTAGTATTAATCAAGCTAAGTCTTCCATGTTAGTTGTTGGTGTTAGTGATGCTCTGAAATCTGCTCTTTATCAACACATTGGTTTCACTTGCATGGATAATGACATGAGGTATCTCGGTCTCCCTTTAATCTCAAAAAGAATTACTAATGCTGATTGTATTCCATTATATGATAAGATTACTTCTATAATGTGTGCCTGGGTGAATAGGAAATTAACTCAAAGTGGTAGACTTGTCCTAATCAATTCTGTTGTTTTCTCATCTCTGGTCTACTGGGCACGTTCACTAATCCTCCCTATGAAACTGATGCAACTTGTAAGGTTGGCGATGAATAGATACTTTTGCACTGGCGGTATTCATAATAGGAAGCCGATGCCATGCTCTTATTCAAAATTTGAAAATCCCATGAAGCTTGGAGGTCTTGGTGTTATTAACCCTAGGAAGTGGAACCATGCTGCAATAAGTACTCATTTTGATGCCATCATCAACAAGAGAGGTACAATATGGGTTAATTGGATATGGCAACATTGCATTAAGTCCAAATACTTTTGGTGTGTGGACATATCACAAAACAACAGTTGGATATGGAGAAATATTCTGAAGCTTAGAGAAGTTTATCTACCTATTATACAATATCAAGTAATAGCTACCTCTGTTGTTAGCTTCTGGCATGAACCATGGTCTAGTAAAGGTATTATTCTATCCAAAGTTTGTGATTATCAACAGATACAACAATATGGTATATACCATGATGCAAAAGCAAATGAATACTTACTTGAAGGGAAAATGCAGCTTCCAAATACTAGTAATCAAATGCTCAAGATTATGTGGACTGATATTCAAGCCAAATTCTACACTGCCCATCATCTTGATGCTGTCTCTTGGGACTTGAAGCCACACAGTGTCAAAAGTGTGTATAATTTTTGTTCTGATTTTTCTCCACTTCCAGCTTCCAAGTGGTTCACTGTTATCTAGTCTTCCGACTCTGTCCCTTCTCAAAACTTGATGATGTGGATAGTTTTAAACCAGGCTCTTCTTACTAGAAGCAAATTAAACAACATTGGTTTTCTTTGGTCCCCATTATGTCTGTTTTGTGACATGTATGAGGAAAGTACTGATCACCTTTTTTTTGAATGCCCTGAAATCAAATACTTGATGAACTGCATCAGTTATATTACTGGTTATAAGCTATCTACTGGAAGTTCGAGCATGGTCTGGAGTATCATTTACAAGGCTACGAGATGGAGATGTGATGGATCAAGAGTTTTAGTTGTTTGTTTGAAAATATACATGAGTCTAATTTGGAAGGAAAGGAATGCAATAGTATTTGAAAAGCAAAGGAAGAAGATGGAAGCACTATGGCATGATGTAAAGAAAGCAACCCACATGCAATTGATGAATGGCAACAGAGGTTTCCCTAACAACTTGATTCATGGATGGGCTTGACCTCTTGTTGTTTCTTCAATTGTTCTTATTGTCTAGTTCTCTTTTTTTTCTTCTATTTTTCTCTCTTTTTATTTCTGTGTTTTGTACTCTTTTTTGTGTTGCAATAAAACTGGTAGGGGCCCAGTCAACCCCGTTGGCTTTGCCATAAAAAAAAGTTAGAAATTACAAAAGAAGTATTTTATTACTTGATATGGTTTGATAAAGTTATACAATCTAGAATATTAATTTAATGGGATTTATTAAATCTAAACCACAAGAAATGATTTTTATATGTATGTGTATACATATATAGAAAGTATATACGTGAGTTATATAACATTTTAAGGCCTTATTGACAGCTAAACTATGTTTTAATGGAATAATTAAGTAAAATTAAGCTATAATATGATTTATAGGCTAGGGTATTATTTTCTAAAATAATTTTGGGACTTCTATAAAATAATACGAAGAATATATGATTTGAGTAAATAAATAATCAAATTGTTGAATTAAATTCTTGAGTAAGGTGAATTCGGTGGGATTGGATTTTAGAATTTATAGAATTTTTTTAATGTTATGAACATGCTAATTTGTCTATATAATTGTATATTATGGATTTATCAAGTAATTAAATTAGTTGAATAAATAAAACTACATTAAAGAATGTGTATACATTTATATATAGTCTATATTTATACTCAACATAAGCCGACAAAATTATATTAATTGAGTTTGATATTCAAGATACTGCAATGGGCTAAATAAATTAAACGAGAATAATGTTGTAGATTGCGATCTAGTTGTCGGTGATCAAGTATCGAGTTTCGATAGCAAGACGATGTAATAGATAAAGTCGAGACGATGGTCAAAATATGTTGGAACTTGTGTGATGCTTCCACTCGATGTGAATGAGACGTTGCTTGTGGGAAGTCATGATAATATGACTTATTAGGCAAGACTAGAGTATATGTTAACTCTAGTTATTTGATACATATGTTTGAGAGACGATTCGTTTCATATGGCTTTGGTGGATTTACTAGAGCTACCGAGTGCACGTGATATGGGATGCGCTCCATAATGTATGGATATGTAGTGATTACGTAGATAATCCATGATACCATGGGAGAACTACATGACTTGCATATGTGATTTTGGAGCATGTCGATGAGAGACAGTGATGACTATCTAAAATAGATTTCATATCACCCATGCCTGTACTGTAGTAGATGTCAAGGTGAGAACTATACGAGTCTTGCAACGACCAAGAATTTCAGTCATTTGAAATTCGTATATTTAATTAATTTTAAATGTGCACAAGTTAAATTTAATAAGCTGAATAGATTTTATTTCAAATATAGTAATTTAATTGGATAATTAAATTGTTAATTTAATATTCGAAATTATGTAAATAATTAGAATTTGGATTTAATGTGAATGAAAATGATTTATAAAGTTGAATTAAATTCTATTTGAATTAGAATAATGTTGGTAAACTTTTAAAATTGAATTAAAAGTTAATTTGTAGAAATTGAATATTTTAATATTTAATTGACGAGTGAAAATAGCCATTTTTCAAACAGTCTTAGATTTTGATGAAACCAGTTTCATTGGATCCAAAATGTTATATTATTGTAAGATTTCAAATTTCGTGTCAGTCGGATTTACGGTTTGTCCGGGGCAAGCTAAAACGCGTAAAAATCTATTTAAGTGAATTTTAAATTTAAATTGTCGATTCGAAAACCTATCTTTCAAATATGATCGAATTAGCTCTCGATATATATTCTATTGCGTTCGGAATGTGGGTAAAACCTTAAAAACGCCCGGCGGCACATTCTGTTTCCAGTTCGGAAATTTTATGGATGAATAGTGCACGAATATTTTCTATAAAAGGAATTGATTTTATTATATTTTCACTATACCCTAATGGTTCTAGGGCTAGCCGCCACTTTGATGTTAATGGCCAGAATTTCACCTTCTTCCCCTCTTAATCTCTTTCAGTCCACAAATCGATTCGAAAAACATTCAACTACGAAATCAAAGAGCGTAATAAGAGCTTCGATTCTATATGGCGATGATCGTGATCGACGCAACGTAGAGCAATATATCGGCTCACGTTCATCCGTTCTTTGCACGCGTTTATCGAGGCCAAGGCATAACCGAGCTTGCCATTATTCATGCTGGTGGTGGGCATTGTGATGGCGCATCTTGTGGTGGTGGTTGATCGGTCTGAAATGTACGATGGGTGGTCACGTCGTTCGTTTTTTTACGCGTATTTGGGTTGTTCGGTGGCGTGATTCACCTAGAAGAAGAAGAAGGAAAACATTGGCCAGGATTTCATCAAGCTAGATCGTATGGCCCAGGGTAGATGTAGGTTTTAAAATTAAAAAAAGAAGAAAAGAAATTGATTTATTGTATATTATAAATTGTATAAACTTTTAAACGCTGTAACTTTTTCATACGATGTCTGTTTCGCACGAAACGATTTGCGTTGGGTTCATATGGACGAGCACTATGCGAAGGAGCTTGTTTGGAGTTGATTTGAGCTAGTGTGAATTTTAGGTAAAATTAAATGAGCGTTTAATTTTATTCGGAATAAAACACTTCAACTGCTATTGGACGCAATGTGAGTACAACTCACTCTTTCCGACTCACTGATATTTTATATAAGTGAGAAAATATTTATCATATGATGATTGATGATTGTTTGGATGATATATGATATATTGATTGGTATTTGGATATATATACCTGTCTAGTGGAGCAGATGACCTTATACGTTCCCGTGTATGAGCGGATGACCCTTTGTACGCGCGTCTGCCTTGAAGCGGACATTGTACACATATTCTAATATGTATATTTGTTGCAGGTGACAGGTTGGAGGGATCCATCTGGACTCCTCAATTGTATTGATTTGTTTACAGATATTATAATATATGCTGTTATCATATGATATATGATGTTTCGGTTGCCGTGATTGATGTTTTTGGTGCTGTTGCAGCATTGGGTCTATTTTAGAAAATTAAATGTTTTAAAGTGATGATTTCCAAATTTAAAAGGATTTTAAAGTGATTTTTGAAAGTATACGTTTATTGAATTTTGGAATTGATTCATTTTAAATAAATAAATTTTATAATTTTAATGTTATAAAAATTATGGTTTTTGTGAAATAAAACCAGAATATGATTTTTGAAATATGAAGTTAACTATTTTGTGAAAAGTATAATTTGAGATTTTTGAATTATTATAAATGGTTTATAAATAATATTTATAAAATTGATTTTTTATAAATTGGAATAATGGAATTATAAATGAGTTTTTATAAGTGTTAAAAATAAAGTTATAAATGGATTTTATAAGTGAATACAATTTATATAATTTGTGAAGTTATAAAATGAATGATTTTGTAAATAAGTGAATTATAAGTATTTAATTTATAATTGGATTTTTGGCATGTAATTAAGTTATTAAATGGAATTGATTTATAAAGGAATTTTGTATTGAAGTTTTTACAAAATATAAATGGAATTTATAAACATTGTTTTATAAATTCGAAATCAACTATATTTTGATAAGAAAATATAGAAGTTTATTAAAGGAACTATATTCATGATTTTTGACAGTGAATTATCCTTTAAATTAAATGTTGAAATAATATTGAATTTGGTTAAAGAATTATATCCACGATTTTGGATAGTGGATTATCCTTTAATAAATGTGTAGAAATATTGAATTTAGTAAACAAATTTTATTCACGATTTTGGACAACGAATAATATATTAAATAAAATGAATGTTTTAAAAAATGATATTGTAAATGGAGTTAAAACGGTTTTAAGATGTTTTAAAATGTATTAAGGATCGAAACCATAGATTTCAACATTCATTGTTGAAATAGATGTTTTTGAGGAATAAGGAAATGATGGACTATAACACTGTTGTTATAGTAAATGATTTTCGAAAGGAAATGTTTTTGTATAGTATTGGGATTTATATATCTATCTTATTTTCAAATCCCTGTACTAGTGACTTTGGGTTGTCGTAACGATATTTTACGCAACATTCGTTTTGACCCAAATTAATATGTTTAAGAGAATGTTTTCCTAAAAGAATGAAATATATACTTAATCGTGATTTAAGTATATTGAATATTTTCTAAGTGTTGAAAATAAATTGATTCGTGAATTACTTATTATTAAACAAGTATATGGAAATGTTTTCCAATATGAAGTAGAAATGTTTTGAGAATATATCTTTTTAAAGATAAATGGAAGTAAATATTTGGCAAGTGATTTATTTAATAAAAGATTAATTAAAAGGGCCTAGTGATTGCTCTGGTGCTAAATATTTGTTTGTTTGCTTTGATAGTTAAATAACCGACTATCAAATTGGCCAAAATTTTAGTTCCTCGACTTGATGTGGGAACTATTTAGTCCTACACTTAGTACATTGCCTTCTGTGTGGGCTTGATTATCATTTGTGTTGAGGATGTTGATTCGTATAGTACAGAGTATTACTCCAATCTATCGAGCTTCCTTCTTGGCCCGAAGGATAGCAAGTTGAAAGTTGGAGACGTGATAAGTCTATGAGACTTGGTTGCTGTGTGAAGTTGAGAAACGCTTTTGCGTTGTTGGTGCGAAGAGACCGGGATCAGATTTATCTGAAAACCACTTCGGGCCAACGTAGATGCGATGATTGTGCAGGCTGCTTGTGATGATATTTATATTCCGGATTTTCGTAGTAGGGGATTGCTTGTTGATTGTTTAGGGTTAAAATCCTAATATACATCTAGTAGCTGTGGTCTCTTCATTATGAAATATCCAATGCGAGGACTATTCGCTACTAATCCTAGGGATTTCGTAATAGGATGTGGTAGGAAAGTACCTTCGGTTTGTCCTATTCCTGGACAACTTCTATGGATATTTGTCTGACATTGCATTTCTACAGGTTACGTACATTGGTTTTTACAAACGTACAGCAGTGGTGGTGGGGATGGCATCTTCTCTTAGCTTAACACCCTCCTTGAGACGTATGAGCTTAAGGGTTGTATTTTTGTGGAAGACAATTAGTAGTCAACGGAAATGGCCGTGCGGCATTCAAAGTGATGTGATATGTGATTGTGAAAGGTAATCGTTACCTCGTCAGGCCTCATCAATCGGAAATGACGAAATCAGGGTTAGATGCGGCAAGGCTAAGTAGGTCGCTCCCATTAGGGTATGATCATCCTCTTCTAAATATATCATTGCATGCTATGACGTCGTGTATTTGATTATTGTGGTTTGTACGCTAGAGGGCCCTCGGTTAAAGGTCGGTAACGACCAGAGTATGACATATTCGGTACTATCTAGTTATAGAGGTGGGCCGGTCTTGTGTTGGTAGAGGGCAGATGTTCTGTGCCTCGGGACATCCATCTAGAGGTGTACCCCTTCGGAAGGTAGTCCCTTCACCTGATCATTTGTATAGAAATCCAAACTCCACTACATGCTTGCCATTTTGATTGTGTTACCCAATTGGGATACATGTTGGAATTTAATCAATGTAACAATTTCGGCTATGATTAATATTATTTGTATAAAGTAGACACTACTACAATATAACATGAGATTTGATATGATATATTTTAGTTATCGTAAGGTAAAAACATGTCCGTGTTTATGTGTGGACTTGTCTTACGAGATACTTTTGTTTTGAAAACTAAGGAAAAGTTTGGTAATTTAATAAATTCGGTTGAGTGTGTTTCTCATGCTGGTTTAGCAGACTGATGCGGGTGTTCTTCCCTTTCAATGCTTGGGTCAGACCGAGTATATCTACAGGTTACGCTTTGGTGCTTTTGGAGCTTCAGCAGGAGAGCTGGAGATCTTCATTTCGTATACGCGTATCTATTTTGATTATTGATTATCCGCTGTGTTTAGTTGTTGTTATTATCAGTATTTGTGAGGAAAGGTTATTATAATTGTTCAAGATGATAACTATTGATTGATTGTTGGACTCTGATTGATGTGTGTATATGTATACAGTTTCTGTTTGTAAAGATCATTGATATGGTATTATATATTTTCCGCTGCGATGTGAGATTCTGTATTTTTCTATTTGGTTCTATCTTCTCTCTTTATTCTCTTCTCTTCTTCTGTCTTCTTTTCTTTCCCTTGACTTTCCGTCAGTTTCTGCTTTTTGGGTCGGACATGTGTGGATTATTGTCGATTCAAAGGGTATGGATTTTCGGGTCGTTACAAGTCTATTGCATTTTGATGTGACTTGGAGTTTATGTTATTTATATGCTAACTTATTCTGGTTTATTCTCCAACGGGCAGTCTATGGAAGGACGTTAAGTAATATATCATATAGTGGATGGTTAGTAATAGGTCGTATAGTACACGGTTAGTGATAGGTCGTAGGTTAGACGATGGATATTCTATTCTGTAGAAGGTGATTAGTAATAGATCATAGTAGCCAATTGATACTATGATATACAATAGATGCTAATAAGATATCATATAATAGATAGTATTAAATGGGTAGTGCATGGTATGGTTCTTTAGTGGAGTTTTGTATGCTTGTGTAAATTGCTTGACATTAGAGGTAGACCAAGTTTTAGATTCTCTATACCACCACTTATCTCGAGTGAGTGTATTTTTAAACTTATATAATAGGATGTGCCTCATTCGCTGTTGTGAATAGTATTTTGTAGTCACAACATTATATTTATTCATAATAGATTTAAGGATACACGAAGGAAGGTAAGATATAATTTCCTATCATTCTGGATGAGTTTACTTTACTTGTTTATATGCAGTCCAAATTTCCTCTATGTCATGTTTGTGGAGAGGGCCGACTGCCATTTAACCATCCCTGTTTATTTATATATAGTTTTGAATTATAATATTCTAAAATAAGTTCCCTCACACCAGACTTTATACCCAACCCATGTTCTGTCTTTGTTTGTTTATGTCATGCCAACTCTTGGGTACTCGATTGAGTAGTTTTAAAGTCAGATGCTTTTGGGGATGTGCTTACAGAATGTAGATGTAGCATTTTGGAGGCATGCATCAAGATTTTGAGATATATATACTCGATACATTTGTAGTACGCGACAGACTTATTTATTTACATACGAGACTGTTGTATCAGATATTTATTCAGAACTCCATTCTATTAGAAGTTTTTGTATTCTGGTTTTCTATAATGATATTTATTTATCAGTCACTTTCGCTTGTGTGGTCTCTTATATATTGTCATCTTATTCTGTCTATGTATATTCAGTATATTATATGTTGTCATTTTGTCATGAGATCTTATCGATATCTTATTTTTGTGTTTTTTTTAACTTCACCCCGAAGAAATATCTTTTGTTATATTTGGCAGTCAAATGTTGTCATTTGACAATGATTGAGGGTATTACAAAGGACGGGCTGTACAGTCGGTATCGAAGCTTAGGCTTGGCACTTGGACAGACCAGTTTGACTTAATCAATCAGGAAGTGGGAGCTACTTGAGAGAGCGTACATGTATTTTTCTACTGTATTATACTATGTACAATGCTTGTTTTTAGGATTTACATTATTTTTACCACTAGTTGCTAAGGAATTTTTGTCAGGCTATCCGTATAAGCAAACGGAATACATGAGCGACTGTGGATAGGCTGTTTAAGATGCCTTATAGTTTAGAGACTATTTAACTACCCCAAAAGATGATCCGTCACCTATAAACATTTCCAGCAGATTGCGGTTAGTTCTAGAAGTGGTGTGCTTCTTTGGGAGTCAGTGTTTCCAACTCCACCAGCTTTAGACTCTTTGAAGTAGTGCCGACATTTCCTTAGCTTGGACAGGAGCCATATCTACATCCTAAGATTGTTGCTAAGGCACGTCTTGGACATAGGGATGAGAAGGCATCCATCAGTATAGGCCTAAGGAATACTCGCTTAAGGAAGATTATTTCTTGGGATTTAGGGAAACGAGACTTTGGTCGGGTAGGATGTAATGTTGGTGTAGCTGATAAGCAGACCTATGATTCAAAATTTATACAGGCTTCGCTTTAATTTCTTAGTTCATTTTTAAGATCGAGAAGAGCGTGTAGCTTAAGTATTCTTTCCATCTTGAATAGGATGCCTACTAGCAAAGGAGTTTTGACCGATTCAACCTTTCGTTCTTAGGGTTTGAGGTGGTTGGTACTCCATAGCCATGGTCAAAGAAATTTACCTTGGGTCCTGATCATTGGTTGGGAATTAATTGCTTAGCCTTATCCTTGTTAGGGCACACTTTGGAATATCTCATTAGGATGATTCTCCTTCATGACAATGCCCACGAGATATCGTTGATGAAATGAAAGTGGAAAGCAACCGAAACTCCAACCAAAGTGTAAAGAACATGATACAAGGAAGATCGAGCTTGTTCAAAAACAAGAAGCTGGCCTACTGTGTCACTCCTGTGACATGTGGAAGATATTTCTCTTTGAAATGTTGTCCACCTAAAGAGAAGCATACATGTTTCAATTGCGGTCTTCTTGGTCACTTAAAGAAGGATTGTCCCACATTTTCAAAGTGTGTGTAAGTGATAATGACTTGTGCCTCTTAGACATTTCTAGGTCCTAGCTGGCTTACACACACAACAAAAATAGAGCCGTATACAATGAAAGGCATGCTCTATTTTTGGAACCCACTTCTATTCCTCTCGACACTTGAGTCATATAATTTATCAGTTGCTAATTACCAAGTAAATAGGCTAAACATGACACCTTTCATAGTAGGTAAATTCTTCAGTAGAGATAAGCCTTGTATGAGACACCTTATTTGCAAAATTGAGGTTGATTGACCAAAGTGTTACCATTCTAACTTGATGCATGAGCTTTCAATTTGAGTGGGTTTGGTTGATGAAGTGTGACTTGGATTTATATCCAGTAAGGTTTGGTGGATGCCTAGTAATGAGCAGAACCCAGTGGATGACTTATAGGCGTTTGCCTAGGGTTGTTCATATTATCATTGTGTCAATGGAATGATCTTTAGTAAATATAGAATTTTAGTATAAGATAATTATTCTATGGGAGGGTTTGGGGAAGGATTTCTCGACTAGTTTTATAGCGGTTCAGATAATCTCCAAAGTGATGAGATGGTACTTGCCTAGACGAGCGTCATAGTGCACTTAGTATAATATCCTTATTAACATTGTGCGGTCGAGGTGAATTTGAACCTATGAAAACCCAGGCAATTTTCAACCTTCATTGAGTGATGATTTAATCAGTGAAATTTTTTCTTCTAGATAATGAGTTTTGTTTGGAAGAAAAGGAAAGTTGAGGAATTGATGCTGGAATTTTTTGAGAGTTTCGAGACCCAAGGATCCTACATACCATATGGAAAATGTTACCTGGCACTTTGCTCTGGCTACATGGCGATAATCGTAGAGCCTATGGTTGACCCTGGATGGGACTTGAGCTAAAATGGGTTGAAAGTACAAAAGGCTAGTGTAATCTAAGTTTGGTTCGGCCTATGCATGGGATGGTATGTTTGATGTTGTTCAGCATTACTGTAAGGCACAAGGATACAAGGTGGATCGACGTTGGAATGTAAATATGGAGGACCGGCCAAGGGTAGCCTAACCAAGGTCATTCGGTTAAGGTGATTTATCCCCTCAACACTCGGCCTTGAAGAGAAGGTCATCGCTCGGCTAAGATAGGCGCGACAAAGCGGTTAGGCCAAGAAGGTACCGGCCCCAGTCACTTGATGAGGGTGAGATTGGACTTGATGGTTTGACTGATCGTGGTTCGGCCTTGGAAGTGCTAAGTCATGTGTCGCTCGTTCAAAGGAGCATAGTCAAGACAGGTCGGTCGGTCGTGTTTTAGTGTTAATGGTTCGGCCTTAATGGTTCGACATGCGTGGGTCGCCAGACCTGGATCGGTGAACGTTGTGGAGGTGTGTCAATTCTTCGACCTGCAACAGAGTGACATGGCTAACATTACTTTGCTTCGATTCATACTACCGCGTGCTCCGAGTTCCTTAAGGGACCGCTTCGAGTCAGTAACAGGACAACCACTGGGTCAGCATAGGTGGTTCGGTGGAAGTGGGTCGGCATGACTTGATCGGTCAACTTGACTTACAACAATAGGCTGAATTACCTTGGTCTTGGGACTGCACAGGATGTCCAGCCTATCTTCGTCTATAAATGGAGAGGCAGGGGTATAGTTGAGAGGACATTTTTTCGAGAACTCCAGGGAGACTCTGCCATTGTTTACGCACTCCACTTTTTAACTCAAAATTGTATCTAAACAGTTTGTTTATGATTGTAGCTGTATTCAAGTATTTGAAGAAGGCAATATAGGTTAAATCAAAAGTGAATGTAGGCAGTTACGCCGAACCACTATAATTCTTGTGTTCTTTTTTTGTTTTTTGTTGTGATGTCCCGGAATTATGGACGATACTTATTTAATAATTTTCATTTATAATTTATTTTAAAATATGTAATATTGATTTAATATTTTAATTTAACAAAATATTATATATTTAAAACTAATAATTAATCTATTTAACAAATGTTATCTTTTCAAAACTCAATAATAATAATTTAATTTGGAATGTTTATTCTTTTTAAAAGATAATAATATATATATATATATAATTAAAAATAATTAATCTTTCTAAGTTAATAAAAATATTTTATTTGTAATGTATATATGTATACATAGTAAATAGGAAATTGGTTTCAATTTAAATTTAATAAAAGTATGTTCAAATTATAATATATATATTTGTATATTGTGATTTGCTGTTTTGTTTTAAAATTCAAACAATTTATGAAGTTAATACTTAAAATGTTCTATTTATAATGTATATATATATTTGTATATATATTGTAAATAGAAAAATATTGGATTAAACTTAAGTAGAAAATGTGTTTTCAAATTTATAATATACATCTATATATATGGTAATTTGGAAGATTTTTTTTGATTTGAATTGATAAAATGATTTTCAAAAGCTATTTAAAATTTATCTTATATTTTCAAAACACTTAAAAGAAAAGTTTATTTTGTTAAAAGTATATAACTTAAAAATAGTATATTATTATAAGATTTAATTTGTTTTCTTTTAAATTGATTTTTGAAAATAAATTTAGTTTTTATATATAATATCAATGTTAGATATAATAACTTATGTTTATACTTTTAAAATAAAATTTTAATAAATGTTTATTTTCTTCCTTTTAAACTTATCTTTAGGAAATGGAGTTTTAAATAATTATAAATTAAATCATGAAGTTATAAATACATTCCATAGTTTATATATATAACATAAGTATTAGGTTAATATTGTAGTTAAGGTTTAAATCATTTATAATAATAATAAAATTAGTTTAATAATCACATCTTAAAACACTTGGCAACATAAGAATTTAGGAAAACACACTTGTATACATAATAATAAAGGTTTTGACACTTGTAAATACATGGATTTATTCATGAAACAAGTGGCAATCTTTGTTTTAAAGGAAATTAAAATTTATAATTAATGAAAAAGTGAAACCTGTTGCACTTTTCATTTTCAGATCAAACTTCTTTAATTTTCTTCAACTAAAAAAAAAACCAAATGAAAGATCATTCAAACTGAAATCAAAAACAAATTCAAAATTTGTAATCAAATTTGAAGCCACCTACAACTTCAGATTCAAAGTAATCAAATCTGAAGAACATGCAATTCAACGTGGAAATCAACAGCAAATTCAACAAGCTTTCAAGATAATAAGAGGAATTTATAGATGTGAGCATCATCAGATTTCAATGTTTCAATAGAAATCAAAATGCAGTAATACAGAGTTATCCTCTGCTTCAAATTCTGGTGAGTGAATTTATTTTAAAAACAGATTAAAACTAGAATTTATGATGAATGCCTGTTGAAGTAATTAAGTTTATATATATTCATGGATGTGAATGTTATAGTAAATATAAAACCAATGCTTGCATGTTGGATTTGAAGATGAATGCAAATGTATATATAGTAGTGACTGTAAATATCTGTAGGTATGCAAAATTTTAAACTCTGTTTGATTCATGTTCTAGTTTTATAAAAAAATTCCCATCTTCGAAGTTAATCACTGATAATCATTGATCATTGAAGGAAATCTAATCATAATGAAGTAATCTTGTGTTTAAAAATAAATTTAAAAATTTATATTGAACAATAAACTGTAAATTTTAGATTTACAGTGAAAAATCAAAATTGAGTGAAAATCAATTTCAATAATTTAAATTTCTGATCATATGGCCAAAATTGGAATACAAAATTATGAATTTTAACATGAATTTGGGAATTTATAATTTAGTATTCTAAGAGGAATTTAGGATTACTTGAAATTGGGTTTTGAGTCGATTGTCGTTGAATGGAGTTGAGGTGGTGGTCGAGCTTCGGCATGGAGGTTGTCATGGTGCCTGGTGATACAGGAAAAATGGTGTGTGAGGCTAACATTGTTTGAGGTGATCAGGGCATGGCGAATTAGGGATTTGAGTCTGCTTTCTGTTTGGATCGAAATCGTCATTGGTTCGTCGTCGACAGTGTTTGGAGTTCGAGCGCATGAAAGGGACCGCGATGTTGAGGTGCAAGGAGACTCTGAAAGTGAAGCCGTGGTCTCCGGTCATCTAGTTCATCGGCGTTGGGAACTTTGTAGTTTGAGTGTACTTTCTGGTTGAAGCTGCTGTAGCACATTTTTTTGATTCAATGGTGCTTTCGTCGATTTCGGGGGACGAGGTGGTCGTAGTGATCAGAGGCGACTTGTGGGCCATTCCGACGATGGTCGACGTCGACCAAACCCAGTGTGCACGTGCACGAGCTCATATTGGTGCATCTGCTTTTGTTTTGGGAAGGAAGAGTTTGGCCATGGTTTTTTCGTTGTATTCTCGAAGTGGGTCTCGTGTATTATCGAGAGTGACTCGGGTTTTTCGT
Organism: Allium cepa; assembly: GCA_030765085.1. Lineage (NCBI taxonomy): Eukaryota > Viridiplantae > Streptophyta > Magnoliopsida > Asparagales > Amaryllidaceae > Allium > Allium cepa. Next base: position 697,174,130 of record CM060929.1, on the reverse strand, counting down.
GTGTTGCCTCGTGTAGTTGTTCCAGATTTAAGTTTGTTCAGTTTTTAGCAAAGTGAAATTAAAGCAAAATTTTAACTTATGTTTGTTCCAGGATTTGCATCCTGATAAATTATGTTAGTTTCCAAATTATTAAAAATGAATTTCTGTAATTTGGAAGCAAACTAAGTTTTAAAAACAAAGTTTAAACAGTTTAAATATGTTGAAATGTTTTAATTTAAACTTTATGTTTAAACAAGTTAAGTTAAATTTTCTTTTAGAATAGTTTGTTTTTAAAGTTTAGTATTATCTGGATTTGTACTTTATAAAATGAAGTTTCAAAATTTTAAAGCAAATTGAATTTTGAACTAGTGTTTTAATTAGGTTTATAAAGAATGAATGTTTGACTTTAAAAGAATTTTAGTTTTAAAGTTTGGATTTTCAAATTTTAAACTTTTTTTAAAAATAGTTTGTTTCAATTTTTCTTTGTTAAGTGATATAATAATGTTTTGAAATAAAAATATCATTGAAGTAATTTAAAATGGGATTAAAGTAAGGTATTTAACTTAGATAAATTTAAAGATAGTGATAAATTAAAATATGATAATTTTTGTGTAAACCAAATACAAGCTTTTGAATTTAAAAAAAAATTAATTTTTAAAATGATTGATAAAAGTTAATGAAATGTATGGTCTATATTAATCAAATTTTATTTATAAAGATAATTAAAGTAAATTACTTAATGTACTTAAATGATTAATGTAAGTAATTAAATTAAGGTAAATTAGTTAGTATAATTAATTAAGTGTAATTAATTACTTAATTAAAAATTAATTAATCAAGGTTAATTAATTAAGAAATAATAAAGTAATAAGTAATTAAGAAGTTAATTACTTAATGATTATGAAGTATTATTTAAGATAATTTCTTAATGAAGTAATTAAAGAAATTAATTACTCAGTGTAACTAATTAAGTTATTGTGGTAATTTTAGTTAATTAATTAAGTTTAATTAATTAAAAAGAATTACTTAATGATGGGATTAAGTATAATTAATTAATGTAATTAAAAATGAGTAATTACTTATTGAAGTAAATAATGAATAATTACTGAATGTAAGTAATTGAGGAAATTACTTGATGGATAGTAACTAAAGGATAATTACTTAAGGGATAATTACTCGGTGTAATCAAAGGATTAATTAATGAAATTAATCAAGGTGCTGGTTTAATTGGTAAAGTATTTAAGGAAGTTAATTACTGATTGTGATTAATCAGGTTTGATTAATAAATGTAATTAAGTGTATAATTAATAATTAAATGTAATTATGAGAACAATTGATTAATAAAGTAATTAACGGGTCATTAATTAATGTAATTAATGAATAGTTAATTGTTTAATTAATTAATAAATATGATTAATTATAAGATAATTAATCAATGAAGTGAGAAAAGAAGTAATAATTAATTAAGGATTTATGTAAATAATTATTGTTAATTAATTAATTAGAAATTAATTAAGATGAATTAATGATTAAGATAAATTAATCTTTGTAATTAATTCAAAGGCTAATTACATAGTGTAATTAAAGAATAATTAATCTAGGTGATTAATTAAGATTATGAACAAAGGATAATTAATCTGTAATTGAAGATTTATTAATTGAATTATGAAGATGATTAAAGAGTGATTAATTAATTAATTTTAATTAATTAATGATTGTTTAAGCAGGACTAGTTATTTAATTTTCAAGTAATTAATTTAATTTAAAATGATTAAATTAATTATAAAAGAGTTAATGATGCCTGTTTATGTATGATTGTTTGTTGAACATTTGGATTGGTTGATATCTATTGGATGGCATGTGATGATATTCTGTGACATGATATTTGATATATCAATGATAAATGTGTGATATTTATCTATGAATGATGCTGTGTGAAATCAATGTTTAAATTGAATTAATTTGTTAAACTTAAATCACTTGGACAATAAGATGGCGTTTGGATTCGATGAGATCGGGATCGGGTTTCCAAATTTGGAATTCCGAAAACCACATCGATCCAAATTAAACATTAGGTCGTGAATCTCAAGTGAAGAGTGAAGATGCGAGGTGTAAGGACTGTTGTCGTTAATACTCTAAGGGTGATCCCAATACGATTTTAACGGGGGTAGTACTTTCAGGTTCGAGATGAAGATTCAGAGTGCAAGGGCTATTGTCGTTAACTCTGAGGGTGATTCCAAAACGAGTGTAACGAGATAGTGCCTTCGGTTTCGTTCGAACCGGGAACGAACTTGTATGGATTGATTGCTTTCAGAACATCGTCAGGTGGACGATGAGCATTCTAAGATAGATGTGTCGTATAAAGGTAATTGCAGCCTCAAGCCTCATCAATCGGGAATGGCTAAAAAAGGGGAGGTGCAGCAAGGCTAAGTGGGTCAGGCCCAAGTAGGACGAGGTTTACCCCTTTCTAGAGGTCCCTTTTTATTTCGGCTGTGTGGGCGGTTGATCATGACAACTTCCTGGGTGGTCTTGGTCGGGACTGTCCAGTAAGGGATGGTTCCGGCTTTGTGTTGCAGGGGATCGGGAGTGGTCCTCGGTACGGTGATCTAGGCCACGTACTATGACGGGCGGTACCCCAGTAGCCCTGCCATTGTATGGAATCCAAAATCCAATAAGTGCCTGTACGGCTTTGATTGTGCCCAACTATGATGGAACGTGAGATGTAAGCATTCCATCTATTTCTGTATTTTATTTTGAAAACCCTAGACCCTATTATAATATCATTGGGTTTCCTATTAAATGTTTTGGTTAGCGTAAGGTAAAAACTTACCCATGTTTTTTTGTGGGGAGTCTTACGTGATACCTTTGTTTTCAAAGGATTTTCAAAGTTAAGCAACTTTTAACCGTTTACTCACAACATACCCATATCTGACCTGAGTGTTTATTTTCTGTTTTATTAAACTCTTGGGTGCTCATATTATGTATGAGTAGTCGAGGGATTCAGGTTTGCTTTGACGAGTTCTGGAGGAGATATGGAGCTGGTGGCTTCAGCGTGTAGATATATATATAGAGTTTCCGCTGTGCTAGTATCATTTCTGTTTTCTGTGATGTACTTGGGTTGTAATATCTAGACAGGTGTTATAACTGTCTAGTTTGTTTGTATTAGCTGTATAACTCTGATGTATATGATACTATGTAATATTTTTTTTGATTAATATAATTTATTCGTTCCGTTGTGAGATTTTGATGTTGTTTGGTTCTTTCTTTTCTATCTTTTCTCTTTTCTATCCCTTTCTTTCTCCTTAATGATGCGTCTTTCTACGGTATGGAAGGCGGGTCGTTACATTTTTGATCAGAGTGCTAGGTTGAGCGAATACCTAGGCTCTGGAGTGGGTATTTCTTGAGAGAGCGTATTTGTAAGTTTGAATATATATATATATATATATATATATATATATATATATATATATATATATATATATATATTTCTGTTTATTCCTACCTATTTTGTTAGGTTACCTGTTTGGGTTTGCCAACATAAGTTCTAAAAGTAGGAGAGATAGTGGTGTGTATAACACGACTATCAATGGAAGAAGTCCGAGTATTTGAGGTTGGAAGAGTATCTGCCAGGACAGTTTTGGGCATCTTGAGTAAGTTTGGTAGCTGGGTATGTGGATTTCATCGATCTCTGAAGGAAATCTTTTAAAGGTTCGGAGTTTATCTTTGGAGTATAAGTTTGGATTGCACCCGTGCGAGCGGATTTTCTAGAATTTGGATCAGTCGGAAGAGCTGAAGCAAGTAATGGTATTTTGGCAACCATAGGAAGGAGTTCTATCTGTATTGGAGTTGGAAACTCAGTTCAGCTTGGTGTTTGTGCTTGGTTTGAAGCCCGAGTTTCTTGAGAGGTTTCTGCTCATCTTAAAGACTCTTTTTGTGGAGTTGGTTGATATAGATTTGGGATTCAAGGAGCTTTTGGATAGGAAGTCTGTGGTAGCAAGGGCAGCTCAGAGGTGTTGAATGTGCTGTCAGGAAGATCTTTTGGCTCAGCAGTATCCTAGAGGTGGAGTTTGAAAGCAGTTGTGTGGTCCGTTTCTTCGATGGTTCAGAAGTCTTTGAGATTCTTCTGTCAGTAGAATGGGCAAACGGTGAAGGCTTGTCCACTTCTTCTGGAAGCTCAACTGGGTAAGATGTTTGTGGTTGAGGTGGGCCATCAGTTTCTTCTTTTGAAGGGCTTAAGCTATTCTGTTATGTAAGAGAGAATAGTTTCTTTGGAATCCGAATTGGGTAGTATTATCGCAAAAACGACTCGTGATGATTTGGAAGTTCTTTTAGTAAACTTTGCTTTAGTTTGAGACATCTCTAAAGAATGTTGGAGTTATAGAAGTGGTTTGAGACTTTCTGAATATCTTCGAGGTAGTCAAAGGAGTGTGTCCGCATCGGGAGATGGGGTTCTGTTTTGAATTTGGTTCTTGGATTTTCCGGTGGTCTAGTCTAGTAGAGAGAAGATTCCAGGAGAGAGGATTTTGTGAGCAATCGGGATTGATTGGATCTAGTTTTCCAAATGGATTTCTGCTGTAGTATTTGTGACCAAATCAGATAGGTCATTAAGCTTTTATGGAATTTGATGGACAATGTTTCTGGATGAGTTGATCAAGTTTGTGTTGGTGTTCATCAAAAGCATTCTCATTTTCTTCGGATCAGAGTTGTGCAGTGGAAGCATGGTGATAGCTATGGCAGATTAGATGCAACCTCGGATTCATCGAAGATTTGTGTTTTCTTGGATTTAAGGATTTCTTCAGGAAGTTCTTTCGGGATCTGAAGGCTTAGATGTCGAGAGCATCTGTTCTGTTTTTCGGATTGAAGAAGCTAGTTTGAAGTTTTTTTGATGCTTGTGTAGTAGATTGGCGTTCTGAATTTCGATGGATTTTAGGAGAACCATCTTGTTGAGTTGAATCAAGGGATCATCTCATTCTTGATCCAGTTTTGATTTGAGAAGCATCTGTGAAGTTTGGATGATCAAGAAGATTGAGGGCAGCCCAGGATCAGCAGAGGTTTTGGACAAGAGACGAAGAAATTCAGATTTGAAGTTGGAAATTTAATTTTTGGACAAGTTTTCTCCGATCATAAGAGCAACGAGATTGGATAAGATGGCAAGCTAGCTCATGAGTGTATTGGAATCTTTTTGTATTCTCTTAAGGATAAGTGTTTGATCTATAGGACTGAATTGCCAGTTCGGATGCCTGGGATTCGTAAGGTATTTCACGTATCTCTGAGGGAGTACGTGTTTGATCTATCACTGGTTTAGAACTAGCAGATCATGGAGATTTCGAAGTTGATCGGGTTTGTCTGTGGTCCGGTATCCTGTTTAGATTGTAGATCTGGATATATAGGAGTTCTAGATCTGAGTAGAGCAGCAAGTTTTAGATTTTGTAGAGCGAGTATTCCGGTGTTTGTACGTGGGAAACTCTAGGAAATTATGTCTAGAATTCTATCTGGATAGTTAGAATAGATTGTTTGAATTGAATGTTATGGTTTCTAGTATATGATTGATAACATATGTTGCTATTTTAAAATTAAAATTTGTATGGAATTATAAAATTATCTTTGCTTTTAATTTCGGGGATGAAATTCTTTTAAGGGGGAGGAATGTGATGTCCCGAAATTTTGGGCGATACTTATTTAATAATTTCCATTTATAGTTTATTTTTAAATATGTAATATTGATTTAATAATCTAATTTAACCAAATATTATATATTCAAAACTAATAATTAATCTAATTTAACAAATGTTATCTTCTCAAAACTTAATAATAATAATTTAATTTGGAATGTTTATTCTTTTTAAAAGATAATAATATATATATATATATATATAATTAATAATAATTAATCTTTCTAAGTTCATAAAAATATTCTATTTGTAATGTATATATGTATACATTGTAAATAGGAAATTGGTTTCAATTTAAATTTAATAAAAATAATTTCAAATTATAATATATATTTATATATTGTGATTTGATGTTTTGTTTTAAAATTTAAATAATTTCTGAAATTAATACTTAAAATGTTCTATTTATAATGTGTATATATATATATATATTTGTATATATATTGTAAATAGAAAAATATTGGATTAAACTTAAGTAGAAAATGTGTTTTCAAATTTATAATATACATCTATATATATGGTAATTTGGAAGATTTTTTTTTGATTTGAATTGATAAAATGATTTTCAAAAGCTATTTAAAATTTATCTTATATTTTCAAAACACTTAAAAGAAAAGTTTATTTTGTTAAAAGTATAATAACTTAAAAATAGTATATTATTATAAGATTTAATTTGTTTTCTTTTAAATTGATTTTTGAAAATAAATTTAGTTTTTATATATAATATCATTGTTAGATATAATAACTTATGTTTAAACTTTTAAAATAAAATTTTAATAAATGTTTATTTTCTTCCTTTTAAACTTATCTTTAGGAAATGGAGTTTTAAATAATTATAAATTAAATCTTGAAGTTATAAATACATTCCATAGTTTATATATATAAAATAAGTATTAGGTTAATATTGTAATTAAGGTTTAAATCATTTATAATAATAAGAAAGTTAATTTAATAATCACATCTTAAAACGCTTGGCAACATAAGAATTTAGGAAAAAACACTTGTATATATAATAATAAAGTTTTTGACATTTGTAAATACATGGATTTATTCATGAAACAAGTGGCAATCTTTGTTTTAAAGGAAATTAAAATTTATAATTAATGAAAAAGTGAAACATGTTGCTCTTTTCATTTTCAGATCAAACTTCCTTAATTTTCTTCAACTAAAAAAAAGAAACCAAATGAAAGATCATTCAAACTGAAATCAAAAACAAATTCAAAATTTGTAATCAAATTTGAAGCCACCTACAACTTCAGATTCAAAGTAATCAAATCTGAAGAACATGCAATTGAACTTGGAAATCAACAGCAAATTCAACAAGCTTTCAAAAGATAATCAGAGGAATTTTTAGATGTGAGTATCATCAGATTTCATTGTTTCAACAGAAATCAAAATGCAGTAATACAGAGTTATTCTCTGCTTCAAATTCTGGTGAGTGATTTTATTTTAAAAACAGATTAAAACTATAATTTATGATGAATTCCTATTGAAGTAATTAAGTTTATATATATTCATAGATGTGAATGTTATAGTAAATATAAAACCAATACTTGCATGTTGGATTTGAAGATGAATGCAAATGTATATATAGTAGTGACTGTAAATATCTATAGGTATGCAGAATTTTAAACTCTGTTTGATTCATGTTATAGTTTTATAAAAAAAATTCCTATCTTCTAAGTTAATCACTGATAATCATTGATTATTGAAGGAAATCTGATCATACTGAAGTAATCTTGTGTTTAAAAATTAATTTAAAAATTTATATAGAACAATAAACTGTAAATTTGAGATTTACAGTGAAAAATCAAAATTGAGTGAAAATCAATTTCAATAATTTAAATTTCTGATCATATGGCCTGAATTGGAATGAAAATTATGAATTTTAACATGAATTTGGGAATTTATAATTTAGTATTCGAAGAGGAATTTAGGATTACTTGAAATTGGGTTTTGGGTCGATTGTCGTTGAATGGAGTTGAGGTGGTGATCGAGCTTCGGCATGGAGGTTGTCTTGGTGCCTGGTGATACAGGAAAAATGGTGTGTGAGGCTAACGTTGTTCGAGGTGATCAGGGCATGGAGAATTAGGGTTTTGAGTCTGCTTTCTGCTTGGATCGAAATCGTCATTGGTTCGTTGTCGACAGTGTTTCGAGTTCGAGCGCATGAAAGGGATCGCGATGTTGAGGTGCAAGGAGACTCTGAAAGTGAAGCCGTGGTCTCCAGTCATCTAGTTCATTGGCGTAAGGCACTTTGTAGGTCGAGTGTATTTTGTGGTCGAAGGTGCTGTAGCACATTTTTTTGATTCAGTGGTGCTTTCGTCGATTTCGACGGACGAGGTGGTCGTAGGGGTCAGAGGCGACTTATGGGGAATTCCGGCGATGACCGCCGTCGACCAAACCTAGTGTGCACGTGCACGAGCTCATATTGGTGCATCTGCTTTTGTTTTGGGAAGGAAGTGTTTGGCCATGGGTTTTTCGTTGTATTCTCGAAGTGGGTCTCGTGTATTATCGAGAGTGACTCGGGTTTTTCGTGTGTTGCCTCGTGTAGTTGTTCCAGATTTAAGCTTGTTCAGTTTTTAGTAAAGTGAAATTAAAGCAAAATTTTAACTTATGTTTATTCCAGGATTTTGATAAATTATGTTAGTTTCCAAATTATAAAAATGAATTTCTATAATTTGGAAGCAAACTAAGTTTTAAAAACAAAGTTTAAATAGTTTAAATATGTTGAAATGTTTTAATTTAAACTTTATGTTTAAACAAGTTAAGTTAAATTTTCTTTTAGAATAGTTTGTTTGTAAAGTTTAGTATTATCTGGATTTGTACTTTATAAAATGAAGTTTCAAAATTTGAAACCAAATTGAATTTTGAACTAGTGTTTTAATTAGTTTTATAAAGAATGAATGTTTGACTTTAAAAGAATTTTAGTTTTAAAGTTTGGATTTTCAAATTTTAAACTTTTGTTTAAAATAGTTTGTTTCATTTTTGCTTTGTTAAGTGATATAATAATGTTTTGAAATAAAAATATTATTGATGTAATTTAAAATGTGAATAAAGTAAGGTATTTAACTTAGATAAATTTAAAGATAATGATAAATTAAAAGATGATGATTTTTGTATAAACCAAATACAAGCTTTTGAATTTTAAAAAAATATAATTTTTAAAATGATTGATAAAAGTTAATGAAATGTATGGTTTATATTAATCAAGTTTTATTTATAATGATAATTAAAGTAAATTACTTAATTTACTTAAATGATTAATGTAAGTAATTAAATTAAGGAAAATTAGTTAGTATAATTAATTAAGTGTAATTAATTACTTAATTAAAAATTAATTAATCAAGGTTAATTAATTAAGAAATAATAAAGTAATAAGTAATTAAGAAGTTAATTACTTAATGATTATGAAGAATTATTTAAGATAATTATTTAATGAAGTAATTTAAAAAATTTATTACTCAATGTAACTAATTAAGTTATTGTGGTTAATTTTAGTTAATTAATTAAGTTTAATTAATTAAAAAGAATTACTTAATGATGGGATTAAGTATAATTACTTAATGTAATTAAAAATGAGTAATTACTTAGTGAAGTAATTAATGAATAATTACTGAATGTAATTATTAAGGAAATTACTTGATGGATAGTAATTAAAGGATAATTACATAAGGGAAGTAACTAAGGGATAATTACTCGGTGTAATTAAAGGATTAATTAATGAAATTAATCAAGGTGCTGGTTTAATTGGTAAAGTAATTAAGGAAGTTAATTACTGATTTTGATTAATCAGGTTTGATTAATAAATGTAATTAAGTGTATAATTAATAATTAAATGTAATTATGAGAACAATTGATTAATAAAGTAATTAGAGGGTCATAAATTAATGTAATTAATGAATAATTAATTAATAAATATGATTAATTATAAGATAATTAATCAATGAAGTGAGAAAAGAAGTAATAATTAATTAATATAATTAATTAAGGATTTATGTAATTAATTATTGTTAATTAATTAATTAGAAATTAATTAAGATTAATTAATGATTAAAGATAAATTAATCTGTGTAATTAATTCAAAGGCTAATTACATAGTGTAATTAAAGAATAATTAATCTAGGTGATTAATTAAGATTATGAATAAAAGATAATTAATCTGTAATTGAAGATTTATTAATTGAATTATGAAGATGATTAAAGAGTGATTAATTAATTAATTGTAATAATTAATGATTGTTTAAGCAGGATTAGTTGTTTAATTTTCAAGTAATTAATTTAATTTAAAATTATTAAATTAATTATAAAAGAGTTAATGATGCCTGTTTATGTATGATTGTTTGTGGAACATCTGGATTGGTTGATATCTATTGGATGATATGTGATGATATTCTGTGACATGATATTTGATATATCAATGATAAATGTGTGATATTTATCTGTGAATGATGCTTTGTGAATTCAATGTTTAAATTGAATTAATCTGTTAAACTTAAATCACTTGGACATTAAGACGGCGTTTGGATTCGATGAGACCGGGATCGGGTTTCCAAATTTGGAATTCCGAAAACCACATCGATCCAAATTAAACGTTAGGTCGTGAATCTCAAGTGAAGAGTGAAGACTCGAGGTGTAAGGACTATTGTCGTTAATACTCTGAGGGTGATTCCAATATGATTTTAACAGGGGTAGCACTTTCAGGTTCGAGATGAAGATTCAGAGTGCAAGGGCTATAGTCGTTAACTATGAGGGTGATTCCAAAACGAGTGTAACGAGATAGTGCCTTTGGTTTCGTTTGAACCCGAAACGAACTTGTATGGATTGATTGCTTTTAGAACATCATCAGGTGGACGATGAGCATTCTAAGATTGATGTGTCCTATAAAGTTAATCGCAGCCTCAAGCCTCATCAACCGGGAATGGCTAAAACAGGGGAGGTGCAGCAAGGCTAAGTGGGTCATGCCCAAGTAGGATGAGATTTACCTCTGTCTAGAGGTCCCTTTTTATTTCGGCTGTGTGGGCGATTGATCATGACAATTGCCGGGTGGTCTTGTTCGGGACTGTCCAGTAAGAGATGGTTTCGGCTTTGTGTTGTAGGGGATCGGTAGTGGTCCTTGGTACGGTGATCCAGGCCACGTACTGTGACGGGCGGTACCCCAATAGCCCTGCCATTGTATGGAATCCAAAATCCAATAAGTGCATGTACGGTTTTGATTGTGCCCAACTATGTTGGAACGTGAGATGTAAGCATTCCAGCTATTTTTGTATTTTATTTTGAAAACCCTAGACCCTATTATAATATCACTGGATTTCCTATCAAATATTTTGGTTAGCGTAAGGTAAAAACTTACCCATGTTTATTTGTGGGGAGTCGTACGTGATACCTTTGTTTTCAAAGGATTTTCAAAGTTAAGCAACTTTTAACCGTTTACTCACACCAGGCCCATATCTGACCCGAGTGTTTATTTTCTGTTTTATTAAACTCTTGGGTGCTCATATTATGTATGAGTAGTCGAGGGATTCAGGTTTTCTTTAATGAGTTCTGGAGGAGATATGGAGCAGGTGGCTTCAGCATGTAGATATATATAGAGTTTCCGCTGTGCTAGTATCATTTCTGTTTTCTGTGATGTACTTGGGTTGTAATATCTAGACAGGTGTTATAACTGTCTAGTTTGTTTGTATTAGCTGTATAACTCTGATGTATATGGTACTATGTAATATTTTATTTGATTAATATAATTTATTCATTCCGTTGTGAGATTCTGATGTTGTTTGGTTCTTTCTTTTCTATCTTTTCTCTTTTCTATCCCTTTCTTTCTTCTTTATGATGCGTCTTTCTATGTTATGAAAGGCGGGTCGTTACATTTGTTTTGCATATATTTCTCTGTTTTAATTTACTATCTTCATTAATCTCTCCACACAAATCTATTCTTGGGTGTTAGTGACCAATTTTAGTGCTAATATTTTGGTGCTTTCACTGAGAGAAAGCATTCTCAGGCTGTCGGGATCTACTTCGTCGCCACTGGATTTAAGAAATCCACTGAAGGAGATCCAAGTTTATTCTCGAGATTTCATGGATTCTATTTAGAGTTTAGACAAATAACTCTAATATGGAAAGACCACATACTAGATTAGCCTCCCATAATGCCGATGTCAGTGAGACCGCCAGTATCTAGCAAGCGGGACCTAGCAACCAACAACCTAATCCAGGTGTAGGTGCCACCTCCGTCCTAAACAAATTAGAAGCTATCACCAGAGCAGAGCTCAATGAGCTGATGAGGGAACTTGTGGAAAGCAGGAGACGGGTTAACGAGAAAATTCAAGCCAACGCCAGTCTCATGACCGAGATTACTCAACAACAGCATCAGAATGTTGGAGTAAGCCCTGCTTCCTACTCATCATCCGACACCTCCGCTTTGTTTGATAAACATCATAGGCGTAGACACCATATAATTGAAACAGAGAAAATAGAGCAATGGGAATGGTCCAGGTTCCTTACCTGGAACCGTGGCCCCTTGCTTGCACTTAGGAAATCGCACTCAAGTTAGAATGGGAAACTAAGGATCTGGAACACGAGTGGAAGCTGATCGACCGGCTCACTAGGGTCGCAATGAAGCAGGTCCCTAGGACACTCATTTAGGAGATCACCAATCAAGGAGGCACCAGCCGAAACGATCACGCAGGATGGATTCCAACTTGCCACCTCCCATCCAAACCCCAGATTTATTAGCTATGGTCAGACAAATGATGAGGAAAAATCAGGGCTTATCCAACGATGATTGGGGCGCATCTTGGAGCCACACTCCATTCATAATTGCTATCGTACAAGATGAGTACCCTTGGAAGTTTAGAATGCCAACTATTTCAGCCTATGTAGGGAAGATTGATCCTCGACAACATGTAATGAGATACGAGTGGATGATGGACTTGGCTAGGGAAAATGATGTGACTAAATGCAGATGTTTCCAATAACCTTACCTGAAATCGCTATAATGTGGTTCACCAGACTTCCTCCACAATCGATCTCCAGGTTTGATGAGTTAGCTACGAAATTTGTGGAACATGCCAGGATCCATACGACTTGCCCAAAAGACGTGATGTCTCTATCCAGCGTGATCCAGGCCATAGGGGAATTGTTAAAGGAATATTTTTAAAGATTTCATGTTGCTGCTATCGAAGTTAGCAACCCAAATGACCACGCTATTCATATGGCCGTGATGCGAGGAGTAGATCTTAACTCGGAGTTTGACGATTGGCTGGCAAGAAAACCTCCAGCTACCCTGGATTGTTTTTATTCAAATGCGAGCCAATTCATGAGAAGGGAGGAAGCTAGGTGGACAAGGTGAAGCAGTGCACCTGGGCCTAGCAAGGAGGCGGTGCAAAGTAACGTTGCAGTAAAGCAGTCCGGCGATAAGTCTGACAAGGTCTAGGTCAATGTTCAAAATAAGCCGGGGCAATCTAAAGAATCTAGAGGAGGAAATTCTAGAAGAAAAAGGGGAGAGGGAAAGTGGAAACCAAGGATCCCAACCCTTAATGAATACACTCCTTTGAATACATCTCTAGAAAATATTTATTTATCAACCAGTAATGCATTCCAATACCGAAAGCCGCGCCCAAAGGAATCCATCAAGGAACAAAAGTAGATTGGGAAGTATTGTCATTTCCATGAGACTTACGGGCTTAATACTGAAGAATGTAGACACCTCCATGATGTTATAGAAAAGCTATTTCGATAGAAGAAGTTGCAGCAGTTTGTTAGGAATCTACAGGAAGGCGAACAGGGGACCTCCAACCCTAAACGCGAGCAGACTCTACACTAACCCGAGGAACCCGCTGGGACTGGAGGTAGATTGTTTATAAACACGATAGTCGGTCGGCCTCACTCGGCAGACAACAGTTGGCAAGCAATGGAACGCTATGCTAGTTCCCTAGAGCATGCATATTTCGAATGCTGCTCGAATGTAGAAGACGGGACCCCATCAAAACAGCAGTGGAGGATGACAGATGATATTGTGTTCAGGAGTAGGGATGCCGAATAGGTGGAGGCACTTACCATTGACCCGATGGTCATTTCGGCCACGATTGGACTAGCGTTTATGAGAAGGATACTGATTGATTGTGGGAGTTTTGTGAACATTATTTTCCAAAAGGGGTATGACCAAATGAAAATGGAGGCGAAGGATCTAAAGCCATCTAAAGCACGTATTCACAGTTTTAATAGTGCAGCCACTCATGTGATAGGTTTTGTAAAATTGCCAGTTGAGTTAGGAGAAAGCGAACATAGGAGGGTACGGATCCTATCGTTCATTGTTTTGGATGTTGATTCCCCATTTAACGCGTTTTTGGGCCGACCGATCCTGGCAGAGTTTAGGGCAGCTTTGGCCCCATGGTATTTAACCTTGAAATTTTCGACGGATAGAGGAGTTGGTGTAGTGCACGGCGATCAAGTGATTGGTCGTGCATGCTATTTGGCTGAGCCGAGAGAGGCTCAACGAAGAGAGAAGGGAAAGATTGTGGATAACTTTGTCCACATCCATGTTGTTCAAAATTGACAAGTAGTGCCCGAGCCTTGGCTCAGGCAATAGGTCGGATCTTCAAAGACATAGATCCGGGAGATGATGACGAAGAACCTAAGGTGTATAAAGTTTCACCGACTGAACTAACGATTGATATTCCAGTCAGCCTTGATGACCCATCATGGTTGCTTAAGATTGGATCACAACTACCTCCTCGATGACTAAGGATCTTACTGATTTCCTCCCAGAAAATCTAGATGTTTTCGCTGGGACCCATTCTACTATGTGCGGGATTTCTCCCACCATCGCAAGTCATATTTTGAACATTGACCCAAAGTATGTGCAAGTGAAACAAAAAAGGAGAGGAATGGACCTGGAGAGGTCTACTGCTCTCAAAGAGGAGGTGGACAAACTCAAAGCTAATGGGTTCGTCTGTGACACCCTTTACCTTGAATGGGTATCTAACCCCGTACTAGTGAGAAAAGCGAATGGGAAATGGAGGACCTGTGTTGATTACTCAAACCTAAATAAGGCGTTGCCCTAAGGATAGTTTCCCTTTACCTAGAATTGATCAGTTGGTCAACTCAATAGCAGGACACGAATTATTGTCATTCATGGATGCATATTCGGGATACAATCAAATCCCGATGCACATTCCAGGTCAGTAACACGCTAGTTTTGTCATGGGTGTTGGACAGTACTATTATGTAGTGATGCCCTTTGGATTGAAGAATGCAGAAGCGACATATTAACGTTTGGTAAATTGGATGTTTAAAGACCAAATTGGTAGAACAATGAAAGTCTATGTGGATGACATGCTCGTAAAGTCACGGTAGTCAAACGACCACATTCGAGACTTAGCAGAGATGTTTGATACACTCAGATATTATGGAATGAAAATTAATCCACTCAAGTGTTCCTTTAGTGTTGTGTCAAAAATTATTTTGGGTTTTATTGTCAATGCGTGGGGAATTGAAGCAAACCCAGAAAAGATTCAGGCCATCCGAGACATACAAGTTCGTAGAACTATAAAGCAAGTACAAAGGCTGAATGGAAAAGTCGATGCATTGAGTCGACTCATATCTAGAGCAACCGACAAATGCATTCCTTTCTTCGATGTGATAAGGAAAGGGAAGAGAAATTTTGAATGGACGTCGGACTGTAAGGATGCATTCCGAGCTCAGGTGAGAAACTTGGAGAGTCCTCCGGTACTGTCAAATCCTGTAGACCATGAAGAGTTATATGTTTACTTGGTTGTGTCCCAGCATGCCATCAGTACAGCCTTAGTTCGTGAGGAGGATCGAATTCAAAAGCCAGTGTACTATGTCAGTAAACGTTTGATGGGGGCAGAAACAAATTATCCTAAGATTGAGAAGCTAGTCTACTGCTTGGTGATTGCATCACGCAAGTTCCGTCCATACTTTCAGGCACACCCGATCAGTGTTTATGCCGATCAACCTTTGTGACAGGTGCTCTAACCATCAGAAACCTCTGGGAGGTTACTCAAGTGAAACGTTGAGTTAATTCAATTCTATATCACTTACCTGCCATGGAGAGATATCCAAGGGTTTCTGTAGCAAATTTCATTACAGAATTCACCATATCAAACGAGCCAAGTGATAGTAATGTAATTCCCCTCACCCGATGGAAGCTATATACCGATGGGACACCCAACGACTGCTGTTCTGGGCTGGTGTTATTCTTGTAACTCCTGAAAACGGATGGATTTGTTGTGCTTTGAAAATCGACTCCCCAGAAACAAACAACGAAGCCAAATATGAAGCATTGATTGCTGGCTTGAAACTTATCAAGGAACTCAGAGTAAAGTCTGTTGAAATATTTTGTGACTCACAATTGGTGGCGTACCAAGTACATGGAGACTATCAAGCAAAGAGGCAGATACTTGCCCCATACCTTGCTCGGGTTCAAGAACTGTTGGAGGACTTTGAATATTACGATATTTCTCATATCTCGCATGAGCGAAACGGTGAAGCTGGCAAAATTCGCAAGTACTGGCGATGCGCAACAAACGGGCTTAGTTCCTGTCAAAACATTACATGCCCCGAGTATAAACGAAATGGAAATAGATTTTGTGTTAGGGATAGAAGTTGAAAGGGAGACATGGATGACCCATTCAAAGAATACCTGTTACATGGAACTTTGCCTAAGAGAAAGAATGAATGGCGACAAGTCGTCCGCAAAGCCTCGTGGTATATAATGCAAGATGGAGTAATGTATCTGAAGGATTATCGGTTCCCTTACTTCAGTGCATCGCACATGATGAGATAAAGTGGGTCTTGAAAGAAGTTCATGAAGGAGAATGTAACAAACATACTGGGGGGCAGACACTAGCCAAAATGAACCTCCACTATGGATACTATTGGCCGACTGTGAATCAAGACGCCGTATAATATGTAAGAAGATGCGACAAATGTCAAAGGTATGTGAAAATCCCGAGAGCTCCGCCGATGGAACTCACACAAATGGTTAGTCCCTGGCCATTTGCAATATGGAGGATCGATATAATCGGCTCCCTGCCAATCTCCGAAGGTAGTGCAAAATATGTAATTGTTGCGGTCGATTACTTTACCAAGTGGCCGAAAGCAAATCCCTTAGCTACAATCACCACCAAAAAGGTCATTAATTTCATTGTGCTAAACATCATATGTCGTTTTGGCCTCCCACGAGCTATCATTATGGACAACGGAACTCAATTTGAGGGTAGGGAGTTTAAAGAGTTCTGCCAAAAATACTACATTGAGAAAAGGTTTGCGGAACTTGCTCACCCTAAAGCCAATGGACAAGTTGAAGCCGTAAATAAAATAATCAAGTCCATATTGAAAAAAAGTTTGGAGAAGGCTAGAGGCAAGTGGATGGAGGAGCTTCCGATAGCACTCTGGGCTTACAGAACCACCCACAAGTCATCGACTGGCCACAATCCATTCACCTTAGCTTATGGCACTAAGTTGTTATACCGATGGAACTTGAAGTGCCCTCTCACCAGGCGACTCATTATGATCCTAAGACGAATCTTGGCGTTTTACTGGAATCAACGGACTTATCGTTGAGAAATGTGAAGAAGCTGATTTAAGGACAGCTTTGTATCGACACCGAGCCACTCGATATTATAATAAAAAAAATCCGACCGAGAATCTTTGATGTGGGCGATCATGTTTTGAAGCGAATTTTTCCAATCCCGTCATATATGAATCCTACATGGAAAGGTATGTATGTCATCGAATGAAAGCTCGGGGAAGGAACCTTCAAGCTAGCGACTATTGGTGGCATGAAACTCCTTAAAGCATGGAATATCGAGCATTTGCGTCGTTATTACACTTAGTCTATTCCTTTTGCGTTTTAGTAGCAATTTTTTTCAGTGTACGTTTCCTTTTTTGTTCTTTGTTCCTAAAATGTAATAAGACAATTCAACTGGTCCCTATTTTTTATAATCAATAAAGGCTTGAAGACATTTTTTCTATGAACTATTGACGTCTTATATGATAAAGTTCCACTATAAAAAATTAAATTACATTATTCATTCTAGTGTATGAACTCATATACAAAATTAGAAATCAATGAATGATTCAAAACATCTCTAAGTCCCTAGAGCATGGACTAGAGTACTCTGAGTCCCTAAAGTGCAGGCTAAAGTATAAATGATTCAAAAAATCTCTAGGTCCTTGAAGCGCGGACTAGAGTACTCTGAGTCCCCGAAGTGCGGACTAGAGTATAAATAATTCAAAAAATTTCTAAGTCCCTAGAGCGTAGATTAGAGTACTCTGAGTCCTTGGAGTGCAGACTAGAGTATTAATGATTCAAAAAGTATCTAAGTCCCCGGAGCACGGATTAGAGTAATCTCAATCCCTGGAGTGCAGACTAGAGTATTAACGACTGAAAAAATATCTAAGTTTTTGGAGCACGGACTAGAGTACTCCGAGTCAGAATGAGGGCTAGTATAAACGATTCAAAAAATCTCTAAGTCCCCGGAGCACGGACTAGAGTACTTGAGTTCTAGGAGTGCGGGCTAGAGTATAAACAATTCAAAAAATCTCTAAGTCCCCAGAGCATGGACTAGAGTACTCTGAGTCCCCCGAGTGTGGACTAGAGTATAAACGATTCAAAAAATCTCTAAGTCCCCAGAGCGCAGACTAGAGTACTTTGAGTCCTCGTAGTGCGGGCTAGAATATAAACGATTCAAAAAATCTCTAAGTCCTCGGAGCATGGACTAAAGTACTCTGAGTCGCCAAAGTGCGGGCTAGAGTACAAACGATTCGAAAATTCTCGAAGTCCCCGGAGTGCAGACTAGAGTACTATGAGTCCCCGGAGTGTGGACTAGAGTATAAACGATTCAAAAAATCTCTAAGTCACCGGAGCGTGGACTAGAGAACTCTGAGTCCTCGGAGTTTGGGCTAGAGTATAAACGATTCAAAAAATCTCTAAGTCCCCGAAGCGTGGACTAGAGTACTCCGAGTCCCCGGAGTGTGGACTAGAGTATAAACGATTCAAAAAAATCTCTAAGTCCTCGGAGCACGGACTAGAGTACTATGAGTCCCCAAAGTGTGGACTAGACTATAATTGATGCAAAAAATATCTAAGTCCCCAGAGCCCGGACTAGAGTGCTCTAAGTCCCCGGTGTTCAGACTAGAGTATAAACGATTCAAAAAATCTCAAAGTCCTTGGAGCACGGACTAGAGTACTCCAAGTCACCCAAGTGTGGACTAGAATATATATAGTTCAAAAGTTTCCAAGTAATGTTAAAGCAGGCCGGAGCTTATGTAACCCATAAGATTTTGAATTTCAACTACAAATTAGACAATAAGCTAAACAATGAAAATCGTGGAAGATGAAGAAACAAAATTTTATTTGCTAATCCGAAAGTTAAGTTTCATTACAACTTTTTCGAAGTTGAAGCAAAAGTCTATTCATAGCGACTATAAAGATAAATAGAAACAACTATATGGTTCAAGTTTATTCGGACTGAATGTGGCATGGGTGGATAATCACCTTTTTGATTTTTGCTCCTTCTTTGGTTTCTCCAAAGGCTCCTCAACCGAGCGTTTTCTCTTGGACGCCTTGCTTCCTAGTGAGATGGTGTTCGGGGAAGGAAGAAGGACCTCTAGAGGTGTGGTCCCACTGGAAAGAATTACCTTCATGGGCCCATTTAGAGGATCATCAAGTTCCACCATCTACGGTTCAATCTTAATTTTGGCTTTCCTTTTCTCCTCTTCCGCGATTCACTCCCCTATGCTAAGTTTTGAAGTTGGTACGGAGGAGCCTATGATTCCTATCTCGTCATGTTCGTCCACAGGCGAGGGATTCCCAGCTTTGTCCTCGTCGAGCACTCCGATCACTTTAGCATCGAGCCCAGAAGTATCTCCAGTGTGAAGTTCTTCCACTATTTTCTCTTCCTTCTCCATGGCGACATCGCTCTTTGGAGTCAGTTTGGGATCATAATGGCCTACATGAAGTCGTTAAGGATAAATATTAGAAAACTTCTATTATTCATCAAAAGTGATGGTTCTCTGGACCCTAGAAGAAAAAATTACATACCGACTTCCGACTGACTCTCAGCTGTTTCGGGAGTCTCACCCTCTGGAATAGGGGATAGAACGTGAACATCAAGCTCGGGCTTCTCTAGGTCATAGCCAATATGCTGCACGAAAGGATCAAGTGATGAGCAACCAGCCGGCTAAGCAGAAGGAGGAACTATAGACTCGGTTCTGGATGCGCCAGCAATGTCGTCCTTCCCCTTCGATGAGGAGGAATCTCTTCCAAAGAGGGCTTTTGCTGCAGATAAGTCGGAAGGCTCGTTTCCTCAAAGCACTTCCTTCACAAGACCATCCTCGTCAACCATTTCGATGCCCAGCTCAACTCTTTTAATTTTTATTATAGTACCCCATGCTTCAGCCAAAGATTCGAGGTAACCCTTGCCTAGAAAAGATAGATCTCGATGCATGAGAACTCGAGCATTATATTCAGCAATAAGCGGATCAAACAAGCATTTAATTTCTTCTCTGCCAGCTTCAGCAGCTGCCTCGAGGCGAGAATCGATTTCTGTCAGTGCCATTCTTTTGCCTTCCTCATTGGCTACATCCTTTAGTGATTTAGCCATAGAAAGTTCCTCATCAAAGTTTGTATTTAAGAGTCGTGTTGCGACAATTTCATCGCAATATCATTGTAACTCTTCCTATGCAACATTTTTTCTTCTTTCTTTTTAAGGACCGGCTCCTCCAGCTCTTTAACTCGTCGAGCGAGGCTATCTTTTTCCTTTTGAATGGAATCTTTCTCCAAGTCTAGAGCACCACTATGTTGGATTGCCTCATCAAGTTCTTTTTTGTGAGTGTCCTCCATATGACTAACGTCCTTGGCTGTATCCTTGGCGTTTTTCTGTGCGGCCTTGTGTTGAGATTTGTACGAGGATACTTCTTCATCCTGGGCCTTAGTGATATCTTTATCGTGAATGGCTTCAAGTTTTAGGCGATCGACTTTGTATTGACATTTCATAGAAACCTCTAAAACTTTCTCTGCAAAATGAACAAACCGTCATTTTGGACATAGACATCATTATTGCAGGCATTGGTGCTTTGTTTGACATGCCTTGGAATAGGATGAATCGCAGGAAGAAACTTTAATCCGTCGAAGCATATCTTTGGAAATGTGGCCTTAAGCTCGGCATTTTTTTGCTGTCGATGGATCGTGTGTGGAGATTGAGGAAGTTTGCTTAGCCAAAATTACAGACTTTTTATGGGGCTCACAAGATTGCTTGGTGCTGGACAAGCCAGAGTGTTGGTCACGGGGAGCTCAATATCGAATCATGAACAAAGAAAGGCATAAGAATGAGAGAAATATTGGCTAGTGATTGTGAGGCCTCAATTCTTGACAGGAAGGAACACCAAAGGCCTCCGCCCTTCCCTATTTGTCCAAGGGAGGGAAGGGCAGAGCTTTTGGGTTTTTCATGTTGTCAAACAGTTGAGCAATTAAAATAGATGGCGAGTGCCTGATTGAATTGATCAGGTCATGAAGATCCCTTCTGAGCAGATTTCTCCCTACCGTGCTCTAAACGAGGGGGAGGATCGTTCGGATATGAAGAATGGCTGTAAGTTTTTATTCTTGAAGATGATGAATCTCTAGGACGGTAGTCCCTATCCTGTCTCGGCGTCTACCTGATCCCGAACCCCGACTGGAGTGGTGGAAGATAGAGGACCCACGAAGGCGGTCGAAGCCGTGTTTGCGCCCCATATCACCTACATAGAAGTCATTTGAAGACGAGTTAGTAGGAATCATAAGATGACTAAAATTCAAGTGTAGGGTGAAATGTAAGTGTTTGTGTGTGTCCTAGGGCTTCCCCCTGACGGACAGTGTTTTTTGCTTTACTTATTGGAGTTTTCTCACCTTAATGATGATCTTGATCGCTTTCACCAATTTTCACGGGCGAATTGAGGCCCATGTTCCCTGGGTCGTTGAAGCCGTAGTTCAATAAGTCATCAGGGATGATCAGGTCTGGTAGACCTTTTAGTGAACCCTCTAAATTTTGGGGAGATGACTCTTTCTCAACTGGAGTAATCATAACTTTTGAGGTTCACCCGCTATTTTCTTTCTCAGTTTGTAGGCGAGGCACTTTTTCCTCTTTGCAGGATGAGTCGGTTCATCGATGCCGGATGCATCAGCTACTGGTGCTGAGTCGGGACTTTTATTCTCATCAGACGCTCCTGGCACCCAGGCCTCTTTAATTACACTTTCCTCGGATGTGTCAGGGGCCCCTTCTGTAGAGGGCACCGAAGGCCCGACCTGCTCTTTGCCTTTTTCCGCAGTGGATCCGGTTGTAGTGGTGCCTTTTGAGAGGCTAGTTTTGTTAGTCCGTGAGATGATGGTTTTGATGACAACAACCTTAGAATAAATTATAAAATATAAATACTAACAGTATAAGTTTAGATATATATGTATATGCAGGATATAACCATGCAGGTAACAAGAATGAAGATTGTATAGTATTGAGATTCAAGATATCAAGATTGAAGACTCATGAGTATCAAGATTATCAAGAGTTCAAGAGTACAAGTAATTTATTATTTTAGAATTTTTGTTAAAACTCCTAGAAAAGTACTGGCATCATAAAATCCAATTTATTCGTGGAATGGAATCTACTTCGAGCCTGTTAAAGGGATGAAACCCTAAGAGGATGGAACCTACGAAAAATCTAGTGAAACATTGTTTTGTATCCACTAACTTTTTATTCAAAATGATTTTTCATAATTATATCCTGTTTTCAAAATGATTTCAAAACCTTCCTTTTAAAAGCATCAAAAACATCTATCCTGATTTCAAATACTTTTAGCCTCAAAATAATCTTGAAATTCAAAATCAAATTATCCTTGGTTTATATTTAGATTTGAATATAAAATTATAATAAAATTCTATATATATATATATTATTCTTTATATTTACTTATGTATTTTAATTATAGTCAAGTATATTTATAAAGTTTAAAATAGTTTAATATAAGATAAAGGTTATTTTCAAAGGAAATCAAAACACCAAAAATCCCTTTGGGATGTCGACATACTCAAGTACCCCATGTCGACATGATGTTAGTTGAGTTTAAAATTTAAATTTCAAAAGAAGTGTCTATTCATCATAACTCTTCACGAATGGACATGGCTGTTGTTCTTCTATAAATAAGGGTTAGTTTCATTGAATTTTAATTTAGTTTTTCTGGTTTTTTACTCCTCTTCTTCTTCTTCCATATTTCTCTATACATATTCTTACCATTACTCTATCGAAATCAACATTGAATCTAACTGGATTATCTACGGTTTGATTCTCTATCACTATCTCAACAAAATCCAATGTTCTATTCAGAGTTATAAGCTTTTTGTAATCAACTTAGCGAGAAAAGGTGTGATTGTGGCCTTGGAAATCAATCAAGCGAGATAAGGTGTAATTGTAGCCTTGGGAAATCAATTGGGTGAACATGTTGCCTGGGAAATCAAGTATCTCTACCCGGAGGATTGTGATTCCGGAGGGTGTACCTCGTTTCCTTGAAATCGAGGGTGTAATTGTAAAGATTGTTTTTTTGAAAGGAAATCCGTACTTGTGGGCGGGACTGGATGTAGGGTAACTCCGAACCAGTATAAAATCCGGTGTGTTCTTTCCTTTACTGCTTTTACTTTATATTTGCATCTATGTTTGATTTTGTGATCGTATCTGTGTCTGAATATTGCATACATTTGTGTTCAAATTAACAAAAACTCAAAAAGATTTAACAATTCTCTAAAACACTATTCACCCCCTTCTAGTGTTTATTCCAGCCTTAAGATCCTTAATCCGCATTTCTCACATTTGGTATCAGAGCAAGGTTTTCAAAGTTTCATAATCCGATTTTTGAATTTTTTTTAAAATGGCTATGTTAGTTAATACTAGTTTAGAAATATTCAGATCATCGTTGTCTTTTGGGTCTGCATATGATCAATGTTCAAATTCAAGTTGTCTACCAAAATTGTTTGATGTGCATGAATCGTGCTTTATGGCTATTGAGGAATCAATACACAACGGACAAATTGTGCAGATCAGAAAGGACAAATGGATACTCGATAGTGGATGTTCTAGACACATGACTGAGAATCCAGATATGTTAAATGATATAATATACGAAGACGGAGGACTGGTTAACTTTGGAGACAACTCAAAAGGATATGTGATTGGCATCGGCAAAGTCGGTTACTCTGAAACTCCTATTATTACTAATGTTTTGCTAGTTAAAAATCTGAAACATAATTTGCTAAGTATAAGTCAACTTTGCGATAAAGGATATAAATTAAATTTGAAAAAGATAATGTCACATTGAAGATAATAATTCAACAATAATATTTGAGGGAGTTAGGAAGAAGAATATTTATATTCTTAGTATGAAAGTTTTAAATGATAACTTATGTCTTTTGGCAAATACAAGCGACCCTTGAATTTGGCATAAGAGATTTGGGCATTTGAATTTCAAACTCTTATCTAGACTGTCAAAACATGATCTAATAAGAGGTCTCCCTTAAATGAATTTTAAAGTAGATAGTCTATGTGATGCATGTCAATTAGGAAAACCTAGAAAAAGTTCTTCAAATTAAAAGATATGATTTCAACTTCAATACCTCTTGAATTACTTCACCTTGATTTATTTGGTCCATCTCAAATTCTGTCAGTAAATCATAGTAAATATGTTTTTGTAATTGTAGATGATTATTCAAGATTTACATGGACAATATTTTTGAAATATAAAAGTGATGCTTTTGAATGTTTTAAGAACTTTACAAAAAGGATTCAAAATCAACTTTCTCTAAGAATTATAACCATTCATAGTGATCACGGTGGTGAATTTGAAAATGAAAAGTTTGAGGAATTCTGTAATAAAAAGGGAATAACTCAAAAAATTTCATTTCCAAGACCTCCACAACAAAACGGAGTAGTAGAACATAAAAATAGGATGATTCAAGAGTGTGCGAGAACTATACTTCCAGACAGTAAATTACCAAAGAATTTTTGGGCAGAAGCAGTTGCTACCACTTGATATATTTTAAATAGAATTTTAATTAGACCTTTAACTAATAAGACTTCTTAGGAACTTCTTCACTCAAAGAAACCTAAAGTATCTTATTTTAGAATTTTTGGAAGTAAATGTTTTATTTTAAATACTAAAGATAACTTAGATAAATTTGATCCTAAATCCGACAAAGGTATCTCTATCGGATATTCTAATAGAACTAAAGCGTACAGAGTATTTAATTTAAGAACTAACACCATCAAAGAAACAATGCACGTGTCATTCGATGAAGATTTAATTTTTTTTAAGGATTCAAATGATGAAGATGATTTAATTACTCAAAATCAAGAGTCAACCGAAACTAATAATGAAATTAATCATCCTAATAAAAGGACTAAACTTTCAAAACATCAGCCTATTGAAAATATACTAGGAGATATGCAATCTATAGTTAAAA
The DNA here is from genome assembly GCA_030765085.1 of Allium cepa. Lineage (NCBI taxonomy): Eukaryota > Viridiplantae > Streptophyta > Magnoliopsida > Asparagales > Amaryllidaceae > Allium > Allium cepa. The sequence continues at coordinate 697,148,978 of CM060929.1, read as the reverse complement.
CTAAAAATCAACTAAATCAAATGAGTAATGTAGCTTTTATATCAACTATTGAACCCAAAAATTCAAAAGAAGCATCAACTGATGATTCATGGATTTTGGCTATGCAAGAAGAACTAAATCAATTTACTAGAAATGATGTTTGGGAACTTGTTCCTAGACCTGAAAATAAAACTATAATTGGAACTAAATGTGTTTATAAAAATAAAATGAATGAACTAGGAGAGGTAGTTGGAAATAAAGCTCGTTTAGTCGCTCAAGGTTTTTGTCAAGAAGAAGGAATAGATTTTGATGAAACCTTTGCTCCCTTAGCAAGAATATAAGCCATTAGGATTCTACTTGCTTTCGCAAATCATAATAATTTTTATATCAAATGGATGTTAGAAGTGCCTTTTTAAATGGATTTGTAAAAGAGGAAGTATATATTGAATAACCATCACTTTTTGAAAATGAAAAATTACCTAATCATGTTTACAAACTTAAGAAAGCTTTATATGGCCTAAAACAAGCTCCTAGAGCCTGGTATGATAGACTAAGATCTTACTTATTACAATCAAATTTTGAAATTGGTAAAGTAGATAATACTCTTTTTATTAAAAGAAATAAAAATGATATTCAGCTAGTACAAGTTTACATGGATGATATTATTTTTGGATCAACTAACTTTGAAATGAATAGAGAATTTTCTGATATATTGACAAAAGAGTTTGAGATGAGTCATATGGGTGAATTAAATTTCTTTTTAGGATTACAAATAAAACAATTAGATAATGGTATCTTTATTAGTCAAGAAAAATATGCTAAAGACCTAATTAATAAATTTGGTTTGACTACTGCGAGTGGAAAATCTACTCCCATGGCAACCAATGAGTACCTTAGTAAAGAAGATCTCTCGAAAGATGTAGATCAAAAGTTATATAGGGGAATGATTGGATCACTACTCTATATTACCACTAGTAGACCTGATATCATGCATAGTGTTTGTCTCTGTGCAGGATATCAATCCCAACCTAAAGAGACCTACTTAAAAGCCGTAAAACGTATCATAAGATATGTTAAACACACTTCTAACTATGGCTTATTTCACCCTAAAAATGATTCCTTTGACTTAATATCTTACTGTGATGTTGATTATGCTGGTTGTAAATCAGACCGAAAAAGTACAAGTGGAACTTGTCAATTTTGGGGCATTCTCTGATTTCCTGGTTTAGTAAAAAGCAAAACACGGTTTTTTTTATCAATAACTGAAGCAGAATATATTTCTGCTGCTTTGGCTTGTTCACAAGTAATATATATGCAACAAACTTTAAAAGATTATGGTTTAAATTTTTCGAAATCACCAATTTATTATGATAATTCTAGTGAGATAAATTTATCCAAAAATACCACTCAACATGCTCGAACTAAACATATTGATATCAGACATCATTTTCTCAGAAATAATATAAGTAAGGAAGTAATCACTGTAGATTATGTCAATTCTGAGAATCAAATTGCTGATATCCTAACAGAACCTTTAAATGAATCTATATTTACTAAATTAAGAAAAGAAATAGGTATTTGTTCAATAACTGAAATATAAAATATAAATAAACAAAAGCATGATTAAAATTAAATCAATTAATAAAAAATTTAAAGGACCATGTCGAGATAGCCCCTCAACCCATGTTGGCACATAACGTTTTTTATTTTTAAAATTTTTTCCCACCAAAATTCAAAAAAATTGGTTATATATTCTTCTCATTTTCGAAATTTTATTCCTCCTTTTTGTTATTTCTCAGTTCTATCATCTGAAATCAAATAATCAATGGCCTCCTCTTCAAAATCGAACAAAAATTCTACCTTTTCGTTTCCTTCTCCCACTTCTGGTCCATTTCAACGTAATACTCTCGCTCATGTGACACAAATGGAGGATTCTCTAAAGAATGCACTTTAGTTAATGACTGAAATCCAAGTAATGCAACTTCGAATGACCAAGGAACAAGAGAGGCAAGGCAAAATCCTTAGGAATTTGCAAAAGTTTCTAATGGACATTCATGCTAATCCGATCTTGATTGAAGAAGACTCTTTAGGAGATCATGTACAAGAGGCCAGCGAAGAAGAAGAAGAACCCATGGAAGATGTGCATGCGGAGGATGACCACAATGTCGTGTGCGTTGGTGAAGTTTGTTTTGACAAAGATGGGAATCTTGTCGAACAACGTGGAAATTTCTGTTTCCACTATCCAAACTATTCGATTCATAGATCTCCTATGTTCAATAACACACATTAGTTTCTTCTCTTTCTTTACCATTGTTGTATGCTTCTTCTTATGTTTCCCATGAAAATGTAAATATAACTATATGATTAATAAATAAATTGTATTCTTATATGTGTTCTTCCCTATTAATAAATATAACTATATGGTTATTATATACTTAGAATAGTTAGTAGTTTAGGATTAGGTTTATTATTAGATCCAAGTGTTGATTATTTATGATAACACTATCATTATAATCACATGTCATAGAGTATTAGATTTAGGGGGAGTTATATAGTTTAGAGTTAGTTTTTTGTTGATGACAAAGGGGGAGAAGTATAAAATAGGGTAGTTAGGCATAGATTAAGGAGGAGTTATTAGGATAGAAGTAATATTTTCTAAACAAAGGTTGTCATCATCAAAAAGAGGGAGATTGTTAGTCCGTGAGATGATGGTTTTGATGACAACAACGTTAGAATAGATTATAGAATATAAATACTAACAGTAAAAGTTTAGATATGTATATGTATATGCAGGATTTAACCATGCAGGTAACAAGAATGAAGACTGTACGGTATAGAGATTCAAGATGTCAAGATTGAAGACTCATGAGTATCAAGATTATCAAGATTTCAAGAGTTCAAGTAATTTATTATTTTAGAAATTTTGTTAAAACTCCTAGAAAAGCACTGGCATCTTAAAATCCAATTTATTCATGGAATGGAATCCACTTCGAGCCTGCTAAAGGGATGGAACCCTAAGTAGGATGGAACCTATGAAAAATCTAGTGGAACATTGTTTTGTATCCACTAACTTTTATTCAAAATGATTTTTCAAAATTATATCCTGTTTTCAAAATGATTTCAAAACCTTCCTTCTAAAACCATCTAAAACATCTATCCTGATTTCAAATACTTTTAGCCTCAAAATAATCTTGAAATTCAAAATCAAATTATCCTTGGTTTTAAACTATCTTTTAAAATAAAAGTATATTTTTTTTAATATTTATATATTTAGATTTAAATATAAAATTATAGTAAAATTCTATACATATATTATTCTTTATATTTACTTATGTATTTTAGTTATAGTCAAGTATATTTATAAAGTTTAAAATAGTTTTAATATAAGATAAAGGTTATTTTCAAAGAAAATAAAAACACCAAAAATCCCTTTGGGATGTTGACATACTCAAGTACCCTATGTCGACATGGTGTCAGTTGAGTTCAAAATTTAAATTTCGAAAGAAGTGTCTATTCGTCATAACTCTTCATGAATGAACATGGCTGTTGTTCTTCTATAAATAGGTGTTAGTTTTAACGAATTTTAATTCGGTTTTCTATGTTTGATTCTGTGATCATATCTGTGTCTGAATAATGCATACATTTGTGTTCAAATTAATAAAAACTCAAAAAGATTTAACAATTCTCTAAAACACTATTCACCCTCCCTCTAGTGTTTATTCTAGCCTTACGATCCTTATTCTGAATTTCTCACAAGTTCGACGGCCCTTTGCCAATAATCCAAACTTTGAAAGCAATTCGCTAGAGATAATATACTTAATCTCCCGGTCTCTCGTGGGGATAGCTGGAATGGCCTCAACGGCCTCAGAATACATGGCGCCTTCTGGTCGTGGGCGGATACCTACAAAAGTCAAAGGAAGTTAAGAAAGGATGCATTTCGAGCTTTAGACAAATATCGGTCTAGGCATGAAACTTACTCCCTTATAGCCATCTTCCCGCAAAGCCAGAGGGGCAGCGTATGTAAAACCATTCTTGCTTATACTGGAAAAATTTACTCCACGCCCCCGTCAGGATTTGACGTTAAGAATGTCTCTCGATAAATATGAAGGATGGACTATCAAACCGTCTTTTGAAGTGTTAGATATAGCAGACATCCTTGGGAGTAGGGAGTCTGAATAAGGTGCTTATGAAGAGAATACAAGTGTCATGAATAAATGTGTGACTATTGGGATGTAGCTGTGTCGGAGCAATCCCGATATCCGTAACACTTCATGAAGGAATGAATTGAAAGGTGGCATGCTTCCAACCCAGCACATAAATTTGTTGCACGATGTATACCTGGCTGGGGCCGGATGAGGTCGATCTTGTCCCGATGGAACTAAGACATCGTCCAACGGAATTCCATGAATTGAGAACAACCGTCGAAGAGCGGTTTCGTCGATTTTTGAAGCTTTTGAATCAGTAGGATTATCCAGGGTAACTGCCCTGTCTATAACATCAAGTGTCAGGCCTATAATAACAGCAGATGGGTCCAAAATGCCCTGTATAGAAGTTGTCGGTGGATTCGAAGTTCCTACTACCTTCTGCTGAGAAACTGGCTCAAGCTTATCAGAAACTATAGCATATCTGGATCGTTTAGACATCTTCGACAAGCGTTTAATATGGGTAGATACCTGTTTAAACTATATTTTCAAAACAATCGATGTTAGATATAACGACAATAATATATACCCCCGTGTTGTGTGTGAACTAGGGCAACGACTTCAACGTGAGTGCAGAAAAAGCTAAAGTTCAAGCGCAAGTATGGGGTGATAGAACTTTTAGTTGTTGTTCTCGGAGACCATCGTCGCTGACCGTCTCATACAGTTTATCATAGGATTGGCAGTAAAAGGCTTGGAATCGAACATTGGCATCGTAGAATGTGAAAGCTATTATTTGCATTTAATGTGTTAAATTTGCATTTAAGATTATTCAAGCAATGGGATAGATTTCTCAAATTAGGGCTTTGGGCTTATATGTTTTGTTGTTTGTCATGCTTTGTCCAATATGCTATGGTTGATCGTGGAGGTAAGTTATTCAAATATGTCTTATGTTCGAGTTGAAACACTTTTGATTGCCAATGACGACCCACTCGCTCACTATCTCCTCAAACTACCAAACAGCCTCACTCAGACTTCCATCGAACTACATCTCTTCATCAAGTATCGAACCATACTCACCAGTACTTCTCTCCTCCACCAATCTCAACCTATGCCGAACTACTACCCTAGACTCGTGTCAAGCCATAGCCAATGCCCAATACCGACAGCCAAAATACCGGCAACTAATACAAACTTAAACACTGAGCCACGCTATACCATTCAACGTCAAGCTACTCTCCTTCGAATTACTGACTGATCCCCTCACTTTCTATCTCCCTCTCTAATTACCGAGCGCCTCACCTGACCTATGCCTACTGCTCTAACAAACGCCTACCGACTCACAACCCCTTGAAGGATAACGACTCTCTCTCTCTCTCGGAACATTGACCTCTTCACTAAGGCAAAACAACCAACTGCCTACTCCTACACTTCGCCGACCTCGCTTCTTGAAGCCGTCCATGGTTGTTCCCTCCAATTCAAAGTCTACTCGTACCAAAAGCATTCCATTATTGATGCCCGAACACTTATTCAATGCGCTTCTCTCCTCTCGTGCTTACCATGCTAGGCCATATTCCTATGTGGCATGGCCCCCTAGTTCGAGTTCTAGAGGATATGGTTGGGGGATTTACAATAATTCATGGAACCTAACTTATATGATAATTTAAGAACGAGATGAATGCTTCTTGAAACTTGAACTTGAGAATGGTTAGGGAACATGTTGGAGAGGATGATTAAACGGAGGGGTGTGGCAGTTCGGTAGAGAAATGAAGATCGAGTTTTGAGTGAAAATCTGATAGGAAGAGAATAATGGGGTAAAAGTAGGAAGAAAGAGAAGAAGTGTACGCCTTTATATGTAGGAAGGGGGAGGCGAATAGGCCATACCATATAGAACTAGCCAACACATGTTAACTAGTTCGGTGAAAAAGATGACGATCCCATGGTTCGGTATTAGCGTGCCATTCCACCTTTTTGGCCAAAGAAACCAAACGAGTGATTCGGCCTCCTTACACCGATCCAATTTTGTTTTTAAAAAAGGCAAAGGAGTGATGAATGAATTGGCGAAAATAATAATTAAAATATAGAAAGAGTACATATGAATGTATAAGCACATCATGGCGATGGAAGATGAGAGTATGCAAAGGGACAGATATCATCGAGTCGGTTAAAAAATATTGGTTTCTAGATTCTAGCATGGTTTAACCTTCAAAGGGTCGCGTAGCTTTAGGTTTTGAAGAAGTTAGAACAAGATTTCGAAAGCACGAATTGCGTAATGGTTCAAAGCGCATCATGTTGACTCACATAACACACTTTGGGGGGCAAATGTTACCCGACACTTTGGCACAGCTACATGGCGATAATCATAGAGCATGTGGTTGACCCTGGATGGGACTTGAGCTAAGAATGGGTTGGAAGTACCAGAGGCTAGTCTAATCTAAGTTTGGTTCGGCCTATGCATGGGTTGGTATGTTTGATGTTGTTCAGCATTACTGTAAGGCACAAGGATACAAGGTGGATCGACGTTGGAATGCAAATATGGTAGACCGACCAAGGGTGGCTCAACCAAGGTCATTCGGTCAAGATGGTTCGACCCCTCATCACTCGGCCTTGAAGAGAAGGACATCGCTCGGCCAAGATAGACAAGGCAAAGCGGTTCGATCGAGAAGGGACTGGCCCCAGTCGCTCGGTGAGGGTGAGATTGGACTTGATGGTTCGGCTGATCCTGGTTCTACCTCGAAAGTACTAAGTCATGTGTCGCTCGTTCAAAGAGCATAGCCAAGACAGGTCGGTCAGTTGTTTTTCGGTGTTTTTTCTTCCATCCGGAAAGCCAAACCAAAGAAGTAAATCAATAAAGAAGGTTCAACCTTGATGGTTTGGCATGTGTGGGTCGGCATACCTAGGGTCAGTGAACCTTGTGGAGGTTAGTCAATTCTTCGACCAATAACAGAGTGACGCGGCTAACATTCCTTTGCTTTGAGTCATACTACCTCTTGCTCTAAGTTCTTTAAGGGACCACTTCGACTCAGTAACAGGACAACCACTGGGTCAACGTAGGTGGTTTGGTGGAAGTGGATCGGCATGACTTGGTCGGTTAACTTGACTTACCACTATAGGCCGAATTACCTTGATCTTGGGCCTGCACAGGGAGTCCAACCTATCTTCGTCTATAAATAAAGAGGCAGGGGTACAGTTAAGAGGACCTTTTTTTCAAGAACTCCAGGGAGACTCTACCATCGTTTATGCACTCCTCTTTTTAACTCAAAATCGTATCCAAGTGATTTGTTTACGGATTGTATCTGTATTCAAATATTTGAAAAAGGAAATGTAGGTTAAATTAAAAGTGGATGTAGGCAGTTACGCCATACCACTATAATTATGGTGTTCTTGTTTTCGTTTTTAGTTTTGCATATATTCCTCTGTTTTAATTTGATATTTTCATTAATCCCTCTACACAAATCCATTATTTGGTGTTAGTGACCAATTTTGGTGGTAACAGTTATTGTTTGATTTTTGCTTGTCCAATATTTTTGCTGCTTGCATGGTAGTTATAATTTCATAATTAAAAATAAGTTTCAAAGAGATATGTCTAACTAAAATAGATAATGACATCCGTGGCCATTGTCGGGCTCGAGATGAGTTCTCTGTGAGTCTACTACCTTTTGAGATGACTCAGAGTCTACGGTATATTTAGATATCGGCTTACTTGAGCTAAATCTCCAATTGATATATATATATATATATATATATATATATATTTGTGTATGTGTATGTGTGTGTATGGCTGTGATAGTGTCAGTTATTGTGCTAAGACTATACATATATAAATTTTATGCTAGTTGCACTCATTTTAGGAATGCAAGTTAGAGCATGTGTTGAGTTTCATGGATGATATTCGTGATTACGTTACCACGTTATTATGTATGCATTTGATGATTTAGCATGCTTAAATCCATGGTTACCATTGCAACTATGTTTAATCCTCTTTGTTGAGTGTGTGAGAAGGTGCATGAAGGAAGTTATTGTTTGTTTGCGGAAAATGGATCTTAAGGCTAATTTAACACTAGAGGGGGAGAGGGTGAATGATATTTACTGATTTTTTATGAATCTTTTTAAATTCTTTTAAGATTATAATTAAATAATGCACAATCAACAATCGTAGATGTAAACATAACAGATATAAATGAAGTAAAGTAAAAATTAAAGAGTCGAAGAGATCACACCATGAATATTATACTAGTTTGGAGTTACCCTAGATCCAGTCCAGTACAATTTCTTGTAAAGATTTCTTTTCAAATATCAAATTCAATAGAGCCTTGATTTCAATGCTATGATTAACACCCTCCGGTTTTTTATGCTCGGTGTACACTCACTGGATTCGGATGGGACACCAGCATACTCACTTGGATTTTAGGACACCATGCATACCAAAAAGCATAAGAGTATGATTTGATAGAGTTTACAGACTCGATTTTTTGATCTTGAGTACAAATGATCCTATAACCTCTTGACTAAAACTTCGATTGTGATTAGAGTGAGTGAGATGAGAGAGTAATCAACAGAATCAATTCCATAGAGTTTGAATTTGATTCTGATTGAATTTGAGAAGAGTTTGAGTATAATTTCTTTTAGAAAATAAGAAAGTAAAAAGAGGAGAGATAACCATATTTCGTTGGTTTAACTCCTATTTGTAGAGAAACAATAGTCATATCCATTTGCCAAGAGATACAACAAAAAGATACTTCCATTTATAATTTGAATTTTGGAATCGACAATCCATATGTTGAATTATGGCATTAGTATATGTTAATATACTCTTTGAAAATTTGAAAAACTCTTTTTAATTTTTTTTGAATATATTAAGTTTTAGTAAATTTTTGATACTTTGTACAAACATTTAAACATAGGTTGTACATATTTTAATCATATTAAAACTTAAGAAAACTTTATAAAATTATTTTGAACTATTTTCTAATATATAAAGAATTTAAATATAGATTTATTTTGAGAATAATATATAAAATATATGTAAAGATATATTTAAAATCAAAGTCATAATAAATGTTACAAACATTTAGAAAGCACAAAACTTAAACTACAACAAGGTACAATAGATTTAAATGTATATGTAAGAATATAAAGTACTTAAAAACCTAATTTACTCAAAACACAATAATCTTGTAAATAAAATCAAAAGAAAGAAATCATTTGAAATCTTTTTTTTGAAAGATCATTTTGAAAACAAAGATTCTTAAAAATCATTTTTGAAATTCAGAATATTTAAAAACTGTTAAATATAAGAATGAAGAAAGAGATCAAAGAAGTGCTATCAGGGTTATAACAGTAATCTAAGACTATAACTTTTCTGGATATCTTGAATTTCTCATTACTCATGAGTCTTCAATCTCTAACTCTTGAATCTCTATATCAACCTTTTGAATCTTCTCTTGATACTATACATTCTTCTTAATCAATACCTGTTTAATATCCTACACTATATACTATATATAACTTGGTAAAAACACAGTGTCTATATTTTATATAATGTGAAATGATTGTTATCATTATAACCAATTCCTAAGGTACTAACAATCTCCCCCTTTTTTATGATGACAACTATGTATATGAAATATGTTATAACTCCCTCTTAATCTATGCCTAGGTTTTATATATTTCTCTCTATTTTTCATCAACAAAAATCTAACTAAAACCTCTCCTAACTAAGGTAATATAAGGGATAGTAATTATATGAGAGAGTGATAAATAAGAATAATAAGTGATAATACAAATCATTTCTGTTAATCACATAAATCCATTGCACACATTCGGTTGATTTAAACCAATATAATGCAAATCAATCAAGCAAGCAATCCAATCAAATACATTAATTCAAACTAATAAGTTTATACACACCAATCCAAACTATGTAGTATATTAATATACATATTTATATTTACACACACATATATATAAATTAAGACTAACAATCAATTTTAGACATCCCTAGGAACTTCTCCCAATCACCATAACCTAATATTAAATCCGGTTTGATGGCATTCCAATCTTCATCATCTTTATTGATGGTAGTATCAAGATTGCTGGTTGGTTCATCTTTGATAAGAGAAGAAATCATCCACCGAATGGCAACGAAATGTTTTTCTTACTCTTTAATCATCCTCGTTTGACTCAGTTCTATGTATCTTTGATTTCTAAGGATAAAAGTAAGGATATTCTTGAATGATTGTAGAGTTTGTTCAATATATTGACACAATTTCTAGTGTAGAGAAGCCATTATTGAAAGATATGTCTATATGTGAAAAGGGAGAAGAAAGAGATTGAAAATAATGATTTTCTGGAGTGAATGGGCATATATAGGGATAAGAAGTCGTTTGAAATGAATAGGTTTTTGGTAATTATTTTATTTTAAATTTTAAAAAGAATTTGAAATCTAGTCGTTGTATGTCGACATAAATGGTAGACATACGTTGACATATGTATCATATTTTTCTAAACTAAATTATTTTGCTATACTATTGTATTTTGCATATACTATTACACTTATACGAATTTCCAAAGATAAATAACAATGTATAATAGTAAGGAATAAGATTTCATTTATAATAAAAGGAAGAGTACATCGAATTCAAAGATAAATATATAGGATACATGAATTAAAACTAGAACACTCCAAACCAAAAATCTAGAAAAATAAAGAAAAACATCTAAGAAGATATAGATGAGGATGAAAACTTTCCACCAACTTTTGGATAGATCTTTCCAAAGTACTTATCAACTTTTTTGGAAAGAATACAAAATGAATTCTTAAGCTTTTTTGATTCTTAAGAAGCATATCTTGGTTTTTTCAGAATTTTCTTAGTAGATGGACGAATAGCCTTTCAAAACATTCTAAAGAAGAGTCTTCCTCCTCTTCTTGTTCTTCCTCCTCTTCTTGTTCTTCCTCCTCTTTTACTTCCATTCATCCCCTCTAATATCTTGCTCCTCTTACCAAGATAATCTTCGTTCCTTTTCCATAAGAATTTCATAAGGCTCGAATACGGGTTAAATGTGTATGAGTGAGATGTTGGACTTATCGAAAAGTTTCCGAGGAATAGTTTCCTCTCCTTTTAGGTCAACACAAAAATATGTGAATACTCTAGTAAGATACACACTATGAAAGAGTGTGTTCTCGTGCTTAGAGAGATTCTTAGGAAAAAGTAATTAAAAAAATAACTTGTGACCAATTTATGTCGCAGTAACCATAAACGGCGAAAAGAGCTTTAAAATCGTTTTGAGTTGGGTTATTGTCATTTTCCGTTCTCAGAGTCATACTTTGTTGTAAAAGAAGACTTAAATTCTTGCTTTAGGACGCAAATTTTTTCTTTTAAACTCAGCATCATCTTCAGTTCAAAAAATATCATGAAAAATTTCACAATTTTGAATACCAATTTTAAAAGACGAAAGTTCCATTCCACTTGATTTTCATCTAAGAATTTCACCTAAAATTTCGCAGTTCAAAAAATTTTGTGTCCCTTTGACACTACTCCACATTTCTCCTTCATTTCTTTCATTAAATTTCCCTTTGGAGTCTGCATAAAACATTTTTACTAATTTGGATAACATACGAAATCATTTTAGGAAGCATCTATTAAACCAAGAATTCCATTTTGAAAACAAAGATTACAAAGATCAAAAGTGAGAAAATCATCAAAAAAGGAAAATCTTTCGGAGAGGCTTTTCTGAAAGACGTTTAGTCTACATAGGCTTGTATGGCTTCTTTGTCATAAAAAAAGTAAGCCTTTTGCTTTCTTATAAAGCATCACAGTAGTTGGAGTGTTGCTTGAAGAAGCCATTGAAGAATAGTTTGAAGAGATAAGGGAGATAATGAATTTTTGATTTTGAAAATGAAAGTGAAATGAATGGATGGAGATATTATAATTAAATAGAGAATTAATGGAAATTTTCTCTGGTTAAGAGACACCTTTTCAGGATATTGGGGTTGGTGAAAAGGTGGAAGGAAATTCTAATTTTGAATTTGAAATTAAAAATCTAAGCGCACATATCGACATATACAAATTTGTTATATTGACATACATCACGTGATTTTCAAAACGAGGAATAGAATTAAGGATTCTTATATATATAATTAACCTATAATTATTATAATTTATATACATAGTAAATAATTTTAAATTTTTTTAAATATACATATTATATTATTTTAATTCAAAATTATAAAAAATATAAAATATTAATAAAAATACACACACATACACAGATATCACTGTATTCGTCCAATATTATTATTAATCTATAGGTTATTCTTCACAATCAAAAGCAATCAAAAATTCCATTTAAAAATTTAACTTTCAAATTTCAAGCGCGTACCTATTTTTGATCCATTTTTTCAAACTATTTTGAATTGATTATTATTGTAAAGCACATATTGACATTCTCCGTATCTGGTTCATTATTACTTGAGGAAGTGTCAGAATCGTACAATGTAGAGGTATAAGCCCTTCTCGTTTTCTTGGATGAACCAGTATCTGATGATTTTTTCGATTTCTATGGATGTGGACAATCTCTCTGCATATGGCCAAGTTCATTGCAATTAAAATGTTTAACAGCATTTCCACTTCCAATTCCTAGATTTTTATTATCATTTCTCTTTAGAATGTTCATCATTCTGTATTTTAGAAATTTTCTAAAATTTCTTGTCATGAAAACGACTTGCTCATCATCATCGTTGTCAGAATCCAAATCATCTGTTGTGACACTGAAAGCGGTGGATTTCTTCTCTATTGCCTTGCTTTCTCTCTGCCCTACATTTTGCCTCAATTGGCATTAAATTGCCAATTAACTCTTTAATTTTCAAAGTGCTAATGCAATTAACCTCTTCATTTGCAAGAGACTTTTGGTCCCATTCAAGAGTAAGCGAACTGAGGATTTTCTTGACTTGATCTTCCATAGAAAAACTTTTACCTAGTGCAATTAATGAACGAACTATATCTTAAAATCTACTACACATATCAAAAATGGACACATTTTGACTCATCATAAATAATTGGACTTAATTAGTTAACATAGAGATTTTGGTCTGTTTGACTTTATTATTGCCTTCATGTGTAACTTGTAGTGTTCTCTATGTCTCAAATACAGACTTATAAATACACATTTTGTTGAATTCATTCGCATCGAATGAAAAAAATAAAATATTCATGACTTTAGAATTACTTTATGCAACTGCCTTTTGGTCAGCAATCCATTGTGAAAAATCAATCCCTCGCTCAGTGTACTCATTTTGCATGATAATCCAAATATTTAGATCAATTGATTGTAAGTATATTTTCATTCTACATGACCAGTATATGTAATTACTGCCACTAAAAAGTGGTGGTCTAGTAGTAGACCGTCCTTCAACAAATGAGTTACTAACAATTGAATTAATAATGTTATTAGCATTATTACTAACAGTATTGTTAGCTATTAAAACTTTTCAAAAATAAAGATTATGAATACTTTGAAACCAATACTCTAAAATCAAATGTTAGTTAGCAGAAGATGGATCTTTAGGCTAATTTAATACTAGAGGGGGGTGAATAGTGTTTATTAATTTTTATGAATCTTTTTATATTCTTTTAAGATGATAATTAAATAATGCAGAATCAACAACCATTGATGCAATCACAGAAAGAAATAAGTGTAGTAAAAGAAAAATGTAAAGAGTTGGAGGGATCACACTAGGAATTTTATACTTGTTCGAAGTTACCCTACATCCAGTCCCGTACAATTTCTCGTATAGATTTCTTTTCAAGTATCAAATTCAACACAATCTCGATTTTAAGGCTACAAGACACACCATCTAGATTTTCCATGATCTGTGTACACACATTGGATTTAGATTGGACAACAACACACCCACTTGGATTTTCGAAACACCAAGCACACCCACTTGGATTTTAGGGATACAAGCACACCGCAAAGTATAAGAGTATGTTTTGATTGAGTTTATAGACTCAATTTCTTGATCTTGAGTACAAATGATCCTATAACCTCTTGAATAGCACTTTGGTCGTGATTTAAGTGAGAAAGATGGTAGAGATTAGAGAGTAATCAATAGAGAATCAAATCGATGGAGTTGGAATTTTATTTTCATTGAATTTAAGAAGAGTTCGAGTATTATTTCTTTTAGAAAACAAGAGAGTAAAAAGAGGAGAGAAATATAAGAAAGCAGCTCACCGAATTTCATTGGTTTAACCTCTATTTATAGATAAACAACAGTCGTATCCATTCGCAAAGAGATACGGCGAAAAGTACTCCCATTTAAAATTTGATTTTTGAAATCTACAGTCTATATGTCGATATATGGAGTTAGAGTATGTCAAAATACTCCTTGAAAATTTGAAAAATGCTTTTCTGAAATTTGTTTTGAAAATATTAAGTTTTGTAAAATATTTTAATACTTTGTACAATCATTCAACCATAGTTTGTACATATTTTAATCATATTAAAACTCAAGAAAACTTTATAAAATTATTTTGACATATTTCTTAATATATTAAGAATTTAAATATAAATTTCTTTTGAAAATAATATATAAAATATAAGTAAACATATACTTAAAATCAAAGTTTTAATAAATGTTATAAACATTTAGAAAGTATAAAACTTAAACCATAACAAGGTACAATAGATTTAAAAGTATACTAAAAAATATAAATATTTAAAAACTTAATTTATCCAAGATGCAATAATCTTGTAAATAAAATCATAAGTAAGAAACCATTTGAAAGCTTATTTTTTAAAGATCATTTTGAAAACAAAGATTCTTAAAAATCATTTTTAAAATTCAGAATATTTGGAAACTATTAAAAAGAAAAATGAAGAGAGATATCAAAGAAGGGTTATCATGGTTTTAATAACAATCCATGACTTTATAACATTTCTAGATATGTTGAATTCTTCAATACTCATGAGTCTTCAATCTCTAACTCTAGAATCTCTATATCAGCCTTCTGAACCTTCTCTTGATACTGTACAGTCTTCTTAATAAATACCTTCCTAATATCCTACACTATATACTATATATAACCTGATAAAAACATTAGTATCTATATTTTATATAATATAATATGGCTGTTATTATCAAAACCAATGCCTAAGGTACTGACAATTATTGGCTCTTTACATTGCTTATTTGCATATGTTAGCACCCAAGTGGCATATGTTGTTTAATGAAAGAGGTACATTTTATGCTTAACGGGTGTGTGCTATGTGACATACGCACTCTATATGGTATATCATACGTATATATTGCATGCATGTGTCTTAGATATGGGCTCCCCAGATTTTTAGGAGTTAGCCGCGCAAAGGACATGCTGTCGAAATTTTTCGTAGCCTAAGTTGAATTTGGAAGAAAAGTTAACAAGAAGGCAGTAGACATAATATAACTAGTCATCTTCTCTTTTGAATGGAAAGTTTTCACTTCGTTTTCCAATTTCATCTCCTTGGAAAATAAGTGTGTAAGTTAGGCGTTTGGCTTAGATTTCGAGTATTTGTAGATGCTCGATTATTGGGATGCATCATGTTAGTAGACATGTGTATTTCCATGTATATTTTGTGTAGGCTAGTGCCAAAATGTGATGGTACATGACCTGCTGGTTATGAGATATTATATGTGGCATGAGTTTATACTAGAGAACGATTGTTATGAATGTTGGTGTCTGGTTGTTTTAGCATTGGGGTAGAGCTATATTTTTTCCTTGGAATTTCAAAGATGAAATTATTTTTAAGGGGGGAAGAATGTAACAACCCGCTTTTTTTATATGTACCAGAATATTTAAATAATTGATGTATTTAAATATTAAATTACCAATTTAACCAATGCGATGAAAACTTGACTTTCGCAAATAGATGAGTTAGAACTCGAGACCACTTCTATTGAGTCTGGATCATCCAGGTGGATGAGAATGAGTATAAGCATCAATATGTTTCGACCGATGGGTTTTTAACTGGTAGGCTGCGTTTGATTTGAGATCGATCCAAAAAGATAAATTGTATATGATGGAATTTGGTCTTAAAACCTTTTCTATTAAGTCTGGTATATGGGTATTTGGCTATAACCTACAGTGAGCATGCTTTGTTGCAAGTTGTAGATTTTTCGATAGATATTTTGTGAACGATACATGTGAAATTAACCATCCAGTGAGTAGTATTGGATGGTGTTATATTTTATACCATAGAAACCAAAAAAATATGTGGAGTTGCGAGGAATGAGAATCATTTCGATCGAAGCTTGTTATAGCTCGTACGAGTCGGAAACGTGAAGTGATAGTTAAACATATACAATTTTATTTAATTTTAATTTCACAAAAGAAATTTCTTTCTTCCTTCCAATTTTCTTTCTCTCTCTCCCTTAAACAAAATAAAATGAACAGCCACCGCTTCTTAGCCTTTAATCTATCCGACATGGAATTTTAGGTGGCGGCACCTGAAGGTGAAATGACCGCCTTGAGTAGGGCAAGATTTGCCTAGGTGCGATTGAAGTACAATGCAACATAGTGGCATGGATCTGAGTTCGAACGGTGAAGCTTGGGTGGCGGTTTTTAGTGGATGTGGTTAACCAGAAGTGGTTAGGCCAGTCTCGACATGAGCAGTCGAAAGAGGCGGACTAGGTGGTGGTCTTCAATCGTGCTCCAGTTGGCTGTTGTGGTGCGAAAGTGGAGATAATTATGGCAAAGTTGGGTTTGAACATGGATGGGTTTAGGCAAGGTGATCAGGGAGTTAATTATTCTTAATTAATCTCTAATTTATTTACTCAATGTTCTAAAATGTGTATCCTTCTCATATAAGGTCAGATTGGAACATGGTTTCTTGTGTTGGACTTGTGGAGACAATACCTATGTAATGGAATAGTTTTGGTCGCTATTTAAGTGACCAAAAAATAGGGCTAGGGTTAGTGGATTTATAACTTTGAAATTATTTCCCAGAACGGATCCCTATAGTTTTATATATTGAAAATGTTACCCAGCTGTGGTAGAAAACATATTCACATATGAAATTATTTTCCTATTTGATTGGATTTGTTTGAGTAAATATCCGGGATAATTGATTAATATCGTGTATATTTATATTGTGTTATATTCATGTCCAATAGGGCTAGATGGTGATGATATAAATTTATAGCAATTATAAATTAATTAAACTCTAAATTGGAGTTATACTAGCGATATGGATATCATTATATATTTTATTGATAAAATTCGGGATAAGTGATTAATGTCCTGTATATTTAGATATTGAATTCGATTCATAGCTAATAGAGGTTGACGGAGTTGATATTAATTTGTAGCATGACTATAAATTAATCGGAACTATAATTAGGAATTATATTAGAGATAGAAATATTATTATATATTTGATCACCAATCAGTAGTTAGAAATTACAAAAGAAGTATTTTGTTACTTAATAGGGTTTGATCAAGTTGTAAAATCACGATTATTGCAATAACAAGATTTATCAAATCTAGACCCTAAGAAATGATTTTTAAATGTATGTGTGTGTGTATGTTGAAATTACATACGAGAGCTATATAATATTTTGAGGCCTTATTGATAGCTAAACTTAATTTTAATAGAATAATTAAGTAAAATTAAGCTATAATATGATTGTAGGAAAGGGTATTATTTTATAAAATAATTTTCGGACTTATATAAAATAATACAAAGAATATATGATTTGAGTGAATAATAAGTAATTTAAGTGTTGAATTTAATTCTTAAGTAAGGTGAATTCGTTGGGATTAGATGTTTGAATTTATAGAAAGATCTTAATATTGTGAATGGGATGATTTGTCTATATAATTGCATAGCATCTATTTTATCAAACAAATAAATTAGATGAATAAGTAAAACTACGTGAAAAATGTGTATACATTTATAGTCTATATACATACTCAATATAAGCCCATGGAAATATATTTAGTGGAGTTTGATATTCAAGAAAATATTATGATGAGCTAAATAATTTAAAGGAGAAAAATGTTTGTAGATTTTGATCTAGTTGCCGGTGATCGAGTATCGAGTTCCGATTGCAAGACGATGTAACAGATGTAGTCAAGACGATGCTCAAAATGAGGTCGAACTTGTGTATTGTTTTCTCTCAATAAAAATGCGACGTTATCCATGAGAGGTCATGATAATATGACTTATTAGGCGAGACTAAAGTTATATTTTAACTTTGGTTATTTGATACGTATGTTTGAGAGATGATACGTTCTATACGCTCGATGGATTTACTTGAGCTACTAAGAGCACGTTATATGGGATACGCCTATTATCCATATAGTATGGACATATGGCGATTACGTAGGTAATCCATGATACCACGAGTGAACTACACAACTCACATACAAGATTTCGAAGCATGTTCAGAGAGAGATAGCAATGATTATTTAAAATATATCACATATCACCCCATGCTTGTAGTAGAGGTCAAGGTGAGATCTACACTAGCCTACTGCATTGTGATGCGACTTGGAGTTTATGGTATATTTAGATATTGACTTATTCTGGTTTGTTCTCCTGCTGGTAGTCAATAGAAGGATGATAAATAATATATCATACAGTAGCTGATTAGTAATATATCATATAGTAGATGATTAGTAATAGGTCATATAGTAGAAGATTAGTAATATGTTGTATAGTAGACGATGGATATTATGTTCTATAGAAGGCTATAAGTAATATATCATAGCAGGTGATTGATACTATAATATATAATAGATGATTAATAGTATATTACATAATAGATAGTTTTAAATGGATAGTGGGTGGTACGGTTCTTTTATGAGTTTCATATACTTGTGTAAATTGCTTAATGTTAGAGGTGACTTAGATTAGGATTCCTATACCAGCACTAGTCTCGAGTGAGTGTATTTTTGAACTTACACTCATATAATAGGATGTTCCTGACATTTTTCCGTTGTGCATGCTGGTTTATAGTTACAACATTATATTTATTCATAATGGATTTAAGGATACAGTAAGGAAGGTAAGGTATAATTTCCTATCATTTTGGATGAGTTTACTTTACTTGTTTATAAGCAGTTTGGATTTCCCCAACGCTATGTTTGTAGAGAGGGACGACTGCAATTAACTGGCTCTATTTGTTTCTATATAGTTTTAATATACAGGATTCTGAAATAGTTCCCCTCACCCTATATTTTATGTCCAACCTGCATTTTGTCTTGTTTGTTTATGTTATGACAACTCTCGGTTACTCGATTAGCTAGTTTGAGAGTCAGGTGCTTTTAGGGATGCGCTTACAGAATGTACCTAGGGCATTTCGGAGGCATAGCATCGAGATTTTCAGATACATATACTTTATATGTTTGTAGTACAGGATAGACTGACTTATTTATATATGAGACTGTTATATCAGATATTTATTCAGAACTCCATTCTATTGGGAGTTGATATATTCTAATTTTCTATATAGATATTTATTTATCAGTCAATTCCATTATATGTGATCTTTTATATATTATCACCTTATTCTATTTGTGTATATTCAGTATATTATATGTTGTCATTTCATTGTGAGATCTTATCGATGTCTTAGTTTAGTATTTTATCTTAATTTTAACCCAACTGACCATCTTTTGTAGTATTCGAAAATCAGATGTTGTATTTGACGTTGATTCAGGGTACTAAAAAGGGCAGGTCATTACAACTGTCCCTCGATCAAGAGTGAAGCCGGTAATTTAGAGATTTATTGCTCATATCCCGACCACAAACATTAGTCTTAATTCCTAAAGATAGACACGACTACTTCATTGGCTTTTTGTGCTAAGTACATAACTATATGTTACCAATAAACGAATAAACATACAAAGCATGATCAAGTAACACAAAGCACAATTAAGTCACATCAGCGACCTCTAATCTCTATTTTTGTTTAATTAATATTTTATTAATTAAAGCTCTTTTATTAGTAAAACTTCTTTTATATAATAAAACATTGTTTATGAATTTCTACTATTTATTTCTACTCATTCGACACTTCAATAAATATTCATATACTTATCTCAAATGGTATAAGTATATTAACAACCCATTAACAAGGTTCCTTACTTTAAACCTTTGCTTTTCAATTTTCAAAAAGTATCCACACATTTACGTCAAATGGTATAAGTTTATTTCAAAATCCTTAACAAGATATCTTACTTTAAATCTTTTCTTTTTCTATCTTTTTCCAAAAGATTCCATACTTATAATTTCCTAAAAAAATATTCATTTTAAAGATCTAAGTTCTGTCACAAATCTATTCAAAAGGTTTAAGACTTAATGTTACTTAAATATTATTACTGCAAACTCATTACCATTTCACTTATTCTTATCTTTAAAAAATTCTTTTAAAGATATATTTACATTCATAATTATAAAAAAAGGGTTATAGACGAATGTTATTAAAACATTGTCACAACAAACAAAAAAACATTTCACTTATTCTTATCTTTAAACCACTCTTTTAAAGACCTAAGGTAATATTTAGTTTAGTTTGATAGTCGACTAGTCAATTATCTACTTAAAAAGTTGCCTATACAATTAAATTTTCATACACTTAACTCACTTTCGACATTTCAACTTAACTATTCCTCACTCAAGAGTGAAGTCAGGTAAGTTAGAGCATGGGCTGTGCCAAACCCTTGCCAGACACTTCATTCTTGAATCTCACAAATAGACAAGAATACTCATCAGATTATATTGTTAAGTATAATGGTTTCCATAAACAAGTAACAAAAAAACATGATTAACCTATTTCCAACATTTCTGACATAACTATTCCTTGTTCAAGAGGGAAGCCTGTAGTTAGAGCTCTAGTGCTCTGTCCTAAATTGACATCAATCTTAACTCTTAGAAATAGAGAAGCCTACTTCGTCGGATTTTAATGTTAAGCACAGTAATGATCTTTTAAACAATTAAGTAAACAAAAAGATTAACATGTTTTTGACATTCCAACTTAACTATTCCTCATTCAAGAGGGAAGCTCGTAGGTTAGAGCTCTATTGCTCTATCTCAAATAGGCATCAATCTTAACTCCTAAAAATAGAGAAGTCTACGTCGTTGACTTTTAGTGTTAAGCCCAGCCAATTACCTTTTACAAAACTTATATATACTTTAAAAATACCTATGCATATGTTTTAAATATCTATATAAAATATTACTTGAAAATAACTAATTTATAAATAGATGAAAAATCAACAAAAACATAATTTACATTTTGCAGCACTTTACTTCCAAAATTCGTAAATAATTGTTAAAACTATATTTAAACTTCTAATCCTTTTTTTTCATTCTCAAATACATTTTATTAGGACTTCCATAAAAATATTTTAAAAACAGGAATTTAGAAAATATTTAAATCATGAAAAATAGGCCGAATTGTCGCATTTTAAACACTTAAAACCAGAAGCAACTAAATACAATATTTATAAATGCTATTAAAAGTTCTTGTTAAAACAACATTGAAAAGCACGATCATTGCGACTAGTTTTAACCACTTAAAAAAATTGTTTAAGACCTAAAAGTCTTATACTAAGTACTACCATTAGGTACTTGAGAACTATGGAAAGAAACCCTTAGGAATATCTTTCTATTTATTAGTAAAATGTCCCGTAAACAAGGGATTCAGAAGTGCACTTATAATGAATATTCTCGCTTCAAACACTTTCAAGCTTACTTCAATTTAATACATAAGTTAAACAACCATTTAAGTATCAACTTAAGGCCACACCACATGTTTAAGAGGGTAATAAAAGTAATGCTATAAAATATAAAGTTATCATTTTCTTTCAAAAGCAAGAAGGGACTAAAGTTTATAACTTTACGTAGTTTATGTCACTTTAACTTTATACTCTGCACAAACCATATAAGTACACAATATATACTTATAAGATAGGGTGATAACTCACTTAGATCTATGTTAACAACCAAATCAAAGCACAAGAACCAAGCCAACCCTTCCTACCATCACCTCATCACCAAAGCAACCACCTTTACCTCCAAAATTTCAAATTCATGCCTTCCCACCCTATCATTGCTTATGGCCAAGATTGGTTATCCCATTTACTCCATCATTATTCAACTTCTTAGATGCTAAACTATGTTCTAATGATATTCTAAGGTCTTTGAGAAAGTATGATTGTGATTGGAGTTGATTTGAATAAGTTTTAAAATGTTAGAGAGGAGAGAAGTGAAGGAAGCCATTAAAAGCTTAGGTGGTGTTTGATTTAAAATGAATTTTGGGTTTTCTATTTTCAAATATGTATGTTGAATATGAGGGAAGTGAAGTGATGATGGAGGCGACGAAAGAAAAAATGGAGGGAAGATGGAGGGAATGGAAGGATGACGGAAGAATGGATAGTTTCTCGTGCTTATATTATCATTCAAACACGGAAAATAAAAAAGTTGTTTTCTATTTTGTATGTTAATTTTGTTTCGTAAATTGATCATTTTCACAATTTACATGCGTCTTGCGCATTTTTTTATAGATAAAAACCTAAAACTAGAAATGGTAAACCAAACACAATCTTAGTTTTTCATTTGATTTTCTGATTAATTTCTAAGGGTATGCCCCTCCTTACATAGGATCGAAATTGTGTTGCATAAGCTTGCATTCACCCTCTTCACCATGCCATGGAAGCCTTACCTCCCATCATTTCTTTTTTAGTTCGCTTCATCTTTATGCAAATTACACTTATACCCTTACCGTTATAATATCTCTTATCCTAAAGGAAGGCTCTAGGATGTTCCATGTTCCTAATGTGCTCAATTGATCATTAGATAAGTACAAAAAAGTTGGAACAACTTATATTGATCGAAAAGATGTTTACCGATAAACCGATTTTCGGTCATATTTTCGATAATTTTTTCAAAGTATTTGTTTTTGTAAACATTTTTTCAAAATAAGTTTACAATCATTAATTAGATTAAAAAGAAGGTTAAAAGCTTATTAAATCATTTTAATAGCATTAAACCATGGATTTAAATATTTAAATAATATAGATATTTAAATACGAAATATCTAAAATTTTAAGTCATTACATGGTAATATTGTTTATTATCCACATGGTATGGAATTTATAAATAATATGAGAGTATGGATATTTGATCAATAATTGATCATATATAATAGTTTTATGGTGAACAATGTTGTTTCGTAATATATGAATTTTGTATAATTAGTGTTTGTACCAAAATTGGGCACAACACTCTTCGGAAGTGTTTGAAGATATAAAAATGAAGAATAGAAATGTAAAAAGAGGATTGTAACGACCAATAATTATTGATGTTTAAAATTTGTTAATTTAATAAGACTGTGTAATTAAATATTGAATTTTTTTTATAATATTTGTTATTTGATGATAAAGTATGAATGGGATTAAATTAGGCAAATAGTGATAACTATTAATTGTTTGCCCATTTATTTAATTTATTGAATTAGATCTAAATCCATTGCAATTAAAGGTAATTAAAAACTACATTAATATGAATTTAGTTGATGACTGATGAATATTATGGTAATTGGATATATACTAATGTTAAATTTATCCATAAGATAATGATTAATGGAATAAAAAGAATGGGAATCAAGATTTATTAGTTTAAATTTAATCAATTGGATTGATTGAAATTAAATGAAATTTAATATTTAAATATTACGTAAATAAGAATAAAGATGGAATTGGGAAATATTAATGTACCAAGATATAAACCAATGTTAATGATATCCTTAATGTAATTAAAGACGTGAATAACAAAGTTTAAAAATGTAATAAATGGATTTTGGGAATTTTAATTTATAATTTCTGAATTTACTGGAATTGAAATTAAACACTAAAATTGATAAATTAATCAACTTTAAATTGACATCTAACTTCATTTAAATTTGTGTAAATGATTAAGAAATTTAAAAGCGATAAAATTTGTTAATTATAGGATTGAAATTAAAAATTCGATTTAATTAATTAATTAATTTATTTATCTATAATGTAAAAATATCCATTTTGCCATGGACTCGGATTTCGACGAAACAAGTTTCATCGGATCCATAACGGCGAATTATTGTAGGATTTCAAGTTTCGTAACGATCGGGCTTGTCATTTGATCTTATGGACCTGAAACGCCCAGAAATCAATTAAATTGAAATCAATTGAAATCAATTTGAAATAACTTGATTTTAGCATAACTTCTTCATACGATGGAATTTGGACTTGAAAATTGTTCATTTGATTTTAAAATATTTAAAAACATCTATTTTGATATATGGTTTGATCCATTTTCGTTCCGGAGTCAGAACGAGCTTTTCAGGCCATTTTTCGTTTAACTTTCAATCCAAATCAATCCCTTCTTTCTATTTTCAACCCTACCTATATATATCCAGTTATAAACCCTATCAGTCTTTCTATTCCTCATTTCTGTACATACGAAAATTTCTGTTGCTCCTCTTTTCAATGGATGAAAACCCTAAAAATCCTAAGTTCAATTCCAATTCAAATTTCAACTTCAAAATTTCAAACTCTACAAACTATATCGAATTATATATGGATGTGAAGCTCTCGACGAGCGCAAGTCAGATATATGATTCGTTTTTTAATTTGAGTTTCGAGGTGGTCGGAAATCATTGGAATACTCACGCCGTTCATCGCGCGTCGATGAACGTTATCAGTTCATCGAACTGATTTAAGGGTTTTGTAGAGTGGGTAGAGCGGAGTTCATCGGTGACGATCGTTCGTCATATTGGCAGTCAGATCAGCATCAAAATCTCGGTTAGGGTTTCAAAACTCATGGAGGCACGCCTGCCTGAGGGGCAGCGGAGGACGTGGGGTGCTGGCCGTTGGTAGTGTCGGTGGAGGCGAGTTTGTGGGGGGTCACGGCATGGTCGACGGTGGTGCCTGGTGGTCGATGGGGGTGGTCAAATGCTCGGTCAAACGGCGATGCTTTGGGTTCGATCGTGTTGTTTTTCGCGTGCGTTCTGGATGAAACGCTGACATGGCATGTGTGAGTATTTTTCTCTTTTTTTATTTTGTTTTCCAAATGTTCTAACTAACATAACTTTTACATGAGAGGTACGTTTCACGCGTGGTTTTCTCCGGTAGGATCGTATCGAAATTTCGAACATTGTGACACTTGTTTGGACGAATTATGAGACTATTCAGATTTTGGGTTTAAATTGGATTTAAATTCAAAAGGTGAGTGTTTTAACCCACTCACAACTTTTAAAATTTCTTATGTTTGATTTATAATATGATTAGAAATTTATTTATGGCTATTTGGCATATTTTGAATCGTCAGTATATGAATTTATTTGGATAAAATAATTATTTAATTTATTATTGAATATAAACTGTCAGTAAATACCTGTTATTTATTATCTGTTCTATATTGATGTTATTGATTGATTTGGATGATGATTGTGATAAATGTTTGATGATTGATATTGGATGAATGGATGTTGTATTTATATTTTTATAAACTGCAAGTTGTTATGGATTTTATTTCATTCGGGATTGCAGTTTGAAATGATATATAAATGTATTTATATTTTAAATTACGGATTGAAATGATAAATATCCGCATCACTTGACCATATGATAGAAAATTATATACAGACACAGTGGTCTATATATAAAATACTTTTGAAATAATTTCTATGGTTTGTAAAGAAATATATGGTTTTATATCAATATTGAATTTAGATATTATATAAATGTTATTTTATTCTTGATTTTAAGCTATGTATAAATTATTTTAATATAGAACGAGTTTAATAATAAAGTTCAATTTTTTTGAAGGTGAAATGGTCAGGTAATTAAATTATATTTTATATAGAGTTTATAATGATTTAAGTAAATTAAGGTTGGAAGATAAATTGGAAATCATTCTGAAATTAAATTTATTTAAGAACTAAACTCCAATAAGTTTGATTTGAAACTTATTAAGTTTGAAATTTTAAAAGGTATGATTCTTATAACTTGATTTTTGTTCAAGACGATTTAAATTAATATTAATTTCAAGTATAAATAAATTGAAAGAAATATTTAGTTATTTTAAATTTGGATTTTTTTAAAATGATAATGGATTTGTTAAGTAAAATATTTCAAAACTAAATATTAGAAAACTGGATTTTATATATATATATATATATATATATATATATATATATATATATATGAAATTACCAAACTTAGTTTTGAAAGTGTTGAATACAAAAAGTTTGAAATATATCGAATTTGAAATGGTTTATCCTATGGATCAAATCTGTTTTGAAATCGATATAATTTGGAATAGTTTATTTGGAAACTGAATTGAATGGAAACTTATGATTTGGGATTTGGTTAAATTTAAAATATAAAAATTCGAGTTGTTTTGGAATTGGTTTGTGAAATTGAAGAAGCTAGTTTATTTTATAAAGTATTTTCATATTTTAACCATTAAGTGGTGGAAGATATGTTTCAAAGATAGGAGTTTCAAAGTATTATGATTTGAAAGTGCTATATTTCGAGTATTTTGATTTCAAAGTGTTATAACGTTGAAAGTGCTATGATTTTGGAAAGGATATATTTGAAATAAAAATGACATTATATTGATTTGGGTTTTAATAAAATGATATCATATTTGTTTGGTATTTGAAATGGAAATACTATCATACTTATATGGTTTTGAAATGGATATTATATTCTGGTTTTGAAGTATAAATTATTTTGAAATGACCGTGGTGTTATAATAACATTTGGTTGTTGAAGAGACCGAGATCGGAAGTTGTCATACTCTTTGCCAACTCCGAAAACCACTTTAACAACTATGTACGCGGTGGAGATTCTAGAATGAAGTAGGATGGCGGCGGCGTTTCCTTTGAGGTATATACATGGACCCGACTCCTGTAAGTTGGCATAAGGTGGCTAAAACAGGAGCGCTTACGGGCCAGTGAGGTAGCCCCTCTTATCGGACACACTCCTTCGATACCATTCTATTACTTTATGATTGATTGGGGCCCTTTTGATTTTTGGGGTGTGGCTCGAGGTGAGCGGTAGCTGCGTGCTATGTGCCACCATCAGTCCGGATGGGTAATTGGTATATACACCCTGGCATTGCCTTATGTGCTGTGTCACCTACCCTAGCACGCCTTGTACGAGTTTAGTTTTCTCCCGTAGCCCATGGAATATCCTCTAGTGGCTTCCCGATCAGGAGGGACCATGATACTGGATGGACTACTTGGACTATTATGTGTTAAGGTGGAAAATGTAAAGCCTTAATGCTATTTAAAAGTATGTTTATTTTACTATAGACATTATTATAATGGCATATATTACTACATAACAAATAGTTTAACGGATCCTTAGGAGATGTGAATCCCGGACATCTCTTAAGTTACTGCACTCACGTTAGACAATGGATAGGAGATGTCAAATCCCGTAAACATCTCCGACGCCGTTCCACTCACATTTTACTGTTTATTTAACTTACATAAGATCTTTTAGTTTTGACTCGAGTGTTTTTGTCTTTTCAATTCGCTCAGGTCAGCTTGAGCATATCAGAATTTGAAGACCTTATTGCTGGAGGACGAAGACGAAGATGAAGATTGTATTATTATTATTTATTATATCATTCCACTACATTCATCCTGTTCCACTGCATTATTTATTATTCTCTGGTATGTGTATCTCTGATCTATGTGGTATTAGTATAACCAAATGTTTTATAAAACAGCTTCATGAACTGTTATTTAATTATTATATTTTGTCATTCCACTGTGAGATTCTGTTTCTTCCCTTTTCTGCTTTTTCTTATTTACCCCAATGACAATCAACCCTCCTGTGTGCTTTGAGTCTGTCGTGTGCGGTTTATCGTCGATTTAAAGGGTACAATAAGGTGGGATGTTACATCTGGTATCAGTGCTTTGGTTTAGCGATAAACCTTTGCTTTGTAGAGTCTGACCTTTTATTTATAGGGTAGTAATACCTTATGATGAGTTGAGTGTATACATATGAGAGGGCGTATTTTTTGGTGCTATAAAAAGGTTTTGGTATGTATTTATAAATTCTGCTTGGTGCATAAGACGCTATGACATCAATAAGGATTTCTAAACACT
The DNA here is from genome assembly GCA_030765085.1 of Allium cepa. Classification (NCBI taxonomy): domain Eukaryota; kingdom Viridiplantae; phylum Streptophyta; class Magnoliopsida; order Asparagales; family Amaryllidaceae; genus Allium; species Allium cepa. Next base: position 697,120,712 of record CM060929.1, on the reverse strand, counting down.
TAATAGGACAGACCGACACAATATTTGTTTTGAATATAGGAAAATGAAATAATTTTGCCTATTATATTTTCTATATATAAAATGAAATTTTATAAATGATATATATGGTTGCAATATAATTATTGTTAGGTAGTGAAATTTACGAATATAGGTTGGAAATAAGATTTGAAAAGTAAAATAAATAAGAATAAATTGGAATTTAGAACTCAGGTTCTGGGGTATAGAAAATTTCTTTCAAATGATTTTGGAATAATAGTAATATTATTTAGAAGTATTTTCTAATATAAATATTTCAATATGATTTGAAAGAATTGTTTTAAAGAAACTTTGAAAAAAAAAAAAAATCTGTACTCCCCTCTATGTCGCTCGAAAATAATTTCGGTGATGAGTGCACGCATCATCGACATTCATTTTCGAGTTTCAAAGTGGGAAGGCTTTTGTAGTAGTAACTACAAAATTGTTCGATAAATAAATCTTGATTTTTGAATTTTAATATGATTTGATAGATAAATAAAGATATGGTTATCTATACTATTTTAAAATGATTTGAAGCGGAACCCGCTATTTAATTCTTAAGTTTCCATTAATTAGTAGTTTCAATTAGTGTGGTGAAATGGAATTTAACTAAGAATTGAAACCTCTAAATGCAATTAAAAGAAATTTGGAATTCGTAACCTATAAAAAAAAAGATATAATTATTGAACATTAAATTAATTTAAAAGAAATGAGAAGAACTTGTATAACTTCCAATTACATTCTTAAAGCATATATATAACTTACAAAATATTAAAAGTTCTAATATTTAATAAGAAAATGTAATAGGATGTTATACAAGTAAAAATTTGAAATTATGGAAGTATTCAATGAAATTCTTTAACAACTAAGAATTTGATGTGTAGATGAAAGGCTACTAATTAAATATAATAGAAAGGTAAGTATTATAAATAAATGAAATGAATACTTAATGAATGAATGGAAATATAAAAATCTTTGAGAAATAAATGTAAATTTAAAAGATAAACTATTATATGAATGAAAAGGAAATCAAACAACAAAGGTTATGAAATGAAATTGATAAAAATTTAGTTTGATATATTGGCTGGAATTATTGTTTGTTTGGTTTATGGTTGTTTGGGCAAGGATACTTTAAAATTGTTTGGATGTATGAATAATATATTTAGTTTCATCTAAGACAATTGAGTAAATGCTGCACTTAGTATTTTATTTTTCATTCTATACAATTTAAAGTTTTAAACCTGAACAACTATTTGTTGTGTTTGATATGAATAGATGATTGATTTGTGTTGATTTTACGTGATGGTTGTATGCTTTGTTGCAAGTGATTATCGTTTATATTGATTTATTTGTTAGTGGTTGAAACAACTTTAAATATTTTATTTTTATATAATTGTTAACCTTTTGGATTATATAAGTGAAATGCAGGTTATGGAAGCAATTGCTACTACTTTTGGTTTGATAATTAAGCGTTTGTTTTCCCGACAAATAGGTACGTTTTCGGATTACGGTTTTATAGCACTATTATATTGTTTTTCCCATTGTTAGGATATATTATTTTGAGATATTGTGATATATATTTTTATATTTGATATTATAATTTCTCCCGAGCCTTCTCGTACAAAGGAGACTCTGCTGAAATTTTCCGTAAATTTTGGACTTAGAAAATATTTTGATAAATGTTTTCCAAACTTTATTAATTTGAGTATAAAAAGATTTAATGGTTATAAATTGGTATATTTTATTCAAATTAATTAATTTTGTAAATTTTTTTTTGAAGCTAATATTTTTGAATAAGATGTATTGTTTACTGAATTCTTTCTTTTCCCTTCTTTTTCCTTTTCGGGGACGAAAAGTTTTGAGTATGAGAGAGTGTAATGACCCAAAAATTTTTATGTTTAAAATTTGTTAATTTAATAAGACTGTGTAATTAAATATTGAAAGATTTTTTTTTAATAATATTTGTTATTTGATGATAAAGTATGAATGGGATTAAATTAGGCAAATAGTGATAACTATTAATTATTTTCCCATTTATTTAATTTTTGAATTAGATCTAAATCCAATACAATTAAACTTAATTAAAAACTATGTTAATATTAATTTATTTGATGACTGATGAATATTACGGTAATCGGATATATATTAATTTTAAATTTATCCATAAGATAATGATTTATGTAATAAAAAGAACGGGAATCAAGATTTATTAATTTAAATTTAATCAATTGGATTGATTGAAGTTAAATGAAATTTAATATTTAAATATTACGTAATTAAGAATTGAGATGGAATTGGGAAATATTAATGTACCAAGATGAAAACCAATGTTAATTATATCCTTATTGTAATAAAAGACGTGAATAACAAAGTTTAAAAATGTAATAAATGGATTTTGGGAATTTTAATTTATAATTTCTGAATTTAATGGAAATGAAATTAAACAATGAAATTGATAAATTAATCAACTCTAAATTGACATCTAAATTTATTTAAATTTGTGTAAATGATTAGAAATTTAAAAACGATGAAATTTGTCAATTATAGGATCGAAATTAAAAATTCGATTTAATTAACTAATTATTAATTTATTTAATTAATGTAACAATAGCCATTTTTCCACGAACTCAGATTTCGATGAAACCAGTTTCATCGGAACTGTAATGGCGAATTATTATAGGATTTCAATTTTCGTAACGATCTGGCTTTTCGTTTGATCGTACGGACCTGAAATGCCCAGGAATCAATTAAAATTGAAATCAATTTTAAATAACTTGATTTTAGCATAACTTCTTCATATGATGGAATTTGGACTTGAAAAATGTTCCATTGATTTTAAAATATTTAAAAACATCTATTTTGATATATGGTTTGATCCATTTTCATTCCGGAGTCACAACGGGCCTTTCAGGCCATTTGTCGTTCAACTTTCAATCCAAATCAATCCCTTCTTTCTATTTTCAACCCTACCTATATATATATATATAAATATATATATATATATATATCAAGTTATAAAACCTAGTAGCCTTTCTATTTCTCATTTCTGTACGTATGGAAATTTCTGTTGCTCCTCTTTTCAATAGCTGAAAACCCTAAAACTCCAAAGTTCAATTCCAATTCAAATTCCAAACTCCACAAACTGTATCGAATTATATATGGATTTAAATCTCTTGACGAGCACAAGTAAGATATAAGATTCATTTTTCAATTTGAGTTTCGAGGTGGCCAGAAATCGTTGCAATACTCATGGCCATTTATCGGGCGTCGATGAATGTTGTTGGATCGTCAAATCGATTTAGGGGTTTCGTAGAATGGGCAGAGCGGAGTTCATCGATGAGGATTGTTCGTCATATTAGTGGTCAGATCAGCACCAAAATCTTGGTTAGTGTTTCAAAACGCATGGAGGCACGTCTGCCGGGGGCCGACGGAGGACGTGGGGTGTTGGCCGTTGGTAGCGCTGAAGGAGGCGAGTTTGTGGGGGGTAGAGGCATGGTCGACGGCAGCGCCTGCTGGCCGATGGGCGTGGTCAAATGCTCGGTCAAAGGGTGATGCTTTGGGTTCGATCGTGCTTTTTTTCGTGTGCGTTCTGGAAGAAATGCTGACATGGCACGTGTGAGTATTTTTCTTTTTTATTTTGTTTTCCAAATGTTCTAACTAACATAACTTTTACATACGAGGTCCGCTTCACACGCGGTTTTCTCTATTAGGATCGTGTCGATACTTTCGGACATTATGACACTGTTTTGGACGAATTCTGAAACTGTTCAAATTTTGGGTTTAAATTGGATTTAAATTCAACTTAAATTCAAAAGGTGAGTGTTTTAAACCACTCACAACTTCTAAAATTTCTTATGTTTGTTTAATTGATTTATGATGTGATTAGAAATTTATTTATGACTGTTTGGCATATTCTGAATCATCATCTCAGTTTATTTGAATTTATTTGGATAAAATAGTTATTTAATTTATTATTGAATATAAACTGCCAATAAATACCTGTTATTTATTATCTGTTCTATATTGATGTTATTGATTGATTTGGATGACGATCGTGATAAATGTTTGATGATTGATATTGGATGAATGGATGTTTTATTTTTATATTGTTATAAACTTCAAGTTGTAATGGATTTTATTTCATTCGAGATTGCAGTTTGAAATAATATATAACCGTATTTATATTTTAAATTATGGATTGAAATGATAAATATCCGTATCACTTGACCATAGGATAGAAAATTATATACAGACACCGTGGTCTATATATAAAATATTTTTGAAATAATTTCTATGGTTTGTAAAGAAATATATGGTTTTATATCAATATTGAATTTAGATATTATGTAAATGTTTTTATTCTTGATTTTAAGCTATGTATAAATTGTTTCATATAAAATGAGTTTAACAATAAAGTTCGATTTTTTTGAAGGTAAAATGGTTAGGTAATTAAATTATCTTTTACATAGAGTTTGTAATGATTTAAATAAATTAAGGTTGGAAGATAAATTTGAAATTAATTAAATTTATTTAAGAATTAAATACCAACAAGTTTGATCTGAAATTTATGAAGTTTGAAAATTTTAAGGGTACGATTTTTATAACTTGATTTTTGTTCAAGATGATTTAAATAAATATTTCAAGTATAAATAAATTGAAAGAAATATTTAGTTATTTGAAATTTGGATTTTTCTTAAATGATAATGGATTTGTTAAGTTAAATATTTCAAAACTAAATACTAGAAAATTAGAATTGATATATATATATATATATATATATATATATATGAAATTACCAAACTTAGTTTTGAAAGTGTTGAATACATAAAGTTTGAAATATATCGAATGTGAAATGGTTTATCCTATGGATCAAATCTTTTTTAAAATCGATATAATTTGGAGTAGTTTATTTGGGAACTGAATTGAATGAAAACTTATGATTTGAGATTTGGTTAAATTTAAAATTTAGAAATTCAAGTTGTTTTGGAATTGATTTGTGAAATTGAAGAAGCTAGTTTATTTTATAAAGTATTTTCATATTTTAACCGTTTAAGTGGTGGAAGATATGTTTCAAAGATAGGAGTTTCAAAGTATTATGATTAGAAAGTGCTATATTTCGTGTATTTTGATTTCGACGTGTTATAACGTTGAAAGTGCTATGATTTTGGAAAGGATATATTTGAAATAAAAATGATATTATATTTATTTGGGTTTTAACAAAATGATATCATATTGGTTTGGTTTTTGAAATAGGAAGATTATCGTATTTATATGGTTTTGAAATGGATATTATATTTTGATTTTAAAGTATAAATTATTTTGAAATGACCGCGGTGTTATAATAATGTTTGGTTGTTGAAGAGACCGGGATCGGAAGTTGTCATACTCCCGTGAGTTGGCATAAGGTGGCTAAAACAGGAGCGCTTACGGGCCAGTGAGGTAGCCTCTCTTATCAGACACACTCCTTCGATATCATTCTATTACTTTGTGATTGATTGGGGCCCTTTTGATTTTTGGGGGTGTGGCTCGAAGTGGGAGGTAGTTGTGCGCTATGCGTCACCATCAGTCCGGATGCGTAATTGGTATATCTACCCTGGCATTGCCTTGTGTGTCGTGTCACCTACCCTAGCATGCCTTGTACGTGTTTGGTTTTCTCCCGTAGCCCATGGAGTTTTCTCCCGTAGTCCATGGAGTATCCTCTGGTGGCTTCCCGATCAGGAGGGACCATGATATTAGATAGTCTACTGGGACTATTACGTGTTAAGGTGGAAAATGTAAAGCCTTAATGCTATTTAAAAGTAAATTTATTTTACTATAGACACTATTATAATAGCGTATATTACTACATAGTGAATAGTTTAACGGATCCTTAGGAGATGTGAATCCCCGAGCATCTCTTAAATTACTGCACTCACGTTAGACACTGGATAGGAGAGTCAAATCCCGTAAACATCTCTGACATCATTCCACTCATACTTTACCATTGATTTAACTTACATAAGATCTTTTGGTTCTGACTCGAGTGTTTTGTCTTTTCAATTCGCTCGGGTCAGCCTGAGCATTTCAAGATTTGAATACCTTATTACTGGAGGACAAAGACGAAGATTGTATTATTATTATTTATTATATCATTCCACTACATGCGTATTATTCCGTTGCATTATTTATTATTCTATGGTATGTGTAACTCTAATCTGTGTGGTACAAGTATAACCAAATGTTTTATAAAACAGCTTCATGAACTGTTATTTGATTATTATATTTTTTCATTCCACTGTGAGGTTCTGTTTTTTTTTCCTTCTCTGCTTTTTCTTATTTACCCCAATAACAATCCGCCCTTCTGTATAGTTTGAGTCTGTCGTGTGTGGTTTATCGTCGATTTAAAGCATACAATAAGGCGGGATGTTACAAGGATTATCTAATAAACAATTCGAAAACAGATATGAAAACATTTAAAACACAACGATTTAGAATGGTTCAGGGTATGGCCTACTTCCACTATGAAGTTGATGACTTTATTGAAATTCACTTGCTGATTACAACTAATTACAGCGGATTATAACAGATTATAGTGTTGAAATTCGAGTACAATAGCATTTTGAAGTACAAAAATGGTTTCGGTAGATTCTGGACATCAAAGAGCCCTTTCCTGTAAGCTCTGGGGCTCTATTTATAGGTGTAGGAGGCAAATATCTTACTCAGATCTCAAGAGACTTCTCATGGCACGTGGATAGGCCTACGCGATCGATCCCATGCGATTTCGACTCGATCCGCGATCGATATGAACGAATTTCGTATCGATCAAGATTAGATCCAACTGAGTCTAAATTTGGCAGGAACATTCTTTAGGTTGTATGCAAGCTCCTATGAAAATTTCATAGCATTTGGACTTGTGGATTACAAGTTATGATCGATGAAAACTTACCTTTATATGAAGGCTGAAGTGTTCATATCCATCAATTTGTATCAATCTATTAGCATCGCTTCTGGGCACATGATGTTAGTTGACGTGGTGCTAACTATTCGGATCGATCCATTTTTCATGCCGAGTTGACCAAGTATCCCTAACTTTTTTGCCTTGTTCGTATCGATTTTTAGTCTGTTGTTCGTATCGACCAGAACTAGCTCTGTTCGTATGGATCGCTCAGCTCCGCCCATATGGATTGTTACCGTGTGTCACTTCGTATCGATCCTTTGCATGACCGCTGCATATCGATGAGAGGTGCTGGTTTCGCATCAATGAAAGCCCGATCGATACGAAGTATGTGTGATACTTGATTGATACGAAATGGACATTAACGTTACAATCAATGGATACGAAGTGCGAAGCTATTTCATGGGCTGATGGATACGAACTGAGGTCACTTGATGGATACGAACAAATGAGTTTCGATATATTCGAACAAAGTTCTTCTAAGATGGATACAAACTAGATAACTGCCGTATGAAGTGAATCTTGTTCAATGGTGGAGTCGAATAGATCGATACGAATAAGCATATTCTCTCGATGGATACGAAGTAGCGCATCCTGATGGATTCGAACAACTGTTTGTCAATGGATACGAACAAGATCGATGTGAATTGATGGGTTACGACTTTGATCGATTCGAAATGACGGGTACGAATGAGTTTGCCTCCTTGACTTGCATTGATCATATCTTGAGCATATGAACTCAGATTGACTTAAAATTTGGAACGTTCGCTTTCATAGTTATACTCGTTATGTCTTGTCAATCGTAGCTTGATCTGGACATAGACAAAATTCATCGACACCTATAGTGAACCTGTGCTTACTCGACATTAAGGATAAGAGGTCCTTGTTTCATTCAATTCCTTGATATCTCGGCATTGCCAAAAGGTGGGATAACATTTGCCCTCGAAAGTACGTCTTGTCTGAACATGACATGCTTTGAATAGCCGTATATTTCATCTTGAATAGTTCTATCTGACTTGTTGAATGATTGTTGTCTTTTCGTTGAAAGTTGTAATTCTTGACTGATTTTTCAGTAATATGAATTGTTACCGCTAACTGTTGTAACTTGTACCGTTGTAATCAATTGCTGTATGATAGCGATTAGCTATTTGTTGCTTTAATCGTAATTAAGTGGCATTGGACCTGTGAATCTTGGAAATTGAAAACTAAAAATTAGTTTAACATACATGCATATATGTTAACCTGAATCATGTTAATGTTTATACGTTCACGAGTTGTTGTCAAGTTTTTATCGAGTTTCATGTCGATTCTCGCTTGAATCAATGCGAAATTCGAATTGTAACAACGTTGGATGGTTGTTTTTGTATGTCCTTTCATCTCGATCCTCTCCTGGATCGATTTGAGGAATTGAAAATTTGTTTTCGTATTGATAACTTGATGGGTACGAATTGCTTCAGCTTGAATAAGCCGAGGGCAGATATGAAGGAGACTTCGCATTGATGATGTTAAAATTGTTTCGATTGGCCATTGGATACGAATGGCTATTTTGTTTCGATTTGTTGAAGGGCACAAAGAAGGCCCTTCTTATGGATTCTATTACATGCCACTCCAACTGGTCATTCTATACTAGGGTGTGAATCGACAATTGCTCAGGGTCAAACCATATAAATATGGTTTTGTACTTGGATATTTCTCACCTATTTTCATTTTACTCCCAGTCGTTTGTATCAATTGCAAAGCCGAGGAAAAAGAAACTGCACTTGCCCTTGAATCAGATTAAACTTCAAATCTCTTGAATTAATTGTCAAATCTAAGTAATCCATCGAACGAATCCAATGTGTAAACGATGAGACTCAAAATCTTTGCCTTTCCATTTGATTCTGTGATCGATTCTGGGGAAATGGAGGCCGGAGATGGGCCAGAGCAAGGTCAACGATGGAGGAAGGAAATGGAGTTAAGGCCATTTGCGGAAGAAGGAGTGAGGAGGGATACAAAGGAATTGGTGGAAGTTTGCTTGGCCTTAATTTCGTATTGATGAAGGGTTAGAGAAACTTGATTTCGCATCGAACCCCAACCAGGAACTTCATATCGACCACCTGTCTTGGGTTTTGTATCGACTGTTGACTGATGGATTTTGTTTTTATTACTTCAAATCGATACGGATACGAAGCATATTTGTGATGGATACAAAATTCGTTGTAACCTGGTCGATGTAAAGTCAATTTGACCTGACCGATATGAAGTCAGTGGATTCGATCGATATAAAGTTTAGGCTTCCTTGATCGATGCAAAATGAATGTTTTGGATCGATATGAAATGAAGGTTTCGTGATCGATACGAAATGAATGTTTTGGACTGATACGAAATAAAGGTTTCGTGATCGATACGAAATGAATATTTCGGACCGATACGTAATGAAGGTTTTGTGAGCAGTACAAATTTAAGGACTTTGCGAGGACGATCCAAGTTTGGACTTCGATGGATATGAAACTTATGCATATTAGAACACTTGACTCCGACGAGCTTCTGCCTTGCATAATTTGACTTAAACCATTTTATTGTACATTTGACTGCCTTTCGAAGCTCATCGAAGGAACTGTAACTTGACCAATTTTTGTGAATCTTAATTTGGTTCAGTTTCTAAATTCAGGGCGACACGGTTGTGACGGTTAGCGATGACGGTAATTCCGATTGGCTTTTCGAAGTCTCGTCGTTCAAACACCTTGTTAATCTTTGTAGATTTTCTTAAGTAATATGTAGCACTACACTGCACAACACATTCACACACTTCACACTAGGGGATGCACGGGCTTATTACCATCTAATGATGATTTTTCATAAGTTAGTGAGTTATGGAGTCCACAAGCCTACAACGGTAGGAAATTCAGAGTTCATTCTCCCTGCGAATCGAGATACCGGTCGTGCCCGTATGGATCCAGCTCTGGATGAGATACCGGGCACTACTTTTATTGGTAATCCGCCAGATTTTGTATCGTCCAACGTTTCTGAAGACATGTTGGGATGGATATGCTTAAGGCATGGTTTGTCACTTGACAATGTGCTATTTTCAGGACCAAATGATAGGCCACATTATCCTCCGAAGGGGTTTACTGCATTCAATCGCCATGCATGCGCAGTTGGAACACTTCCTCCATTTAACCAATACATTAGAGAAGTATTTAATATCTTTCCTTGGAATCGCTCCATCCTAATTACATCCCAACCGATATGCTCTGTTGAATAGCCTATTCATCGTATCTATGGAGCATCTCTTTCGACCCCCGACGCCGATCAAGATTAGATATTTATTCAACATCAAGAACCAGGGAGATAGCTCTTCTTCTACATTTCTAGAAGCGATTAGGAATTGTCAAGTGGTAATGAAGTCCTGGACTAGGTTGAGCTACTTCAAGATAGAATGGTTTTACGTTCACTACCCTCCAGGATTCGCCATCCGATGGCTATTTAGACGTAAGTATCGTAATCTTTTCAAGTAGTTGACAAGGTGATCATAACTGATATCAAACTAACATCTCCTTTTCTTTACAACTGTAATTCCACGACCCGAAGGTGCGCATTTCAAAGAGATAGTACGAGTTCTACAAGAATGAAGTGAGGGACATCGACTCGGTTCTAACAGATAAAATTTGAGAATCGTTGGCTTGAGGGAATGCTAATGGCTGTCTTGAAGAAACGAGTAAAACGTAAGACGCCCGGAGTTGTTATAACTGAGGGAGTTCATCCAGAAAGAACACCCACCTATGATGAACTCATGGTCGGGCCTTTTGACGCCTTTCAGGGTTCCCAAGGAAAGAGAAAAGGCAACAGCTTTCAAATGCCCTAAATGAAATCCGTGGTTGTGTCTTTAGCTGTTCCCGGGATTATAATTTTGGCGGCTCCTCCCTTGCAGGTGGAAAACCTTTTCGAAGGGCTCGCTGACATTCCAATTCCGGACTACGTGTCACTCCAACATAATGCCAGATTGGAGGGGCTTCAACATGCTTTAGACTTAAGCAAGTCTCTTTCCACTAGTATGGATGACCTTTGTGATTGGTCGGGGGATTGGACATACATACACACTCTACGACACTACATGATTTCTGATCGTAAGCTGTTTACTTCAAGAGATAACTAAATCAATTCTTCTTTTACTTCACAGATACGATGACTAGACGAGATTCTATGCTTGGAAGTCTTCGTTCAGCGCGTCAGTCATCGAGTTCGTATTATGAGCCCCATAGAAGGGAAGATGATAGAAACCGTGATCGCGGTTATTCGAGTCAGGAATACTATGACAGAGATATGAATAGGGATAGGAACCTAGAACAGAGGTATAGACCTCAATCGTGCTCTCCATCTCCTCGAATCCCTACACATCTATTAGCACCAAAATTGGTCACTAACACCCTTAGACAGATTGTGTAGAGAGATTAATGAAGAAAGTAAATTAAAACAGAGTACAATATATGAATTTCAATGCAGAGAACAAGAACACCAAATTTATAGTGGTTCGGTGTAACTGCATACATCCACTTTGAAGTTGATTTCTATTGATTTTCTTGATAGTTGATTACATATACAATCCGTTTTTGATTACTTGAATACAATTGCAAAGTAAAAGATTAAGTCTTGAGTGAGTGTGGAATGCGGCAGAGCTTCCCAAATGTTACCAAAAAATCGATCATTTTCACTGTGCCCCTGCCTCTCTATTTATAAACGAAGGTGGGTTGGACTTCCCTGGTGGGCCTGGTGGCTGAATATCTCGGCCCAAATGGAGTAATTTCTGTGTGCCGACCCATAGATGTCAAACGTCAAATGCCGTACAGTCTCCTCATGCCGAGCACAGTGAGGCCGAACACTCCAAATGCCGTGGGAAGCATCTGCACCGAACGATACAGGAAGCCAAACCAGTGACTTGGCCTAACGATGTTTGTATGTCGAGCAAAACTTAGGAAGGATGATACTTTGGCCGAATGTTACCCAGGCTGAATTATGTCTTAGCCGAATGATTCTTAGGCCGGCCAATAGTTAGGCCGAGCGATAGTTTGGCCGAATAATGTTTGGGCCGAATGGTAGCTGATGCCGGACAATTCTTCCATGCCGAACGTTCTCACATACCGAACGTTATTCCATACCGAACGTCTCCCAATGCTGAATGCTCTGCCAGGCCGAACGTTTCATAGACGCCGAACGAACTTGGATGTCGAGTGCTTCTTGGATGTCGGTCGCCGAACGATCTAGTTGAGCCGATCGGTGGGGATGCCGAGCACTAAGTTGCCTGGTCAAATCCCCAGGAAACACTTGCTCCCCAAAGTGCATTACGTGGCCGAACGTGGTGCGCTTTGAATCATGCACCCTCTGTGCTTTGTCCCTGGCAGTGGTCTAGTTTCCTCAATGGTGACTTCCCTTGATCGCCAGATGAAGTGATGCGCGCCGAACAATATAGCCGAAGCTGAACGCTTCACGTTATACCAACGACTTTGTATGCCGAAGCCGAACGCTTCATGTTATGCCGAACGATTTTGTATGCCAAGGCCGAACGGTGCGACCTTGACCGGTTTAACCGTCACAGTCTCTTGAACTTCTTCTTCTTCCCTATAAAGGCCAGCGTCTTCCTCCTTCTTCTCTTTTCACTTTTTACCTCCGCTATCTCGTACTTGCAAGTTTCATCTGTTAACAGCCTCCAAAGATTTAACATTCCTTCTCAATCCATTCGGCATTAACTAAAGCCATGCCCTTAACTCCAGATTCCTCCAAGTCTCGATCCACTAACTAGGTAATGATCCCTCCATCTAAATCCTTTCCCTGAATAAATAGGTTTTAATGCAAGGCTCGTGTTCGTAAATTAGAACTGTAGCCGATAGGTGTTGCGCGGACGAATGAATCGAAGTTCAATTAGGATATTTCTTAGGGCTAGATGTTATGGTGGGGAAGAGAAGTTGCCAGAGTTGAGTACACGAGGGAGATGTCGGAAGTGTATTGTGGTTCGGCACGGTTCCCTCGTGTCGAACGAGACTGGAGGGTAGAATAGAGGCAGAGCAGGAATTGTCTAGGATGCCGAACAACATGGTTCGGTCTGGCTCACCTAATGATTCGTCATCGTCGCTCGGCATGGTTATGTGTGGAGTGTCGAGCGTTGGGATTCGATATTACTCTGGTTCGACATGATTCACCACATGCCGAGCAGTGGAATGGTAGGACAGGATGGGAGCATGACTCAGATGGGATGCCAAGTGTTATTTCGGCCGAATGGAATTTTGGTCGAATAATACTTTGCCGAACGCTACCTAGATCGAACGATAGTTAAGCCGATAGTTTGGCCGGACGAAGGTTTGGCCGAAAAATATTCAGGATGAACAACTTTTAGGCCGAGCCATTATGAATGCCGAACCATCCCTTAGCTTAGGCCAAACACTTGTTTATCTTGCCTAATCACATAACAAAACAAGGACAAGGACTCCAGCATACTAGCATATCAAACTGATCCGGACCGATAACTTCCTAGTTTCGGTAGACACGAACCTGAATTTAAATCGACATATTTGGATAACTTCTTCTAACATTTTCTAAATCCGAAACTATAAACACCATAAGGCAGGCTTTTGGAGACGGTCACCGATGACGGTCTTCGAAGACGACGATTCGAAGCTCAATTTTATATTATTAACTCTGTGACTTTCAATTTTTCAGCGCTTACACATGAATGATCACACTAGTTCACACACCACACGGGGGGAATTCTTGTGTTGTTAATTCTGACGTCGATTGCTTTTCAAGTATAGTTCAAACAGGTGCTCTCGTCAAACTCAATATTTATCGGAGATGTATAAGAAATCTGGCTCCGCCACGATCTCGGATAGACTCGGGCCATCTTCTAAACAAGGGGTCATGGATACTTCTAACTCGTCGACCCTCGTTCATAACTTAGCTCCCGATGCCCTGAAAGCATCAATTCTCTTGGACAACACGGTCGGTTCTCAAGCTTCGAAGGTCAATGAAGCTGCGCTCCGGCGAATATGCTCTATACATGGAATCCCATTTGATGACGTGCTGGTTCCATCGGGGAACGATAGTCCACACCAGCCCCCAGTTGGATACACCGCCTGTAATAAGTTTATGTGCTGGGTCGGCAGTGTGCCACTGTTTAACTTATTTCTTCGGGACGTGCTGCAATACATTGACATCGCCCCGTCGCGACTGCACCCAAACAGTCACGCCTTCATCTATGGCACCTACATCCTCTTCATGACCGTCCTCTCTAGGCCTCCAACTCCTGGAGACATCATATATATTTATATGATCAAGAAGCGGAGAGATAGCCCTTCTTTGTGTTCCTCGAACCGCACCACAAATGCCAGATTTTAACCGAGGCGTGGAGCAAGATTTCCTTGTACAAACAGGAATGGTTCTATGTGCGTTGTCCTTCTGGTTTCGCAAGGAGATGGGTTAGAGGAAATAAGTCTTCTAATTGAAACGATACTCACGTTTGGTCTAAGCTATGCCTTTTCTAACTCTTGTTTCATCTTTTCAGGTATCAATCCACGTCCTGACGGACGCAGACATTCTGAGGCTGTTGAAGCTATTAGAGCTCTTCCCGCCGAAGAACGAGACATCTGAACTCTCATTTCAAATGAGTCACTATCAAGGTTCGGACTGTTAGCAGAAGGTCGTCGGGTAAGCCTTCCTGAAGGCGTCACCATACCCAACCCCGCATCCGGTAAAGGGAAAAAATTAGCTGAGTCGTCATCACGTCACACCCTTGATGCACAAGAGGGGGGAATTCAAGGGAATGAAACACCCGAAGCACAAGGTGAGAACTTGGGTCCCACTCAGGATTCGATAGTTGAAGTACACAATATAGAAACGTCATCTTCCCCTTCAAAGAGGAAAAAGGGATTGACGTACAAGATTAGAAAGGAGAAGGTTGGCGGAACTTCAAAAGTTACGCTCATTCCAACAGAGAAAGAGGCTTCTTCACAGCACGTAGAAAGTTCTTTAAAGGGCCTATCGAACCTCTCCAATTCAGATAACCTGCTCAATTACGACTTTGACGATCTGGAGGCATTCAAGCTTCAATCGCCCATTAGAGACGATGCGGGTGCTCTAACCCAAAGTCAGGGAGAAAAAACTCCCATTAGCAAAGTTACTGGTCCGTCGGGGGGAAACACTAGGACACACACGAACATTTGCACTTCAATTTGCACTTAGATTTTCGTTGTCACACTACTCTTTGCTGATTCGTTGTTATTTAAATTCTGCGCAAGTGACATGGGGCGCTCGCATGGATTCGATCGCCTTCGTGGTTCGTCTATTTTCTACCAGTCTGGACAGGACCCGGGTTCCGGAAGACGTCGAGATAAGGATGGTGATGGCGATAAAGACTATCATTCCCGCGACTCGTCATCTCGGAAGAAAACTTACTATCAGCCAAAATACCACCAGGATACTTCCTTTCACCTGGAGCAAAGCAAAGACAAGCGCAGCCATAAAAGGTCGCAATCTGATGCTCCCCGAGACCAACACTCTGATTCCTCTTCTACTCGACAGTCCCGAGATTCTCACAAGAGAGCCGAACTTTCAAAGCCGTCTCTTCCCGCTCCTGCAACAGACCCAACAGTATCGGAGAGGCTGGCCGAGCTTAAAGATAAATTTTCAAAAATCTGCTTTGACGGCCTGAAATTCCTCTCGGCGATTCATCCTATCGCCGGACATGTCAAGCAGAGCACCATTGCCTGTACCAACGACGTCTATGTTCAACATGACGCGTTTGTTCATTTGGTTGAAAAACTTTCTGATGTCTCCGTGAAGCTCCAACATGAAATCGATCGCCTGGTGCTTGAGGCTATCCACGACAAAGACATCATTAAGGCTCAAGACGAAGAGATTGCAACTTACAAGTCTGAACTTGAGGTCGCCCATCGGAGCAGCAATGACACCGCAGAGGCAGTCACTCGTCTGGAATCAACTCTTAAGAAAGAACTCGATGAGGCAGTTCAACGATGTGGGGATTTGGCTCTAGAGAAGGACTCGGTTCAAAAGGAGAGGGACGCATTCAGCCTCTGAGTCAAGGAACTTGAGGAGCAGCTCTGTATAGAGAAGGAAGAGAAAATGGCTGCCCAAGAAGAGTCACAATGATACTGTGACGAGATCGTTGCCACTCGACTCTTAAAAGAAAAACTTGAAGGCGAGCTTTCTAGAGTTGAGGCATTAAAGAGTGCAGCCCATGAAGAGGGCAAGAAGATAGCATCCATTAATATCGACTCGCGTCTTGAGGCAGCTAGAGAAGAAGGCGGAGAGGAGGTCAAAAGTATGTTTGACCCGCTAATTGCTGAGTTCAACCCCCGCGTTCTCATGCATAAAGAATTGACTTTGTTGGGCGAGGGTTATCTTGAATTTCTGACCGAGGCATGGGATACTTTAATCAAGATCAAAAAGGCCGAGCACGGTACCGAAGAGATTGATGAGGGGGTCTTGATAAAATAATTCCTCAAGGGGAATGAGCTTTCCGACTTGTTAGCAGCTAAAGCTATTTATTGCAAGGCTCCCCTTCAAAGAAAGGGAAAGAAGTGATTACCCGCCCATCCGGGGTTGTGCCTTCAGCTCGTGTGCCTACTCGATCGGCCGATCGACCGATCGGCCGATACTTGATCTCATTGAGCAGCATATCGGTTACAATCCGAAGGACCCCGGCCTTGGCGTCCATATTTTGTCTCCCATTTCGGAGGGTGAAACCCCCTTGACGGCTGAGAGCCTGCCGGAGCCTGGTAGATAACTCTTCACTTTAAGATTTCAAAAGTCGTCATTCTTTATGAAGGACTATTGTATTCTAATGCTTGTTTTTCATGATTATGCGTAGGCCATTCTGATCCCGGTCCCACTCCGAGGAGAGATGTCGCCAAGGAGGTGGAGGAAAAGATAGGTGAGGCCACTCAAGCAAGAGAGGCTCCCGGGCCAGATGCTCAGGTGATTTGAGCGCTGGATGAAGACAAATCTGAGACTTCTGGATGAAGGAGCGACTCGAGAAGGAGAAGAGAGAGACGGCCGAGATCAAGGTCGAGCCTCGAGTTGTGGACCCAGACGATCCCTTGCACAAGCGAATGAAGGTCATTCTCCCTGGCAGGTCCAAGCCCGGGGATGTTCCCCGTACTTCTTCATCTGCTACCCCTCCATCAAAGAAGAGTACCAAGGGTAAACACACAGGGGAGGAGCCGTTCGAGAAGACCACGGAGGTGAGGAAGTCGAAGAAGCACAAGAAGTGACCATTACTCTCGTTCAACGAGAGTTAGTTTATGTCATGTAATTATTTTCATCTACTTCCGTAGTCTTTGTAAATAGATTGTCTACTCCGAACTTTGTAGTAAAAACTTTGTTTGAATAAAGCTTAGTTCCTTTTTTTTCTGTCTTTCAAAAGGCTCTTGTCATTCAATTTTTGTATGATCGTGATTTAAATCCAAGCTGTTGTGAATAACACGGAATTCTCGGTTCACCTTCATATAGCTCGGAGATTCTTCAAGAGTTGTTCATTCTTCCTTCTGCACTTCAAGCACTTAGAATATTTTTTAGTCCGCACATCGGGGACTTAGAGTACTCCAGTCCGCGCTCTGGGGACTTGGAGATTTGAGTTGTTTATATTCAAGTCCGCGCTCCGGAACATAGAGTACTCCAGTCCACGCTCTGGGGACTTGGGGATTTTTAATCGTTTATACTCGAGTCCGCGTTCCGTGGACTTAGAGTACTCCAGTCCGCACTCTGGGGACTTGGAGATTTTTAAAATCGCTTATACTCGAGTCCGCGCTCCGGGGACTTAGAGTACACCAATCCGCACTCTAGGGACTTGGAGATTTTTAAAATCGTTTATACTCGAGTCCACGGTCTGAGGACTTAGTGTACTCCAGTCCGTACTCTGGGGACTTGGAGATTTTAAGTCGTTTATACTCGAGTCTGCACTCTGGGGACTTAGAGTACTCCAATTCGCACTCGGGGGACTTGGTGATTTTTAAAATCATTTATACTTGAGTCCGCACTCCGGGGGCTTAGAGTACTCCAGTCCGCACTCCGGGGACTTGGAGATTTTAAGTCGTTTATACTCGAGTCCACACTCCGGGGACTTAAGAGTACTCCAGTCCGCACTCTAGGGACTTGGAGATTTTAGAATCGTTTATACTCAAGTATGCACTCCGAGGACTTAGAGTACTCCAGTTCGCACTCCGAGGACTTGGAGATTTTAAGTCGTTTATACTCGAGTCCGCACTCCGGGGACTTAGAGTACTACAGTCCGCACTCCGGGGACTTGGAGATTTTAAGTCATTTGCGCGTGTTCGTACGTCGGCCAAAATAATATGGTTTCGTTTGCCTAATACAGGATCATCATATGCAGAGACATTAGTAATTTATGGAAAAGATGGCTTCAAGCCTTTATTAATGAAACCAAGCTGAATTGTCTTACTACATGCCGAGAACTAGAAATAAAGGCGTACTGGAAATAAATGCAACTAATACATGAAAGAAATAGACTAAGTATAATAATGTCGCAAGTGCTCGTTGTTCCATGCTCGGGGGAGTGTCGCACCATCGACGGTCACTAGCTTGAAAGTTCCTTCACCAAGCTTCCTTCGATGACGTATGGACATTCCCATGCGGGATTCATGTGAGACGGGATCGGAAAAACTCGTTTTAAAACGAGGTCTCCGACACCAAAACTTCTTGGTCGGACCTTTTCGTTATAATATTTTGCGACTCTATGTCTGTATGCGGCCGCTCTCAAATTGGCCTCTTCGTGTTTTTCGTCAATGAAGTCCAATGATTCCAATAGAAGATTCTGGTTCGACTCGAGGTCGTAATAAGTTACTCGATGTGATGGAACTTCAAGTTCCACGTGTATGACAGCTTCCGTGCCATATGCCAATGCAAATGGAGTGTGGCCAGTCGCGGTCTTGTGGGTGGTATTTTAGGCCCAAAGCGCTATTGGAAGTTTATCCACCCACTTGCCTCTATCCTTTTCCAGACGTTTTTTCAATATGGACTTGATTATCTTGTTTACGGCTTCCACTTCTCTGCTGGCTTTCGGGTGAGCAACCGCTGCAAACTTCTTTTCAATGACATATTTCTAACAAAATTCTTTGAACTCCTTACTTTCGAATTGAGTCCTGATGTCTATAATGATGGTCCATAGAAGGCCGAAACGGCAGATGATATTTCGTACGATGAAATCAATAACCTTTTTAGTGGTTATTGTGGCCAGAGGCTCTGCTTCTGCCCGTTTGGTGAAGTAGTTGATCGCAACTATTGCATATTTCGCTCCACCTTTGGCTATGGGTAAAGAACCAACTAGGTCAATTCCCCACATTGCAAATGGCCAGGGACTAACCATTTGCATGAGTTCCATTGGCGGAGCTCTCGGGATTTTTTCATATATCTGGCATTTAACAAATCTTTTCACATAGTCTGCAGCATCCCGATTCACAGTTGGCCAGTAGTATCCATAACGGAGGATCTTCTTTGCTAATGTCTGCCCTCCAGTATGGTCGCCGCACTCTCCTTCATGGACTTCCTCCTAGACCCGTTTTATCTCATCATGGGCAATGCACCGGAGTAGTGAGGTCGAGAATCCCCTTCGATACGTTATTCCGTCCTGTCTTACATAACAAGAAGCCTTACGAAGGACTTTTCATCTTTCGCTCCTTTCTTTGGGTAAGATCTCTAATAGCAAGTACTGCTTGATTGGGGTCATCCACGATTCCTTCTCGATTTCTGTTTCCAACACGAAATCTACCTCCATCATATCTATACTCGGAGCATGGAGGGTCGCAACAGGAAATAATCCCATTTGCTGTGCGTCGCCTGTGCTTGCGAATTTTTCCAATGAATCGGCTGCTCTGTTTCGCTCACGCAGGACATGTGAAATATCATAATACTCGACATTCGCTAGCAGCTCCTGAACTTGAACCAAATATAGGGCAAGTCTCTGCCTCCTTTCATGGTAGTCTCCTCGCACTTGGTACACCACCAGCTGCGAGTCGCTGAAGATTTAAACCGATTTTACTCCCAGATCTTTGATAAGTTTCAAGCCGGCAATCAACGCTTCATATTTGGCTTCGTTATTTTTTTCTGTGAATTCGAGCTTCAAAGCATAGCAGACCGATCGGTTCTCAGGAGTTACAAGAACCATGTCAACCCTCGAACAACGGTAGTTAGATGCCCATCGGTGTACATCTTCCATCGAACGGGAGGTATGACATTATGGTCGTTTGATTCGTGTGTCATAGTAAATTCAGCAATGAAGTCAGCTAGTGCTTGTCAGTGTATGGCCCTTCGCGGAATATAAGTAATGTCGAACCGACTTAACTCAATATTCCATTTAAGCATTCTCCTGGAAGTTTCTGGTCGTTGGAGTATCTGCCGCAAAGGTTGATCAGTGTAGACACCGATCGAGTGTGCCTGAAAATACGGGCGAAGCTTGCATGATGCAATCACCAAGAAATAGGCTAGTTTTTTAATATTTGGATAATTTCTTTCTGCCCCTGTCAAACGTTTACTAACATAGTACACTGGCTTTTGAACCCGGTCTTCCTCACAAACCAAGGCTGTACTGATAGCGTGCTGGAATACAGCCAAGTATATGTACAACATTTCGTGGTCTATTGGTTTCGACAATACCGGGGGACTTTCTAAGTGCCTTACAAGAGCTCTGAATGCTTCCTCACAGTCGGATGTCCACTTGAAATTCCTCTTTCCTTTCTTTATGACATCGAAGAAAGGAATACACTTGTCTGTGGCCCTGGATATGAATCGTCTCAGCGCGGCCACCTTTCCGTTCAAGCTTTGCACCTGCTTTATGGTTCTGGCACTTGTATATCACGGATGTCTTGAATGTTCTCTGGGTTAGCCTTGATTCCTCGTACATTCACAATGAAACCCAAAAAAATTCCCGACGCTACGCCGAATGAACACTTCAAAGGATTGATCTTCATTCCATATTGTCTGAGTATGTCAAACATCTCCGCTAAGTCTCGGATGTGGTCGTTTGACTGCCGCGACTTCACGAGCATGTCATCTACATAAACTTCCATCGTTTTACCAATCTGGCCTTTGAACATCCGATTCACCAGACGTTGATAGGTTGCTCCCGCATTTTTCAATCCAAAAGGCATCACTACATAGCAATACAACCCAACGTTTGTGACAAAAATGGTGTGTTCTTGGTCTGGGAGGTGCATCGGGATTTGGTTATATCCAGAGTGTGAAACCATAAATGATAGTAACTCATGCCGGGTAGTTGAATCAACCAGCTGGTCAATCCTAGGCAACGGGAAACTATCCTTCGGGCATGCTTTGTTTAAATCAGAATAATCGACACAAGTTCTCCATTTTCCATTCGCCTTCTTTACTAGCACCGGGTTAGAAACCCATTCTGGGTAGTGGGCGTCGCAGACGAACCCATTGGTTTTGAGTTTGTCCACCTCCTCTTTGAGAACCGCAGACCACTTTGGGTCCATGCCTATCCTTTTCTGTTTCACATGAACATGTCTTGGGTTTATGTTCAACATATGACTCACGATTGGAGGAGAAATCCCGCACATGTTAGAATGTGTCCAAGCGAACAAATCAAGATTCGCTCGGAGGAAGTCAGTGAAGTTCTCGGCCACCACGGGATCGAGTTGTGATCCAATTTTAAGAATTCGTGACGGGTCGTCCCTGCTGACTGGGATATCAATTGTTAGTTCAGTCGGTGCTATATTTGTTTCCCTGGGTCCCCCATCATTGTCTCTTAGATCTATGTCTCTATGGATCCGAGATTGTTGCCCGAGTCAGGGCTCGGGCGCTACTTGTCAATCATCAGCATTTCAGATGCGGACGGAGTGGTCCAGAACCTTTCCTTTCTCTCTACGCTGAGCCTCTCTCAGCTCAGCCATATAGCAGGCACGTCCGGTCGGCTGATCACCGTGTACCACTCCAACACCACTGTCTGTGGGAAATTTTAATGTCAGACACCAAGGGACCAATGCTTCCCTAAATTCTGCCAAGGCTGGATGTCCTAGAAATACGTTATATGGAGACTCAACGTCCAACACTATGAATGGTAGGATCCGTACCCTCCTAAGCTCGCCTTGCCCTAGTTCAACTTGTAACTCCACATATCCCACTGCATCCGTTGCTGCGCCGTTAAAGTTGGGGATTCTGGCTTTAGACGGTTTCAAATCCTTAGTCTCCAACTTCATTTGGTCGTACGCCTTCTTGAAGATGATGTTAATGGAACTTTCACAATCAATTAGAATTCTCTTTACAAATGCCGGCACGATTATCGCTGATATGACCATCAGGACAATGGTAGGGGCCTCCACCTTATCCGCATCTCTGTTCCTGAATACAATATCATCATCCATCGTGCGTTGCTGCTTTGCAGGGGTCCCATCCTCCATATTCGAACAGCACTCATACTCCGCATGTCTTAAAGAGTTAGCATATCGCTCCATCTCTTGCCAATTCTTATCCGCAGGATGAATCCACCAGCAATCGTGTCGATAACCAATCTACCCACAGTTCGAGCAGTTTGTTCTGGTTGGCGTGGAGCTGGCCCATGTCTTGGGTTCGATGTCTCTTGTCTTCCATCTTGTGGGTCTTTGATGAACTCCTGCAGCTTCTTCTGTCTAATCAGCTTTTCTATAGTGTCATGGAGGTGTCTGCATTCCTCGGTGTTGTGCTTATAAGACACGTAAAAGCGACGGTACTTCCCAGTCTGCTTCTGTTCCTCGTTGATTCCTTTGGGCGTGGTTTCCTATACTGAAAAGTGTTGCAAGTTGACAAATAGATGTTCTCAAGTGATGCGTTGAGCGGGTGTATTCATTGTAGGTCGGGATCCTTGACTTCCATTTCCCCGTCTCTCTTTTCTTTCCGACATTTCCACCTCGGGATCCTTTAGACTGCCCAGGCTTGTTTTGGACGTTGACTCGAGCTTTACCCGAATTATTGTCGGTTTGCTTCAAGGCGACGGTACTTTTCACAGTCTCCTGAACAGGCCCTGGTGCCTTGTCTCATCTTGTCCATCGAGCTTCTTCCCTTCTTATGAACCGATGAGCTTTCGAATAAAAACGTTCCAGCGTGGCTGGGGGGTTTCCCGCCAACCAATCTCCAAATTCAGAGTCCGGATCCACTCCATGCATTACCGCCATCAAAATTGCTTGGTCGTTTGGATTGCTCACTTCGGTAGCAGCAATATGAAATCTCTGCAAGTATGCTTTCAGTGACTCTCCCGAAGCTTGGATTACGCTTGATAAGGATATCACATCCTTTGGACGAGTGGTGTGTATCCTGAATTGCTCTATGAATTTCATTGCCAATTCGTCAAAGCTGGATATAGATTGTGGGGGAAGTCGAGTAAACCACATGGTGGCAATTCCGGACAGGGTGATTGGGAAGCACCTACACTTGGTTGCATCATTAGCTTTTGCAGAATCCATCATCCATCCGTACCTCATCACATGCTGGCTGGGATCAGTCTTCCCTTCGTAGGCTGGGATAGTCGGCATATTGAACTTCTTGGGGTATTCAGCCTGTAGGTTACCATCCGTAAAGGGAGTATAGCTTCTGGACACTCTCCATCTTCATTGGTCAAGCCTTGGTTTTCTCTCATCAACTGCCTAACCATAGCATTTAAGTTCGGAGTTTGTATGGAGGTTGGAAGGTTGGGTTCCGTTCCACGGGACCGTGCGGGTTGATGTCCCGCCTGATTTGGGTCTTGGTGATTCGGGTGTCCGATCCCTTTGTGGGTTTGATTCCCAACGCCTACTTGTACACCTTCATCCTTATGGCGTCTACGCCTAGGAGGTTCTTCAGTTGACGTTGAACTATCAGATTCAGAATAAGGGGCAGGGTTACCTCCAACATTTTGGCGTTGCTGCTCAGCGAGCTGAGTCATGAGGTTAGTGTTGGCTTAAATCTGCTCATCAAGTTGCCTTCTACTTTCCTTGAGTTCTCTTATCAAGTCGTTGAACTCTGTTCGGGAAACGACTTTCTCTTGTTTTTGGTGGAGGGCCCTGCACCGCTTGGTGCTTGCTGATTTCTAGGTCCAACTTGTTGTACGCTAGCAGTTTCATGGACATCTACGTAATGGAAGGCCGATTTAGTTCGTGGTCTTCCCATAGTAGAGTTGTTGGTCATAGCTCTGAATAGAATCAACAGATGCCTTATCAATGATCTTGGATCTCCTCTGGGGGATTTATGCAATCCAGTAGCTACAAAGCAGATCCTAACAGGCTGAGAATTCAGCTCTGTGAAAGCACCAAAATGTTAGCACCAAAATTGTCCACTAACACCCTTAGACAGATTGTGTAGAGAGATTAATGAAGAAAGTAAACTAAAACAGAGAACAATATATGAATTTCAATGCAGAGAACTAGAACACCAAATTTATAGTGGTTCGGCATAACTGCCTACGTCCACTTTGAAGTTGATTTCTATTGATTTCCTTGATAGTTGATTACAGATACAATCCGTTTCTGATTACTTGAATACAATTGAAAAGTAAAAGATTAAGTCTCGAGTGAGTGTTGAATGCGGTACAGCTTCCCCAGTGTTCCCAAAAAACTGATCCTTTTCACTGTGCCCCTGCCTCTCTATTTATAGACGAAGGTGGGTTGGACTTCCCCGGTGGGTCTGGTGGCTGAATATCTTAGCCCAAATGGAGTAATTTCTGTATGCCGACACATAGATGTCGAACGTCGAATGCCAAAGAGTCTCCTCATGCCGAGCGTAGTGAGGCCAAACACTCTGAATGTCGTGGGAAGCATCTGCACCGAACGATATTGGAAGCCAAACCAGTGACTTGGCCGAACGATGTTTGTTTGCCTAGCAAAACTTAGGCCGGACGATACTTTGGCCGAATGTTACCCAGGATGAACTATGTCTAGGCCGAACGATTCTTAGGCCGGCCAATAGTTAGGCCGAACGATAGTTTGGCCGAACAATGTTTGTGCCGAACGGTAGTTGATGCTGGACAATTCTGCCATGCCGAACGTTCTCACATGCCGAACGTTATTCCATACCGAACGTCTCTCAATGCTAAATGCTCTGCCTTGCCGAACGTTCCATAGACGTCGAACGAACTTGGATGCCGAGTGCTTCTTGGATGCCGGTCGCCGAACGATCCAATTGAGTCGATCGGTGGGGATGCCGAGTACTAAGTTTCCTGGTCAAATCCCCTGGAAACAACATCCTTCTGCTTATGTTTCACCTCCCCCAAAGCCTCCATATCACAAACCGCATTCCCATGATCAGAGGCCCGATCCTCACCGTCGGAAACATGAGACCGAAACTCCTATTGACGTCGAACAGGCTATCACTGAGCCGACCTGGGAAGGGGATATTAAAATTTCATAGCTGAAAAAAGATTTCCCAAATATCTGCTTTGATAACTACATCTTCCCTCCGCACTTAAAGTGAATCCCAGTAGAGGCTGAGAACACAACACACGATTATAGTCATGACATTTATTCTCAGTACAAGGAGTGGACAAAAGCCATGGAGAACGCGTCAAGGCTGACCTTTGAGCGGGAGGCCACCATAAAGAAGTTAGAGAATGAGGTTTCTTAGAAGGATCGTGTTATCCAAGTGCTCAACACTGAAGCTGAGTCCTCTTGAAAGTCAGAAATAAAGGTCATTAAAAAGTCCCACGAGGCTAACTCGGCCATGGAGAGGATGAGGCAGACACATTATGCCTCGGTGGAAGAGATGGGCCATCAGAACACCATCGTTACTGCCAATCGGGATGCGGCCTTCAAAGAGCTTAACGAGCTTAAGTCCAAATTTTCTAAAATTATTAAAGAGAGGGACGACGCCAATATCGCAGCACATGAGGCATGTGATCAAGCCGTAGTGCTTCAAGGTGAATGGGATGCGGTAGTGGAGAAAGTTCATATGGTGGAGACCGAGGTCGAGGAGAGGATCCAGACAGCGGAATCTAGGCTAGAGGCTGATATCCAAGATCTCCTCATCACTTACAACGCTAATGTGCTAAAGCACAGGATCTTATCCTGGCTCAAGAATTATTCGATACAACTTCGCAATGCCTAGGACCAATTGGTTGAGGAGGATAAGGCGGTGCATCCAGATGAATCAATCGACGAGTTTGAGCTCGAGAATCGCACGCTGACAGAAGATGAAAGGAAGATTCTCCATGAATCAATGATTTCACACGAAAAAGAGAAGCTCGACACACAGCGCTCAGAGATTGGGGAAGGTTCAAGTGTTGGGCATCACGGTACAAGTCTTGAGATTCCTGCTTCAACTCAATCTGAGCCTGCACCAGCGATTGACCCCCAATCTGTCTCTGCATATAATCCGGAACAGCAGCAGATATCTGCTGCTAAAGAGCACACTTCTAAATCTGTTCAACCGTCCACGAGCCTAACTGAGGAAGGTACTCTGAACATTTCTTATGTGTGTTCAAAATAAAGGGGCTCGACTCGAAGTGTTTAATAACAGCCTTCCTTTTTCTTCATCCAGTAACTAGAGTTACATTGATTGCACCTCCTGCAACTCAAGAATCACATCAAGCGTGGGAGGCTATCATTAATGAGGCAACCACCATAACAACAACCGCACCGATTGATGGAACACAGGGGTGCACGCTCTCTTTTGACGAGCAGATGATGGAAGAAATCCTTAGTCGCCAAAGTGACCCTTTCGCGGACCTACCATTTATGATGAGCAGAATAACACCTACCACTAGCTCTTCAATGCCGACCACTGATGTTCCTAGAGAGGCTCAAGCAGCACACGAGGTAGAGATATTGACTGAGATCGACACAGAACTAGAGGCAACGCTCGTCGTGGTAGTTCTAGAGGTGGAATTGTGGCATCTGGCCCGACTCCGCTTAGAATGATATCACACAGTGGTACAATTGTTGATACCAGCATGTCCATTCCACCTTCTGTTGTAGATCCGACCCCTCCGACTCCGCCTGCTGGAAATATCACCATACACTCGAGTTCGGAGGAGGACGTTGAGATCATGCCCCCGTCTGGAGATCGGTCACCAAAAGGCAAGAGCTCAAAGAAAAAACTAAGCAGCATCTCCAGTGGGTCTACACCGAAGAAGAAGCTGAGGAAGAAGAAAGAATAAATAGGCCTCTTCGGCACATTTTTTGGTACATAGATAGGAATCTATTTTTTTTCCTTTCGTAGGTCGTGTATAGATGCGCGTTCGACCCCTGCTTGTAGGAATTTGGAAATAACCATTATATGAACTTCTTTCACAGTTAGTTGAAATGAAATTTTGTTTTGACTTCACCTCAATTATTATCTATTTTTCTTAAGTGTTCCAGTTTTTAAATTCTAGTTAAGTGCACTTGTGGAGTTCCAACCCTTTTTTCAAGTTTGTTTTTATTTGTCAAGTTCGAAAATCATAGACACGAGTCGTAGCCGGGGATTAAGTTGAATTTTGATGTTGCACTGCTTCGGTCAATGGTTGACACTTAAGCTCAGCCCCCAGCTTCGGGGATGAGTTGTAAAGATTGATCAACGATTGCATTTCGCCTTCATTTATTCGAGCTTAAAATCATTGAATCGATGCCAAAATAAGTGAGAGTCAAATGGTCGAATCACACTCGCTCACTTATCAATAATCATGTCCACACTCCGGGAACCTACATTTGTATGTTGGCGGTCAGTCACGCTTGTTTAAGTTTTAAGTATGTGCCATGCTTTAGGGACTTATGTTATTTTGTGAGTGTTCATTCACACCCAAATTATGTTTATACTCTGTCCACACTCTGGGGACTCAGAGTTATTTACGGTCGATACTCTGGTTCGCACTTTGGGAATTCGGAGATAATGGACGTTTGTACTCTAGTTCGCACTCCGGGAACTCGAAGTTGGTTGATGTTTATACTCCAAATCACACTCTAAGAATCTGGAGTCGATGTATACACTCTGACTCGCACTCTGGGAATTCAGAATTAATGTTTATACTCCAATTCGCACTCTGGGAATTTGGAGTTGATGTTTATCCTCCAATTCGCACTCTGGGAATTTGGTGTTGACCGACAAATGGTCGGTCACATCTGTTTAGGCTTTAGGATTTCGTTCGCACTCCAAGAATGATGGATTTATTAGGATCGTGGATGGTCGATTCACATTCACCCCGATTTAACAAGTGAGGTCATTAGATGGATGGATCCACCCTCGTCAAACTTGGTTAGGATATGATCGAAGTCCTTAGGTGGACAGATCCACCCTCTTCGAAAATGCATTTTATAAGTTTATGCTCCAACTCGTGCTCTAGGAGACTGGAGTTAGTTAAAGGATTGTCGTATATCAATCCTTTTTTGGCTCTAGTGTAGTGGCTTGCTCCCAAGCTCGAGTTTCACTTAGTGAGTAACCGGTCGTATCACAGTCACTCCCTATTTGAATAAATTCCACCATATGACAGAACTTAGCTCTTTGTGCGTCATGATGGTTGTATGTCACATTCAATAAATCACAGTTCTGGCTTGAAGAGGTCACATTCTATTGCTGAAATGAGAAAATACGACAAAGTCAGTTGCCTTGTTGTAAATTCAAAATTTGAAATGAAGAAACAGACTGTAGATGAAAAGTAGACTGAAATAAATAAAGCTTGTCATGTGTAGTAGCGACGAAGACTTTCACTGTTCCAGGCTCTTGGCGAAGTAAGACCGTCAACGGTCGATAACTTGAATGTGCCACCTCCGAGCTTTTGTTCAATCACATATTGTCCTTCCCACGTTGGTTTCATGTGCGAAGGAACCGGAAAATTCTTTTCAGGTCGAGATCGTCGAGTTCAAAGGTTCGGAGTCGGACCTTGGCATTGTATAATCTGGCGACTCGACTTTAGTATGTGGCTACCATCAATCAGCCTCTTCGTGCTTCTCATCCAACAAATCCAAGGATTCTGCAAGTAGTATGGCATTCGTCTTTGGATCATAATAAGTCACATGATGAGATGGTACTTCCATCTCGACTAGAATAACAACTTCTTACCTATAGGATAGAGAGAATGGAGTGTGTACGGTCGTGGACTTATGGGTCATCCGGTAAGCCCATAAAGCCATAGGAAGTTCATCAACCCACTTGCCTCCGGCCTTTTCCAATCATTTCTTTAGGATAGATTTGATAACCATATTAACAGCTTCAACTTGGCCATTTTCTTGAGGGTGTGCAAGTGTAGACAATTTCTATTAGATGTGGAATTGTTGGTAGAAATCATTGAATTCAACACTGTCTAACTAGGTTCCGTTATCAGTGATGATGGTATGCGGGGGACCAAATCCACAGATAATGTTGTGAACTACAAAGTTGATCACCTACTCCGTCATGGTTGTAGCAATAGGTTTAGCTTCGGCCCATTTGGTAAAGTAATCAACTACACGATGGCGTACATCGCTCCACCTTTGGCCGAAGGAAGAGAGCCAATGATATCGATGCCCCAAACTGCAAATGGCCATGGGCTGACCATATGGGTTATCTCAGTAGATGAGGCTCCAGGAATTCGAGCATGCTTTTGACATTTATCACATTTCCTGGCATAATCTGTTGCATCACAGTTTACAGTTGGCCAATAATACCTGTATTAGAGTACTTTCTTAGCGAGAGCTTTCCCCCTGGTGTGTTGTCGCCACATTCTCCTTCGTGTACATCATGTAACACTCTCTTAATTTCATCGTGAGCGATACGTCATAGTAGGGGAATAGAGTACCCCCTTCTATACATGACTCCATTCTGAATGGTGAACTGCAAAGCTTTTCGAAGAATCTGTCTCTTTTCACTCCTATACTCAGGTAGCGTTCCATGCTCGAGATAATTTCGGAATGGAGTCATACACAACTCCTTATGGGGAGTGACTTCAAATACACATTCCGTCACCATTTGATCAATGCTTGGGGAAGATAACGTTTCTACAGGAACAAGTCCTATTTGTTATGCTTCGCTCGCACTTTCTAACATGGCCAATGAATCAGCCTTTTGATTGCGATCATGGGGTATGTAGAAGATAGAATAATAATAAAACTGATTAAGTATCTCCTGGACTCAAGATAGATAAGCAGCCAGTCTTCGATCCTTTGTCTGATACTCACCCTGAACTTGACATACAACTAGTTGTGAATCGCAATAAATTTCCACAGCAATAATTTTCAAATCTCAGGCGAGTTTCAATTTAGCATGTAAGGCTTTATATTCAGCTTCATTATTAGTTATACGAAAATCAAACCTTAGGGCATAACATATGGATTGACCTTTGGGGGTTCCAAATACTACTCCAGTACCCAAGCATCGATTATTTGATGCACCATCGGTATGCGACTTCCAGATATACTTGGCAGATTCACTAGTTTCGAGCAAGTCCTCTGGGACGGTAAATTCGGCTATGAAATCTGCTAGGATTTTTCGTTGAATAGCTCGCCTTGGGGTGTAAGTAATATCAAACCGGCTCAATTCAATGTTCCATTTGAGTAACCTACCAGACGTCTCAGGCAGCAGAAAGACCTGTCGTAATGACTGTTCGGTGTAAAAAGTGATAGGATAGGCTTGAAAATACAGACGGAGTTTCCTTGAGACAATAACGAGACAATAAGCTAACTTCTCCAGCTTTGGATAATTCCTCTCATCTCTGCTTAGGCCTTTAACGATATAGTAGACATGTTTCTACACTTGGTCTTCCTCTCGAACAAAGGCAGCACTGGTTGCATTTTTTGATACCTCCAAGTAAAGGTACAATGGCTCGTGATCGATAGGCTTTGAAAAAATTGGTCGTGTCGAGAGATGTAGAATCAGTGCTCGGAATGCGCCTTCACACTCCATGGTCCATTCAAAGTTACACTTTTCTTTCCTGATCAAATCAAAGAAAGGGATGCATTTGTCGGTGGATTTCGAAATGAATCTGCTTAGTGCTGCTACTTTCCCATGGAGACTTTGAACTTGCTTTATGGCCCTCGAAATCTCAAGATTTCTGATTGCCTAGATCTTTTCGGGATTTGTTTCATTTCCTCGAGCGTTGACGATAAATCGAAGGAAGTTTCCGTATGCGACCCCAAAGTGGCACTT
This sequence comes from Allium cepa, assembly GCA_030765085.1. Classification (NCBI taxonomy): domain Eukaryota; kingdom Viridiplantae; phylum Streptophyta; class Magnoliopsida; order Asparagales; family Amaryllidaceae; genus Allium; species Allium cepa. Next base: position 697,089,706 of record CM060929.1, on the reverse strand, counting down.
CAATGGGTTGAGCTTCATCATGTGTTCTCGAAGGATACTAAACATTGATTCCAAGTCTTTAACATGACCAGTGGAGAATCGTGATTTTACCAGCATGTCATCTACATATACTTCCACGGTCTTTCCGATCTGGTTAGTGAACATTCGATTGACTAATAGTCGGTATGTTGCCCCAGCGTTCTTGAGTCCGAAAGCCATGACTTTGTAGCAGTAGAGTCCCAGATCGGCTACAAAGATGGTATGTTCTTGGTCGGGTAAATGCATGGGTATCTGGTTGTGACCGGAATAAGCATCCATAAAAGATAATAACTCATGCCCAACCATTGAATCTACGACCTGATCAATTCGGGGAAGTGGAAAACTGTCCTTCGGGCAATCTTTGTTCAGGTCTTAGTAGTTAACGCACGTTCTCCATTTCTAGTTTGGCTTTCGAACAAGTAGATGATTGGATACCCACTTTGCGTATAAGGCATCTTGAATAAACCGATTCGATTTCAACTTATCGACCTCCTCTTTAAGGGCGGAAGATATCTCTGGATCCATACCATACCTTTTCTGTTTGACCGTGATACACCACGGGTCAATATTCAAAGTGTGGCTCGTGATATCCGGCGAGATCCCACACATGTTAGAGTGCGTCCAGGTGAATACGTCGAGGCTCGCCGGGAGAAATTCAACCAATTCCTTCTTTGCCAGTTGGCTTAACTGAGATCCAATCTTTATCATCTTTGAATCGTCGTCATCGTCGATTGGGACATCGATTGTCAGTTTAGCTGGGGAAACTTGACTGTCTTTAGTTTCATTTTCACTTTCAGTGTCTCTCGGGTCAAGATCCCTTTGGAATTGGTAGGGGTTCCCGGCCCTAGGCTCAGGCATCAATTGTCAATTATCAGCAAAACGGACGTAGAGAGATTCCTCTACGCCCTTTCTTTTCTCCTTCCGCTGCACTCCGCGCAGCTCAGCAACACAATAGGCTCGTCTAGCAGCCTGATCTCCTTGCACGACTTCGACCCCACGATTAGTGGGAAATTTCACGGTCAAGCACCATAGAGAAATGGCTTCCCTTAATTCAGCAAGGGTCGGTTGGCCCAAGAAAGCATTATAAGGGGAGCCTATGTCCAACACAACAAACTGCAGTATCCAGACTCTCTAGCATTTTCCAACTCCTAGTTCCACTACTCAAGTCGGTATAGTAGCACTCCTATTGAAGCCATGAATGCGAGATTGACAAGGCTTCAAGTCTTTAGCTTCCATTTTCATTAGATCACATGCTTGTTTTAGAAAAAAATATTTACAGAACTTCCACTGTCAACCAATATCCTCTTCATTCAAGCAGGACCTACCTGAGCTGATATGACCAGTGGATCGATGGTAGGGGCTTCGACCTTATCAGTGTCTCTATTTCGAAACATGATGTCGTCAGTCATCGTCTTCTATTACTTGGCCGGAGCCCCGTCATCACAACTGCTACAACATTCGAAGTTCGCACGCCTAATAGTGCTGGCATACGACTCCATTCCCCTCCAGCTTCGGTCTGCTGGATGAGGACCACCACTTATTGTATTAATAACCAACCTTCCGCCGGTGCGAGCGGGTTCCTCTTGTCTTGCCTAGTTGGGTATATTATTTTGATTTGATGGGCCCTCACCTCCCGACTGCGGCGCTCGCACAAACTGTTCCAACTTTCTATCTTTAATCAACTTCCCAATGAGGTCCTACAAATGACGACACTCATTTTTATTGTGGCCATAACTCTTGTGAAACCTACAAAATTTTCCTGTTTGGATTTGCCTCTTCGATGATAGCTTCGGAGCAGGCATCTTGTACTAGATAGTGTTGCAGGTTTGCAGATATAAATTCTCTAACGACATATTCAGAGGAGTGTAATTATCAAACATTGGAGCTCTATGTCACGGACCACGGTTCTGATCCCGCTTTCTATTCTGATATCCACTGTCTTTCTGCTGAGTTTGTTTATTCTGGATATTCAATTGGACTTTTCCGAAGCTCTCCCCGGACTGCAAACTGTAACATTACTCTAGATCCCTTCCATACTGGGTCCCACGTCATCCTGTTTCCTAGACTGTTTCACGTCCTCCCTTCTGTAGAATTGGGCTGCCTTGGAGTAGAAACGTTCTAATGACGTGGGAGGCTTCCCATCCAACCAATTTCCAAACTCGGAATTAGGATCAATCCCATTAGTCAATGCCATCAAGATAGAGTTGTCAATGGGATTGCTTATCTCCACACACGCAGCATGAAACTGCTCTAAGTAGCATCTAAGTGTCTCCCCATGAGCTTTAGTGACACTAGACAGAGTGTTAACATCCTTTGGCCTTGCGACATGCATTCGAAACTGCTCAACAAATTTGGTTTCCAGTTGATCAAAACAAGAAATAGATCGAGGTGGCAAGCGAGTGAACTACATAGTAGTTATGCCCCCCGTGATATCGGAAGCTTCGACATTTAACTGCATCGTCACCCCGTGCAGCATTCATCAACCACTCATACTTTGGAATGTGCTGGTTTGGATCGGAACTTCCTTCATAGACTGGTAAAGCCGGCATTTTAAATCTCCAAGGGGGTTCAGCATATATTATGTCATCAATGAAAGTGGTACGACTCTGGGAGATTCCCCAGTCATCGTTAGTAAGACCTTGACTCTCACAGATCATCTGACGAATCATAGTTGGTATATCCGACATCTAGACATTCTGTGCACATTGGGCCAAGGTATGGTCAGATTTCGCAATGTGAGGCTGGATCGAACACTGTCAACGATCCATGTTTCGCCTCCTTGGTTCAAAGTCATCGGGAACGTAGGATTCGAGAGTACGTCCATGTTGGCGATGGTTCAGATCTGGTTGATTCTGGGCATCAACCCCTGGTTCAACAGTGTTGGTGGTAGCGCGGTTGTTTGTGGGGTAGTGAGGAACAGTACCTCCCTGGGAGGAGGGTCCAGTCTTGTAGCTGGTCGATGGGCCAACTCTCAGTTGTCCAACGTTTAGAGTAGGTTGATGTCCGGTGGCTTGGGTGTAGCTTACGTCCAGTCGTGGGCATGTAGATCTATGATGGTAGTCAGATGAGGCTGAACTCTCGGTGGATGAATAAGAAGCATGATCTATGATAGTAGTCAAATAAGGCTGAACTCTCGGTGGATGAATAAGAAGCATGATCTCTTCCGGATCTTCTACGCCTTTGGCAGTTTAGCTGACTAGTCAACTCTGCATTGGCACACAGTTGTTCGATAAGTTGCTGACGACTCTGAGTCAGCTCTTGCATAAGCATTTTAAACTCTTGTCGGGTGACGAGGCCTCATGGATCTGATGGTTCGACAGTATTATGGTTGGATGGAGGTAGTTGTACGTGATCTTATCTATCTCGTCCTTCTTGATCTACAGCTATGAAGGCGGTCCTTGTGCTAACCATAGCGGTTGATTGAGTCCTTTCCTAAATTTGATTCAAATCTGAATAGGGTAGAAGGATTCTGAACTTGAGATCTGTATCTTCTTCTTGGATTTGTGCAATCCGGTATCGATAGCAGATCCAAAGAGCAAGAGAAATACTATGTTCTCTCAGTGAGAGCACCAAAGTGTTAGTACCAAAATTGGGTACAACACTCTTCGGTAGTATTTGAAGAGATAAAAATAAAGAATGGAAATGTAAAAAGAGGATTATCTAACAAAAACTTCAAAAACAGATATGAAAATATGCAGAAACACAACGATTTAGAGTAGTTCGGTGTATGGCCTACTTCACTATGAAGTTGATGACTTTATTGAAATTCACTTGTTGATTACAACTGATTACAATGGATTACAACAGATTATAGTGTTGAAATTTGAGTACAATAACATTTATGAGTACAAAATTGGTTCTGACAGAGTCTGGAAGTCAAAGAGCCAAAAGATCCTTTTTTATAAGCCTTGGGGCTCTATTTATAGGTGTAGAAGGAAAATATCTCGCTCAGACCTATGGAGACTTCTTCTGGCACGTGGGTGGGCCCACACGATCGATCCTAGGCGATTTCGACTCGATCCGTGATCGATACAAACGAATTTCGCATCGATCAAGATTTGATCCAATCGAGTCATAATTTGGCAGGAACATTTTTTAAGTTGTATGCAAGCTCTTATGAAAATTTCATAACATTTGGACTTGTGGATTGCAAGTTATGATCGATGAAAATTTGTATTTTTATGAAGGCTAAAGCGTTCGTATCCATCAATTTGTATCGATCTATTCGCATCGCTTCTTGGCTCGTCATGTTAGGTGACGTGGCGCTAGCTATTCAGATCGATCCATTTTTCATGCCGAGTCGACTGAGTTCCCCAACTTTTGTGCCTGTTCATATCGATTCGTAGTATGTTGTTCGTGTCGACCAGAACCAGCTCTGTTCGTATCGATTGCTTAGCTCTGTCTATATAAATTATTATTACGTCTCACTTCGTATCGATCCTTTGCATGACCACTACATATCAATGTGAGGTGCTGGTTTCACATCGATAAAAGGCCGACCGATACGAAGTGTACGTGATACTTGATCGATACAAAATGGTCATTAATGTTACAATCAATGGATATGAAGTGCGAAGCTATTTCATGGCCTGATGGATACGAACTGAGGTCACTTGATGGATACGAACAAACGAGTCTCGATGGATTCGAATAAAGTTCTTCTAAGACGGATACGAAATAGAGTACTTCCGTATGAAGTGGAGCTTGCTTGATGGTGGAGTCGAATAGATCGATATGAACAAGCATGTTCTCTTAATGGATATGAAGTAGGGCATCCTGATGGATTCGAAAACTGCTCGCTGATGGATACGAACAATATCGATGCGAATCGATGGGTTATGACTTTGATTGATTTGAAATGACGGGTATGAATGAGTTGGCCTCCTTGACTTGCATCGATCATATCTTGAGCATATGAACTCGGATTGACTCGAAATTTGGAACATTGGCTTTCATAGCTGTGCTCGTTAGGTCTTGTCAATCGTAGCTTGATCCGAACTAGGAAAAAATTCATCGACACCCATAGTGAACCTGTGATTACTCAACATTCGGGATGAGAGATTCTTGTTTTCAGTCAATTCCTTGATATCTCAGCCTTGCCAAAAGGCGGGATAACATTTGGTATTTGAAAAGAGAAAGAAAACTTAGTGCGAAATCTTATACTTAATTTGATTAAGTATATTTTGCTTGTTGGACTAAAGAGAGACCCGATTAACTAAAATATCACTTTGATCTAATTAGTTAGTTTCAAGACTATATCCGTAATTTAGTAAGGTTGAATGATAACATTTGAGCATAGATAATCAAATTGAAGAAAAGAAGAATCTAATAAATAATTACAAGATAAGAAAGAAAGGAGGAAACACAAATCAAGTCGGTTTAGGGGAAAGGTTTCTTCAAATAGAATTCAAAAGTGAATGGATTTATCTACAAAATGATTATGATATTGATAAGTGTTAAATTTTAGTAATATACCTATTTAGAAATAAAAGCATGTTATTTAATTTGGATTAGTGATTTTTAATTTGGAACACACACACACACACACATATATATATATATATATATATCACTTTATTTGAAATTTTTTATTTCATTATTTTGATAATACAATTGAAATGAATTGAGGGGAAGGGGGTAAATTGAATAATAAACTCAACCTAAGAAACTTTATGGATCTGATTCCTTAAAGCAAATAGAAGTTAATTTTGGCCTTAGTGTAGTTTGTAGGATCAAATTGCAAATCTACATCAAAAACTGAAATTTTGCTAAAAATATAGAAAAACGTAATCACTGACCCGAGGCATACCCAGAGGTAACTATGGGCCAGCTCAAAAGAAACTAAAGCAAGCCCTAACTCTAAAAAACTTGGGATAGACCTAAGGCTTACTCAAGGCATACCTGAGGCCGACTCTGGTCCAGGTCTTGGAAAACTCGAGGCAAGACCAAAGTCTCAATAAAAAACCAACATTCGTTTGGATGTATTGAAAGATATTAATGAATATGGATAATTTTTTAAGATGAAATAATAATGAATTATAAGTTGCATTCGAGGTCAAAAAGTAGATTGAACAATGAACAGGCAAAATTGGACGAAATAACAGGTTAAAATGCTAAAGGTCGATCCGTCGATTGATGATGTTCAATCAGCCGGCCGATGTGTTGTTTAAAAGATTATAATATGTATAGAAGTAGTCAACTGATTGCATGTAGACAACCCAGGTTGAACCTAGACTCGGTGCATATCAAGAAGGATAGTTTAGGGAAGCTTGTTCCACTTCCTTAACTTTTGGGAATTTATGCAATTGAATGGAGTTGTGTACAAGAAAGATTTGTTTCACTATCGATGAAATGAATTTTTTCACATTTAAATACATTGTTAAATGTGACACTAAACCCGGCGTGTAATCGTATTACAATTAAATGCTCTTGTTGTTACACTTGTTGGCTCTGGCCATATATTTGCTCACTGTATAGAGAAGGAGCAAAGAAGTTCACAAATAATAGGGATGGGCATGCTTGCAAGCAGTTGCCCCTATATGGGAATCAAATATGTTAATCAACCCTTTGTGCTATAGGTTGAATGATACTAGATATAGGATACAGGCATTAACAAGGAAAGTAACTCAATGCTCAGGTGGCAAGTATCATTGGACTGTGATTCTTTGAGTGGACTTAGGCATGGGATGTACGTTCGACGTAGTGCAATTTAAATGGTTTACCATTGAGAATGTTGATGCAATGTATAGTTACGAGGTTTACCATTGAGAATGTCGATTCAATGTATAATTAAGCAGTTTACCATTGAGAATTTTAACTTAGTGGAATATCAAACAATTTACTATTGAAAACGTTAAATCAATGTATAGTTAAGTGTATTAAGGGTTGCTACATTATAGCATGTTGAACGACTAATTCCTTATATGAAGTGCACCATGTTCAGTTCCCTCCATTTCTCCTACGTTATAGCTATTATATAATGATATAACAGTAGGTGAGGCTCCCAAAATAAGGTGCATGGAGAAAGTGACATGGTACTTTAAAGATATATTTATTTGTAGTCATTTTATTATGTACCTTAATCGGACGTATATTTTATTCCTATTTGGTGTGTACGACACTTATTATATGTGTTATGGTAATTTTGAAACAGTATTGGTTTAGGTTATTTTCGATATCTATATTTTATTCCTCCAACCATAAGATCTGAAAGTATATAATGTATAAAACATTTATGTGTCTCTATATCTTGTAAATCACAAAAAGTCAATGGTTCATACTTCTTGATGCGATGTGAGTTCAAATACCATTTTCACTATTTAAATCGGTGTGTCTGGAGGTGTGGATTAATGATTTTTTTTCATAGCCTAGGTTAAGTGATTCCTACAAAATTCTAGCATAAGAGATAACATATTTATAATTATTTATTATATATTTATGTATTTATATGCCACACTTGTAGAGGTAGTTTTGTGTTTACCCATATATAAGTAAACAACTATAAGTTAAATAAATGTTAACAATATAAAAAATTTGGGGTCAAAAATGAATCTAATGCATATATTATAACTTACTTCATTTAGAATTACTGATAGTGGGTCCCTATACCAATTAGCATTAGTGAGTATATTAAAGGTCTAAGGTTAAATAAAAATAAGAGTTGTACCCTTGGAGCCATAGAAACTAAATGTGATGTTGAGAAGCATAATGGAGGCAATAAATCTCCTTAGTTAAAGTGGAAGTCTTAATCTTATATAGGAAACAGTTGAAGAAATTCCGTTTCTCTTGAGTTGGACAATTGAGGTATTCATACATTAGATTTAGAAATTATATTAAATGAGATACTTAAAATTAGCAATTTTAAAAGAAAAAGAGCGAAAACCTTACGCACTTAAAGCACTGCTAAATTACACGATGTAGTTGATCTTACGTAAATTAGGTTGTTTTCATCTACTTCAATTTATGTATTAAGCTATTTTAGATGTTTTTAAGAAGCGAGAAACATTATATTTCTTATATTTTTAAAGAAAATAAATTAGTTTATGATTTTCTATGAAATGATTTAGTATGAAATGTATAGATTAAAACTTTTTGAAATTTTATTTAAAGAGTAGAATTGAAGTAATTTAGCATCAAAAAAAGATAGAAAACATTGGCATTTGTAATTTTTTGAAACTATAGAAGTTGATGTTTGAATAGGTAACGCCTTATTTTAAGCTTCAACCGTAGGAAAATTAAATAGAAATTTATTTTCCACAATAATTTCAAAACTCTATTTTTGAAAAACTTTTAGTGAAAGGCACATATTTGCACTTATTTTTTTTATATGTACTTTATTTCTTACAATGGATGAAAGTAAGCTAAAAAATAAGTAAAAACATATCTTCTAGAATGTCTTTTCCTTTATAAATATTTTATCACTCTTTGAAAATAATAATTATTAATGCTACATTTTATTTTAAAAAGGCTCCTTGGTGGAGATTCCTTATTTGTAAAAGTTAAATTTAAAAAGATAGGTTTTACGTGTCCATTTTTCTAAGTTAAAATGGACCATTTTGGATAAAAATTTAAATTGAAAGAAAAGGACGTTATTATTTTTGACAAAATGAATGCTATTTAAAATTAGCAGAGAATTTTACAGTTTTCGAAGGTTGCTAGTTTTATGGGAATTTTTCATACCTCGGTTATTGATTTTAATGATAATAACCATACAAAATATAAACATTAATGTTTTGCCAAGTTATATAATATATAGTGCAAAATATTACATAAGTGTTGAATCGAAGATTGTGCAGTCTAAAGACTTAAGATAAAGATACGAAGACTCATGATTTATAAACAAAGAAATGAAGATCCTAAGGTTATAGTTGAGTGTTTAGAGTCATTAGAATATATTGTTAAATTCCTTGATAGCAATCTCTGTTCTTTATCTTCAACTTTCGATCTTTAGTATTTAAATAAAAATAAATTATTTTTATTTTAAAATACCTATTTAAAGTATTTTATAAAAAAATTTAAGAGTTCAAATATTTAAAAACTATATTCGAATTATTTTACAAAGTATAGGATTTTCAAAACAACTTAAAAGAAAAGTATTTTCAAAAATTACCAAGATATGTCGACAAACTTGTTTTTGAATATGTCAACATATAGATTGTTGGATTATTTTTTAAATTTAAATGGAATTGTCTTTTGGACATAACTCTTTATGAATAGAAACATATGTTCATTTATGTAACAACCAACCTACTTTCGATATAAATAATGCCGAGAAAATACGTGTTGCTGGGTTTTTATAACATTACAAAGCATAAATACAAGGATAGAGTTCTACGACTTTCTACAATTCTGATCTCATAGCGGATTGAATTAAAACATAAATACGAAAAATAAACATTTCACAAAAAAGTCTCTAAAATACTTGATTTACAAAATACATTACTTCTCAGTTATAATACAAGTTACAGACTTCATATACAATAAGTCACTATAAGAGAAAAAAAGAAGAAATTAGAAATCCATCGTTGAGCTCCTTAATAATTTTTTCCCCATGCCATATCAATTTATCTACGGTGTTGGCTGAGGGCTTTGCTCTATAAATTCATAGCTAGGAGTTAGCCTAAACCTAATCTTCTTCTTCCTTGCGAAACTCTCCAAAATAAAACCCTAAACCCTAATTTTCTAAATTAATTTCTATACTCCAATTCTCTTCCAAATCTCAACTTGAAAATAAAGAGAGAAAGGATTATCGGTATCTTGTTTGTTGTGATCGGATTTTCAATCTTTTGTTTGTTGTGCTCATATGGGCTTATGGCACATAAAGCTAGGTAATATCCAGTATGGCTAGAAGTTAGGCGTAATAACTCCTGGGGGTGCATAAGAGGTATTTTGCCACTAGGGTCAAAGGGTTGCTCATGGATGCATTCGATGAGTCACTATGAAAGCTTACATATGTGTTTTCCCTCTCTAGTACTAGCATGAGTTAAAGCGGGATAGCTGGTTGGTCTTCAATTATTAGGTGATCGTTTGTGATCTATTGTTATCCCTATCTTGTCAGACTGCAGATTTATGACCTTAGGAGTGTGACCTTAGATGCACGGACACTCTATATTATTTAGAGTAGACTTAGAGTCAGTTATATTTCATTTCCTTTTTAGTCTTGTCATCATTCAACATACTTTATGTCTAACCCATTCCATTTTTTCCCACCACAGGTGGACAAAATAGTCGTTGACATGTCCATTAATGCCATTAGATTATTGTGCCAGGAGTTTCTTTTATCATGTGTTTCCTCTCATTACATTTTCTTTTTCAGCACTTTGTTTATGAAGGATTATTTTTCTGATACTCTGATATGGTGATTTTCTAAGATTACGAAATTGCGATATTTTGAGATTGGATATTTTTGATACTTTTGAGATTTTTTTTATTGTTATTTCTAAGATTATCATATATCTTATATTATGTTTCCTTTGTGATAATGTTCGGATTAGATAGACTATTTCTTTATAAATATCTTAGTCTCTGTGGTACTAATTTTTACCTTGAATTGACGATCCATGTCTTTTGATGTGTGTTTTTAGCATGTCAAAAGACCAAGATTATATGGTATTAGAGAACTAATCTGATATCTACTTGACTATTGTCTACCTGGTGTAACATCCCATATCAAGAGGCCAAGAGCTAAGCGCTACAGTTGCTGTAGTCATCCATAGTATTAACCGCTATAAAAAAATATGATAATGCTAATGGTATCCATAATATGAGAAGCACTTGAATATGAACAAAATCAAAGATTTTAAAAAAACAACATTTTACTGAATACATTTCAAAACAAATTCATATCCAAATTACATAATCCCGTATCTTTTGCCAGGTAAAGATTAAGTATAATCATTACAAATTACGCCAAGTGCGACGTATGACGATGAGCTTTGGTTGATCAAAGCAATATAGTCATATCTGACTTAATACACAACGGAAATAAACAAAATATTTTACAACTCCTAATTAGCTATCCGTCAACCACCTGCTCGTCTCCGGAAGCTTTATTCGCCAAAAGTTCTAAACCTGAAAACCTTAACCCTTAGCATATTCAAATCAATTTTGAGCACTCGAGAGTTTAAAGGGAAACAAAAATTCCAAGTCAGACATAAAGCCCGATGTGAATAATTTTGTTACATCTCGGTTTACTGATATTAAGTTAGACCATGCCGCTTAGTGGAACGGGTTTCCCCTCACTAATATATTCTTTATAACATATATTTTGCAAATCCTTTCCTGCAACCAAACTGGTTAATCAAACTGATTATATCAAAATAGCAATATCCTTTATGTTAATAAATTAACTATTTGTCCATAAAATGGGTAATAAGTGGACTATCTATCCGTAACATAATAGCAAAGTCCGTTATGTTAACAAATGGACTATCTATCCATAAAACTAGGCCGAATGCCCGAAACTGGACTAACTATCCGTAAACTGGACTAACCGCCCATATCAAAATGGACTAACTGTTAGGACCATTTTCTTAGAGTTAACTACCCTTTATCTTTTTCCTTGAAAAGCTTTTCAAAAATGATTTAACCTTTTGAATCATACTTATACAAGGAAATATATTCTTAGCTTTACTCTAATCTATTTTTCCATGTTATATATACTTTACTCAAAATAATGTAGATGATATTTAATAAAGATTACCTATCCTTTCAAAATATGTTAAAGTCCCTATTAACTTGAAAACATTCAAGCTATTCTGCCTATTTAATATATTCGAAACCTTTGTTTAAAATCTTTAAACAACCCATTCAAAACCCTTGAAAGTAACTCTTTCGAAACCATTGAAAGTCACTCTTTCGAAACCAATAAAAATCTTTCCTTCGAAAGCTTTAAAATATTAGATATGCTCTTTTAAATATTTTAAACATTGCCTTTTGAAAACATAGGAAAAACTTTCCCTTTTGACCCTGTCGAAACCATGGGTAAGTACCCCTTCGAAACCATTCATAAAAACCATTTTAAAAGCATTAAAATACTAAACCTTTCGAAAGCCTTTGGGTTCAATTTAAAACAAGCCGAAACCTTTCGAAACCATTTAAAAATTCACTCGTTCGAAACCTTTGAAAATCGTCTCGGTCGAAACCATTTGGATTATGCTTTCAAGTAGAGCAAAAGGATCAGAAACCCATTAAAGTCGAAAGCATCTACTTCGAAACCATTTAAAACTATCTCTTTCGAAACCATTTGGGTTTTATTTCAATCATAGAACAAAATGGGTCTTTAAAACATTTAAGTCAAAAGCATCTATTTCAAAACCATTTCATAAGCAAAAAAGTGATAGAGTCGAAACCATCCCTTCGAAAGCATTGGAGAAGTGGCCAAAATTTTAGAAAAAGAAGTAAACAACCCTTCTGAAACCATCTGGTTCGAAAGGTAGAAAGTGGCAGTAAAAAGGCTTCGACTAAGTCAAAAATAATCATTTAAAACAAAAGTGCAACCCAATCGAAATCATTTCTTTAAATCAAACCCAGTCGAAAGCTAACTAAGTCGAAAGCTACTTAGTTAGAAGCCATTTAATCGAAAGCAAGCAAATGCATTTTTAATTTAAAAGCAAAGTAATGCCTCAACCCCTTCGAAACCCCTGATTTCGACTCCATACCTTCTGCTTACATCCAATTAACTACGTACCAGTTCCCTGATACCATGTGCATTGGTTTAGACTGTGTCGGAAGCAAAGATGAGTAGGCGGAGCCTGGTGCCGAAAGCGTCGAAACAGTGAAAAACATGTAGCAAATTGTTCTTTTCACCTTGCCTGCTTTATATGTCTAATTTTGATTGGTTTCCTCTTTTCTTTACAACTAAAAAGTACTTTATTTTTCAGAACTAACTACTTGGATTATTTGCAAAAAGCCCCTTCTTCTTTTATTAGTATATAAAACATTTAAGTCCCTACCTTAAATAATTTTATATATCCAATAAAACACTTAGGAAAAATCTAAAAAGTTCCAAAAAAATCTCTTTTAATATGTTTTACAACATATATAAATTTCAGACCCATATCTTTTATAATTTAACCGTAAATAATTTATAACCCAAAATAACATTTTCTTCACTAGAAAATTCATATAAATTCCACAAAATTCTAAAAATTCGTAAAATTGAAAATCATATCTAAAATATCATTTATGATCTTCATAAAATTCACAAGGCATTTGGTTGTTATTTTATAGGGTTTTCACCTTAAAAAATATCATAAATTCAATATGAACAACAATAATTCATCAACAAGTATATATAATCATTCCATTATTCAGAAACATGTCAACTCAATGCAAAATATTCGGAATTCATCTTAAAACCAAAAATAATAAAAATTTGAGATGTAAACCTTATTGGCCTTAGCTTTAGAGATTAAAGAGATTGAGATGTGAATGGATTTGAATTAGTTTCTTCCTTACCTTTTCTTAATCTTCTTCCTCTTTTCCTTGTTACGATGGCCGACCTCTTTAAAATAAAATTGAAAATGGAAAATGAACGTGTATAGGAATACATAGCAAAGTTTTAAGGGATATAGGAATGACCTCTTTCCTATTTTACCCCTTCTCTATTTCAGTTTAACTCTCATTTTAATTCATATGTTAAATGACACGGCTATCCCTTGATTAAATCAAATCTCAATCCCCTAATCAACACGTTATTTTATTTAATTTAACTAATTAAATATCCTAGATAATGTTACCAAAAATCTAGAGTATTACACATGGACTCAACTCCATGAACTACCCGCCAATCTCCTACCACTTGCTTTCTGTCTATTTGGTGCAGTCCTTGTCCTTCTATTAATACGATCTTGACTATACCAACCAACATTTACCATTGGACAAAATTTTCTAATTCAATTACATGTGCCTAGGTAATCTCCGTTAATCTTTTCTACTAACTCAAATGGTGTCTTTTTGCACCATGATAAACAACTTAAGCATAAGTATGCTCTCACTAACTGTAGCTCTATAAAACCTCCAATACACAACATACCGTCTTACACTTTCAGAGGTTGTTTAAACACCTTAACGCCTACAAACCAAGTAGGACATCTGAAATGTGGATTCTACTTCTACTTTCTATGGAACATCCTATTTAGCCCTTTGGTAGTCTTCCATTTCCTTCTAGGTAACAAAACTGGTGATTTCCTAAATATTCAAATTAACACAACTTCTCCTTCAAATTTGGCTCAGCTTAAGTCAACTTTTTTTCCCTTGGGCTATTTCAAATCTTTTAAAAATCATAGCACTTAGGTACTATATCCATGGTCTACATGGACATATTCCAAATTGCACAAATAAAAGTTTAGTCTATTCTCTCATTTGATTTTGATAATAAAAGTTCTCAAATTCATTAGAGTCAAGCTCTAAAGTCATGCTAATCAAAATAATGCCCACTTAAGTGTAACTTCACTCGCGTGCGGGTTCTACACACACGACTTTGCTTCCTCTATTAGACCTTTAATAAATTTTCCTTAAGATACCGATCTTCCTCTTATATAAGAGCATTTTTTGAGATAAATCCTTTTTATCTCTTCGATACATGCTTAAAATAAACCCACATTCTTGAATTTACTATCCATTACAAAATCTTGATTGTATACTTAACTTGGATATTCTTTTTTGCACTTTGAATCTTCAAAGACTTTCTTTTTCTTGTTATTTGAGGTCATTTTAATCCAAATAATATAATGACCAATGCTTTGGTTTGTACTTAAAGATTTCCACTTTATAATGTATTGAAACTACACTTTATCCCTAAGGGAAATGTGAACATTGTACCTTTCCATAAATTGTCTAAAAATAGGATTTGTGCTAAGTTTGAAATTACAAGGAAGTATCTCTTCTATTTATTTTAAAGTAGATAGTATAATCGCATGGGTACATTCCTTATCATTTCAAATAATACATCTTTGTACTAGAATTGGATAATCATTTACAGAAATTTATAATGTCGCACACTTCATTCAAATGAATTAAAATACTACCCAAACCACGGTCCATCTTATGTCCACTTTAAATTTGTGTTCACAATTTCATATCAATTTCCCAATAGTTTGTATCAATGGCTATTTCCATATCTTTACTTGATTAAGCCATTTGTACCTACAAATCTTCAACGGATCATAAAATTTCTTAACAAAGTTCCTTATTAGTTAGAGATTCCTTTCCTCTTATTTTCCATATTCCAATTAGGTGCAACTCTACAATATACAATTCTAGGATTCACATTAGACATCCAAGGAACATAACTACCAAATTCTTTTATCAACCTAATCATTATAGATTGTGTAATTCTGTTCATTTAGCTCTAATTTAAGTATTTTCTCTTATGTTTAAGTAATAAACATAACATTTATTTTTACCTTTCGGATCAAAATCCCTTTTTATTTTAACACCGTTTGCACAAAACTAATAAGTTTCCCAAGACTTTGAAAACATTCGTTTATCATTTCTAAAAAACCACTTTATTAACTTTTCAAAATGATAAAAAAAATAAACTTTCCTATAAATTTATTCTATAAATAAAAAAATTTCTCAAAATTATTTTTCAAAGAATGTAACATTTTGAACTTGTTATTTTTATATCATTATCATTGTTATACTTTTTAAAGCATGAAAAAAAAATTCATGAAATATTTTCAAATACATAACCATTTCTCAACTTCAAAAGGAGTACAAAAGTAGCCTCTTATAAAATTTTAAAAATTTCCCACAAGTTCTATTATTCAAAGAAAAATACACATTAAGGGTAAGTGCATTAATGCATATAAAAGATAAAACAAAAGTTTAAAAAGTCGTTGGAAAATTACTTTTCACCTATTACTCAACGGTTTTAATTCATAAGAAATTCCATAAAAAGTTTCTAGCTACTTTCATAATATCCTAAACTGACTCTTCTTAAAGAATATAGTGCACATTGAAGGTAAGTGTAACCATGTGCCAAAAGACAAAAATATAAACTTTATAACCATTACTGACCACCCATTTTAAAGAAATTTTATATAATTCGTCTGCTTATTTTATAGAAAGTTGTGAAGTACTTATTTTTCTTTTTCATTTCTTCTTATCTTATTGTTATTTTTATTTCATTCATATCTTAATATTCCACTCTTGGGATTTACTACATTTTAATATATTGGAACTAACTTTTACTTGATAGATATTGACTCAATAATTTTCCACATCTTATCAAAAGAGGATATGTTTAAACAGTATTTATAATTACAAGGAATTGTCTTTCTAAATTCTCTTGAACTAGATAGTACAAAACACAGAATTTTGTTTTGTTTTGTACATCTCTTTCCTTTTCTTTTTATACATTTATTCCTCGTTATTGCAAACGTCGCACCCTTTTTTATTTTAGACTTAATAATATGTGGAAATCTACTTGTAACATTGCAAGTTCCAATACATTAAAATATCATAAAAATCCCAAAGGTATAAATAATTTTTTTTTCAAATTCTTTAATTTTCCATTGTTTATCGCTTAAATTAGAGTAGACAGTAGCAATTTAATTACGATGGCCTACATATACCGATTAATGCTATTAATTAGTAAGTTCTATTTTCCTCATCTGGTTATTGAAGTGTACCTTCTAACACGTTATCCATATTTTATATGAAAATAATCTAGCCATACCCTTGAGGAAATATGAGTTATTCCAACTACTAACAATAGAGTTTCTATTTTACTAGGGAGATTGCCATAAGGTCATAAAGTCCTTCCTCATATTCCTATGCTTTTTCTTCATCTTATTCTCGTTATATGGGCCTCATGATGTAAACTTCTTCACTCGCCCTTAACAATATTTGCTTGACACTACTAATTGGTATAAGAAATTTCTACTAGCATTTATAATGAAAGGTTGATCCTATCCCCTAACACTTGTTCTCATTCTCACTATCTGTGAATTATTATTCATCTTTCCTCATAGGTAGTAAAGGCATGAATAATAGAAATGTCGATAAATAATTTCTTTGGAAATATCTCTAAAAGCCTTTAATTATATATATACACACACACATATTTCCATAACCTATTTTTAAAAACCTTTTTATTAAATGTTTTGGAAAACCATTTTTTTCAAAAACATTCCAAGTACTGCTCAATACGTGCCTAAATCAAAGGAAATCCTATAGATAAGCTCTGATACCAAATGTAACAACCTGCATTCTTCCAACACAAATCGCGTTGAAGAAATAGGTTTTTATAACATTATAGAGGATAAATACAAGGATAATGTTCTAAGACATTTTACAACTTGTGTTCTCACAACGGATTGAATTAAAAAATAAATACAGAAAATAAATATTTCATAAAAATAGTTTCCAAGATACTTGGTTTACAAAATACACTACTTCTCAATTACAATATAAGTTACAAAATTCAAATACAATAAGTCCCTATAAGAGAAAAATAGAAGATATTATAACTCCATTATCAAGCTTATTTTTCTCCATGCTATATCAAATCACTGCTAACCTGTCATCCCATGGTGGGAGAAAAATAGAGTGGGGCAGACTTAAAGTGTAACACCCGCATTTTTATACAGCTAAAATTTAACGTATAATGATAAGTAATGAAAATAAATAATTTTGAAAATTTTGAAATATGGCTTCGAAACTTGTACTATTACGTCCAAGGCGATTTTTGATCAGTTTCCATACATAACTTATCAAAATATGAACCAATATGAAGAAGTTATGAAAAAAACAGGAAACATAAAAATAATATAAATATATGTATGTATGGGCCGACCATAGGTCGACCTAATTGGCACACAAGTTGACCGCACGGTCAACCGGTGCCTAGAGGTGGTCGGCCACCTAGTCGACAAGCGTGCGACTTGATAGATTTTTCATCCAAGTATGTATGTGACGCTTTTTCTAGGTTTTAGGCCATCTAAAGCCATTTGTTCTTCGATCCCATGGCACCGAATGACCCTGTGACGTGGTGGCTCCACGTTCAATCCAAGAATCCGACGGTCTACGATCCCCAAGCTCCAATATAAATAGGACCCTAGGCCTAGCTATCTTCTCATAATTAGATTTCCTCCCACGGGTTCATTGCCAAAGGCTGAGCCCTAAAAAGAAAATAATTCTAGGGAGAAGATCTTCTAAATTAAAATATTATGCACATTGGAAGATGGGGATCCAGAAGGACTGTGGAGCCAAGCGGAGCACAAGCGAAGCTAAGGACGACAGATGAGTGGATTTATTTATTTATCTTTTAAGTTTAAGATATATTATTGTTAGATTCTTGTTTGGAAAATTTTATTTAGTGATTAGCTATATTAATTAAATTATGTTGAACTATAAGAAGACTTGCAGTTTATTTATAGCAATAATATTTATATACTATTTTCTATTCCTTATTTACATATTTTTCTACGTTTTGGATTTTATGCAAGCGTTAGTTTTCTTCTATCCTCTCTTTTTTCTTTGCGTATGGATTAGGATAGATCAAACACGAATATGGATTAAATTATTAAGAATACTGAAACGAAGATGTCAAATAATAAAAGTTTGAGGAATAGAATTATTGTAACAAATTGCATTAAAACGGAAAAAGTTAATTTGGGAGTAATTATCAGATTAATTGGTCGGTTCAGAGAATAAGATACATTTCCATAACTTAACATCTAAAAGATAGCGATAAATGCAACTGTAAGAATAAAAGAAATAAAAAAGGAGCTAGTGTAAAACAAAGAAACCGCTGTATTTTACACTATTTCAAAATAGTAAAATAAATATCTTGCCGTTACGGTTTATTGTTTATGGTATTATCCAATGTTAAAATATGAAAATGGATTATGTAGTTTTCATAACTAACCAAATAAAATCGAATCACTTCCTAAAATAGGAGACAATAAAGTATGAATTGAGACAAGAAAATATTAATCAAAAGTTTGAAGCTGCAAAAATTAATGAGCCTAAGTATGCATTTACTGCACAGGCTATTTATATAGGCAACTATTATGATAAGTGAATTATGCAATATTAGAGAATTAAAGAAAATTCAATATCATAATAAAAGAAGGCAGATTAAAGCAGACCAAAAAACTTGTAATTATATAACGGACTATAAAGGAAGAAAAAGTAACAATTACAAATAGAATTATAACATAGGTTATAATTATGAAATAAGAATAGAAAAGCTTACCGTGAGACAAATTGGTAAGCAATGGTAGTAGAGAATAATAGTATAAGCTTATTCAAACAACTTATATTAAGTCAATAAGCAAATAAAATAGAAATGGTAAAAGAGGCTTATATTATTGAACTTAAGGATTTATATATTAAGTTAAATAAGCAAGATAATGAATGGCTCATACTAATAGTATTCCCTATTAGATCTATAGTAATCTCGTAATATTTAGAAGTGAGACGTGCAAGAATATGCTAATTAAGTTAAATAAGTAGCCAACAGAGTAAGAAAGCAACCTAAACACAAATTAAAAGATTAGACTTAGGGTCTAATAAAAGAATTGAATTGCGTTTGGAGTAGCCCAAAGGATGAAGCACATAACGAAGCAGTTCATCACAGATTCCGACAATGGAAAAGCATGTCCAACTTAGAATTTTTGGGCTAGAAGGAAGTATGAAACTTCAACGGAACGTGAGGATACTTTTGGATGGCCCTTTGGGTAGGCCTAACGAAGCAGCCTTTCCGGAGGCAGGTCTGTAGGCGTTCAATCAAGAGAGTGTGCCTTGACTACATTTTCATTGTATGCCTAACAAAGCAGACCTTTGTAGGCAGTCAGAAGAGCTTGGTGTTCATAGTAGGGTATTTGTATGTCCAATACTTGCTAGTAACGTTAAGGATAGTCACATGTGGTTATCGGCCAACATCAAGACCAAGAGCGATTTCGGAAAAGACTAGAGTTAAACCAATAGGCCAATGATTCTTTTACTATCGAGACATTAGATGGAGGGGCACCGCCAATTGGATGTTAGATTGTTTGCAGTATGGCACAACCACTTAACTCTGTAAAAGTCTTTCGATTAGTTGAGAAGTGGCTGTGTGGGGCCATAGCCACGATGAGAAAGGGACAGACCAACTATAATATCTGTATTGTAGGCCTAACGAATCGGTCCTTTATAGATATAGAAAATCCCCGACCGAGTTTCGTACATGGTAGACGGTGTTGACGGGATTCAGATAGTAGACAGAACGATTACATAGTCCTCAATGTACGTACTGGGTCGTACATTGTGGATGTCCGAGCATTGTATAGACTAGTGCGGACGTGATTTACATTTTCATAGTCAGTAGTGGAGTATCTATATTGTAGGCCTGACGAAGTGGTCCTTTATGCATGTAGCTATGAAATGCTCACGGAGCAAGATGGTGGAGCATTTGTTTTTTAGGCCGTACGAAGAGGTCCTTTACATATGTAGTTATGGAACGCTCTCGAAGTTAGATGATGGAGCTCTTTTTGAGGAGGATACAGAAGGTACCATAGGTGGTACCTAGGACCAATTTAGTCATTAGGCATATAGCTGCATATATGTATATATTAGTTATTACGTTTTAATCTACTATGGAGTAGATGGGCACGGTTCACGAACAGAGGCGAGAGTATTGTAACCTAGTAAACCTAATATAAGAGTAAATAGAAATAAAATGATATACGTAGAATTAAGCCTAAAAGTATATAATTTATCCAATCATTAGAACTTTTGTTCTAACTCCCTCCTCATAACATCCTACAGTTTAGGTAGATGGCAGAGACTTCTCGGCTTTATGACACTTGCTTAGAAATTGTTATTATTGGGTGAGTATTTACTTACTATTATATTTTAGTCAATTTCGCTGTGAGATAATTAATTATGCTCTGATATATTTATCTTTGCCTACTTGCAGGATACCAGATACCCAACTCGGGCTTCAGTGGGTTTGGTTTTTAGCATTTTTGCGAAAAATCCGGACCATTGGAATTCGGGTTGTTGAAATTGGTATTAGGGCCTAGGTTTAGATTCCTAGGTAGATAGTGAGTGAACGTATTTGTTTTTTTAATATAAATACATATGTACTCTTAAAACCCTATAGAGAAGTCCATTCTTTTGAGTAAGCCAATAGTTGGAGAGAGTTTGGAAAACAATTTGGTATATCAAAAATGGGAACGTGGAAATTCCAAAAGCTAAAAGACCTCATATGGAGATGATTTTTGGATTCAGTAATGGATATATAGAAAGGTGAAAGTAAATTAAAAAGCCATCTTTTAGTCTAGCCCGGTAATTAAACTCTTAAGAATATGAAAAGTTTTGGAAGATTTCAAGTTTTAACTTTAGAAGTTTACTGCTTTATAAATATAGGAAGTTGGAGAGAAACAACTTTAAAGCATTTTAGAATTTGAAAGTAGAGAAATATGCAGTTTAGAAAAATATAGGTATTATTAACTTTAATCGAAAACTGGTACTTTGGGCTGTAGCGACGATGTTTTACGCGACATCTGTCTTTGCAAAGTAGAAACGTATTTTAAAATCCTTATATATGTATGTATTTTTTTATGGCTTTAAAGAAATTAAAGCTGTTTTGGAAAAGAATTTTTATGGGTTAGACGATTTAAGTGGTTGGAGCAAGCTTATATATATTAATTTAGGTTCATTTGAAGTATAAAACACGTCAAGACTCCGCTTGAAGGATGGAGAGTAGACAGGGATATTTAGCCTAAGTCATAACCGCGACTAGGATAGCCCGGTAGTAGGTAGAATTTTCTTAGGCTTCATTAGTTAAAGGGAGGCGGGTGTTGCGGTAGCACTAAAAAAAAATAGGCCAACCCGGTTGACCTGTTACTAAGGCGGGTCGACCTTCGTAGTTCATTTGAAAGTGTATAAACGCAAGCCCCCTTCTCCTTCCTCATTCTTATTTCCTCCTCCCTAAAGGCAATAGCTGCACCTAAAAACCACCCCTTCCAACCACCTAAATGCCTCAAAAACTCCACCATTTCGGTCACGTTTAGTGTCAAATTGAAGCATGTCGTGAGATCTACTCAGATCCATACTTCTTTTTCACAAATCTATGAATTTTTCACCATGCCTCCAAGAGTCTCTTTAGTCCACCTTTTCCCCTACTTACACCACAGGAGATAGTGGTGCCAGAGTGATAGAAGGATTGTGCAGTCTTACTCCGATACAGCCACTTACCAGACTTTGCAAGAAAGGGCGTTGAAGTTTTCTGATTTTTCGGGCACCCCTTTAGAGCTCATCTTCTTGGACACAAGGCTGCGACAAATTTTGAGCAATGAGATGTTCGAGCGGCGAGCGTATCCCAGGTTAGTACGTCTTTTCGATGCTAACTTACGTACTAGTGATGAGGATGAGGAGTTAGACTTCCAGTCAGAGGTCAAGGGAGTAAGGAAAGTATTTTTCAAGACTCGGTTGGCTAGTACTTTAGATATTAGAGGATATGGGTTGGAGGTAGGGCATATTGAGATGACGGACATGGCCGTCTTACACCAGATTTTGATAGATCCACAGCACCCAGACTGGCGCATTGGAC
Source organism: Allium cepa (assembly GCA_030765085.1). Taxonomy (NCBI): domain Eukaryota; kingdom Viridiplantae; phylum Streptophyta; class Magnoliopsida; order Asparagales; family Amaryllidaceae; genus Allium; species Allium cepa. Next base: position 697,067,139 of record CM060929.1, on the reverse strand, counting down.
AGTTGCGCCCATTAACTAGGTACCTTTCCCCCAAGACGGGGAGCTATAACCAAATCTCCCTCGTAGTGTGGCAAGCCACCAATTCTATATTCGGAGGCTCACAGGTGAACTGGGCTAGGACAATTATGACCCAGTACATGACCGTAGCGGGACTTCGTCGATCTGCTATGATATATTATCACCTTTGGACACAGGTCTTTAGGTAGGCCAGAGTTGAGATGGAGAGAGAGACTTACAGTGAGTAGGCCCACCCTATGATTGATTCATCCACTTTGAGGTGGATGAATATAGGTTTAGATCATATGCAGGCACCACAGGAGGAGAAGGAGCACGAGCCATATTTCCAAGCACCACAGTACTTTCATAAGCAGCCGCACTTTCGTTCGCCACCATTTGGAGGCGGCGTTGGGCATATAGAGTCTTCATGGCCTGCTTAGCCCTCAGAGCCTACGACGTAGAGTGCGTGGGGATATGGATCATAGGGGAGAAAGCAAGACCCTCTCAGCCCTCTCCACCATCGAGCTACGATAACCAGTTTTGGAGCATTGCCGAGGGGCAAGAGCAGCTCGCTAGGTAGCATGTGGAGCAGCTGCAAGGACAATAGGAGTTGGTTAGGACACAGCAGGAGTTAGCTAGGACGCAGTAGGAGATTGTGATGAGCACTAGGTGATAGGAGGAGAGCCTTAGCTGTTTATATTCTTTTATTAGGGCTTTCTTATGTCAGGGCGGACATGATCCTAGGCCTCCAAGCCCAAGATGATAGCTGTGTTGGCCTACTTGTGTCACCTGTCTAGTACTGTGATGAAGTAGGGTTTGTTTTCTCTTTAGATATAAAATTGTACTCCTATGTAAGCATTTGAAAACACTTTTGTAGTAGTAGATCAGTATTGATGTTTTTTCTCTTTATTTTTATGATGTTCACAAATAGAGAATAAGGACATACAATTTTATTATAAAAAGTGAAAGCGGAATAAGATAACTAAAAGGAAAAGAATAAATTTAAAGAAAGCAGCAAAAACGTCGTCAGAAAAAATATATTTTCTTATGTAAACTGTGTTTGGGAAATAAAATAGAGATTTTATAGGAGAGCGGCATACGTTCCAAGCATGGAGAGAGAGGTACGCAAAAGTAAAACAGAGAAATGTGAAGTTTATCTGTTTTCTACCTTCTTTCTGACATAAGAAATCGAGTTCAGAAGATTAGATTTTTCTAAGATTCGAATATTAAGAGTTGTGTGCTAGGATTTGGACGAAAATCTGGTTGAATTGCACCTTTATTTAATAGGAGTGTGTGAAAAATTGGGTGAAAAATATATCAATTTTTTGAAAAATTGCATTCATATAGAAATTGCAAGTATATTTAGGTTGTGTGCATCATGTTTTAAAAATAATTTTTTTAAATAAAAAGCATTCATATGGGTGGTACCGCTTATAAATTTATGTACGTGCATACATTTTGTTTGGAAAAACACTTCTATACAAAGCATGGATGGTTGCAAAATTGGATGTACACAAATTGGTTGTAATAAATGTGAGGATTACCTACATTTTACCCTTGTCAAATTTCGAGGAAGAAATTTCCTAAGGGTGGGAGAATGTAACACCCTGCATTTTTATACAGTTAAAATTTAACGTATAATAATAAGTAATGAAAATAAATAATTTTGGAATTATCGGAATATGGCTTCCAAACTTGTACCATTACGTCTGGGGCGATTTTCTGATCAGTTTTCATATATAATTTGTCAAAATCTGAACCAATATGATGAAGTTATGAACGAAACTAAAAAATGAAACAAAATGAAAAATAATAATATGTATGTATGTATGGGCCGACCGTAGGTCGACCCAATTGGCATACAGGTTGACCGCATGGTCGACCGGTGCTTAGAGGTAGTCGACTGCCTGGTCGACCAGCGTGCGACCTGGATTAATTTTGTAACAACCCGTAAATTTTAATAACTTTAATTTGTTTTATTAATATATTTAATTAAAATTTTGTGAAATTTTAAACAATAAAATATGTATAAATTTGATATTCGAAATACGTCTATTTAAACATAGCAACTGGTAAATTTTCATCTGAAAATATAGAAGTTTGTTTTATTGTGAAATTTTATTTCAATTTAAAATATTTGACGATAATAAAATGTTTTTCGACACCTAAATATGTCAACATGAGAAAACTTATTTAGAACACTTTGAATAAGACCGCGTAATTATTGGCGCCAATTTCGGACATTTCTAGCTCCGTTGGGATTTTTCCGTACGAAATAGGAACGTATATCAGTGTCGTATCAACTTTTGATCGGATAATCATGCCACTGATATCTGTATACCATTTTGATCGTCTCGTCGTGCTGAGCTTTGCAGTATATTTATTTCTTTATTTTGAGCTCTGATGCGCGATGAAATGATTGAACAGTTTGTTATAACGGTACTGAAATTTTGACTTTATAAATTTTTTCCTTTACGTTTCAGATTACGTTTCAAATCTGAAATGTGTGGTCCAGTCAAACAATTCAAACGGCAAATTGCCATTATTAATATTTGAATTCAGCTTTTGATTTTTCCCTGATATTAGCATCTGGCCTTTTATTTCCCATTTTTCCTAACTACTAGATCATTAGAAAATATATATAATGCATTTATTTCATTCCAGAACTATTTCCTCTTCTCCAAGTTTTTTTTTTGCCCAGCCACTTGTTCTGCTCATGCCATTCAATCTTCTCTCCTCTCCACTCGCTTACTCGATCTTCGCCTGGCCACTTTCGCATTCTTCCCTCATCAGTAGTTCACCAAACGCTCTCCTCCCCTCTCCAGTTTCCTCTCTCCTCTCTCTGCTTGAAACTGAGTTTCACCCACCCCATCCATCGCCGAACAGCCTGACAACCTCCGCCTCTCCTCGCCTTGAATCATTGGTAACCCAGACTCCATGTCAGAACACTTGCGGCCACCCTCCTCCTTTATTGCCTAGATAAGTGAGTATATAAACTGTTATATTTATATATATTGCTTATATATTAACTTTTATAAGTAAGTTGCCATTTCTCTTATATATATATTGTTATATATAAACTTTATCAGTTTGAGTTAATATATATGTTATATGAGTTTTTAATATGTAAATATATATATTTCGTATATAAAGATAATCGATATATATATATATATATAACTTGTATCGAATAATATATCTATAAGAGTTTCGAATATGGAATGCTTCATAGTTCCTTTTGCATATGATTTCTTGAGTTATATATATATATATCAGTTACATAAGTAAATATGTTATATATTTATTAGTATTATGTTTGTTTTATTAAGTGAATTTAGATCATTGCAGTTTATTGTGTAGTTTATAATGAGTGATATATTATACAAGTATGCATATTTGTTTCTTTTCTTTTAGTTAGTCTATTTAGGCTTTAAAGCCATGTATATATATATATATATATATATATACATTTATATTTTCAGTCTAGAGGCTACTTTGATTCTTTGGTTTATATTTTATTTTATATGTAATTCTTATACAATGGTCTGCATACATATACGGTATATATATATATATTGATTTATTTGTTTGTATTTGTATATATATATACATATTTTTGGTAAAAGGCATCACTATATATGTCATATTTTACAAGTTATATAATAATATATATATATAGTATGATAATTTATAAGGGTATATATGTGTTGTATAAAATCTGTTTTACAGTAAGTGATTTTATATAAATTTTATGGTCACAGAGCTTATATGTGTTCAAAGTTATGTATATAATAGTTGCTATTTCTTATGTAAGTATATTTATGCGTATGCTAGTTATGTAAGAGTATATTATATTGGTATATTTTATATAGATATTATATACATGTTTACAATATATATATATATATATTTTATATAAGTTATAAGATTATGCACCGTCAACGTATTTAAGTTTTAGCCTGCTACTTTATATATATATATATATATATATATATATATATATGTATGTATGTATGTATGTATGTATGTATGTATGTATATGTTATGCAATTTGGTTAAAAACATATTATATAATTAGTTCATAAATTTTATATATGCATATTTTTATCTAAATTATGTTGTATGTTATAGTACGTGTAGTATATAAATAAGTATTTCATATCGTGTTGTTGTATATAATATATAGGAAGTTATTTAATATATTCGTTATTTGTATGAGCTATTTTGTGTGAGAGTATATTGGTCTATAGTTTATATAAGTACTTATGTTAAACTATATTATGTATAATACATAATTGATATATTGATCTTATTTACAAGCTCTGCATATTGATTTGAGTTTATATCATATAGTTGATAATATATCTTAGTGGGTCTTCATATGTTGTGAGTTTTTTTTCCTACTAACATTGATTTTTAAAACTATATATATATATATATATATATATATATTGATATTATGATTTGTTAGAAATATATATACAAAATTTTGAAGAATAAATATAAATTTTTTGATCCTTATTATATATGAGCTTACGTATGTATTAAATAATGATTTGAGAAAATTTATAACGATATAATTTACATTTCGTTTTAATTTATATCAAACAGATTCTAATAGTTCCATCGATTTCTCATTATCAGCTCGTTTGCCGAACTCGAGTCCATCGTGCTTGGATTTCAAATTCGTGCTTGGATCCGTAACCCATTTCATCTTCTCTCTAGCTTCGAAAGGTGAGCAATCACTCATGATTAATGTTCTTATATTTATTAAATTTGATTTCAATTGAAACGACAGTTGGAATATGCTGCTATTAGTTATTTACATTGATTTATATATGCTATCTGTTCACCTGCGACATCTGACACCGTTATCTGTTATTTATATTGATGATATATGCATGTTATATTGTTATCATATCTGTATCGCTCTACAATTTCCCTGTTAGTACAGAATCACTATGGGTTGAAATGATACATACTCAAACGGACTTTAGAATAGGAGGAAATTATTATGGGTTAAAATGATACACCCAAGCGATTTTCATTTGAATTGAATTTGGGATTGCGGGTTGAAATTATATATACCCGTATATATTTAAATTATGGCTTGAAATGATAAATATCTGTATCACTTGACCATAGGATAGAAAATTATATACAGACACCACTGGTTATATATATATATATATATATAAATATTTTCAAAAGGGTTTCTACGGTTTTGGAAGGAAATATATGGTTTAATAAATATTAATTCTTGATATTATATAAATATTATTTTATATGTAGTTAAATTCTTAAATTTAAGCTATGTATAAATTTGTTTAATATAAAATAAGTTTAATAATGAAGCTTGATTTTATTAAAATATAATATGGTCAAGTATTTATAATGGTTTTAACAAATTAAGGTTGAGAAGTTGGATTTGAAATTGATTTGAAATTGTATTTAATTAACAATCGTATTTAACTAAAATCAATTCGGAACTTATTGAATTTGAGATTTTAAAAGGATGCGACTTGATGTTCGTTTAAAGCGATTAATGAATATTTCAAGTTTGAGTTTTTTAAATGATATTGAGTTTATTAAGTAAATGTTTCAAGCATAAATAATAGTTAATCGAATTAATATATATATATATATATATATATATATATATAATCATCACATTTAGTTTTATAGAATATTTAAAGCCGTGAAAAATATATTTTGAAATGATTTATTTGTGGTTCAAATCTGTATTTAAAATCGATATAATTTTGAATGGTTTATTTAGAAGCTAAAATGGAATTAATGATTTAAGATTTGATTAAATTCGAATTTTGGAATTCAAGTTGATTTGGAATTAATTTGTGAAGTTTCGAGGAAATTATTTTATTTTATAAAGTAATTTTAAATTTAAAACTATTTTATTTTATATATTATTTTAATATCTAAACTATTTAAGTGGTGGAAGTTATGGTTTTAAAGTTATGAATTTCAAAGTTAAGGTTCTCCAAAATATTATGGTTTCAATGTGTTTTGGTTTCGAAAGTGTTATAACTTTGAAAATGCTATGATTATGAAAATTGATATATTTTTAAGTGGAAATGATATCTTATTTGGTTTTGAAATGGCAATGATATTTTGGTATTGAAGTATACACTATTTTGAAAATGACCGCGGTGTAATAATAACATTTGGTTGTTAAAGAGACCGGGATCGGAAGTTGTCATACTCTCTGCCAACTACGAAAACCACTTTAACAACCGTGTACGCGGTGGAGATTCCAGAATGAAGTAGGATGGTGGCAACATTCTATTAGGGTATGTACGTGGACCCGACTTCCGTGAGTTGGCATAAGGTGGCTAAAACAGAAGCGATTGACGGGCTAATGAGGTAGCTCCTCTTATCGAACACACTTCTTCGTATGCCACTCTATTACTTTATGACTGATTGGTGCGCACCATTGATTTTTGGAAGTGTGGCTCGAGGTGGGTGGTAGTGGCTGTTACGCGTTACCACCAATCCGGAAGCGTAATTGGTATATCTACCCTGGCATTGCCTAGTTGTGCTGTGTCACCTACCCTAGCATGCCTTATACGATTTTGTTTTGGGCCATACCTATGGAGTGCCCTGTGAAGACGCCTAGTACGAAGGAGATTGCGATACTGTATAGACTATCGGAATATATAAAATGTGTTAAGGTGGAAAATGTAGAGCCTTAACGCTATTTTCAATTATATTATACTTTACTTTAGACATTATTAGAATAACGTATATTACTACATTGTAGATAGTTTAACGGATTCTTAGAGGATGGTTATCCCAAACATCCTTTGAGTTGCTTGTATTTCAGTTGTTATTTCATTTGAGTTGGATTTATTGCTATAAGAATGTTAATCCTGACTCGAGTGCTTTGTGTTTTGCTTTACGCTCGGGTCAGACTGAGTAATACAGCTTTTGAGACTCACCTTTGAAGTTGTAGCTTTGCTTGGAGATCTAGTTATCTATCCAGCTTTCAGATATTCAGTTTGTCCTAGTGATGTATTCTGATCTTGTATTTGACTATTGTATTCGAGACTTTTGTTGTATCTGATTTAACTCTGATATATATATAGTAGCTTCACAAACTACTATTCTTCTATTTCCGTTGCATATTGTATATTACTCTGTGTTTGTGATTCTGTGATTATTTATTTATTGTATATGCTGAGTTTTGCCGAATATAAATTAACAAATCTGGTATTTTGAGCAATTCAAATCCGTCATGTATGGACGCGAATGGTTGAAAATATCGGGTCGTTACAAATTTTTCATCCAGGTACGAACGTGATGAATTTTCTAGTTTTTACACCATCTGATCCATACGTTCTTCGATCCTATGGCTCCGAACGACCCTGTGACGTGGTGGCTCTAGGTTCAATCCAAGAATCTAATGGTCTATGATCCCCAAGCTCTAATATAAATAGGGCCCTCGGCCTAACTGTCTTCTCACAATTAGATTTTCTTCCATGGGTTCATTGTCTAAGGCTGAACCATAAAATGAAAATAATTTCTAGGGAGAAGATCATCTAAATTAAAATATTATACACCTTGGAAGAAGGGGATCCAGAAGGACTGTGGAGCTAAGGACGACATGTGAGTGGTTTTATTTATATATATTTTAAGTTTATGATATATTATCGTTAGATTCTCATTTAGAAAGTTTTATTCGGTAATTAATTATATTAATTTAATTATGTTGAACTATTTTCTATGCCTTGTTTACATCTTTTTCTACGTTTTGGATTTTATGCAAGCGTCGGTTTTCTTCTATCCTCTCCTTTTTCTTCGCGTATAGATTAGGATAAATTAAACGCGAATATGGATTAAATAATTTAGATATATCTATATTGTAAGTCTAACAGAACGGTCCTTTCTGGATAAAGAAAATCCCCGACCGAGTTCCGTACAAGGTAGACCTTGTTGGCGGGATTCTGATAATAGACAGAACGATTACGTAATCCTCAATGTACGAAGATTTATTTATAGTTAAATAGTTTAGATATTTGTAATATTACACAGAATGAGTATGTTAAACCCCAGACTGACTTTACACAATGGACTGCTGACCAAAACACACAAGTACCTAATAATTCTAAAGCCATGAATATTTTATTTTTCCCATTAGATAAAAATGAATTTAATAGAGTCTCCATTTATAAGTCTGCATATGATATTTGAAGAATATTGCAAGTTGCACAGGAAGGAAATAGTATAGTAACAAACTAAAATTTCCATGTTAAATAATTAGTTTCAATTATTTAAAATGAATCAGAATGAGTCTATTTCTGACATGTATAGTAGGTTTCAAGATATAGTGCACTTTTTAAGATCATTAGTTAAAAAAATTTCTAAAGGGGACCAAGTTAGAAAAGTCCTCAATTCACTCCTTTTAGAGTGAGTCAATAAAACATTAGCAACGGAAGAGGTAAATGACATTTGTACCCTAAAAATTAAAGAGTTAATAGGTAATTTAATGTTTTATGAAGCATAATTGCAGCGGAGAAAAGAAAGTAAGGAAACATAAAAGAAATTCATTGCTTTCAACGTAATAACTGACGTTTAGGATTCAATCGATGATAATGATGAAGAAATAACCTTCATGACTAGGAATTTTAGTAAGTTTCTGAAGTATATAAAGACGAACAACTTAAATAGACCTAAAAACAAGATTCCTAGATATGGAACTGCGATTAGATGTTTCAACTGCGATGGACCCGGTCGTCTGCAAAGAGACCATCCACATCAAAATAATTCAAGGGTCTCGCCAATTACTAATTCATCTAGAGAAAGAAAAGGGCTTACAAAAAATATTGAATAATTCAGATACTACTTTAAGTGACAATGAACTTGACACTGAAGATGCAAACATGTGTTTCACAAGTATATTAATCTGAATAGATGAAAAGAAAGGAGCAGAAAGTGGTACTTTTTACATTTAATTTTTATTTCAATTTTTGAATAATTTTATTTTGGAATAAATATAAATTGATAATAATAGGGGATGCATATAAACACGTATATATATAGAAATCTTTTACCTTAATTTTTTACTTTTAGATTTTTGGGCCCATTCATCGATATATTTGCCAAAATGTTGAAATTAAAATTTTGAAATTTCATTTCAAATTCAAAATTTGAATTTCCCACTCTTCGCATTTATTCCAAAAACTAAAAAGGTATCTTTTCAAAACTGAAATGTCAGTTCACACTCTATTAAATCAAACTATTTCTATCCATTCATTCACTCAATTTATTTTAAAAATTCAAAATATCTCTTCACTCTCTTATCTCCTCAACTACTCGTCAATGGCCTCCTCAAGCCAACCAAAAACTGGTAGACCTAAAAAACGAATCAAAGGCTTTCTTTTCAATGACAAAGAAGTTATCGGCAAATGTTGAATATTCTACCACGGAAAAAGTTTTTCTCGAAAGATTTGCAATGCTAGATGATTTTTCTTCTTATGGCCTTCAAGATCTTTATTTGAAAAATGATATTCTTTATTTGGTCGACTCTTCTCAAAACGATTATGCTTGTTATCCTAATTTAGTTACTTATGAAAAATTGAATGGACAATTTTTAAAAGGAGAAGAGGGACAAGTTTGGAGTAGTGTGAAAGGCACTGCAATTATTTTATGTTGTGAAATTTTGGATCAAACACTTGGTTGCAAATTTAGTGGAATTAACCGCTCCACTTTTATAATTGATGAATAAAATCATGAAGTTTTCACGATATATTTGAAGTAACGAATAATTGATTTCAAACACAAAAATCCAAGACCAAAAATTGAGACATCTGAGTCTCATTTTACAATAAAGCATCATTCTGAGAACGGGTAATCACAATAGCCCAACTCAAAGAGTTTTTAAAGCCATTTTTTCGATTTATGGAAATTAGGACATTAATTGGACAAAAGTCATCATAGATGATTTTTTTTGAAAGAATATTTCTAGATATGAGAACATAATTTATCATGGTGTTTATCTCATTGGATTTTTTAAATACTTTGATGTCGATTTACGAGATGAACCCACTTTACCTCGAAATATTTTTAATAAATCCAACATATTCACGCATACTCCTCCCTATTTTGAACCTTATGAGAATCTTCCCTAAAAGGAAGAAAGAATAGTGAGGGAAGAACAATAAGAAATTGAAAAGGAGGAAGGAAAAAAAGAAAGTAATGAAATTCAAGGAGAAGATGAAGAAGAGGAGGAGGAAGATATAGAGACTTCTCTTGAAAGTTTTAAGAGAGCATCTCAAAGCTCAAGCAAAGGAATTCTTATAAGTCAGGAGAAAACTATTAAAAAACAAAAGAAGTTAGTAAGAAATTCACTAATCTGTCCAACAAAGTGGATAAGTATTTCAGAAAGATTATGAAGAATTATGAAGAATCTTGATGGAAGCTCATTTTCTTAGTTATCATTTTCTTTCTAGTTTTCCAATATATTTTTCTAGCTTTTATTTTTTCTGTTTCCTTAGTTTAATTCATATTATTGTCTTGTATTTTTTGTTTGTGCTATGCATCATATTATTTCAATCAATGAAAATTAGTTCTTGCAGCTATATATTGTTCTATTAGTCTCTATAAACCGTTGAAATAGAATGGCACTGGGTAAAAACTATAAACATATGAAAAACTTAAAGTTTGCAATTTCAAGCACATATGTGGACTTACATATATGAATATCAACATGCTATAGTTGTTTGGTAGGATTCTAAAATTTTAAAATATGATAACTGCCACAAATTCAAATATTCCAAATAACTTTTCACTCATTTTCGAGCCTATTTCTTTCAGAAAACTTCACTCATTAATTCATCTCTCCATCCTTTTACATTCTTAGCTTTTTTATAATAAAAATGTATTTTCCACACTAAAAACTTTATGAAATCTTGAAGAAACACTCCAATCATTCAAAAATGTTTTATTCATATTAAGAAATTAGTGGCATTTGGAACTATGACAAATGCAAATGTAAAGAACAGGAATAGAATTTCGATGCTCTTCGATAGTTAGTTTCCTCTCTTATTAAAGATGATCAAACCAATGAACCAGAACGCTCAAACATCATGGACAATGAAAACTGGGATGCCATCAAAGCAAATTCTATCTTTAGATCCAATGATTCGGTGGAAGTTCTTAGAAATTTCTAAATTTTGGTTTGTTTCAATTTGTAAACATATGTTTTAAGTACTTATATATGTTGGTTTAATTGGTTTGATTGGTTTGCAATTTGGCATGGATTAAGTTTGTATATAAATTTTAATTTGGTTTGAATTTGGATTCATTACTTGTTTAGATTGTTAATATTATTAGTAGGCTTTGATTTGACTGGTTTGTTTAGATATATATGCATTGTTTGGTTTGTATAGTTTGACTTGAATAACTAAAGGTTGTCTTACCTTATTTAGTTAAAATCTTTATATATTTACAAAGATCAATCATTATGTATATATTATATGTCATGATATACAACATGTTCTTTATTTATGTTTGCCATATTGCATTATTAGTCGCATTTATTTTCACATATAACTTAATTCTTATATATTGATTTTGATTCTATGATTTATAAGTATATCATTTACGAGGAATTTTAATTTTTTTCACTCATTTTTGCCAATGATAAAGAGGAGAAAATTTTAAAATAGAGTTATAATCATATTTTATAAATAAGAATATTTAATGGTTGTTATCATCAAAAAGGGAGACATTATTGATACGTCAGTTATTGGTTTTGATGACAATAATCGTATAAGATATAGATACTAATGTTTTTTCAAGTTATGTAGTACATAGTGCAGAATACTATAAAGATGCTGAATCGAAGACTATATAGTGTAAAGACTCGAGATAAAATTATGAAAACTTATGAGTTCATGGACAAAGAATTTAAGATCCCAAGCTTATGATTTAGTGTTTAGAGTAATTAGATTATATTGGTAAAGTCCTTGATAGTAATCTCCGACCTTCATCTCTAATTTCTAATCTTTGGTATTTAAATAAAAATAAATTATTTAATTTCAAAATTTATTTTAAAAACTATATTATAAAAGTTTTTAAGAGTTCAAAGTATTTTAAAAACTATGTTTAAATTATGTTACAAAGTATAGGATTTTCAAAACAATTTAAAAGAAGAGTATTTTCAATAATTACTAGGATATGTCGACATATTAGTTTTGTATATGTCGACATATGGACCGTTGATTGTTTTTTAATTTTTGAATGGAAGTGTCTTTTGGGCACATTTCTTAACGAATGGATACATCTTTTCATTTAGTATACAAAGGGGAATGCAAATGAATTTTTAACTAATTAATTACTTACTTTCTTACCGCTCCTTATTTTATTGAAAATTCTCTTGAAAAATGCACTCTATTGTACTCAAAATCATATAGAATCAATTCATACTTCATTGTATTGATTCAGTGCCACATTCTTCCTGTTTCGGAAAAACCTCTTTCTTATTTCAAAGGTCAAAGGGCTCTCTAAGACGCTATAGAATCCATTTTATCTATAGTACAAGAATTTGTCTTTAGCAAAAATATCAATTCTATTCGTTCTTGTTTGCATGTGCTTGTAGCCCGTTCAAATAAAGTAGGTGTGCTTAGTAGCCTGGTAAATCTAGTAGGTGATTTGGTAACCCGGTCAGATCAAGAGAATTTACCCTACACCTAAAAAACCAGTGAGCGTGTCTCGTAGCCTTAAAATCGAGATTGTAATCTAGTTTTCTTTCTACCATGTTTAAAAATCAATGTTTAAAAATAAATCTGTACAAGCAATTGTACAGAAATGGATGTAGGAGAAATTTGAACTGATATAAAATCTATGGTGTCATCTCACTAAATTTTACTCTATTTTATTGCTTTTATATTTATTTGTAATTGCATCTGTGACCGATTGATAGTATACATATGTGCTATTAATCAATGATTTAATATTAATCTTGAAAGAAAAATAAAAAGGCTAAAGTACGTGGGGAAACATTATTCACCCCTATATTGTTAAATTAGCCTTAAGATCGATTATTACGCAACCCATAAGAATGATATTAAAATCAAAGACTTTTGATTTAAAAAGTAAAATGAAATTATCATTATAATTATCACTTAAACTCAAAAATTTATATTGTACTTAGATAAATAGAATTAAACAGCCTATAAAAATTGAATTGATTATGGTAAACTAGTAAGAATAGTCAATATGTCAGTATGCTAAGGACTTACTAGTATTGAACATAATGGAGTTATGAAGCATTGGAAGACTTAGGGGAAAGAAGTAAAAAAGAAGGATATTAAAATAGAGATTTGGTGGCATTTTCAATCGACGTTCGAAGTGGAAGGGTAAACTATCAAATTGAATTTTTTATAATAATAAAGCGTGAACACCACTTTGTGTTTTTCTATCCTAATATGGTTTGAGCTGTCAAATCTTAGCACAAGCAGGTTTAGAATATGTGATTTGACTAAAACTTATTTAACTTAATGTAAGGAAAGAGCACGCCAAGATATTTTACGATAAATCCATTAAGAGTTGAGTTTGGATGTTTAATACTTTTAAGAGTGAAGCAGTGTTGGGTTATGATAGGGAGGTTGTTTGTTGTTGTATTTGTAATAGGCGCAACCATAATGGTCATCGTAGTGCTAATAATTTTATTATGCTAAACTGTTTACTCTTCCTAGACCAGTGATAAGATGAATTATCTTCCATTTGGGTTCTCTTCCGCATAGAAAGGTCGAATTTGGATGCAAGAACTGTTGCCTATCACTTAAGGATATAGCTCCTAAAGAAAGGCATGAGCTCAGAAAACAAGTGAATAAACAATTGGAAGAAATGCACAATACTCTAATAAAGTATAAGTTGAAAACTAAATTTTCAACATATCACTGTTGATGCAAATAAGTTCGCTTTCTTGGTTATATTGTTTACGAGCATGGACTATTAGTTATCCTAATAAAGTTGTTGGAGTATAGGATTGACATATACCGAAAAATGTTGCGAAGTTAAGAATTTTTCTTGGTTGATGTGGTTATTATTGGAGGTTTAATAAATAGTTAATAAATTTTTCTATACCGGTTACACGCCTTACTAAGAAAAATTCGGTTTTCTCATGGGACTTGGAATGCAGACATGCTTTTATTAAGCTAAAGAAATTATTGACCAGTGCATCTGTTTTAGTTCTCCCTGATGGTTTGAAGCCATTTGCTCCATATACTGATACTTGCAGTATAGGACGTGGCGTTATCTGAAGTAGGAGAGTAGGGTTGTTTGTTATATTAGTCGATAGTTGGATGTGCAAAAGAAGAATTGTCCAACCCATGATCTTGGGATGACAGCTATTTGTTTGATCTCAAGTCTTGGAGGTGATTTGAGTTGTTTATAAATAATAATTCCCTAATTATTTTAACATCGTTAGAAGTGGTAAATAATATAGATTGTTTTATGGATAAGTGTAATAGATCTGACATTTCGAGTAATGTTACACCACATATGTTTTCTTTTTCCTTGGAAAGTTATAGGTAACCAGGAAGGTAGTTTATCATCTTACTATATATGTTCAATGGCGACATGAGTTATTGTCACAACTGCAAGTATATTGTTTGTGGTTGTGGTGACATGAATCCAATAATGTTCACTGGACTGGACTAGGATATTATCCATTTCAAATGTTCCAAGCTGTTATTTTGGATGCAACACTATTTAAGTATTGAATATTATGTCCGTTAGGTTACTGTAGAAAGACACCATCCTATATTGAGTTGTCTCAACCACAGAACAGTTGAAATAAAATGCTGAGAAGTTATGTTTGGAAAAGACCCCATTAATGAGACTGCATGAATGAATGGTTGAAGCAAGGAATTTGAAGAATGAAAAAAGGTACCATGGTTTGCATGGATTAACAATGCGGAGACGGCTTTAATGGAATATGGGATTTAAAAATTTTAGTATGAAAAGTGGATCGTAGATTCTTTTCAATCATCCCTTGGATTGGAGGGAAACTATTTATCTAGGAAAGCTATCATGAAGTATCGATTTAAGGGTACATAATTTATGTTAGATAACTGTTGTACGTGGATGATGTATCACCTAGTCAGTTATCTTTAATTCTAAAATAGTTTTTGGTTTCACTTAAATTAGGACTTCACTTAGATTTAGGATTTGGTTGCTACATTTGAATAGGCTAACTGAATAGGATACTTGAATACTCTAATGTTACTTGCTTTGACTATAGAACTTAGGATAAAATTCTTAAAGACTAGAAATGTGATACCTTGGTATCATAGTTATTGGAGGATTGGGGAAGCAATATCATAAGTGAAATGACACGGCTTAAGCTCAATTGAAATTAGAAGAAATGTTATGTTATTTTCACAAATTTAAGAGATCGCCAAATTTTGATGTTCTTAGATGAAAATGAGTTATAATAAGAGATTCAAATTAGTAGAAACTAGAAGATATGTCGTCCACTTTTTTGTTGTCTTACCTTAGTATCCAGAAGGTAAAGTGATTGGTATATTACTAGGATGATTTAAGGCATGGTGTATGTGCATTAGGGTTTGCATGAGGCTACATTTTCCGTTAGAGCGTTTTTATGCTCAGATTATGAACTGTTAGGCATGCCGACATCAGTTTATCTAGAATGGTAGCATAAATTGTAGAAGTTTACCTATGCACATACATTTATACTAATTTGGATGAGTTTATATGTCACTAGTAAAGTCGATAAGTTGAGGTTGGAA
This sequence comes from Allium cepa, assembly GCA_030765085.1. Classification (NCBI taxonomy): domain Eukaryota; kingdom Viridiplantae; phylum Streptophyta; class Magnoliopsida; order Asparagales; family Amaryllidaceae; genus Allium; species Allium cepa. Next base: position 697,051,369 of record CM060929.1, on the reverse strand, counting down.
GAATAATCCAGTTGAGAGTACTTGGAAAAGGAAGGAGAGAGTTCATTATTTTCGTATCGACACTTTTTTGGAAGATTTATCCGTTTGCCTATTTGTTAGTGTTATTAGTTTATTTAGGTATGAATGAATAGATATTATAAATAATTACTATTAAAATAGAAAATTGGACGGTGTGATATGCTATATTATGCGGTTTATGTTTCGAGATGTGACTTAATTAATTATATCATGTTGCATACATAAAGAAATTATCAATATATTATAGGATGTTTTGCATCCATATCTATATACCATGAGCTTGCATTCATTTAAGAGTTGCATCAATATCATGCATTATTCACATGCCATATTCACAATATATGTTGGTTTGATAGATGACTGTAATTTATTCGCATCTATTTGGTTACTATTATGTATTGTTTATTTGCACCTGTTTTGTAATTGCTATGAATTACTACGTTGATTTAGATTATTTTTGGTATGTATATAGGTATCATATCTAATATCTCTAGAAAAGTTAGGAAACAGATATTTATGACATCAACAAGGATACGAAATAAAATAAAACATTACACTTATTTATGACATCATGAGGATATTTATGACATCATATCTTATTTTTCTAGAAATCTTACACTTATTTATTCATTTAATCAAGAATATGAAATAAAAATTATTTATTTCATTTTTGGACATAAACTATATTTTTGACATCATCAGGGATGTCATCAATTTTTCATATTTTTTCTAATATTAAAATTAGGTTTAGTCATTAAACAATTGTTTAAAATGATAATAACTTATTTTAATAGGTAATATAGTGATAATAAACCATTTGTATGTTCTATAAAAATACATACTTGATTTGAAAATATAAGAAAATTCATAACGCATTATCGATATAACGACACTTTTTGTAAATACATTTTTAATATTGATTTATGTGGTTTAATGATTCACATGTGCATGTTTTAATTATTCTAAAATGATAAGAAATATATTTTCAAGATTCATTTACGAATATATATAGTTTAACATAGAAGTACAAAATATGACCGAAAATCGGATCCCGAATTCGCAACGGTTTGAGAATGAAGTTGTAATCAAATGTTGCATGATGGGTTGTTATATATGACATATATATGCATACATACATATTATAACACAAATACACATAACTTCTTCATTCTCTCAAAATATCATGATATTTTTCTCACAATTTTTCTTATAAATACCACCCTCCATTCTCTCATTTCTTCATACCATCTTCAACTTCTTCTTCCAAGCTACTCTTGGCTTCCTAATGGCCTCTCTCATCTAAGAAAAATTATAGCAAGAAAGTTATGCAAAAATAATTTGGGCTTCACGGCCACCCTTGATCACCACTCCAGGCTAAGTATACCCTCTCTAGCGTAGGCCTAACACTTCTTGGGGTCATAGGGTTGATTTCATAAGCTTCGGTGCGGTGATAGCAGAGCTATAGTCAAATTTAGTAAATCTAGAAAGCAATGAAGGTAAGAAACTCAAATTATTTTTATTATAAATTATATGATGATATGATATGTTTAATATGGATGTTTTCTATGTTTGATCATCTTGTTTTGATGTAGATGATGTGTTTGCTTGATGTGAAAATGATTCATGGTATAATACACGTCAAATTTACACCAAGGAATCAATTTTCTTTATTAAATGAAAGGGTATATATGTCATTGCTAAACCTCTTTAAATAGTTTTTAAATGATTTTAAACAGTTTAATATTAGACTTATTTCAGCAAAGTTTGAATTTTTTTGGAAATGGAATAAAAAAATAAGCCATCGCGTTACGGTAGTTCGCAATTTCACGGCCTGGAATGTTAAACGGACATGTAGAATGGAATATGAGTCAAAATTCCTTACGATAAGAATTTTCCAGGCCATAGTGAATATAGTTTTTAAACTAAAGAAGAAAATCAAGATTTCATTTAGTAAAATTTGAGATATGTCAAAATCAAATTTTCAAAAACGTCGCGCGTTAGGTAGCCCGGGAACCAAAATGTCAAAATTTTGAAAATTGACATTTTTAAATCTTCAAAAAAAAATGAAATAAATTCCATAAATATATTAAAATGTTTTAAAAATGATTTGAGTTATTTAAATGGGCATATGTGGAATGAAATTAGCATTTTGATTAAAGAAGCTTTAAAAACACTATTCTTAGCATTTTTTGCCGCAGTTTTTGGTAACTTTTGAAATTCAGATTTAAACCTGGGATTTTCTTCACAATTTTTTTTATTAATCTTTTAAAATGAATAATGAAGTAATTTGAAGATGATTTGGAAGTTTTATAATTGTTTTAAAGGAGTTTTAAACAAATGGTTAAAGGAAAATTGTTTTAAACAATATTTGAGTGTATGTTAGGTAAATGAAAATAATCTCTAAAAAGATCATATAAAAGAGTTTAGAATTGATCAAATAAATTGATTGCCTTATACATGATAGAGAGGGTCTCTAGACCCACGCTTGGACAACCAGTGTCTAGGTTCCGCTCTTGCTATCCACACTAGCCCGACGAAGGGGGTAGTAAATTTGATTTACTCAGACCACATCTTCTTAAGATAAAAACAGATTGACAGTTTTCCAAAAGTTAAATAAGAATTAAAAGAGGATTTTGGTTGTTAAAGAAAACATTCTAGTTAAACTCAATATTAAATTCCAAGGAGGAAACTCGTACTATCCATATGAATTTAAAAGGTGATTTCACCATTATTCGAAGGATAATACATGTTGAAAATGGAAATTGGTATAGGATATAGTTGGTCTAGAATTTATGGATTCCTTTTATTCAACACTAAGGGGCTTGGGTTTACAATAAATGATGTCTTAAATAACATTGTTTTTGACCCATTAAAGATATGTTTTGGAAAAGTGAAATCTTCGTTAATATTTGAATTAACTTTTTCTAAGTAATTAATGACGATATGTTTTGTTATTTCCAAAGTTAAAATGGGTTTTTAATTAACCAAAGGATTTGATAAAAGAGGTTTAATTATCCCGTATATGCTGAAACAAAATATGATTTAAAGATGTATCTCTCTAAAGAGATATTTTACTTAGATAAAAGATATTGATTAATTGAATAATAATCACCTATATACTTGACATCTTTTATGAATAAAGTGGTTCGAAGAAACCAGGGTCGGATTTGGATGATTCCTATCCGAAATCCACTTCAAGCCAGTATATGTTCCAAAGTGAAAATATGTTGAAGCAATGATCTTGAAGATGGGGAACTTCATAATGTAGGGCTACTTGCCACCAACCTCTAGGGTAATTCCCTTATCGTACATATAGTGGTAGTGGTTCCTTCGATTTGAAATCTTCAATGAAAGGACTACTCGCTACTAATCCTAGGGGTGATTCCCAACAGGATGTAGTAGGTGAAGTGCTTGTAAGTGTATAGGACCGTGTAATACAGGTATATGATAATACAGAGTATAATAATGATAGTAATACAGTAAAAACTGTGGAATATAAAAGAGGTATGAGTAAAATGACAACAGAGATTTTTATACTAGTTAGGAGCACCGTCCTACGTCCAATCCCAGACTCCTTTTGGAATTTTACTAAAACAACAATCCTCACTTAACCCGGAGGAACAGGTATACACATTCTGAGCAGTAGAACAGACACTTGAGCAACGGAACATGATTTTCGCCTCAGCAGCAGAAGAGGACTTCACTAATATAGAAGAATATCTGACACTGTATGTTATTGATAACACTGATTTGTCTCCGATAGTACAAACCTCCTATAATCAAATACTTAGGTATATGAAGTGTATGTGAAGATATGAAGAGAAGGTAATGCTAAGAATCAAAGATTATGAAAGTTTATTTGAAGATTCAAAACAATAAAATGCTTGTTTGCTGTTTGAATGCAAGTATGAGAGCACAAGAAGAATATAAGAAAGTTAGAATGATTTTCGGTAAATGTGAAGTGTTTGGGAACATGTATTTATAATAGTCAGAGAGTTGCCGCCATTGAGAAAGAGTTCTGACCAAAAGGAGCATCCATTTCTGTTCAGAGAAGGATCGCAACCTTTAGTATAATGGAGATGTCTATTCAAAATATGACAGTTGGGTTCAGGTCAGTCGACTGCTCATTTTTGGTCAATCGACTGACTATGTAACAAATTTAAAAAAAAAGCAGTGCATACTCATGTAACATAGTTATTTTATTCTTTGCTAATACGGATAGTAACACTAGCACTAGCACTAGCACTAGCACTATAAGCACTAGTGCTATAAGCACTAACACCAGTTTTAGAGAAGGTCAATCCACTGCACGACCTCCATTTTTCAATGGTTTGAACTATAATTATTGGGCTACTCGTATGAGAATCTATATGCAATCAAATAGTTTTGAATCATGGAATATCACACAAAATGAATACACTCTTCCTACAGGTGAATACTCCACATGGACAAATACAAAAAAATTAGATGCTTCTGCCAATGCTAAAGCATGAACATGTTATTTTGTGCATTAAATAGAAATGAATTTAATTGTGTTAGCATGTGTCAAACTGCTTACGAAATATGAAGAGCACTTAAAATCACACATGAAGGAACTAATAAAGTCAAACAAAGCAAAATCACCATGCTTAAAAACCATTTTCAAAATTTTAGAATGAAGCAAGTTGAATCCATCAATGATATGTACTCCAAATTTCAAGATATCTATCATTCGCTATTAGGATTAGGAGAAAAGTTCACTGATTTTGATATTGTATCGAAAATCCTAAACTCTTCAACGGATGAATGGGAAAGAAAATCTTGGCGATTGAAGAAGCTAATGACCTCTCGACCATAAAACCAGAAGAGTTAATATGAAATCTAATGTCCTATGAAGTGAATTTGCAGGCAAAACGAGTACAAGCACAGGACAAAAAGAACATAGCTTTCCATGCTGAATAAGAAAAGGATGAAGATTCAAATGAAGAAGATCTAGCATTAATTGCCAAAAATTTCAAAAAGTTCTTGAAAATACAGATAAACAATAATGGAAAAAGGAAAATTCCAAACAAACCATTATCTTCAGTTCTAGAATGTTTTAATTGCCATAAGAAAGGTCATATCCAGAAAGAATGTCCAAAACTAAAGAAAAAATACTTCAACAAGAGTAGAAAAGATAAGAAAAAGAAAGCATTCTTTGTGACATGGCTATCGAAAACGAGGTGAGTGATTTTACCTTTGATGATATGATAGAGATAAATTCAAAGCTAGTTGACACTCTCAAAAGTGTCAAAAGAAAATATAAGGAGACTCATGAACATCAAATAAAGCAGAGTTTGAAAGAGATATGCTTAAATATGAGAAGTGTAACGACCCGAAATTTTCGATTCCGAAAATTCAAGATAGTTAGGAAAAGAAGAAAGAGATAGAAGAAGAAGAAACAGAAAACAAAACACAGAATCTCACATTCGCAGCGGATCAAAATATAATATCAAATAATAATAGTTTACAAAAGAATACCGTATCTGTCAATTATATTTTAATACATCAGAGTTACAACATCCCATAAAAACTGGATAGTATAACAACTTGTCCAGATAACAACAACAATACCATAGAAAAATACACTCCATACGCTCCTGCCATCCAGCTCGCCTCCTGAGCTCCAAAACGTCCTATCCTAAAAATCTGTAACACTCGGTCTGACCCGAGCATTACATCAAAGTAACACCCGAGTTAGGATAGAAACCAGCATGAGTAAACCCATCTAACATGGAATACAAAAGCATTCAATTTATATAAACTCGGGGTATCTGATATCAATTTACAACTTCACAAGTTGTTATAGTCATCTCTTATTTCACACATCAATTTCTAAGTACCAAAACTTAGATTAAATGGTCCAATTCACTTAAATCATTCCATACCAGCCTATTGATTTCACATATCAATCTTTAAAGAATCGAAGTGGTTTTGGGTATTTGCTAATACCCGACTCCGGTCTCCTCGAATTTAATACAATTCTATCCCAAATTATTCAAATGAAACACAGTTCAAACTTCAAATACAGGGTGTCACCTATACGTATTAACTCATCATCGATGATAATGACATTACCTCAGTTTATACCCAACATATCATATCACATAGCATCACAAATCACATATCCGAGATATCAATCAATCTAAGGCGTGCAATATTAACCAATCATAAGGAAGATAAATTAGTCATACCATTTCTAATTAATTTAAACAAATTAAACTAATTACTTCAGTCACCCTTAATCCTGCTTATTTAACATTAATTAATTAGAAATAAATTAATTAATCATTCTTTAATTATCCATTTTAATTAGTCATCCTTGATTACTTATCTTTAATTACACAAAGTAATTATCCTTTAATTAATTATAAAAATTAATTATTCTTAACCATTTATAGTAAATAAATCTTTAATTACTTTCGTTTATTACATTAATTAATTACATTAATTAATTATTTCCATTAATCAGCCTTAATCAATCATAATAGTGATTAACCATTCTGTAATTAATTACCTTAATTAATTAATTAATTAACTACTTAATTAATTATATTAATCTTTTAATTAATTACACCAAGTAATTAATCCTTAATTACTTCTCCTAAGTAATTAACCCTTAATTACCTTCCATTAAGTAAAATTTCCTTATATTAATTACATCAGTAATTTATTCATCCATTACTACACTAAGTAATTACACTCATAAATCTTATTAGTTAATTATGCTCGGATTTCTTAATCAACTTAATTAATCTTTGGGCATTAAACCTTAATTATCTTAAGATAAAACTTATCTTATTAATGCCTTATTACCATTACCATTTTAAAAACATTTATCATTATGCTTTCATTTAGTTAATTAAATCATTAATTAGGTTTTTAGAATAAAATAATCATTTAACTAGATAATTTAAAGTTAACAAAACTTATCTTCCTTAAAATAACTTAAAACATTATCAAGTATAACTTTTAAGAACTAATTCCAATTTGTATTTCAAAACTTGTTTTATAAAAATCTCATTTTAAAATCACTTTAAATTCTACAAAATTTAAATTAAACCAATTTTTCCAAACCACTCATTCAATTGTTAAAGGAAACAATTATAAAAAGAGTATGTCTAAATAAGAAAATTAAACTAGATTTAAATTTAAATTTCAAAAACCAAATTGATTTTAAAACATTAAAAAAATGGTTCAACACAGTATGTCGGGCAAACACGAAAAACCACTCGAGTCGACCCTAAGTTTCCCCCTCCTTCCTCTTTTTTTTTTCTTCAAAACTTGAATTTTATTTTAAGTTAAAAACTTGCTTCATTTATTCTTTCCCCTTTATTTCCTTAACCATCGTTTAAATTCACTTGCTTAGACAAACCGGCCCACTACCTTCGGCCCACCAAGACCAGGATCCACGAAAGTAACGAAGACCCCTCCTTCCATCTTCTTATTTCCTTCAGTAAACAGCTCAAATCCAAACTACAGGCTTGAACACGAAGTCGTGCACGTATCCGTGTACGCTTCCTCCGATGATCGTGCCCTGACGCCGATCATCCTTGCAACTCTCGCATGGTCACCCCACCCTATCGAAACACTCAAACCTTGAATAACTGCCCTGATAAAAAAACAAGCTTCAACACCCTTGCAGCAGATGACCAGATAAACATTAATCGCCTCGCTCCGCCCCCATCTACTACCGTATATCCTCGTATTTCATCGGAAGAACCGCCTCCTCCTCCTACATTGTTTCCCCAATGCACGGAACATTCCATTGCTCGCCATGCTTTGTTATTCCAGACGAAACTGAATGCCAAGCGAAAATCCCCTAAACCCTAATACCCAAACAATCTGCTTCCATAATCACTTAGAAATTCCAGAGTCATTTTTCTCGAGTTAACCTTGCCCTACTCTTCCTCCTCGACGAATGCCCCGCCACCAAATCAATCCAGCTACCAGAATTTGTCGTTGTGCCCAAATCCATTCAACTCGGCCTACCTCCCGCTCTGTGCATCTAGAAATCACCCTACCACCCTTACAAATCATAATTTCCTTCAATGATCGCGATAACACAAACAAAAACCCAAATCTTAATGATCAAATTTTTGACTGGACTTTATCACTTACTGCAAAGCGTAAATAATACAAGTCTATACTTCAATATATCTACTGAAACCGGTTTTAAAATAAAGTAACCCTCATAACAAACAACTTTTTTTGAATATTACCACTTAAAACTAATTAGATTGAGTGGTAAAAAATTTTGAAGTCAAGCCTAGCATATTTATTTTGAAATTTAACAGAGCAATGTAAATAATGGTGAACATCCTAATTTCTCTGGTTTAATCACTTATTTACTCATATATGGGTGCATTATTCAAAAAAAATGTACTTATCAAAGCACACTTTTATCCCATGATAGAACGTAAACTACAGTACAATAAGGATTTTGATTACTTGCCTGTACATATTGAACAGAGGAGCAAACTAAATTTGAAAAAAAATCTGGAAGTTGTCTGGTCTTTAAACTTGATCTGTTTTTTTCGAGATGATCTGATGCTGGATTTTGTTGTTGATCTACTTCCTTTCAAGTTTGATTTTGAATATTGCTTTTAGTTGAATTCGAGCTTGATTTTGTTTTTTTTTCCTTGCCTGACTTTAGTTGAATATGCTGTTTGGGTTCATTTTCTGTTTTTGCTTATTTTCTTACAGGTTTTGTTTTATTTTTTTTTCCTTTTATTAATTTTCATTTTCAAGTTAATAAGAAGATGAGACATGCCACTTGTTAAGTTGCATGTTAATATTGTTACATTTGTTTTAATGTTTATTAAGATTTGTTACACTTGTCTTATATTCATGCACTAATTAAATTTTATATGTTACATTTACCGTATGTTTAAAATATTACACATGTTTAAATTTATGCTAAGATCTTTTATATGTGTAAATATGTATCTATATCTTGCTTACAAATGTCTTAATAAAATTTATAAATTATATGTGCTATTTATTTTTATATGTGTGTGTGTTTTCATACTTATATTTTTATGTTTAATACTTATATTAAAGAAAGTATAAACCTAATTCAATCCTATTTTAAATATTAGTCTTTTCTTTTTATTTTAGTGCTTTATGTATTATTTAATTTTATGTCTACATTTGTAATTGTAATGTATCTAATATGTTTTATGTATTTGTTAAATTTTTTTTTAAAATTTTTATATAATAACTTTATACAAGTATGTCTTAACCTTTAAAGAAATATATATGTACACCTATATATTGTATATTACGATTAGAATTAATCATTTTTATAAATTTTGAAAAGATTGGTTTTGCCTAATTTAACAATTATAAAAGAAGATTATTAAATTACTATTGTCAAATTTCAATAATTAAATATCTCTCTAGGTATTTATAGTTTAGCATTTTTTATAGTTCTAATTCATCTGTAAACATATATATATATATATATATATATATATATATATATATATCAGAATTTTATTTGTTCAATCCACAAACTAGTATTTTAATAGATAAAATTAGTTAGTTATCCAATTACCGGATGTCCAAAAATCCGGGTTGTCACATTCCTCCCCCCTTCAAATCTTTTCGTCCTCGAAAAGGAACGAAGCCTGAATTATTAAAATGCTTATTATCAGAAAAAATATATATTCTTTGATAACCTTTAAACACTTTAAAATCTATATAATATTGCCAAAATATCATTTTATAACTTAATGTCTCAACCAGTCCATCCTTGTTCTCACAGAAATTCGGTCATACGTTGATCAGGCGTACGACTGAAAATTTATAAGTACTTAGTAGACCCATTTTCAACACCTGGTGAAAATATTTGGAAAATAATTTTATTGAAAATATAGAAAACATTTTGAAATCGAGGAAATATCTTTGGTGAGAATGCTCTGGAAATCATCACCCCCATCCATGGTCGCAGTTAACCCGACGGTTACTTTGCCATCCCAGCAAAATCCATAGATAACTGTAGGCCTCTGCGCCCCTCAATTACACCATGGAACGCACTATAGATCGCAGCTACAACTGGGGTTACGTTGCTATCACAGCAAAAAACCATATAACTGTAGGCCTCAGCGCCCTCGAATTTCGCGGCCAAAAGAATGAAACTTCTCCACTCCACTCGACCATAGATCGCAGTCAACCGATGTTACATTGCCTTCCTGGCAAAATCAAGCGTAGACCGTTGACACTTACCTCCACACGATTTCCGCTATAATCCACCTAGTAGATCGCGGCGACAACGAGTTACACTTTCGTCACAGCACATCCCAAATTACTCTGTAGGCATCAGCGCCTTCGTCTTTCGCTACCCAATAATACTCAGGAACTAGTTTTGTCCGGACTCCTCACAGGATCAACTTTAGAACCTCCCCCTTAGAGGCTCAAGGCAGTACCAACCTATGGTACTCCTGAGAAGTTCATTCAAGGGAGCGCCTTTTTCTCCAGAGCCATTTTGAAAACACTTTATACTGTACACATATAGTATCTTCAAATCATACACCTAGTATGAATCACATATAAATCTCCTTTCCCGAAATCGATTATCTCAAAATCGATAATTCTCCAACTAGGCTTTCCAAATCCAATATTGATTTTACCCAAATATCAAAAGCCTTTCCAAATCCAAAGGTTCCCAAAACCTTTTTCTAAAATCCTCATAAGATCCTTTATATATAGATATATATAATCCTTGATAATAAAAAAAATCTTTAGATCATTTCAAACTTGTATAGAACCTCTTTTATACTTTAAATATTTACAAAACCCTTTCTTCTGGATATAGATTCACAAAGAGAGATTTATCTTATATAACAAAGATATATAATTTTGTCTATACCAAATCAAATATTTAAATTTGATTACTCTATAAAATCACTTACCAAATTACTTACTTCCATAAAGTAAATTTTTACCATAAAAATATCCAATTTCTACTTCACTTTATCCTATATTTCACAAAATATACCCTTCCTTTCAAAAACCATTTCACATTTCTTATCCACAAATTCCAAGTATCAATTGCATTCAAACCCGTACGATGTACACATCTCAACCGTACGCTATATCAATCTGATCGATCACTTGATAACAAAATTTCACTTCCGAATTAGTATCGTCCACCTGACTTCCTAGTGCGGACTCGGATTTGGTTTCTTGATCAGAAACCGTCATTCTCCTTGCATAGCCATAACTATGATAGAGAATATCCAGAACCAATCAACAACCCATATCCAAGTTCGCAGTCGAAAATCGAGCGAAAAATCCCAACTCGGATCGATATACTATCTCGAAATTCTATGCTCGAATCTGGATTAAATCACTATGCGAATAGAATAATATACGTACATCCTATGTATTTATCTTCATTGATTATTAACCAAATAAATTCTCTTTTCCATTCACATTCACTTAAATTTCTATCCACTTATCTATAATTGCTTAAATCCTCATCTGGACTATCACCTCAATTCTTATCTCAAATGGATGTTCAATCATAAACATTTTAAACTCTGTCCAGCTTAATTTTAGAAAATAGCTTGAAAAGTTAAAAATAGATATGTAGCTGAAAAATGATTATTAGATTGTAAAATATTGTAAAATAGTTAAGTAATTGTAAAATAGTTGAAAAATAGTCAAATAGTTATAGAAATTTTAAATAATAGTAAAATAATTGTAAAATAGTAATCAGTTATAAAGTAGTTGAGAAATAGTAATTAGTTTATAAAAGAGTTGTAAAATAGTAAAATAGTTTCAAAAACAATTGTAAAATAAGTATAAAATAGTCTTGGGTTTTAAAAAGAAAAGTTGTATAGTAAATAGTTAGGAAAATAGATTTAAAACAGTTTATATTAAAATAATTTATTTGAAAATAGACCAGAGCCAAACTGTTTAATTTCCAATCTCCATTTCCATCAATTCAATTTAAATTTCCACATCCATTTAAATTGACTCAATTCCAATTTGAGTAACTTCAATTTCCCTTGAACTTGATTTATCCCCAATTCAAGTCGAATTAATCTCAATTTATTTCCAAAATCAAATCAAATTCCATTTGATTTTAAATCTATTCAACTTCAATTTCATTTCAGATCAATCCAATTCAGATTTTCCATTTGAAATTTTAAACTTATCCATCTTCAATCACAATTCTAATTAATTCAAATCAATTTTAATTTGAACTAATTCAATTCAAATTTCAAATTTAAACCATCCCGAATTATATAAATTCGAGTTAAATTTTTAAATGTTGATTTAATCCTTTAAATCAAATCAACTTATATCTTTAAAACCATTTAATTTTGAATCCAAATTCCATTTTTAACCTTTTTCAAAGTTCAAATAATAATTCAAATCCCTTTTTAAACAAATAAATCTTTGAAATTCAATTTATCATCAAATTTCAATTTTGAAACCAAACCTTTGAAGTTTTATCTTAAACATTCAAATCTTAAGTCCAAAATGATTCCATTTTACCTTAATAATGGATAAACTACCACACCCCATTTATTTAAACAAATCCATTTCACAGTTTAAAGATTATTAATAACAATAGGGTAATATCATCCAATTATTTTAAAACATCCATCCATTTCCAATTTTCGGATCTCAAACCCAATTTGAGATCACTCAAACTCTCAATTCCAATCAACCATTTAACTTCCCAAGTTAAATCTTAATTTCATCTTGAAATTTCCAAATCAGGTTGATCATTCAAACTTATTTAACTTCTTCCAAGTTAAATTCAATTTACCTAATCCAGTCAAATTTACACAATTTGAATTCCCATTCAAATTTTAAACTTCAGATTAATATCCTTCCCACTTAAGTTTAAAACCTACTTCCCTTTTGGTTTCACACCACATTCCAAGGAAAATTCAAAACTCAACCTTAGAGTTTATTTCCTTTACACACTTGGTTACTTTTAAATTTTAAACCACCTTTGGTTTTAAATTAAAACAAATTACTTTAAAATTTCAAACAACCCTTGTTTGAAATAGGACCCTTTCATTCGAATATTTAAATAACATCTCTTATTTTTAAAATAAGATCATATTCAAAATAGTTTGAATAATATTATTTCCTTTCAAATTTACAAGTTACACTCTTGAAATGGTTACTTTCTTAAAAGATTTTATTGTTTATTGGAAAACAATCATCCCATTATTAAACACAATAACCATTCTATTTCTCTGGTTTGAAACCAATTCTAATTCATCTTATTTTAAAATTCTTCCCCAACTTCAAGATTTAATTTCAGTTTGAATCCATTTCAAACTTATCTTTAATTTAATTTCAATTTGGTTGTATTTCTATTACCATTTAATTTAATTCCAATAATTTAACAACCAATTACCTTAATATTTATTAGAAAGAAATATTGCTATATATATCAAAATATATTCTTATAAAATCATTTAAAATATTTATATAAGAAAATAACAAGTACGCTCTCATATATATATATATATATATATATATATATATATATACACACACACACACATACTCAACTCATTCTAGGGTACCATTGACCCTATCCTTAATGAATAATCCCACCAGTGCCAAGGTTATCGCTTAACCTTCAGCTTTGATACCAACTGTAATGACCCAAAATTTTCAATTTTGAAAATTCCAGATAGTTAGGAAAAGAAGAAAGAGGTAGAAGAAGAAGAAACAGAAAGCACAATACAGAATCTCACATTTCCAGCGGATCAAAATATAATATCAAATAATAATAGTTTACAAAAGAATACTGTATCTGTCAATTATATTTTAATACATCAGAGTTACAAATCCCATAAAAACTGGATAGTATAACAACTTGTCCAGATAACAACAACAATACCATAGCAGAATACACTCCATATGCTCCTGCCATCCAGCTCGCCTCCTGAGCTCCAAAACGTCCTATCCTGAAAATCTGTAGTACTCGGTCTGACCCAAGCATTACATCAAAGTAACACCCGGGTCAGGCTGGAAACCAGCGTGAGTAAACCCATCTAACATGGAATACAAAAGCATTCAATTTATGTAAACCCGGGGTATCTGATATCAATTTACAACTTCACAAGTTGTTATAGTCATCTTTTATTTCACACATCAATTTCTTAGTACCAAAACTTAGATTAAATGGTCCAATTCACTTAAATCATTCCATACCGGCCTATTGATTTCACATATCAATCTTTAAAGAATCGAAGTGGTTTTGGGTATTTGCTAATACCCGACTCCGGTCTCTTCGAATTTAATACAATTCTATCCTAAATTATTTAAATGAAACACAGTTCAAACTTCAAATACAGGTTGTCGCCTATACATATTAACTCGTCATCGATGATAACCACATTATCTCAGTTTATACCCAACATATCATATCACATAGCATCACAAATCACATATCCGAGATATCAATCAATCAAAGGCATGCAATATTAATCAATCATAAGCAAAATAAATTAGTCATACCATTTCTAATCAATTTAAACAAATTAAATTAATTACTTCAATCACCCTTAATCCTGCTTATTTAACATTAATTAATTACAAATAAATTAATTAATCATCCTTTAATTATCCATTTTATTTAGTCATCCTTGATTAATTATCTTTATTTACATAAAGTAATTATCCTTCAATTAATTATACAAATTAATTATTCTTAACCATTTATAGTAAATAAATCTCTAATTACTTTCATTTATTACATTAATTAATTACATTAATTAATTATTTTTATTAATTAGCCTTAATCAATCATAACAGTGATTAACCATTCTGTAATTAATTACCTTAGTTAATTAATTAATTAACTCCTTAATTAATTATATTAATCCTTTAATTAATTACACCAAGTAATTAATCCTTAATTACTTCTCCTAAGTAATTAACCCTTAATTACCTTCCATTAAGTAAAATTTCCTTATATAAATTACATTAGAAAGTTATTCATCCATTACTTCACTAAGTAATTAAACTCATAAATCTTATTAGTTAACTATGCTCGGATTTCTTAATAAACTTAATTAATCTCTAGGCATTAAACCTTAATTATCCTAAGCTAAAACTTATCTTATTAATGCCTTATTACCATTACCATTTGAAAAACATTTATCATTATGATTTCCTTTACTTAATTAAATCATTAATTTAGTTTTGAGAATAAAATAATCATTTAACTAGATAATTTAAAGTTAACAAAACTTATCTTCCTTAAAATAACTTAAAACATTATCAAGCATAAGTTTAAAGAACTAATTCCAATTTGTATTTCAAAACTTGTTTTATAAAAATCTCATTTTAAAATCACTTTAAATTCTATAAAATTTAAATTAAACCAATTTTTCAAAACCACTCAATCAATTGTTAAAGGAAACAATTATAAAAAGTGTATGTCTAAATAAGAAAATTTAAACTAGATTTAAATTCAAATTTCAAAAACCAAATTGATTTTAAGACATTAAAAAAAATGGTTCAACACAGTACTTCGGGTCAAACACGAGAAACCACTCGAATCTACCCCGAGTTTCCCCTCCTTCCTCCTTTTTTTTCAAAATTTGAATTTTATTTTAAGTTAAAAACTTGCTTCATTTATTCTTTCCCCTTTATTTCCTTAACCATCATTAAATTCACTTACTTAGACAAACCGGCCCACTACCTTCGGCCCACCAAGACCAGGATCCACGAAAGCAACGAAAACCCTCCTTCCATCTTCTTATTTCCTTCAGTAAACAGCTCAAATCCAAACTACAGGCTTGAACACGAAGTCGTGCATGTATCCGTGCACGCTTCCTCCGATGATCGTGCCCTGACGCCGATTATTCTTGCAACTCTGGCATGGTCACCCCACCTTATCGAAACACTCAAACCTCGACGAACTGCCCTGATCAAAAAAAACAAGCTTCAACACCCTTACAGCAGATGATCAGATAAATATTAATCGCCTCGCTCCGCCCCCATCTGCTTCCAATATCCTCGCATTTCATCGGAAGAACCACCTCCTCCTCCTACATTGTTTCCCCTACGCGCACAACATTCTATTGCTCGCCATGCGTCGCTATTCTAGACGAAACTGAATGCCAAGCGAAAATCCCTTGAACCCTAATACCCAAACAATCTGCTTCCACAATCACTTAGAAATTCTAGAGTCATTTTTCTCGAGTTAACCATGCCCTACTCTTCCTCCTCGACGAATGCCCCGCCTCCAAATCAATCCAGCTACCAGAATTTTCCGTTATGCCCAAATCCATTCAACTCGGCCTACCTCCCGCTCTATGCATCTAGAAATCACCCTACCACCCTTAAAAATCATAATTTCCCTCAACGATCGCGATAACACAAACAAAAACCCAAATCTTAATGATCAAATTTTTGACTGGACTTGATCACTTACTGCAAAGCATACATAATACAAGTCTATACTTCAATATATTTACTGAAACCGGTTTTAAAATAAAGTAATCCTTATAACAAAAAACTTTTATTTTAATATCACCGCTTAAAACTAATTAGATTGAGTGGTAAAAATTTTTGAAGTCAAGCCTAGCATATTTATTTTGAAATTTAACACAGCAGTGTAAATAATGGTGAACATCCTAACTTCTCGGGTTTAATCACTTATTTACTCATATATGGGTGCACATATTCAGAACAAAACGTACTTATCAAATCACACTTTTATCCCATGATAAAACATAAACTGTAGTACAATAAGGATTTTGATTACTCACCTATACATATTAAACAGAGGAGAAAACTAAATTGAAAAAAAAAATCTGGAAGTTGTCTGGACTTTAAACTTGATCTGTTTTGTTCGAGATGATATGATGCTGGATTTTGATGTTGATCTACTTGCTTTCAAGTTTGATTTTGAATATTGCTTTGAGTTGAATTTGAGCTTGATTTTGTTTTTTTTCCTTGCCTGACTTTAGTTGAATATGCTGTTTGGATTAATTTTATGTTTTTGCTTATTTTCTTACAGGTTTTGTTTTCAATTTGTTTATTCTTTTATTAGTTTTCATTTTCAAGTTAATAAGAAGATGAACATGCCACTATTAAGTTGCATGTTAATATTATTACATTTGTTTTAATGTTTGTTAAGATTTGTTACACTTGTCTTATATTCATGCACTAATTAAATTTTAAATGTTAATAAAAATTTTATATGTTATATTTACCTTAAGTTTTAAATATTACACATGTTTAAATTTATGCTAAGATCTTTTATATATGTAAATATGTATGTATATCTAGCTTACAAATGTCTTAATAAAATTTGTAAATTATATTTGCTATTTATTTTTATATATGTGTGTGTTTTCATACTTATATTTTATGTTTAATACTTATATTAAAGAAAGTATAAACCTAATTCAATCCTATTTTAAATATTAGTCTTTTCTTTTTATTTAGTGCTTTATGTATTATTTAATTTTATGTTCACATTTGTAATTATAACGTATCTAATATGTTTTATGTATTTGTTAATTTTTTTTTAAATTTATATAATAACTTTATACAAGTATGTCTTAACCTTTAAAGATACACACACACACACACACACACACACACACCTATATATTGTATATTACGATTAGAATTAATCATTTCTATAAATTTTGAAAAGATAGGTTTTTCACAATTTAACAATTATAAAAGAAGATTATTAAATTACTATTGTCAAATTTCAATAATTAAACATCTCTCTAGGTATTTATAATTTAGCATTTATTATATTTCTAATTCATCTGTAAACATATATATATATATCAGAATTTTATTTTTTCAATCCACAAACTAGTATTTTAATAGAGAAAATTAGTTAGTTATCCAATTATCGGATGTCCAAAAATCTGGGTTATCACAAGAACAAAATACTAGAGGAAGAACTTGAAAAATTACAAGAAATATTCTCTAATATTAATTCTCAACTCACTCTTTTGAGTCAAGAAATTGAAACTCAAAAAGAGAAGAATGACGCTCTTGTTTCTGAAAATCACGAATTAAAGACTAAAGTAAAATTGATAGAATTAAATAATACTAGCATCAAAATTAAGTTAGAAGGCATCACCAGAAAAGTTTCAAACTTTAATAAAGGAAGAGAAACTCTATCTAAAATTATTGATAGCTTTCAATCTATTTCAAGTAGGAAAGGATTAGGATATGTTAAGAAAACAAAAGCTTCACCTAAAAAGGAAATTAGGAGAAATACTAATCCTACTATAAAACAGTCAAAAAGGAATACTTACCCGAAAAACATAAAAATTTGGGTTCCCAAAACAAACAACGGTTTGATTAGGAAGAAATATATTAACAACTTTTTGGAAACAGTTCATAAAAATAAAGATTACATTTTCAAATGGGATACCGAGCCCCCTTAGGTTTGGTTTCCTAAGATCTGACTCTTAGAACCCTAACAAAAGGTGGGTACCAATATAATTCCTTATTTTTTCAGGTCCCACTTAAAAAGAGAGAAAAATGGATACTCGAAAGTGGTTGCTCAAAGCATATGACAGGAGACAAAGATATGCTATCAAACATTACTTACTCAGATGGAGGCTCTGTCACATTTGGAGACAATTCCAAAGGCCATATCATCGGCAAAGGCGACATGAGAGACAACGGTATTTCAAATTTACCTCTTATTTCAAATGTTTTACTAGTCAAAAATTTGGAACATAATTTACTTAGCATCAACCAATTATGTGACAAAGGATTCAAAATCATATTTTCTGAAAATAAATGTAGTATTTTTTATCAAAATCAAAATCTTATCTTTGAAGGAAATAGAGACAGAAATATCTATGTTCTGAATATGAAAATAAACCATAATTTAGATATGTGTTTAATAGCCAAAGAAAATGATCCTTGGTTACGGCATAAACAATTCTATCACATTAACTTCAAAACTATAGATAAGCTTTCTAAAAATGATTTAGTAAAAGATGTACCAAAAATGAATTTTAAAATTGATCATATTTGTGATGCATGTCAGTTAGTAAAATTAACTAAGTCATCTTCTAAATCTAAAAAGGTTATTTCAACTTTACAACCACTTCAATTACTGCATATGGATTTATTTGGACCAACACAAGTATAATCCATTAATCACAATAGATAGATATGTGTTTGTAATTGTTGATGATTTTTCTAGATATACTTTGACTATTTTAATGAAAAATAAAAGTGCTACTTTTGAAAATTTCAAAATTTTTGTCAAAAGAAAATTTTAAAAGATTGAATGTCAAAAACATTAGAGTTATCATGCAGGTGAATTCAAAAACGAAGCATTTGAACATTTAAAAAAAAGAGGGAATATTCCATAATTTTTCGTTTCCTAGAACTCCACAACAAAATGGAGCTGTAGAATGTAAAAATGGAACCTTACAAGAATGTGCAAGGACATTTTGTTAAATGGAAGTATGTAACCAAAACATTTCTGGGCCGAAGCAGTTGCAACGGCTTGTTATGTTTTGAATCGTGTTTCTATTCGACCACTGACTAAAAATACTCCTTATGAACTTCTTAATGGTCGAAAACCAAATATTTCTTATATTAAAGTTTTCGGTTCAAAACGTTTTGTTTGCGCCAAAAAAGGGTCACAAACCCCAAGTATTGTGAAAGCACCAAACAACGAATATAATTCAACAATATTCAAGCACAGGTCTCAGATCCAAGCAAGCAACAAGCAGCAATACAAAGAAAAGAATTAGGAACGCAAGATTTATAGTGGTTCGGCTATCTCCGGCCTACGCCCACTTCAAAGTTTTAACTTTTATTGATGTTCTTTGCTGGTTACAAGTGATTTCAGCAGTTACAATGATGGAATATCGGCTATAACAGTGATGGAAGGAAGTAGAATCGAATCCGACAGAGTCTGGACGTTGAATGGCCAAAAGATCTTTTTTCTGTTGGCTCTGGCGCTCTATTTATAGGTGCAGGAGGCTCAGATCTTGCTCAAACTTTGGGAGACTTTTTCTGGCACGTGAGTGGGCCCACACGACCGACCCCACCAAGTTTCGACTCGATCTGTGATCGATACGAAGTCATTTCGTATCAATCAAGATGATATCCAATTGGGCTGAAATTTGGTGGAGACATTCTTCATCATGCATGCAAGCTCCTGTGAAAATTTCATGGCATTTGGATCAGTAGATCTCTAGATATCCTGGATACGAAGTGGAGTCTTTCGGTTGCTGTCTGGTTCGAATCGATTCCTTCGGATCGATGACTTCGACTCCATCAGCTCACGTGGTTCTGTGATGAGGTGGCGCGCGTCCTTCGAATCGATCCGGTCTTCTCTCCGGGTTGAACGCTTCGATTCCTTAGATCTCTCCTACTTCGTATCGTGGAATGACACGTCATCCAAGATAGTTGACTTGGTGGATACGAACTAGTGATTGTTCATGGATTCGAACAAAGACTTCTGATGGATACGAAACGGCCAGCACCCGATGGATTCGAAGTAGAACTTTCCGATGGAGTCGAATGGCGGAACCCCGATGGATGTGAACAACTCTTCACACCTGAGTTCAAATAAGGCTTCGAGCAACTTCTCTGATGGATACGATTAGTTCTTCACTGATCGATACAAACTCGGTGGATTCAAACTAGGTGCGAAGATCCTTGATCGGTTCGAACAGGTCGATTCGGAGTGACTAACTCCTAATGGATTCGAACCTGATGGATTCGAATGGAGCGAGGCGATGCCATGCCGATGGATTTGAAGTCGATCGATTCGAATGGACCATCACGTCGACCCCTTTATGGATACAAACAACATGCTCTTTCCTTAGATCGAATTGATCATAACTTGCACATACGAGCTCGGATTGACTCGAGATTTGAAACACTAGCTTCTACAGCTTTGCTCATCATGTCTTGTCAATTGCGGCTCGATCTGGACTCGGACAAAATTCATCGATATCCATGGTTATCCTGCGATGCACAGTTGATATTCAAGAATAATAATCATTGATTTTTAGCTAATTTTTGGGTATCTTAACTTTGTCAAAAGTTGTGATAACATTTTGCCCCCCAAAACATGCCTTTTGGCAAAAGGTGTGTTTTGATCATTCTCAGATTGAACGTAGTGAGTTTATGTTTTGTTCAGAGCTTATAACATTTTCAATCAAGTTTGTGGCTGTTCGGAGCCAAATCATTATCAATTTCTTCCGGTGGAAGTTAAGGATGAAGTTTTTTAGTCTCTCCGAACTGTCGTTGGTCACTCCGGACCCTTGCTAAGCCCATTCTAGATTTGACGATTGAATAGAAAGATCCAATTGCACTCTGGCGTTGCCTTCTATCCCCTGCACTACGGCCCCAGCTAGGGCATATAGCGATGTCTTGGTTGTTCTAAACCGATCATATCCTCTCCGGGCTCTTGCTGGATCCCATCCTGTCACTCTCCGGTGAAGGGGAGGCAGCGTTAAGTGAGTCGATTCTGTCGCTCTCCGGCGAAGCAACTCACTCCTTGCACTCCGGTTTAGTGTATCTGAACATTAAGTGATGTCATGGCCTAAATCGTGGGCCGATCACAGCCTCTCCGGGCTCTTATCGAGTCCCGATCTAATCACTTTCCGGTGAATGGGAAATGACGTTAAGTGAGTCGATCCTGTCGCTCTCCGACGAAGCAACTCACTTCTTGCACTCCGGACCCCGCCTCTCCGGATAGGGTCAAAAAGTGATCATTTTCATATTGGTATTCAATATTCATCCTTTGACTCTCCGGTCAAAGGTTTATTTCAAGAAATTATAATTTATTTATTTAAATTCAGGTCCTGGATGTTCAATCTCAAACATCAGGAAAAAGCTAAACATTGCCTCTCCGGGCATATCGGTCTATCTCCATCTTAGAGCATGCCTAAGGATCTCTCCTTTTCCCGTACATGAGTAATTGGAGTAGCCATTTATTCTGAAAACAAATCTAAATGAAATTATTCAACCGAAGTCCAAATCCTAGACTTGGCCCCTGCCATCTTTAAACAGTGGATGACGAGTCGTGATCCCGATCCAGGATCGTTCCTGTTAGGTGGAGGTGGTAGTTATTCAGGCCTTACCACTGTTGTCCGTTCTCTGACATATTGTGGCAATCTACCACTCCTGGCATGTTCTTCCACCTCATCCTTTAGGTGACTGCATTCATCTGTAGCGTGCCCATCCAGCTCATGGAATAGGCAATATTTTCCAGTTCTGCGCTCCCGCTCAGTGGGATCTCTCCTGGGTGGTTTTCAATAGGGGAGTTGCCCCCGAGTTTCAGTGTAAATCCTTTCTAGACTTGTCGTCAGATCCGTGTACTGTCTGAATCTAGGCTCCCAGAATTTCTTCCGTTTATCAGGACCATCACGTTCATCGTCCTTCTTTCTCTTTCCTTTGTCCGCTCCGGACTGTTCCCTGGCGGTTCCTTCGCCCTGTACAGCATTTATTTCTCTCCTTTCGGCCGGTGACTCTTCCAGCCGAATGAATCTTTCAGCTTCATGATAAAATTGTCCAAGATCTTATAGGGGATCTGTCGCCAAAGAATCTTTGAATTCAGTGCCTTCCCCGACTCCTGCTACCGCCGCCATCAAAATCATCGATGGATCCGGGCGATCTACAGAAGCCACTGTTGCATTGAATCGCAATAAGAAATCTTTTATGGACTCTCCAGTCTTTTTCTTGATTGAGGCTAAAGTCATCACGCTCTTGGGTCACATCACGTGGACCTTAAACTGTCTCATGAAGCAATCTACAAGATCGCCCCATGTCCCTATTGATCCAGTCTCCAGTTTTCTAAACCAAAGCGCTGCTAAATTTGACAAGTATAGAGGGAAGCATCGAGCCATCACTTCTTCGCGTGCCCCCAGCACTTCAATGTGCCTGATGTATCTGGTAATATGCATTGTTGAGTCTGACCACCCGTCATAAGGATCCAACATAGGCAGTTTGAACTTCGAAGGATTCCTTGCATTCCTGATATTCGGGGTGAACGAACTCCGGCTGACTTCTTGCAATCCTCCACTTGACAATTCTCCTCTCATGATTCGTCGCACTAGACCAACCATTCTTTCATCTCCATCCGGGGGTTGCCCCCTTGTCGTGTTTTTATCCTACCCTCCAAGTCTTGAAGGGAACTCCGGTACATACTCTTCATGTGGCTCAGTAATAGTAGCACGGACTCCAGCTTGCTGAGCTTCATCTATGGGTCTTCCAGTATCTGATCCTGAGGGTCTTCCCCCGAGTCCTTGTTGATTGCCTTTGGTCCAGCACTACGGTCTTGAACCTGACCTTCATTGGCCTCCGCAATCCCGACTCCTTATCCTATACTTGCAGCCACTGTAGTTGGCCCAAGGTTCTGCACGTTCGCTGTTCTTATCTGCTCAAGAAAATTCTGCATCATCTCTTGGTGAGTCTTCATCATGCTTTCGCGTAACGAATTAGCCATAGCCTCCATCTCATCTCTAGTGATATACATCGAAGCCTGTCCCTCTCCAGCTCCAAAGGATGCTTCTTGGCTTCCTCCCTGTTGGCTCTGATAATCTCTTTGTCTTGTTTGTCGAGTCATTGTCTCTAAGTCGGGATTCTTCAAACTCTTAAATCTGAATTCTAAATCTGGTGTAGTGGGTGCTAGTTCCTCTCAATGAAAGCACCAAAGTGTTTGCGCCAAAAATGGTCACAAACCCCAAGTATTGCGAAAGCACCAAACAACGAATATAATTCAACAATATTCAAGCACAGGTCTCAGATCCAAGCAAGCAACAAGCAGCAATACAAAGATAACAATTAGGAACGCAAGATTTATATTGGTTCGACTATCTCCGGCCTACGTCCACTTCAAATTTTTAACTTTTATTGATGTTCTTTGCTGGTTACAAGTGATTTCAGCAGTTACAATGATTGAATATCGGCTATAACAGTGATGGAAGGAAGTAGAATCGAATCCGGTAGAGTCTGGACGTTGAATGGCCAAAAGATCTTTTTTCTGTTGACTCTGGGGCTCTATTTATAGGCGCAGGAGGTTTAGATCTTGCTCAAACTTCGAGAGACTTTTTCTGGCACGTGAGTGGGCCCACGCGACCGACCCCACCAAGTTTCGACTCGATCTGTGATCGATACGAAGTCATTTTGTATCGATCAAGATGATGTCCAATTGGGTTGAAATTTGGTGGAGACATTCTTCATCATGCATGCAAGATCCTGTGAAAATTTCATGGCATTTGGATCAGTAGATCTCTAGATATCGTGGATACGAAGTGGAGTCTTTCGGTTGCTGTCTGGTTCGAATCGATTCCTTCGAATCGATGCCTTCGACTCCATCAGCTCACGTGGTTCTGTGATGAGGTGGCGCGCGTCCTTCGAGTCGATCCGGTCTTCTTTTCGGGTTGAACGCTACGATTCCTTAGATCTCGCCTACTTCGTATCATGGAATGACACGTCATCCAAGCTAGTTGACTTGGTGGATACGAACAAGTGATTGTTCATGGATTCGAACAAAGACTTCTGATGGATACGAAACGGCCAGCACCCGATGGATTCGAAGTAGAACTTTCCGATAGAGTCGAATGGTGGAACCCCAATGGATGCAAACAACTCTTCACACCCGAGTTCAAATAAGGCTTCGAGCAACTTCTCTGATGGATACGATTAGTTCTTCATTGATCGATACGAACTCGGTGGATTCGAACTAGGTGTGAAGATCCTTGATCGGTTCGAACAAGTCGATTCAGAGTGACTAACTCCTAATGGATTCGAATGGATCGAGGCGATGTCATGCCGATGGATTCGAAATCGATCGATTCAAATGGACCATCACCTCGGCCTCTTTATGGATACAAACAGCATGCTCTTTCCTTAGATTGAATCGATCATAACTTGCACATACGAGCTCGGATTGACTTGAGATTTGAAATGCTGGCTTCTACAGCTTTGCTCATCATGTCTTGTCAATTGCGGCCCGATCTGGACTCGGACAAAATTCGTAGATATCCATGGTTATCCTGCAATGCACAGTTGATATTCAAGAATAGTAATCATTGATTTTCAGCTAATTTTTGGGTATCTTAGCTTTGTCAAAGTTGGGATAACACATTTCATTTTAAACACAAAAGTTCAGCCTGGAAAATTCGATCCAAAAGCCGATGAAGGAATTTTTGTAGGATATTCTGATCGAAGTAAAGCTTATCGAATTTATAATAAAAGAACTAATATCATCGAAGAAACACTTCATGTATCCTTCTATGAAAATTTTAATCAAAGGGCAAGTATAAGAGATGATGAAGAATTCCCTGAAAATATCACAAATACAGAAATTTCAAATTTTGAAAATAATGAAAACATAGTTTCCAATAATAATGAATTAAGAACTCCACCTAGATTATTAAGGGATCCCCCTTCCGTTAATGTCATTGGAGAACTCAATTCATCTGTTGGAACAAGAAGTCAATTGAATCAAATGGGCTATGTAGCTTTCCTTTCTCATATTGAACCTAAAAATATTAAAGAAGCATCCACCGATGAAAATCGGTTAATTGTTATGCAAGAAGAACTAAACTAATTCGAAAGAAATGGCATTTGGGATTTAGTTCCAAGGCCTAGTGATCAATCAATTATTGGTACAAAGTGGGTCTTCAAAAATAAAGCAGATGAACAAGGGAATATTACTTCGACTAAAACTATATTAGTTGCACAGGGATATAATCAAGAAGAAGGAATTGACTATGAAGAAATGTTTGCTCCACTCGCTAGACTAGAAGCAATATGAATCTTACTTACCTATGCACGTTTTCATAACTTTAAATTATATCAAATGGATGTTAAAATTTCTTTTTTAAATGGTTTTATAAAAGAAAAAGTTTATGTTGAACAACCTCCTTTGTTCATACACGAATAATTTCTAGACCATGTCCATAAACTTAAAAAGGCCTTATAAGGTTTGAATCAAGCGCCTCGTGCTTGGTACGATCGTCTTAAAAGGTATTTAATAGATTCTGGTTTCGAAACTGGGAAGGTTGATCAAACTCTTTTTATTAAAAGAACAAGCAAGATATTTTAATTGTTCAAATTAATGTTGATGATATTATTTTTGGATCTACAAATGAAAAATTATGTCAGGAATTTTCTAAAATAATGACCAAAGAATTTGAAATTTCACATATAGGCGAATTAAATTATTTTCTTGGCTTATAAAGAAAATAATTAGAAAATGGTATTTTTATAAATCAAGAAAAATATTGTAACAATCTAATTAAACTCTTTGGTATGGAAAATACTTCTACCAAACCAACTCCTATGAGTACAACTATACAACATGACAAAAATGAAAGTGGCAAAAGTGTTAACTAAAAATTATATCAAAGTATGATTGGGTCATTACTATATTTAACAGCTAGTAGACCTGACATAATGATGAGTGTTTGTTTGTGTGCACGATTTCAAGCAGATCCGAAAGAATCACTTTGCGAGCAGGGAAACGCATATTACGGTATCTTAATAAAACCAAGGACTTTGGACTATTCTATCCAAAGGAATGTCCTTTTGAATTAGTGTCCTATAATGACGCTGATTTTGGAGGAAGGCGGACAGATAGAAAGTGTACAAGTGGGACTTGTCACTTCATTGGACGGTCTCTTCTATCTTAGTTTAATAAGAAACAAAACTGTGTTTCATTATCAACATGTGAAGCAGAATATATTTCTACAGCTTTGGCATGTGCTCAAATAATCTATATGCAACAAACACTACAAGATTTTAATTTTAATTTATCCAAGTCAACTATTTACTGTGATAATTCTAGTGCTATAAATTTATCTAAAAATCCTGTCAATCACCCATAAACAAAATATACTAACATTCCTCATCATTTTCTTCGTGATAATATTGAAAAGGATTTGATAAATTTAGAATTTGTTTCCTCTGACAAACAATTGGCAGATATCTTTACAAAACCTTTAAATGAAAATACTTTCATCAATTTAAGACGAGAACTTGGAATTGTTTCGTTTAAATTTTTATTAATATTTCATAAAAAAAAATTATATACTATTTGTATTTGTGCAGATTTCATAGCACAATTTGATATACAAAACTTTCATGTAAATTTTTTACAAAAATAAAATTTATTGACTCTAGAGGGACTTGAACACATGATCTCTTGGTTATAGAATTACAATTGTTTCTTGCCATTTGAGCTATGTATGTTTCTTATCTCAAATAGAAGCTTGATTATAATTATTCTTCAAAATTTCGGTTAACAAAAAATAATTAGCTGCTGGAGCTTGAACTTTGGTCTCATGGCTGGTAAGTGTATGTTTTACCAGTTATGCAATATTATTTTTCTTGCTGAGCTACACATTTTGGTTTAGCTTATACCTCATCAGCCCATAACCATTAAGTTTTTTTAAAAAAATTATTCTCATCCATTCCATTCATACATTATTTCCTCTAGCTATTATTCATTGTAATTTCTAGCCATCAAATTCTGGTCCATCTCCTCTACAAATATGTATTTTTCACATTTTAGCTATCACATTTACCATTCCATGCTCAAACTTCTCAATATTTTTTTAATGGCTTCTCATGATTCATATGACTCCTCTAACTCTAAGTTATCATATTCCACACCAACATCTTCAAGTAGCTACCATTCTTCAAGTAGCTCAACTCCTTCTTTGGCCACTCCCACTCCTAAAAATGAACTAGCTCATGATTGGGGACAATACCACACTGGATATACATCAAATAGCAAGAAGTCAAGGAGATCACTTTTTATTCTTCAAAAACTAAAGAGAAAATAGATGACATCCACCACTATCAAAGGGAGCAAATCAACTTGCAAAGAGAGATGTACTATGAACAATGAATAAATTCCAGACTTCTTAGCCTTATAGAATCGATTGCCTTCAAATTCTACGGCAAGTCACCAAAGAAAGACGTTATTGAACCCTCATCATCTCGTCAACCACATAAATCTAGTTGGAATCAATGGGAGCAAACTCCACAACAACCTCTGGTATCTCCAAACTCTTGGGAACGTTAAAACTATTGGTCTCCTCTACGACCGCATGTCGAAATCACCAAGATTGAACCAGATGAATGCTCTACGAAAACTCCAAGACAATAAATTTCCTTGTGTTTTATTGTTCCATATTCATGTTTACTTTATTCATGTATATGTTTGTTTCATTAATCTTTGAATAAAATTGAAAGAAAACTGTTTTATAATTCACTGGAATTTTTGCCTACAGCCAGTCGACTGAGACATATAGGTCAGTCTACTATTTACAGAGTTAAAAAACTCTCGGGTTTGAAACCAGTAAACTGACCTACCCCGACTAGTCGACTGGTTGTGCAACTTAACTGTGGTCTCTTCTTTTTAACCTCTTTAACCCTTCTTTTCACTTTACTTTCTTCAGAATTTTTTCATCCTCCAGAAATCTAGCCCCCTTTTTCCCAAAAAATCTCTCAAAAACATCAAATTAATGGTTCCTCCAAGATCAAAACGATCAAAATAAGCTTCTTCATCTTTCGTCGATACTCTGTTGCCCATTGACTATATGACGCAACCGCAATAGAAAGATGCGAAAAGATGAAAAATTCAAGATTCATTGAAGGTTCTTTCATGGTATACTCTGATTTTGGAGCTTATTCTCTTCAAGAATTGATGCGGAGATGTGTATTAGAGTCACTAATGTGTATTAGAGTCACCACTCGACTACAATTCCAATCGCCACATCATTAACCATCTCATGGTAAAGCTTTTTTTTGAAAATCTTAATCTTGGCCACCAACAACCGTCTAATCCAAATAATTGTGTATGGAGTTTGGTCTGTGGACAACGAGTTTTCTTTTCACTTGATCGAATGGCACATATCCTTCAATCTCCAAATGAAGATATTAAGTTGAATGATGTCAAGTGCAATACAAGACAGAGAGACAGAATTAGTCACATGTTCATGGGTGACGATATGACTGCATTGCGTTCCAAGCTTCTACGGCCTAAACCACGAATCTTGCACAAGACTCTTATGCGGTCTATTCTCCCATGAACCAGATCATATGAATTGATGTATCCGAAAAACTTCAAAGCTCTCTATGCGATATGGGGAAATATATGCATAAATTGGTTATGACGCATTTTGGATGAATTTCTCACCTTCCCTTATGGGAATATGAATGTTATTTACTTTGGCGAGTATATAATGAGATTTCTTTTCGATGCTAGTGTTCGTCAACCTGATTCAGAATTATCTACTGTCGGGATGATAAATATCCGGACCATCAGTCTTATGAAGCTACCAACAACACCTCCACCTATTACCACATATGAAGATTGGAAGCGTCAACTAGATCAACAACAGTCTAGAGGTCCTATACTTAGAGAGATGGAAACATTTCAAGAAGAAGGAGAAATTCGTTTAGCTACCTCCTCCAGCACACATGAATCCATTGAAATCCTTTCCTGAAATCAACTTATACTGGATTCAAGACTAAAGAAAATGGATAAGAAGCTTGATTAAATCAAAGGCTTCTTCTCTACTTTATGGGATGCCATATCTTGTTCTTCCTCCACTGCTGCCACATCCATCGCCCAAGACAAGCGTCCAACACCTAGATTTACATGGTCTACATCAGAGGAGCATACTAGTAGCGACACTAGTGGAGCAGGCAGTAGTGCTCAAGGCACTTCTAGACTAGGAAAGGAGACTTCACCGAAAGGAGAGTATAATTGAGATCTTCATGAATGAGTTCTTCTTTGGTTAATTGGTTGGTAAGTTTGGTAGGTACTATTGTTATTTGCTTATTGGTACTCTTATCCTTTAGTTTGAACATTTGAATATTTGTTTGCTTATTGCTTATCTTTGAGACTTGTACTAATTAATCTCGCTATGGATTTTTTTTTCTTTTCTGTACTTAGTATTGAAATTATTTTGATATGTCTTTGTCGATGACAAAGGGGGAGAGAAAGTGTACTAGCCATTTTAATGTAGGTACAAGAAGTGTCATATATTCAAAGGGAGTTTTTATATATGTTCTCCAGGATTATTATATATAGGATGTCATCAACCAAAAAGGAGGAGAATGTTGAATCACTAGTTTGGATTCATGACAAAGAAATTTAGAAGAAAAAGAGAATGCACGATCAGATCACAACAAAAAGAGAAAATCAAAAGACTATGGTGATATCAAGACGGGTTAATGGAAAGGTTTCTTTACATAGCACTCAAAGGTAAATAGATTTATCTACAAAATGATTATGACATAGATAAGTGTTAAATTTCAGTTATATATCAATTTGAAAATAAAAGAATGTAAGTTAATTTGGATTAGTGATTTTTAATATGGAATACATACATACATACATATTCATGTGAATTCGATAATTTGGAAAAATCTAATTCACTGTTTTGATAATACAATTGAAATAAATTGGAGGGATGGTAAATTAAATTATAAACTCAACCTAAACACTATGTAGATTTGATCCTTAAATTCAATATAAGTTAATTTTGACCTTAATATAGTTTATAGGATCAAATTGCAAAACTACATCAAAATCTTAATATAGTTTATAGGTATAGGATCAAATTGCAAAACTACCTTAATATAGTTTATAGGATCAAATTCCAAAACACAATCCCAATAAAACCGTTACATATCCATAGTACAACAATTTCAAAATACGTCATTATCTTTTAATAGGTACATCAAAAATAATATAAGTAGATAAATAGAAAAGTGCCACAAGTTTTCTCCTCGCCTCCACTTCGACACCATCTTTCCTAACATGTGTTGTAAGGAGGAGCGAGTCAGATAAAATATATATGGTGAATTAAAATCTCAAGCCCTACTATTATAGTAGTTAGGCATTATAATTTAAATAGGAACATATCTTTCATATATTAGCTTTATTTTAAGTCTTTCCAACTTTAAGCCCAAAGGCCTTACAAATTCCAGTTCCGTATTTGTTGCTCTTACAACCTAGTAAAAGTATTTATCATGAATAATGTCCTATCAGTGTAAAAGATAGTACTTAAACCACTTAATACCTTTTTAATAGGAACTAGCTAGACTCTGACCATTTAATACCTTATTTGAAGCAGGTCCCCTGTCATTTAATGCCTATCCCATGGCGGACTCCTCACTAGTACTTATATAGCTGATATTGCATGAAATCTTTTTATCTACTTAATACTTCATATCGAAGTGGACCATGTTCAAGATATCCATTATCTTGCCTTCTTATTAACCCTGACCATTTACTACATCCTACAAAGGAGAGAGGCGGGCCCTCACACAACCACTTAATACCATCACTTCCAAAAGCAGGTACTTTCTATTATGACCCATACCCCACAGTCACGTCTAACATTAGTCTAACTATTCGTAGGTACAGGTAGCAAGATTAGCTGGGCAGTTTTATCCTATAGAATTTAGGACCAACCGCGTGTCATCCATAGTTAGTTATTATAGGCAATGTCTCACATCAGAACCAAAGTCACACTGTTGCTAGCCAGATTAACTGAACAGACTTCTATATGCTTTTGATTGACCTCCTATCCCTATAACTTAGTCATAATTTATTACACTCCCTATCACACATCTCTCCGCATCTATAATTAATGCCTTATAAGAAAACTTCTAATTTCACCTCTATAATTAATTACTTTCTAAAGAGGGAATTCAATAATAATTAATAATCTATAACTACACTATTATATATGTATGTGTACATACGAACTTAGTAAATTTCCTAACATTCGAAGTTTAAACCCTAAACTAACATTTTAATGTCAAAACTTCAAAAATTATGCAAGTCCAATTTATATATTAACAAATATACATTAAATCAAATATCCATAATTCAATCAATGTACTTGTATAAAAATAGGACCTAAACCCACTTATTTTACATTAAAAACACATAATAAACCAATAATTGAAACTTACAATTTACATACTTTTACGCTCTATTCAACTTCTTTTTAAATGAAAATAGACAAAGGAATTTCTATTCATAATATGGAAATAGGCGGTGCAAACTATGAATAAGAATTCTTACCTTACCATTCCTAATCAAAACCCTTAATCAAATCCGAAGAAAAAGATGAGAAGTGGAATAGAAGGTAAAACATTAAAATTGTAAAATCTATACAAATTCCATTATTTAACATATAAAAAAATGAGATTCCAACCTAAGAATTGACATTTCACTTTGGGTGAATTTTAGGGGTATTAATGCGAAGTTTTCATAAACCAAAATTCCCCAATGCATATATCAAATCCAAACTACACTATTCGGTTACTAAAATAGAAATACTAAGACTTCCACTCACAATGGGTCCTTAGCTCTTCTGCATTTTGGATTTGTTATGCATTCAATAATTTCTTTCAAATCTCTCCTTTTAGATATATGCAACAAAGAATTTGTACAAAGATTAGATTTTGAAATTGAGGGATTGGAAGGGAATATAAATAAAAAAATAATAAACATCTAGAATCTATTACCTGGAACCCTAAAGAACTTTTTTAAATCTTTGAAGAGAGAGACTACTAGAGCTTTGCTTGGTTCCCAAATTAATTTATGAATGAAAGTGAGTGGGTTATGCTCTTATTTATAGTAGTTGGAATGCACCAAATCCGTCAGATTTAAGTTGGTTTAAAATAATAAAATTCTGTAACAACCCCAAAATTTTAACGATTTTTAATAACATAATTAACTAAGTTTTCGTAAAAATAAATTATAAAATTTTAGAATTAAATTTTATATTTAGAATACGTCTATTTAAACATAGAAAGTGGCAGATTCTAATTGAAAAATATGGAAGTTTGTTCTATTCTGAAATTTCAACTTAAAATTTAAGTCGATTAAAATTAGATGAAAATAATATATTTTTGAAATTTGAATATTTTTATATAATAAAATTGTAAACCATCTTTTGAGTGAGACGTTATGTTTTGTTTTTCCAAATTTGGACTTCTCTAGACCCGTTTATCTTACTTTTGACGTTTTAGCAGCATTTTCAGTAGCGAAAAATAAAGTTTTGATAGAATGGTCGTATATTTCATATCTTTGTACCATTCTGTTCATCTTGTCATGCTGATCTCCGTAGTATATTCATTTGTATATTTCGGCATCCAGTGTAGTGCGAAATCTACGAAATAGGTAGCCGTATCGGTACCCATTTCTGGAGTCTTTTGGTTTCCTTATGTCTTTCTATTATCCACCGTGTAAAACCAATAGTCGTTATCTATTAAATATTTTTCCAGAATTTTTGTGCCTGCCTTTTTCCATTCCATGGTTTTGATATATATTCTCTGTTGACTTTTCACTTTCATTCTCTTTCGTCCTATTTGTTTTCCTTCCCCTTCACTTTGTTTCTATGATCTGAGAATATAAAACAAGTTATAATAAAAAATAAATAAATATATATTGTTTATATATATGGAAAAGTATATATCAGAGAAAACAATGCAAAGAATATTTCGACAATTGTGCTTGTCATTTTCCTCCCACCTCCCTTTCATTTATTCCTCCACCCACTGCAAATAAAACCCCCACATCTTTATTCATTGTCGCCTTCGCCCCTCCGCCCCGAGCTATCAACAGCCATACTCCACCTCAACCATCATCCGACCCATCTCCATCTTCCACTACCGCGAGCAAGATAGCACCAATAGCCGAGCATACAAAACCATTCATGCAAGCAACCTCCTTCCACTGCCACCGTGACAGCTGACTGCCCTCCTTTCCCCGCCGCGTCCTCTCTCTTCGGTCAAACTCGCCCTAAACTACCGCCTTTCCTTCGAAGGCTGAGCATCGTCCACTTCCGCCATTTCCAAAGCAGAAACTCCAAACCACGTCTCCCCTTCAGCACCATGCCTCACGCCACCATTTTCCCTCTGCCTTATCAAAGCCTCCACCTTCTACCTTTGGACTTGATCGCACCCAGCCCTAGCCTTCAAACCATCAACCAATCTTGCACGTCCCCTCACAACCGAAACCCTGTACTTCCTCATCTCTTAGTAACGACCTTGCCTAAGCCTTAGATCCTTGTCTGTCGCTGCACCTTTAAACGGCTGAAACCATCA
The DNA here is from genome assembly GCA_030765085.1 of Allium cepa. Lineage (NCBI taxonomy): Eukaryota > Viridiplantae > Streptophyta > Magnoliopsida > Asparagales > Amaryllidaceae > Allium > Allium cepa. Next base: position 697,017,235 of record CM060929.1, on the reverse strand, counting down.
AGTAGTAGTTGTAGGATTGATATTAACCTAGGAGGGTGAATAGGGTGATACTATTAATTATAAAAATTTATTGCGAAAGTATACAAAATAATCGCAGCACTATTAATAGTAGAATAATAGCAGCACAGATAATTGTAGAGTATTAAAAGCAGAAAATGGAACATGGAGATTTTTCCAGCTTCTGCAAAACCCTGCTTATGTGCTGCCCCCAAGGTTTCTGCTAGAAATTAAGTAGTTAGATGCTTACACACGTAAATTTGGGACACCCTCTATCGACTAACGTAACTCTACGCTCAAAACCTGTAGCGACCCGACTTTCCACTCCTGGAAAATCGCATCACTAATTAAGAAAGAAAGGGATAGAAGAAGAAAAGAAAGAGAAGAAAGAGAAAACAACACATCAGAATCTCACAGCGGAACGATTTAAATATAATATAGAACATATACATAGTATCATATACATCAGAGTACACAACTAAACATCTCAATTTAGACAATTATAACATTTCTGTCTAATATAATACAAGACATCATACAGAATAATACACAGCGGAAACTCTAACTATAATCTACATGCTGAAGCCTCCTGCTCCAAAGCTCCTCCAGATTTCGTCAAGAGATAACCTGAATCACTTGACTACTCATACATAATATGAGTACCCAAGAGTTTAATAAAACAGAAAATAAACACTTGGATCAGACAGGGGTCTGGTGTGAGTAAACGGTTAAAGATTGCTTAACTTTAGAAAATCCTTTGAAAACAAAAGGTGTCACGTAAGACTTCCCACACATAAACATGGAAAAGTTTTTACCTTACGCTAAGAAAAACATTTGATAGGAAATCCAGTGATATTATAATAGTGTCTAGGGTTTTCAAGTAAATAAGAAATAGCCGAAATTGTTACATGATTAAATTCCAGCTACTAGCCACAAAAGTGGGTAATACAAACAAAACCGTAGGGTTTCGTAGGGAAAATGGGTTTCCAACAATGGCAGGGCTACTGGGGTACCTCCCGTCACAGTACGTGGCCTAGATCACCGTACCGAGGAGTACTCCCACTCCCCTGCAGCACAAGGCCGGGACCATTCCTTACTGAACAGTCCCGAACAAGACCACCCCGCAGTTGGCTGCAGTTCCAACCGCCCACAAAGCCGAAATAAAAAGGGACATCTAGACAGGGATGTATCTCGCTCTCCAGTGGGAGCGACCCACGAAGCCTTGCTGCACCTCCCCTGTTTTAGCCATTCCCGGTTGATGAGGCTTGAGGCTGCGATTACCTATATAGGACCAATTATCTTAGAATGCTCATCGTCCACCTGACGATGTGCTGAAAGCATTCAATCCATACAAGTTCGTTCCGGGTTCGAACGAAACCGAAGGCACTATCTCGTTGCACTCATTTTGGAATCACCCTCAGAGTCAACGACCATATCCCTTGCACTCTGAATCACCATCTCCAATCTATAAGCACTATTCCGTCAAACTCATTACGGAATCACCCACAGAGTTATACTGATGTATAGCCCTTACACCTCGAGTCTTCACTTGCTCCACTTGGATTAACGACCTAACGTTTAAATGGAATCGATGTGGTTTTCGGATATCCAAATATGGAAACCCGATCCCGGTCTCATCGAATTCAAACGCCATTTTAATGTCCAAGTTATACTTAAGGGATTTAAACAATAGATATTTCAGAAAATATCACTTAACATAAATGGATTTATCGTATTACACAGATAGATAAGCATCTATTATCACATGCATCTATACATATCACAAGCAGCATATACATCACATTCAGATATAGCATATTCACATTATCACCCATCAATCAATGTCATCCAACAACAAACAATATCATTAACTCATCTAATGATATATATCATCCAATCATTAATCATTCATTAACAAGTTTGATTCAAACTTGATTAATTTAATTAATCCTTAAATTAAATTAATCCTTAATTAATCACTTGGATTATCTTCAATTCAACTTCTTATTCATTAATTAATTACAAATTAATTAACTAACATCACTTAATTATCCATTTCAATTAATCTTCCCTAATTAATTATCACTTAATTACTTTAAGTAATTCTTACTTAATTACCATATTAATTAATCATCCTGATTAATTACTTCCAAATTATACTAAGTAATTATCTCTTAATTACCTTCTAAATTAATAAACCTTGATTAATTATTCTTTAATTATCCTGATAATTATTCCTTAATTACCTTTAATTAATTACACCTGATTAATCACTTTCAATTAATCACATTGATTAATTGCTTTTAATTAAAACTACTTGATTAGTTACTTTTAGTTAATCATATTTAATTAATTACTTTTAATTAATCACCTTTGATTAATTACTTTAATTACATTTAGTAATTAAAACTTAATTATAAACTAATTATTCTTAAATTATAAATTAATAATTAATTAATTATTTTCATTAATTAATGATTACTTCATTAATTAAATTTCTTTCTTAATTAATTACTTTAACAAGTAATTAATCACTTAATTAATTACTCTTAATTCTTTTATTCATTAATCATTAATCAAATAATTTAAACCTTTAACTAATTATTAATTAATTCTTTAATTAATAACTAAAGTGATTAACTCTTAATCATATTACTTAATTACTTTTAATAATGTAATTATCCTTTACTTAATTACCTTTAGTAATTAACCACTTAATTACTTCCCTAAGTAATTATATTAGATCAATCCAAAGTGATTATCTTAATTAATCACAAATTAATTACTTAATTAACTATTTAACTTAATCATTTAAAATTAATTAAATGATTCTTAACTTCTTATATTATAAAGATTCTTAATTAAGAAAACATTGTCTTAATTAAATTATTTATATTAACCAATAACCTTAAATGGTTAATAATCTAATTATCTTAATTATTTTTTCCAAATTTAATTATCTTTAATTAAATCAAAATTCAAAATAACTAAAGAAAACCTTTAGTTTTATTGATCTCTAAATCTTTATTATTTAACTTTACTTAAATATAACATTTAGAAATAAATTATAATTAAACATATTTTAAATTGAACTTTGAAATCTTTAAAACCTTTCAAAATTTATTTATTAAAGTTTAATACAAATTTTATTTTAAAATCTACTTATTTTATTTTAAAACTCCCATATTTTAAAATATATAAACTTGTTTTAAAACATAACTTTGAAAACAAATTTAATTTTGAAACTTGTTTAACCTCTGTTTTAAAAACTTTATTCCTAAAATCAAATTTTCTTTGCATTAACAATTAAAACAACTTGTTCTAATCCCTGAAGACCTAATACCTGAGTGAACCCCTACCCAAACCCGAGTAACCCTTTATTTTACTCCGAGTTTCCCCTAACCTTACCTTGCTTCGAGTCAAAACATCAAAAACACGCTACATTCTTCGAGTCTCCACCCTCGTCCTCACCAAAATACAACTCCTCTGATACACGATGCCGTGCATCATGCACCGACCCACGAACCACCGGCGATCATCATCACAACTTCGACAAGTCACCTTCGGCCACAACGTCCTAACGCGACACCCAGAATCCTAAATATGATCGCGATTCGAAAAACGAGCCATCCAACCCCAAATTGCCTGAAGCAATATCACCCATCATCACTGCCACCGAGTTCCCCTCGCCAATCTGACCACCTTGAGTGCCACCACCTTCAGCCGTGAACTCGTCACCCACCCTACCTCCATCAACTCGAAGCCCGCTCCACTCGATCATCTCGTGGTGATGAAATCACCACGGTTCCATGCTATGATAAAAACTAGGGCACCAAAATTCAATCACCTTCTGCCGCCACCATGATCATCGGTCAGCCCCCACTGTATTTTTCCAGAGATCACCATAGGCCCCTCTATTCCCACACACCAACATGTCCATTGAAATGTCGTCGATCACCCAAAATCGGCCAAAAACCCCAAAATAGTAATTCACAAATTCACCACTAAATACCAATCTAAAATTTATGATTTAACCCTTAAAAATCATAATTTTTTATCATTATTTCAATTATGAAATCAAAACTACAAATTTAATTCATAAATTTTTTGACCCAATTTGATCAATACTACAAATTTGGAAATTTTGAAGCAAACATTCATTCTAAAAATCTATAGCTATTTTTAGATGAAACATTACTTGTTTTCAAACAATCTTTGTTCATAAATCAAAAGCTAATTTGGATTCGACCTAAAGTTATTGATTTAATTATGGAAATGATAACTGCTAAAATCACACAGAGATAATGTAAACTACATAGGCATTCAAATTTACTTAGTTCAAGCATGCATTCAATTTATATTCAAACAATCTGTTAACGTCATGGTGATCCACACAATATCAAGGTGAAATATTGAATCAAAACTGTTTTTAAAATTTGCGTTTACTCACCTTTGAAAAACAGAAGACGGAGACTGCATTTTTTTTCTTTCCAGACTTTTTAAATTCATCTGCATGTTGAATTTATTGCTTGTTTGTAGAAAAATCCTACTGTTGTATTTTTTTTCTTTGTTTCCAATCCCTCTTTGAACTTTACTGTATGTCCTAATTCTAGAATTTCTTGATTGATTCTAGTTTGCATGTTAATGTTTTACATCCTGATGCTTGATTACTGATTGTTCTTGAAGATGAACTTGCATTAGCCTCTAATTTGAATTTTCCAAGTTTCACAAATTGAATTCTAGAATTAACTTCTTGCTTCTTGTTTTCATATTTTCATATTTTCAGATTTTACTTTCTTTTGGTTATTTGAACTCTGTTTTGATTTGCATTTTTTTCAGATTTGTATTTTTGTTTGAAAGAAGAAAGTGATTTCTTAGCTGAAAATTAAAAGTAAATTCCATCTTCATATTTTACAAATTTTAAATTTTAAATTAAGTTATCAATAGAATTGCCACTTGTCCCTTATATGTTTATATTCTTACAAATGTCTTTTAATAAGCCAAATATACTTACAAGTGTTATTTTAATGTTTAATTTATGTTTTATAAATGTTTTAAAATGTCATTTCCTTTTTATAATTTATTTTAAGCCTTGCATGAAATGTGTATATGTATGTAATGTATTTTAATGCTTACTTATTGATTTTATTATGTAATATTTATATGATTGTAAAACGTGCATACTTATCTTTTTAAAAATAAGCTTTTAGATAAATTTAAAAGTAACTTCATGTTAGTTTATAATTTATTATGATTTTAATTAAATTTGTTTTAACTCTTAAGATTTTAAAACAAATTTATCTTGTGTTAAAATTAAAATGAAAGGATATTAAGCAAATGATCTTTTAAATTTAAATCTTATTTAAAACTCAAGTTAAACTATATGTTTATAATAATAAGAAATTAACTTTGTTATAAAAATTTAAACTTCAAATATCATTTCAAAAAATATTAATCAAATTAACATTTCAAATTTCAAAACTATATATATTAAAGTTTGAAAAAATCTTGTTAAATTTAAATTAATAATTTTCCTATTTCAAATATATATACAAATATATATACACATTTCAAATAGAAACATTCTAACATTAAATTTGTTAATTTCCATATTAAATTTTAAAACAAATCTCAAATCACAATATATACATTTATATATATTACAATTCAAATATAAAGTTAGCTTTTAAAACTTTTTATTTACCAAAATAAATATTTCCAAATCAAATCATTATAAACTTTCAAAAGAATTTAATCTTGCCTATTCATATTGTCGAGAAATTTATTGATAGATATTAAATTATTATCATTAACCTTTAAAATAAATTTAACTTGTCAGTGTAAAATGATCAAATCAATTTAATTATTATCAAAGATTATTAAATTGATATTGCTCAAAATTCCGGGTCGTCACATTCCTCCCCCCTTAAAAGAATTTCGTCCCCGAAATTTAAAAGCAAAGATAATTTAATAACCCAGTTAAAGAATTTAAATTTAAATTAGCAATCATACAATCAATCACACACTACCAATCATAGCAACCAAATCAATCAAATAATTTTATCTATCCAGAAAAATTCTGAATAGAACCTACTAATATTATGTAGAGTTTCCAGATACCTACACTGGAATATTCGCTCTACAAATCTTAAGTAACTACACTATTAAAACCAAAAACTTCCTCATCTAATCCTATAAATCTGAACAAGATATCAGACTAAACTCAAAACCAGCTCAACTACCAGATTCCTCTGAACTGCTGATTCTATCACTCGAAGAATCATACACATATTCCTCAGAGATGCGTGAAATATAATGAATTCCAGCTATCCAAACTGGCAATTA